>OZ010797.1:433139660-434339660 GCA_963932465.1 Maratus speciosus | reverse complement strand
CTTTTGTCTGGCGGGCCCTGTTTTGAGGATGAAACATCTCATTCTTTAAATATGGCTAGTCGGATGTATTATGGGATTACCTTTTAAACTGATGAAAGTCTTTCTCCCTCACTGTGGTTGTGGTAGTTTTTAAAATTTCAATCGAGGAATTTTTCTTACCTCTTGCAAACAGCGATTGAAGTAAGTGTTATAATTTCTTTATAGTACTAAAATTAGTGTCTTTTATGATTTTATTTATTGTACTAAACAAAATCTGACATGAAATTTAATTAGTTTTGAATCTTTTTGCAAAAAAAAAAAAAAAAAAAAAAAAAAAAAAACCACTAATTCTAGAAGTATATACTTTAAATTTATGACATTGTCTTTTATTACAAATTATGTATTATTTATTCTCATCTTTTTTCTCAAATTTAAAGTAATAACATCACTAAAAAACAGACATATTTAAAAGTTAAGTTCATTCTCTTGTTTTGTTTTGTTTTCAATATGGCAGTTCATAGTTTCAATGGCTAATGCTTATCTCATACTAAACGACCAGAAGGAAATAGAAAAAAAAAAAAAAAAAACTTTGAAAGATCTCCTGTGGATTCGAAGGTCATTTTCCAATTAGACTTTACTGATAAGCATCGCAAGTGTGTATCATAGTGATATCATGTGGTAACTTTTTTTTTTCGCGTCTTTATTTTACTTTAAAGATGTCTTGTTTAGTAGTTCATAGGAATGATAACAATAAGTCCATGTGGCAATATAAATTTTTAAAAAATCTAATTTTTAAATGATAAGGATTTTCATTTGTTTTTCGGGGAGGGGGGGGGGGGGATTTTGTATGAAATTTTCGTAAAGCTGATACCTTAAATCTTGCACTGATTATAATGAAAGTTTTGAACTTTTAGAGTAGGACAAGATTAAAAAACACAAAATATAAATAAACAAAATACCGAAGTAATTTTTTTTTCAATATTAACCCTTTGCACTCGAGGGTCAAACTCGAGGTCTCCGCTACAGAGAAAATGCAAATAATTTTGTGATACCATGTAATCTTGGCTTTTCTAGACAGGTATCACAAAATTATTTGCATTGTCTCCGTAGCGGAGCCCTCGAGTTTGAAGACAAATTTTAAATGGCTCCGCTCCGGAGCCCTCGAGTGCAAAGGGATAAAGTAGAATATTTATTTATTTATTCATAGTTAAATAGCTGTTGTGATTATCATCTGATATATATGTAAAATTGCCTATGTGGCAATATAAATTTTTAAAAAATCTATTTTTAAATTATATGAAGTAGAGTAGGACAAGATTATAATAAATATATATATTTATCCATGTACTTTAAAAGCCCTCAATAGCCCTTGCCGTTCAATTTGTCCGATAATCGGAGATGTCTGCTTTTGTGAGGTAAAAATATACAAATATGTATGCCATGCGGATTAAAAAAGTATTCGCTAAATAGATGTTTCAGAATAGCTATTCGGGAATGTCCATTAACCTCCACAACGGATACTCCCGAATACCGGACATCTCAATTTAGATAACAATAATGCAGGGTTGCATTTTTTGCAAAAGAGCTTCTTGATTAAAGAATGGGCATACTGGGCCGTGCCCCGCCCCCCTACGATTTTAGTGCCCACATATTTGATGTGCAATATTTGTAAAGCTTATATTTTAAATGTGTTTCGAAATTGTATTGATTATAATCAATATTTTGAACTTTTAAAGTAAAATATGATTAAAAATAAAACAAATTTTAAAAATCTAATATTTCGATAAATATTTTTTATCTTAATCTTGTTCTACTCCTGAAGTTCAAAATATTGATTATAATCAGTAAAATGTCGTAAAAGATTTAAATTATCAGCTTAACAAAAATTGCGTACCAAAATTGGGAGCACCAAAAAAAATCAAGTTGTAGGGGGTGGGGGGGGCAGGACCGCAGCCAAATATTTTTCCAGGATTCAAGGTGGTCAAACATGGCTACGTATGATGCTTAAGAAAAAAATGGATGCTATTAAGACGTTTGAAGTGTCTGAAATTCAGACACAAAAAGTGTCTGAAAAAATTCAGACATTTTAAAATGTCTGAAAACTGAACACTCCGTTTCAGACACTTAAGTGTTTGAATTTCAGACATTTTAATTTACAGTGATATCATATAGATAATAAAATCTGGAAAAAATACCTCTACTTTCACATTGGGTAATTATTTTTTATTTCGCAAAATCTTCTGTTCTTTGCAATGTTTAAATATTTATTTTTTGAGTTCATGGCAACTTTCAGGATCATCAAATCAATACTTTATCCGAAAATTGATATTTTCCTGTAAGATATTTGTATAAAGCTAACATTGACTTTCTTCTCATGAAGGAACAATTAAAAACAAATCTACATTAGTAATATTAATATTTTATACAGAGGAAGCTTTACTTTGAATAATTGTATAGAGAGATTCGGGGCCCCTAATAAGACCAAAATTGGCTCGGGGCCCTGGGCAGCCGACCCTTTTGCCAGATGGTTGCGCCGGCCCTGGTTTTTACGGCAAAATTGATTCGGCGAGCACAGGCTCTCGCTAAATGCATGCGATCGAATTTCCAATACTTACTAAATTAGAAAATGTGAATAGTGAAATAGTTAACTGTATTTTCAGGTAAGTTTATGCTACATAGAGAAAGTGGGATAAAACCGGATAGTCGGGTAAATCCTGGTATCCCCTATTTCTTCTCCAGTAGGTTCTGCCGTCTTTAGCCTGATGCATGAAATGTTCAAAAACCATATTTTCTAGCAGTGTGAACACATTTTTTGTAAAAAGTGAAGTATTTTATGTTTTATAAGGCTACTAAGATATACCCAGTACGTAGTTCCTGCTTTACTGTATTTTCAAGATATATGATGCAATGTTTGATGAGGTTAATCTACGAGGTTTTCCCGCTTTTGTGGCGCCTGTAAGTTGCTCTCGTTTCAGTTGCGTCCGTGTTTAGTCAGACAAGCTGTGTGGGGCAAAACCGGGTACCCGACAAGCCCAGGGTGACCAACCTCCACTACACCTTGAAACCATACCTAGCAGCAGTGGATCTTCCTTGCAATTTCCCTCAGTATTTATCACGCTTCCTTCAAAAGAAAAATAGAAAAAGAAAAACAGCCGAAACAGCCGAGCTACAAACATTTTAACTTCGTTTCTCTACAAACCCAAATTGCTTAATGAAATTACCAAATCTACCAAAGAGAGAAAACCACGTCGGATTAAAGGGGAACGTAAAATAAGCAACATCACAAGGAAAGCAGAGCAAAAAAAGGAGGAGTCTCATCTTGTGAGGGGGAAGAAGAAGACCGGCTGCCTTCGACCGGGGCCGTCGCGAAACAACTTTCTTTTAGTCGTTGACTGTTAGTTTATCATTGTAATTTCATGCTCCCATTCCTTCATGATTTCATACCTTTGGGTGCAGGAAAACACAATGATAAACCTATCGATCACCACTAAAATCGAATCTGAAGGTGGTTTTTATCAAGATATGACTTGACAGACCAGTTGCATTTTAACATGCTAATCGAGTTCTGTCTAATCCTAGAATTTCAGCGGTCAACTCGATGAGGTGATGGTCTGTGTAGCCACATCCTGGTCTATTATTGTTCTATATCAATATTATAAAACAACGTTAGATATTGTTTTATAAATCTTAATACAGATAAATAATATATAGTCGTGGAAACAAATATACCCTTACTAACTCTGTTATGAACAATCTTATAAAAATTATACTGGTACCAACGCATTAGTAATGAAGTCTAGCAATTAATGCTATCCTTTAAATCTGCATAACTCTTAAACTACTTGGCTTTCCTTTCGCAAGGTTCGCGCTCTCTGTGGAGTTTCCAAGGGATCTCCCACCGTTATTTAAGATTAGAAATATTTTATTTAACGATTCAATTTCGGAATTCGTAATTGCCACGTTTATTCACCTAATTTGTAAATTTTTTTTTGCCGTTAAATGTACCAAAAAATGTATTAAAATTCGTTGGTATTTTTGGTAAACATTTGTTGGCAAAACTGGGCTAACACTGCGTTTGGTATCCAGAGGTAAAATTTACAGAATAATCCAAATTTGACGGCAAAATTAAGTTTTAGAAATTTTAAAGATTTTAACAATTTCAATATACAGACGAGCTCCGAAGCGTAATTTAAGAGTTAATTAGTAAACTTATTATTAAATGTTTGGCAACAGTAACGTTTTCTTGCGATAACTTATTGCTGAGTTCGTTTTGAAAGAGGGGAGCATTTTTGTTTTTTAACCACGACATACATGCCCTTAGTTGCAAAAATCGACGGTTACAGATATACATATTTTTAATACTTACCAACATAGTTGAAAAGTGTTTATGAATTCGGTTTGTCTATCCGTCTGTCTGCCATCTTTCCATGCTCTAACTCCGTAAATATTGTTAGATTACCATGAAATTGATATACGTTATAGGGGTTTACTATGACGTGTTCGCTGTCAAAATTGAAGCAAGTAGCATTTATGGTTCGTTTACAGGGATACTCATAAAGAATTCCGATACGTTACGGTTTATGGAGGAAAATTTTTTGGGAGGTTTATTTCAATGATATCACACTATTTTAAACATATTGAAGTTTATACATACCACTGACGTGTACTACAAGGCGCTAATTGTTCGATATGGTTTGCATAGAATTCGTCGTTCATTTGCAGGTACACACGAAATAACTTGGCTACAGTACTATTTATGTACAATAATTGCCGCAAGTGAGTTTTCAGTTAAGGAACGCGTTTTTAAATCTAGCTATTTTTTGCGTATTACTTGGTATGTGTAAATGCTACAGATCCACGGTCGGCAACTGGCGGACCAGGTCGAAACTTGGACCGCCGAAAAAGATGTTGCAAATGAAGAATTCATTCATTTTCCAACAATTCTTGAATATAAAAAGAAGAATTCCGAAATACACACTGTATTGTTCCTACGTTTTATGTCATATCTTCTAAAGGAATTGGAAGCAAGATTCCACTACTTTGCAATTGACAGAGATAGGTAAGTTGTCTGAATTCTTTAAATCGCCTTATGAAGTTGCTCCAGACATGACATCGCGGTGCTTAAGGAATGCCAACGTGACGTGAAACGCCGCCGTACGTAACCTCCAGCTAAATATGAAAAGGGAACATAAAGATAAATTTCGAAGCAATACAAGTTCTAAAAAGTATAATTTGGAAGCTATGGTGGATTCCCGAGGGCTATTTCAGAGGTGAGAGCACGAGGATAAATATAACCTCCAGAAATAAGGCGCATAGAGCATCTTAATAAATTTGGTTGCCCTACACTTCGATGTCATTTCAATGACTGGCGTAGTTATAAAACGAAGAATGTAAAGGTATTATTGTACCAACGAGCACAGAAAAATTATAGCATAAGGTAGCCAAGCCAAACTAACTCTAAACTAAGAAAAAAAAAAGGGGGGGGGTCACATAGCTCACTAGAATTTTGACAATCAAGCCTAGTTCGCAGCCTAGTCGCGGATCTCCCGGCTTTCGCGCAGACGGTTCAACCTATAAAAAGGCTCTTTGCTATTGGACATCGAGATCACACCAATTGCGACTACCATTTCGGCATTGACCATGATCAGAAGTGGGGAAAATTAAAATTAAAAGCTAAAAAACTTCAAAAATCAATTATAACAACTAGGGTGGGAATTTAGCGACCGGGATGCATACGCACCAGCGGTCAGGGGTTGAATGACCCAAAGTGGGAGTAATTGGTCTTAAATAACCGGGGTGCAGTGAGCAAGCACCCCAGAGCAAATTGGAAATGAGGTAGGCGTAGCATGACCTCAAAAAGATAGAAGTATCTTAGAAGTTGCAAAAATCTAAAATTTTGAAACAGGATAGATCACTCATTAACAAATAAATAACTAATTAACAGGAAGGAAAGAACGTTCTAATTAATTAAAAATAAAATATTACAATTTAAAATACAATGAAGTTAGGAAAGTTGAAATACGTGGCTGTTGACAATGAACAGTATGCTGCATGACGTCACGAGGAAAGCCAAATCTGGATGAAAGCTTCTTTCTATGTAGGGAAAAGATAAAAATTTTCCGGGGAATTCTGCGTTTAAGTGACCGCTGAAGGATTTCTTCTGGAGGTTTTCGAACATGGGACGAAATTATCGCCCCGAGTAAGAATAACAAGAGGCTGTTTCCGTTCCTCCCCACTCTAGCGTCATAACGACGTATGGCATTTAACGCAGGGTTCAGCACGGCTGGGGTTGACCTGTGAAACTTCCCCAGATAGCATGCACATTAGCAGCAAATTTGATTTTTATTTTCTGATATTATATTGCCGTGACAAATTTGACTTGACGAATTCGCAGCAAATCTTCCGCAAGTTATACCATCACCCACTTGCATGAGTAGTTTGTTGTGAAAATGATCCAGCACTGTATTTAAATATCGAAAGTGACGAAAGCAAAAAATCCCTCTGTTACAATAAAAAATTCATCTTACATTGGTTGTTTAACTCTTAAAAAAAAAAAATATTTTTAACTTAAAATTATTAAAATATTATTTCCACAAACTTCAACTGCTTAAATTACTGAAATATTAAACTGTATTAGAATACGTATTTAAGATAGGTAATTATGATGAAGTTATCGATTGGGGCTCTTATATTTGTTTTTACGGGATGAAAAATCAGTAAAAAGGATTTCGCTTTGTCACATCAAAAAATTTTCCCCAATAAAATCTAAACTGTACGTTATTTTCACATTCTCATAATTTACATGCGCACCATTCAAATTCACAATTTGAAGGTATTTTAACGCGCAATAGCTTAATAATGAATGTATTTCCAAACTTAAAGTCACGTTTGTCTGATACAACTTTTCATATGAACATTCGCACAAACTTTAAGTTCTAATCTCAGTACCGCGAAAAAAAAATTCAGAAATTTGCTTTAGTTGTCATAGTATTGGCCATTTAGTATTGGTTAAATATTTAGTTTTATTAAAAAAAAATGATCGTTTTGTTTTAAATATGACATCATTTTTACTCACTGAATCATTTTGCCTAGCGTCTCAAACTCGGTATCAGCGTAATGTAAAAATATTGAAATGTAACTGATTTATGAAGAAGAATGCGTGTTTTTCTTAATGTCTGACGTAATTTTCTGTTCAAAAATTATAAAAAAGTTACTTTTATTTGTAATGTGAAAATGGCATCAATAAGGATATAATCAATAAAAATAATAAACCATGACTATTTTCTCTTTACTTTCAATATAAATGGAGTACTTCAGTTGCCACAATTACAAAATCTGTATTAAAAAATACAAAAAAATTAATACCTCAAAAATAAATTGAGATACAGCTGCCAAACAAATTGCATTTAAAAGCACATTTTTTTCTCTGTACGAAGGTGTAAAAATTGAAAATGTGCTATGTTTAGAAGTTTAAAAATTTGCAGTAACAAAAATTGCAAAATCGAAATTTCATTTCAAATTTCAAAGTGTTGCTATTCGCAAAATGACATATCCGTTACGCACAGATATGTTTGTTCTTTATAATATAGATAGATAGATAGATAGACAATCAGCACATGTGCATAAATTGTCGAAATTGGTGCTACTCAAAGGCAAGCCTAGAGGTCTGCATGGGCCAGAATTTCCACGCCCGGCCCGAACGAAAGCTATCTTGGCCCGGCCCGGTGTAAAAATTATAAGTTCGACCCGAGCACGGCCTATTTACATTTTCACAATTCTCGGCCAGTCAAAAATCAGTGAAAACAGGCCCGACCCTGCCCGGCCCGACTCAATTTCAACTAAAAATTACGTTTTTTCTCGACATACAATTAAGATTCTTTTAATGAATAGAGGGGTCGGAGCATATAGGACAAATTTTATTGCTCTTACCAGCATCTTTTATCAATAGTCTTCAAGAGTCATTTTTTATAAGATATGCAATAGGAATATATCATGAAGATTATTGATAAAAGATACTGATAAGAACAGTAAAATTTATCCTATATGCTCCGACCACTGTGAATACTACATACATATTTATGGGTACATTTTACAGCATATTTTAGATTATGATGTGTTCGTAAAACAAAAAACACACAATAGTAACATTAATGATTACTTACAGTCTTAGACGTTTGGAAATTTAAATAAAGATTCACTAAAAAATTAATGTAGTTTAGAATTTAAAATTTTAATTTTAGAAGTTTAAAATTTTAATTTTTAAAGGAATTTTTCTTAATATTATTGGAATTTTCTAAAATATCGTTTTAATTGCTATTTATTTATTTATTTTTGCTTTTAACCCCATTCGGGTGTATGATTTTTAACCCTTTCTTCCTTTACACAAATTTTATTCGGTTGGCACTATTTTTTTAAACGCTATGCTTATCAAATACTAAAAATGACTTCAATTTAATAGCACAAATATCACATTTATTTGTTAATGGTGATAAAAACGATGCATGCGCCTTCTGACAGTGCGCATGCATCGATCGACCTCAAGTGGTTAAACTTTTATATAGAAGTTTAACCATTTCAGGTCTGTTACACTATAGCGTAGCACTTGTAAACAGATAGTGTGGCATGACAAGATTGCTACTTTGCAGTAAGTTTGCAGTATTTTTGACAAGACAAAGCTAAATTTTCTACTAGCTTGCAAAAAATTTGCAGTACGTTAGTCATGAATAAAATAAAATTTTCTACTTGTTTACCGTTAATTTGCTATAAATTTGATACCGCAATAATTTAACTTGCAGGACAAGTTAGCTGCGAGTTCAAAGTATGGTGACTTTGGCGTTTGCATTATCTTGCTATAGTCTTGTTATGAACTTTCAGTCTTGTCACGCTGAACTTGCTCTAACTTTGCAGGTTTGCAAAGCAAGACTGCTGTAAATTTTCTGCAAACTAAAATTGCTATGTGGGTCATCGTAATTTTTTTAATTTCAGAAAAAACAGGTCTAATTTTGAGGTCACGATGAATGACGCCATTACGGACATAACGAGTCGTTTTCGTAAACCTACACAATAGCTTATTCTGAAAAGTTTGGATTTTTTCTTGTCTAGTTTTAGGAGCACTACCATATACAGCCAAACCATAAGTGATTATCGGACTTATCTTAGATTTGTATAGTAACAATTTGTTTTTTTATTGACAGGAGGCTATTCCAAGCCAAGATTGGATTGAGGGAGCCCACGGCGCGATCAGCACAACCCAGAGTTTCTGTGATGTGCTTGCACCTTGACAATTTGGAATCTAGGTAAATGTCTAGGTATTTGTAATCAATCTTCCAGTGAATATTTTCATTATTCAATTTAAATTTAAGATTAGCGTCGGGGGTTAAAACGTTGGTTGGTGAAGAAAATGGCGGTAGTTTTGGCACTGTTAACTTTAATTTTCCATTTCTTTAACCAAACCGAAATAATCTCTAGAAAATTCTGAATTTTAGTATACACTGCTTGTGCATGTCTGTGTTTGTGAAGCATGGCTGTGTCGTCGGCGAAAATCGCTAAGTCGACATCAGGCTCTTTAGGAATATCGTTGACATAAACGTTGAAAAGGGTGGGACCGCTCAAAGAACCCTGAGGCACAGAGCTGGAAATAGTCTGAGGCTTAGAGTAAGAATTTCCGACTCTAACTACGAAAGATCTAGTTTTAAAGTAATCATCATAGATCTTAATTAGTTGGTCCAATAATCCGAGCGCTATTAGTTTAAAGATAAGAGCGATGTGCCAGATTTTGTCAAAAGTCTTTTACACATCGAGAAAGATTGCTCCTGTCACGCCACCTGATCTAATTCCGTCATGAAGAAGTTCCGAAACTCTCCACAACTGATGAGTTGTTGAATGACGCGCCTGAAAACCGAATTGCTCCGGCATAAGCACGTCATGAGAGTTTAAGATGACAAGAACATATTCGTAGACTTTGGAAAGGCAAGATAGTAATGAGATAGGTCGAAAGCTGGAAGGGGCGTGGTTATAGACCGTCCTACTTTTGGGCAGGGGACAATAATAGCCCTTTTTCAGCAATCCGGAAAATTTTTGAGATTCATCATGTAATTGATTAAAAGAACAATATATAGAATAAAATTATGAGGTAAGTTAATTAACATGTTATAAGAAATACGGTCCTCACCCGGAGACTTATTCTTTCTTAAGCCTGAGATGTACTCCCGAACCTCGGAAGGTGTGAAGGGGGGTAGCGTGTTAGGTGTGTCAGTGTTTAACCACTTGAGGGGCAAGCAATAGCGTTTGTGTAATGCTGAATTCCCACCGAAATTTAGAAAAAAATTATTTCAAAATAAGTAAAAGCAATTTTACGACTTTTTCTCACCAAAGTTAGAGAAGTAAAATTTCATAAAATTTTTCTGGTGCAAATCTTCATTAATCGTTGGTGGGATAAAATATATCCCACCGCCCCTCAAGGGGTTAAGAAATTTTGAACTGTGGTCTCCAACACAGCGGCAACCCGTGGGTTGCCCATACCAGAATTAGACGTAAACTGACTTCTAAGACTTTCAGCAATAGCTTCAGCCTTTTCAGTGTTAGTATATGCCATGCCATTAGCGCTTCTAATAGCCGGAATGTGTATTCGTGTCCTACGAATGTGGGAAGGAGCCTTCCAAATTTTGTTGTCTTCTGTCGACAGAGATTAGACAAAATTGTTCCAGCGTTCATTTCTAAACTTGGAGATAGCAGCCTTAACTCTCCTATGCAGTTTATTTAAATGGGTCCTAAAATATTGAGTACAATAGACCTGCCACATCCTGCGAGCACGATTTCGTTCAGTTACCAAATGCCTGATCTCCACCGGTAGGCGCAGTGTATTTCTTCGTTGAGAACACTGCTCATACACCTTTTTGAGAACGTCGTCGAGTTGACTAATAGCTTGCCCGCCTCATCTTTCGTCTCAAAGACAAGGGGTGTGTGAAGTCTCCCGCTGATTGAGCAGGAAGGTGAAGTTTTCCCACCTTGTGTGTAAAAGCCGACCTAAGTCTAGGTTGTAAGAGTGAACTCGATACCGGAAGATTGTGGGCAAGTGATCTGAATTAAGTCGTTCAGAGTTTGAATGCTTTAAGGATAAGGAAAATTGCAGGTTATGGCAAGATCTACATAATTATTAGAAAGTGGATGCAGAAGAGACTGATGTAGTCGCGAAGTTTTTCAGTCTTGAAAAATCTTTACTTTAAATGGAGATATTTGACTTGTAAGAAGCTATTTCTATGCTGCATCTTCTGATGAATTTTGCGGTCAACGTGTCTCAGAAAAGTAGGAAAATTACAGAAAACTAGCTGTTAACCTGGCTACTATGTTTGGCTCCATATGTGTATGAGAAAGAACTTTCTCCAAAAGGACAGTCATTCAGGGTAACTTTTATCCGCATTTTCTCTATTTTCCTATGCCACACTCTTATTTTAAGAATATTGTTGTAACTAAGGGCATAAAAGAGGCGAAATGGTCCTAAATTATTGTTTGATTATCAAAAATTAAGGAATAATAAGAGTAAAAGCAATAAAAAATTAATTTTTACCCTGGTTCAAAGTTATCCAGCCATTTAGGGTAACTTTGCACCATATGATAAATATTATCTAAAATAATTCCTTATAAAAAAAAAGTATTATAGTTAGGACAACTTTAAACCCCAAAAAATGTTTTCGGATATGTAAAGACTCCGAATTTACATTTCCCAACATTACAAGATTTGTATAATTTATGATATTACAACAAATATCAGGCATAAGAAAAGTGGAAAAAGAGAACCATGAACATTTAGAAATAAAAAAAACCTTTTATTGCTCATATAAAACATACAAATGCACTGGAAAACAATTTTCAATGTTTTATCTCAATAATATATCCATAGTTACAGTAATACATACTAGTACTAGTATTATTCAAACAAGAATAAAAAATGTTGAATGTATGAAATGTCAAATTTGAGTAGCTCCGTCCCGAAAAACGCCTTTAAATGAATTGTATGTATTTTACACATATTTGTGAAAATATTTATATGTTATATCTAATGTTCACTTTCGGCATTTATATCAAATATACGTGCAAATATGGGAAATTTTTGACAGTAGCACCTATAATCAGTAAATTATAAACATCAGTATAGCTTTCAACCGGCTCAAAGTTACCCTGAAAATGTGATAAAATGTTAGTGCCTTCTTATTTTACATTTTATTAACTATTAATAAATAAATAATCACAAAATATTATCACATTTACAACATTTAGACTATAATATGTCTGATAAATGAGTATATTGTTACTTACTATGAAAATTTAATTGGATTACAACAACTTCAAAAAAGCATTCAAAATTAACTTGAAAACATTACTTCACAAAAATGGTTAGATGATGCAATTAATAGCGTATAATGTTGCTAATTTATTTTCTAAAATAAAGAGTAGAAATCCTAGCTTAGAACCTTGCCAACAGAGCTCAGTTCTGGAGTTTATTTAGTCTTTTGAAGTCAAAAATATTGAAAAATAGGTGGTGGTGCAAAGTTACACCCCATGGTTCAAAGTTACCCTGAATGACTGGAATGTTTTGAACAACAAATATCGTTAGCGATTAACGGACGCCCACGTTGAAGATACTATTCGCATTAGCTGTTCACCACGTGAACCAAACTATAAAAAACTAGCGCAAGACCGCAAGTGTAATTTTTCGCATCAATTTTTCATTTAATACCTGCCTTTTCTGTTTTATTGTCTGAGCGAAGCGAAGGCTAATACTCAGCGAAATATTACTGTCCGGACAAATTACAGCTACGATGGATATTAACGCCATGTCCTACTAAAAAAAAAGCCTAATAAAAAACTTTCGTCAAGCATAACTCAAAAAATATTTGTCGGATTTCGTTTTTGATTGCAACAGAAGGCACCTAAGAGGGCCACCTACTGAATGCACCTACTATGAAAAATAAGTTCCAAACCGTTTAAAAATTATATTAAAAAAACTGATAAAAAAGCACAATTTATCTGCATACGTCACAGAAATTTGGTGTGCGTCACTTTCACCGGTGGATGTTTTCATAGACAACTGGTTTGAACACATGGAGCAAATAATTAAAAAAAATACGCACTCAGTAATATTGAATAGATCAGTTTCAACCACGTGATCACAAACCTTGCAACAAACCGTGGCAACCAGTTTTGGTGGGCAAACAAATAATAATACAGTACTCCGTACCACGGTGGTCGTTTTTAGCCTGTTGTATAAAATCTGGCCTGTTGTATGACATAAAACAGGCTAAATCCGGCTAAAAACTCAGGCTAAAAGATAGTTGTCAGTCTATCGACTGGAAATTAACAGATTTTTTTTTTAATACTCGTATAACGAAATTTAGAAATGATTGTGGATGATTAAAACAAAAGACATGAGTGTTTATTGCTCCGGGAGGTTATCTTTCTGTGGATGTCTGTTTGTCTATCATACAGCATGCAATTTTCTTGTAAAGGATGATATTATTATGCAGTAAAACCTCCATAACGGACACATCCAATTAGTGGACACCTCTATTTAGCGGGCATTTTTTCGATTACCAACCCTTAAATAACTGTTCATTTTTTACTCTCAGTAGCGGACGCCTCCAAATAGAGGACAAATTCTGCCCTCCCGAGGTGTTTTCTATTCAGAGGTTTTACTGGTAAAACCTCCGTAACGGACACACCCGATTAGCGGATACCTCTATTTAGCGGACATTTTCTTGATTACCAACACTTACGTGTTTTACTCTCAGTAGCGGACACCTCTAAATAGAGGACAAATTCTGCATTCTCCAGGTGTCCGCTATTCAGAAGTTTTACTGTATATATTATTGATAGTTATTTTACAGGGCCGCACAAAAGAATAAGAATATATGAAACGAATATAAACAAAATTCGTGATTGGTAGATCGCTGATGGTAATGTAATTTTAGGATGTTGTTACAGTCATCCGCAGCATGTTTTTAGAGTTTCGTTCATCTAACGTAGGGGTGTACAACATTTTTAAGAGAAGGTCCACTTTAAAAAATGTCTGGGTTGTCGAGGGCCACATCAGTCACACAAAGAGAATTCTATTTCGGGGAGGTGTGTGTGTGTGGGAGGAGGGGAGTTACCCCTCTAGGTTCCTCTACCCAGACAACATGTCCAATTCAGTTGGCAAGGATATATCAACAGTTTACGTTTGTATATATAACAAGTATTAATTTTAAAGAGTGATAATATTCCTGTACTTTATTCGGGGGAGTAAATTTTATTTTATTAAAAGTGCTAAAAAACAAACATAGGCATGAAAATGGCTGGTGCCGAAAAAAAATGCGAACTTTATGAACGAAGGGGGTAGGAAGAGCCGATCAACAACATTTGAGATTTTTACGGGCCTGATCAACGAAATTTGTGATTTTCTCGCGCTTGATTGACAAAATTAGCGATTTTTCCGCACCGGATCGACGAAATTCCTATTAATCTGCACCTGATCGGCGATATTTGCGATTTTTCCACGCCTGATCGACAAAATGTGCGATTTTTTTCGTGCCCGACCAATGACATTCGCGATTTTTCGGATCCCGATCGACAAAAACTCACGATTCTTTTCGTGCAAGAACGACGAAATTTCCGATTTTTCCACCTCTGACCGACGAGATTCGCGATTTTTCCGCGAACGATCAACGAAATTCGGGATTCTTAACTGACTTTGACGAAATTTGCGATTTTTTCAAACGGTAAATTGACGAAATTTGCGATTTGTTCTCGCGATAATCTGACGGAAGTCGCAATTTTCCCGCAGCCAATCAATGAAATTTCCAATTTTTCCGCGCATTATCGAGAAAAGTCGCGGTTTTTCTGTGCCTGACAACGAAATTTGCAATTTTTCCGGGCCAGATCGACAAATTCGCTATTTTATCGTGCCAAACCAACGACATTTGCGATTTTTCCGACCCCGGTTGACAAAACTCGCGATTTTTTCGTGTCCGTTCGCCGAAGCTTGCGATTTTTCCGAGCCCGATCAACGAAATTCGCGATTCTTAACTGACTGACGAAATTCGCAATTTTTCCCGCGGCAAATTGACGAAATTTAAGATAAACAGAAGAAACACGTGATTTTTCGCACCTAATTGACAAAATTTGCGATTTTTCCACACCCGATAGACGAAATTCACGATTCCTAACTGACTGACGAAATTTGCAATTCTTTCCCCTCGGCAAATTGACGAAATTCGCGATTTTTTCGCGCGACTTACAAAACTCAATATTTTTCCGCAGTCGACCAAGAAAATTCGCAATTTTTTCGCGCATCATCAACAAAATTGACGATTTTTTCGTGTCCGATCAACGAAATTTGCGATTTTTCCGCTCTTGATCGACAAAATTCGCGACTTTTCCGTGCCCGATCAATGAAATTCGCGATTTTCCCGATCTCGTTCGCCAAAACTCGCGATTTTTCCAAGCCCGACTTTTCCGTGCCCGATCGACAAAATTTGCGAATTTTTTACGCTTCAACTACAAAATTCGCGATTTTTCGGTGACCGATCAAGAAATTTGCGATTTTTCTGCGCCTGACCGACAAAATTCGCGATTTTTCCGTGTCCGATCAATGGAATTCGCGATTTTTCCGAGCCTTATCGACAAAATTTGCTATTCTTCCGCATCCGATCAACGAAATTTGCGATTTTTTCTCGCCCGATCTACGAAGTTCCCAAATCTTAACTCACTGATGAAATTGGCAATTTTTTCCAGCTGCAAATTGATGAAATTGGCAATTTTTTCCAGCTGCAAATTGACGAAATTCGCAATATTTTCTCGTGACTGACGAAACTCACTATTTTTCCGCAGTCGATCAAGAAAATTTGCAATTTTCCTCACATCATCAACAAAATTTATGATTTTTTCGTCCCCGATCAGCGAAATTTGGGGTTTTTTCCGTGCTTCATCGACCAAATTCGCGATTTTTCCGTGCCCGATCAAGGAAATTTGTGATTTTTCCGAGCCCGATCAAAGAAATTTGCGATTTTTCCGAGCCCGATCAAAGAAATTTGCGATTTTTCCGAGCATCATCGACAAAATTCGCCATTTTACTGCACCCGATCAACGAAATTCGCGATTCTTATTTGACCAACATAATTTTCAAAAATTCCCGAAGCAAATTAACGAAATTCACGATTCTGCGACTTTTCGACAAAAATTACAATTTTCTCCAGTTATAAATTGACGAAGTTCGCGGGCCACACGTTACCCCATCGCGGGCCACTTTTGGCCCGCAGACCACAGGTTGTGCATCCCTAATCTAACGAAACCCCACCTGTCACACTCCTTTGTCTGTCTGTCTGTCTGTCCGTCTGTCACAGAGCCCGTTCTCAGAAACTATATATGTCGGAAACTTGAAAATTTGCATAGTTATAGCTGAACACCACACATCAAACAGCAAATAATAAAATTTTGAAAAAGTCTAATATTTAACCCTCTGGGTTCTAACTTGTGTATTTTAAGCATTTTTTCTAACTCAGCCCCTAATTAAGTTGGAGACTTGAAATTTTGCATACTTATAGCTGAACACCGCACATCAAACGACAAATAATAAAATCTTGAAAAAGGTCTAATATTTAACCATCTGGGCTCTAACTTTTGTATTTTAAACAATTTTTCTAACTCAGATCCTAATTAAGTTGGAGATATGAAATTTTGCATAGTTATAGCTGAACACCTCACATCAAACGACAAATAATAAAATTTTGAAAAAGTCTAATATTTAACCTCTAATATTTTGTCTCGCACAATTCTTAAATGTAAACAGTTTTGCAATATTATTTTTTGTCCATTTTGCATAATAAGTGTAATGTGACGTAATTTCTTCTATTTAAGACTTCTAACGCATGTTAATGAATTTATTTTACAATATCCTTTCTCTTTTAAAATTCACATGTAAATATAGTTTTTATGGCGTAATTTCCAATAATAAATTTCCAACTTTTTATACCTAATTATTATGTTCTAATTTGAAGGGTTTTTTCTGTTTATAATAGTAACGTGTAAATAATTTTTTTATTTGAAACAAACATTGTTTGTGCTGTTTATACAGTTGGCAACAGTTTAATTTAATACCATTTTCTAAATTATGTAAAAAATATCTGTCGAAATGCTGAATATTTGAATTTAAAATAGAAATAAAACCTCAAAAAATGAGTCAAATTAAAAAAATTAATGGAATCTGCACACCGGGATCTTCTATTGAATAAAATGATCTAAAAATGATTAAATTCCCATGTATAGCTTTTACTCCTATAAAACTTTTTTAATGGAATGATTTTGTCCAACTTTAGCATTAAATATATCTTAAAATAATTCTTCGATTTGAAAACTGTATGCATCAGCATGTTGATCAAATATTTCTCTATAATACCACCGATTTTCATATTTTTGTATGCAATAGTTTTCTTAATATTAACGAAGAAAGACCTCCGGTCACAAAAAATTCAAAACCGGCGGCGGCGGTGACAGCGTTAGTTACTTTTTTTAGAATAGAGAGATATATAAAAATGAAAACTTGTCTGTCTGTGTGTTTATAGTTCTATAAAAATCCACAATTTGGAAGCCAAAATTGTGGAAAAATACGTACATGTGTATTAAAACATGGCCGAGGCAATTAAAGTAATCCGGAATCGAAATAATTTATAGTTAATTTTTAATTAATAAAAAACTGCCTATTTAACAGCTATTTCTTATCAAATTTAAACATTTTTTGTTATAGCAGTTGCCAACAATTAAAAAACACAATAAAATTAATACTACAACAATTAATTTTCTACTGCAAGATTTCCACGTGAAAAATGAAAATGAAATAAATAGTTTGCCGAATTTAAAAAAAGGTGAATATAACTTCATAACTTTTCTATTGCAAGATATTCACGTGAAAAAGGATAGTGAAACAAATAGTTTGACGAATTTAAATGAAAGTGAATATAACTTGATAACTTTTCTATTTCAAGGTTTCCACGTGAAAGAGGAAAATATTACGTCATATTGGAAATATAAAGGACGTGGTGGATATAGTATAACGTCATATGAGTGTGAAAAATGTATTGAAGCATGATAAAAACCCGAGTAGGGAAATATCGGCGTATTTTAACATTATTGCTCCAATTATAAATTGAAATAAGTTCATTTATAGCTGTATTCTTTTGCGTCTGTTATATACATTTATACATTTTTATATAGCGTTTTCATATGATTCATTCATACAACATTTCGACTGCTTTTTTTAATGTTTGTTTTCTGTTGTATGTTAAATTTTGAAATTGATTTTTCAGAACAAGTATCCTTCAAATTCTGGGCAACGCCGGGCACTTTAGTTTGTAACACATAAATGGCTTTTGTATCTGTACATCAAATGCTAATATTATAAAGCGTTATAATATTATAAAGTGTATAATATTATTAATGCTTGTACGTTTGTGAGGTGTTATCTCTGAAACTACATAGCCAACTTAAAAAGATGTTGGTGGCCATCTCTGCTCCGAAAAAAGACTGTATTTTATGTCAGTGCAAGAACCTACATCGCTGCAGGAGCAAAAAAGTTCTAAAATTGCGATTTCTGCGATATTGATTGGGTTAGAAACTTTAAATTTGGTGCGGTAGTTACTTTTAAGATGTAAATACTCGTAATGAACGCTCTCTAAAAGGTTCAATTTGACGGATAAACGTAAAAATTTCTAGAAAGGTTCTAAACTATGATTTATTTGGAATACTGAAATTTTTGGGATACTGTTGGGGTTAGAAACTAGAACTTTGGCATGGTAGTAATTTATAAGATGTAAATGCTCGTTGTAGAACGAATTCTAAAAAATCGAAAGACTAAACTAAGCAGGAAAAGATCTAAAGATGATCTAAGTAACGAAGTACATGGAATTGTTAGAAATATAAACATGAAAATTGACATGGCTGTATTTATTATGTCGTAAATTCTCGCAATAGAACAATTTCTAAAAATGTCGCTATATAAAACAGTGCAGAAACAAAAAACTTTCGAAAATTTTCTATTTCTGTGTTACTGCTGGGCCCAAAATCTTGAAATTTTGCTTCGGGTTAGTTTTAAAATATACAATTGTCTCTATGAATAGTTTCTAAAAAATTTAAAATTAAAAAAGATGAAATTAACGGAAAGCGATCTCAATTACCATTAATTTTGAATTATTAGGTATAGCAACTTTAAATATTTCATAATGCTGCATTTCCTCCGCAAAACATGCAATTTAATTGCAACAAAACTGATAGATATCCACCTAGCATTAAATAAATTGTGTAAATATTGAATAAAGACCTGTATGAAACAGTGAGTAGGTTGCCCGAAAGTACTTGTTAAAGGGTTCCTTCTCTAGGCTTTTCTCTCTCTCGCCAAGGCCACGAACAGAGGGAAGTGCCGTTTTAAATGTGATATGAAGTTTTCATCTGATTCATTTTTCAAGACATTTTATCATAAGGTCATATTCTCAATTATCATTAGTAGATTTTTTATATATTAACTTATTCTGGTGAAATTTCATAATCGGGTTCATATTGGCGTATGTTAGCTTGCATGATTTGCTGAATGAATATGTATGGATTTGTAAATTACTTCAAATGACACTTTGACAGCTCAAAAGTTATGCAGATGATATATTCAGATCTTGTGTTATACTTCATGTTGCAATCATTGCCGATTTCTTTTATTTAATACATGCTAAATATAGCTCATCTTGTGCAGAATGTGTTTGAAAACAAAACAATACAGGAGGGGTGTCAAACCGTGCCCCGCCGGATACCACTAAAATTTTACAGTTATTTTTGCCCTATGTAATCGTCGAATTCCTGCGATTTAACTTGTCGACAATTTCTTTAAAATTTTAGTGGTATCCGGCGGGACACAGTTTGACACCCCTGCAATACAGCGTATGTAGTGGCCAGTATACACTCATCATTTAAATCCGATCGAGCATATCTAAAACACACTCTAATGAAGCATTACATGCCACTGTTGATGTATTCGGTACTTTGATACTATATCAGATTTTGAGGAGAGAATTCTTTAACTGTTATCGACAACCTCATTGCATCCGTGGAAAACAGATTTTGTACCAATATTAACTATTCCGGGGAAGCACACACCATATAAAGTATAGTCCATTCTTTTTAAACATCATATATTTGTCATTTAAAGTTACTCAAATTGGTGCGGAGCGTCAGATTATGCTCTTGACATCATTTTATACAGTTAAAATTCCTATATAAGATAATTTAGTGTTTCATTTTCTATTTTACTTTTAATATATTGCGTAGTTTCAATTTTATATCCATGCATGGCTGTCTTGCAAGGTTTGATTTCCCATTTTTTTAAACAGTGTATACGAAATTATATATAAGATTTTGTAATTCTACAATTCGTTTATTTTCATCATTTCAATTTACCGCAGTATATGGACAATTAAAGATAACATCTCACTTTCTTTGCTTCCACATGTTATTATTAAATCTTTGTTCTCAGCAATATCGCTCAGACTAATCCCTCTGAGGGAAGTCCTAGTTATGTATATGTAAAAATTTTCAGAACGTGTACCTGTGTATGTAGTAATTTTTCAGAACGAATACCTGATTTTTCTGTTTCATATTACATGTATGTCTATCTTGAAATAACAATTTAAAAGTATTAAGTACCTATATTACTTGTGTGGGTTTTTTTTTTCTCTGGACCTCGATAAAATTTTTTAAAAGTATTCGGGCCCCACTTAAATTTACTTGCCGACCCCTGCTATAGATCTTATACAGCGCTGCACAAAAGATCGAAGTACATTTCGTTTATTGGCGGAAATTTCTGAAGTATTTTCAGCTGTTCTATGCATTTAAATGAATTAACTTTTAGCATACTATGTAGTATGCATACGAATCTATAGATCATACACAGGGCTGCGGAAAAAAATTCGGATATTTTTCCGACTACAGATGGTAATTGCAGAAATTTATTTTAAAATGAATTATGCGTTTTCTAGATTTTTTATATATCACTTTTCACCTTAATAAACTGCGACGTTTTGTTTCAATCTTCTGAATGTGTGGGAAAGTGTTTCATAATCTATGCTGGATGCAGGAGTTTTCGTTCTTCTTTTACTTTCTTTTGTATCTCAGTCACTCATTAGCGCGGCTGAGTTACGGGATTAATGAAACACCAAGAAAATAATTGTAAATTTAAGTACTTATCAACTTCATTTTAAATATATTTACTCTTTTATTTTTCCGGTTTACAGTTTTTGATTTACAGAAATAGAAAAAATATTTTAATAATTAAATTTAAATGAACTACTATTTTCAGTTCAACACGATACTAGCCACTCCTTCAAACTCCAACGAAATAGTACTTCAGTTACAAGCCAATGTTTTTTTTATTCTTTTTTACCTCAATTTAATTTTTAAAACTACAGGAAGTAAACTATTCTTGCAAAAATCATTTCGGATTGTCATTCTTATTTAAGCAAGCATTATAATATGGAGAATAACTCTTTCTCTATAGCCAAATCATCAAGTATTTAACTGGAAAGTGCTTAAAATATTTTTGTATTTGTAATATCAGTAATATTATTAAAAATTGCTTTGCTTCGGAATTTCTTTTTTGTGTTCTCGTTAAGTTTTGACCGTACAAATAGGATTTATTTTTATTTTTATTTAAGTTGTTAGAACATGAAGTTTTACACGCTTCCATTTCACTTAAATTCTCTCATCTATATGAAGATGAAATCTTTTAATTGATTTGTCTCTCACTTCCTGATGTGCAAGAGGTGTGTCAATAAGTAGAGTTTTGTATTCCGACTAAAAATGCAATATCTTCATATTTTAAGAAGTTGATAATTAATTTATAAATTAATTTTTATTAAACTTTTTATTGTGCGTCTTGAAAAAAAAAATTTGAAAAATCCCAGATAGTTGAACCCTTAACCGCTGTTAGCGATGTCACAGACCTCTGCGTTTATCAATTTTCACAGTTTAACTTGTAAATTTCAGTTTAACCTTTAACTGATGTTACCGGTCTCACAGACCAGTGCTTGTTTCAATTTTCATAGTTTAACTTGCAAATTTCAGTTTATCTACAAACACTACCGAAATTTTGTTTCGTTTGGAACTTTAGTACTATCACCAGAGACTTTTGAATAGGTGAATTTTAATTATAACACTCCTGTACAAAAAGTTTAGTACAAAAACAACATCCTATGAGTTAATCACGACTTTTATTCATCATTCAAAGGAGCGGTGTCACAGACCGCTTCACACTAGTTATGTGACATTTTCACTGACATCAGTTAAAGGTTAAGGGGACCCTGCACCTTTATTTGAGCAAAAATCGACCCCAAAATCGACATTTCTTTTTGTGTGTATTATTATTCTCAAATTTGTACTATGTCATTCGTGGAAAACCGGATGCAGATGCGATTATTATACGCAAAGTTACAAGTGTTTTAATTTTGTTCACAAACAATTTTTTGGCCTTTTAATATACTTTAAATCTGTTTTTCTCAATACTGGTGCTTCAGATTTTTTTTTTTCATTTTTGAAATTCTCCTTGCTACTTAATTTTTTATCAAAATTCATGAAATTGATAAGGAAGAATCCTGATATTGCTTAAAAGAAACTATGTAAGCATTTTAAAATTCGACTTCATTAAGACATTTAAATTTGATTTTTAACTCATTATGAGGCAAAATTTTGATGAAAATCGATATGGAATTCAGAAAAATATCTCTGAAAAAATTAACTATTTAAGGGGACGGTGGAGCTTAAAATCCTTAAAAATAATTTTTTTTATTTTTGTAAATTTCAACTTAAATATTATTCAAGGGTACATTATATACATTATAACATGCATTTATCCCCAAAAAAATTAAAAAAAATTTTTATTTTTGAGAAAAAAAAATGGAATTTTACACGTCGTGTTAGAAATCTTCGATACGCCCCATGCGTCTTCAATATCAATGAAAATCCCCAATATTTTTTTTAAGTTTGGTTTATATATAGAAATAAAATAGAGCATCGGGTTGGGTTGGGTTGATTTTTGACGGCCAATTATCTACACGAGGGATATAGGCCCGGGGGGAGTGCCCTCCGTGGGGGTCTTTCTAAGGGAACCTAATCCGTATTAACGCATGGAAGATCCACGGCTCGAAGAAAACCACGAAAACTCCGAACGATTAGGCCGACGGGCGCGATTGGGATCGAACCCAGCACCTCCCGTCTACCAGATTCGAGAGCAGAACCTCTCGGCCACTGGTGGGGCCAAATAGAGCATCGAATTTTACATATTTGAATTTAAGGGTTAAAAAAAAATTGAAAAAATTTGAAATTTTTTCGAAAAGTTTTCAAAGTTTCAAATTTTTTCAATTTTTTTTTTTTGTAAATTTTATCTTAAATATTATTCAAGGGTACATTATATGCATTATAGCATGCATTTATCACAAAAAAAATTTTATTTTTGAGAAAAAAAATTGAATTTTTCGCGTCGTCTTAGAAATCTTCGAAGTGCCCCCTGCGCGTTCCATATCAATGAAAATCCCCAATATTTTTTATAAAAGTTTGATTTATATATAGAAATAAAATAGAACATCGAATTTCACATATTTGAATTTAAAGGTTAAAAAAAAATTTTTTTTTTTTGAAAAATTTTGAAATTTTTTCAAAAAAATTTTTAAATTTTGAATTTTTTTTTTTTACCTTTAAATTCAAATATATAAAATTCGATGCTCTATTTTATTTCTATATATGAACCAAACTTTTATAAAAAATATTGGGGATTTTCATTGATATTGAAGACACATGGGGCGTTTCGAAGATTTCTAAGACGACGCGTAAAATTCCATTTTTTTCTCAAAAATAATTTTTATTTTTTTTGGGGATAAATGCATGTTATAATGTATATAATGTACCCTTGAATAATATTTAAGTTGAAATTTACAAAAATAAAAAAAAATTATTTTTAAGGATTTTAAGCTCCACCGTCCCCTTAAGGGATTAAAAAATCGATACACAGATTTGTTCGTAATAGAGTTTTACGTGATTAAAATACAAAATCAAGGACATATCTGAAAAATTAAGTCGCAAAGAGCATTTTAAAATTTCGTTTAATTTTTCTTTTTTTTTTTTTAAATATCTTAAAATTATGATATTAGGCTGTAACGAAAGTTTTCCGCCATATCACCATTACATAATACTAATTATAATATATACAATTAACTGTAATTTTATATATAACCACCATTTCGCCAAACCTTCACAGTGTCATATGATACAATACTAGTACCTAAAGCTGTACACTTTATTCGGGACATTTTGTAACTGACTTTTTGCAACAGAACTGGGAGTAAATGATGGTTCTAATCTGGTAGCGTTATAGTTCCATTTCAGACACCTTGTACTTAATGATAACGATATTTTTTTTACAAATTTCACAACACAGAGCGTGCAAGTATTTTTCTTTCAAATGCCAAAAATCGTTTGACAAAATTATGAGCAAACACGTCAACGCGAACTGTTTGTACAGAATTATTAACTGTGGCGGGAAACTTTCGTTACAACCTGATAAGATTGGAAATTTATTTTCAGCTGTTCTATATACTTATAGTAAATGTATATTTGCACAAAATTTTAAATCTCTGTTACGAAAATTAAAAGAATTTTTTTTTAAACGTACACCGTCCCCTTAACTAGAGATACTGGTTGAATTTTGTTTCGTTTGGAGACCTATTACTAACACTAGAGACTTTTGAATAGCTAAATTTTAATTATAATAGTCATGTACATAAATTTTAGTTCACAAATAGTTTTTCGAGAGTTAATGTAGCATTTTATTTATCTTTAGATTAAGCGATCTGACAAATCGTTCACGGTAGTTAGGCGACAATTTTTGTCACAGCAGTTAAGGGTTAAATAATTTTCAGGAAGGATTTTTAAACCATTTGGAAAAATGGTTATTGTCCTCGTCTGGGTAGGAAATCAAAAGCATATCTGAAGCTTTTTATTGATTCAATCCGCATTTTATTCGTTTTCTGATTGGTCTATACAGTAATCTGTATTTCCATTTACTTTCAACAGAGATGGATATTTCTGTTGTCACTATGACAAAAAAGTAATAAAAACCACAAAAGAAATTAATAACTCAGAAACAAATTGAGATACAGCTTTCAAACAAATTGCATTTGAAAGTACATTCTTTTCTCTATACGACGGTGTAAAAAGTAATATTGTGGGATGTTTAGAAGTTTAAGAATGAAATTTCATTTAAAATGCTGGGTCGTCAGATTATTTGGTCGATGGAAAAGCCTTTCCCGAACAGCGAATGAAATGCTTGGATAATACGTAAGTTTCAGGAAATCTGACGAGTCGTAGGCGATTTATGTCGCTTGCAATTTTTACGTGTAATAACACTATTAATGTTTAATTTATGGCGTACGTAATGTAGGATCAACTCCGTGCGATTTTTTGTCTTAAATTTTAGTCTTTGAAAAAATCATTTTCCAAATGGTCGTTGCAATTTGTTAAATTGCTTTTTATTTTTATTTTTTTTTAATCTATTGCCAACAAAAACTATTTCTAACAATAATTTGCAGATATGTTAAAATGCTTTCTATCTTTGCTGTTGCCACATCGTAAAAAGAAATGGAGCAAGAATTGTAAATTTTTGATAACAATTTGCTAATTTTGAACCTTTAATATATGGTTTTTGCAGGAAGACTATATCATATAACGAACATAACATTCACGTATATTAACACACTTTATGCGTCAAAAAATGAAAACACGTCTTTTAGATATACATAATTTTGCCCACGGGCAGTATTTTTGCATTTTATATGTTACGTTGCTTCTCAAAAAACATTCTGAAATTTCGTATTTTTACAATTACAGTACTATGCATGTATTGTACTTTGATTAGAAACAATACCATTATTGTATTACATCCATTTTTAATATAAACACAGACAGAAAAAATATTTCTGTTAGATAATGTAAAGTGCACACAAGCGGAGCTTCCTATTTAAAAAAATAATATTACACTCAAAAGATGTGTTAACTTGTTAACAGTTTTGTCCGTACGGTGTTTAATTGCGTCATTACTAAAAGCTTTACGGCACCACTAATTTTAAACTGTAATCTTCCCTTTATTTAACACGGTGACTGACACTGAAGCTGAAAAATTTACAATGTTTTAAGTAATTTTTAGGAAAGTATAATCCTGTAATAAATAAAAGGTAAGTAAATTATAAATAAATTTTCAGTAATTACATAAAAAATATATATTTATGTTTAGTTTTATATCGTATTTTAGACCGTCAGTCATCGGTGAATAACGCGTTCTGAACGGAAAGATCAGTGTCAGTCACCGGTGACTCACGTGGCGCTTAACGTGTTAATGACAGATATTGATTATAAAGGGTGTCTCAAAATTATGTGTCAGAAATGTAAAGGCAGGTAGAGGGGACCTTTGTAAGCCGATTTCGTACGGGAATGTGAGTGCAGAAATGCAGCGTTGAAGCAGTAGAAGACGCTGTTTAGTTCAGTGGATAAAAGTATTTCGCTGGCTTGAATCGTCATTCTCCGCACGGATTTCGAGCAACATGCGTCGTTATACCAATGCGGAGTTTGCCGACATGCATTTTATGTATGAGGCTGCGCATGAAAATGGAGCATCTGTTCAAAGGATGTTAAATGGAACGATTTCCAAGTAGGAATTTGCTGGATCGTCGAACATTTGAGTGTCTTCATCGGGAGTTGTGCGCGAGTGGAGCATTTTATGCCTCAAGGCGTGATACGAGCACTGTAAGATATCGCAGAATTCCTGCAGTGGAAAAATCAAAATTATGCACAGTCGAGGAATGTCCTTAGAAAAGCTCGGAAACTGTTGGACGTATGTTAGGTGTGAGCCATTTCCTTGCTCAGCCACATACATGAAATGCATGTCGGCAAGCTCCGCATTGGTGTAACGATGCATGCTGTCCGAAATCCGTGCTGAGAATGACGATTCAAATCAACGAAACACTTTAATCCATCGAACTCAACAGCGGTCTCTACCGCCTCAACGCTGCATTTCCGCACCCGCATTCCTATACTAAATCTGCTTACTAAGTTCCTCTCTACCTGCCTTTACATTTCTGACATATAATTTTGAAACACCCTGTAGAAGTCAAATAATTTATTAAGGGAAAAGCTGTGTTTTGTCCCTATTTTTTATTTATTGTGTCAAAAAAAAAAAAAAAAAAAAAAAAAAAAAAAAAAAAAAAAAAAAAACGAAACTGTCCAGTGGTTAACTAAATCGTGGTTTATGAAATAAATAATTTTCTTTTTATTCTAAGTATAACTTATAAGATGTGAAAACCGTATAAAAATTTAAAGTTCCTAACTTTAAAAAAAAAATTGCAAATGACTTAATATAATGGAAAACAACATTTGATTTTTAATTTATTTATTTATATATATATTTTTTTTTCAATTGGAAGTATAACCATAAGACAGTGGTAGCCAATCTTGCATGCCTTTTTGAAGAATTACACATACTACAAGTTGGCCACCGATCAGGGAATTTTTTCTAGTCGAAATTTCAATCTTATTTAATCGTGTTTTGTCGATTTGTTGATCGATTTGTTTTATAAGAAAGAACCAGTAATTTCCCTGAAAAATTCCCTGATTTGTAGCCATCCTGGTATTTCTGGAGTGCATCTTACCGAGTTATTTTTCGTGAGCTATGCATAGAAACATAAACGCACAGAAAACACCTAATGAATACAAATAAACGTAACTTTTATTTTTAATATAAGTGAAAGATAGATAGGTATTAACCCTTTGAAGGGCAGGAAAATTCTGTTCGTAAAATGGTGAAATAATTGACTGACATCAGAATTTACAAATGATTTTCTTAGAAAATAAAAATCTCCCTTTCTACACTTTCATTATAAAAATAAAATTTTATTAAAATATTCTTGGGGCCGTTTGTCAGTTTTGCAATTAAAATTAGGTGGTCACGCCGTGTGACCACCTCCCTTGAAAGGATTAATGTAAGTTTATAAATATGATGGGTGCATTGGTTACTCTTACAAGTTTCCTAAACGTTTGGTACTACTAATTTGGTATAGGTAAATCGCAAGCTTTCTTCAATATCTTAAGCGATTTTCTATATTTGTTTTAAAACGAAGGTTTGAAAAATATACAGGCTCATTCAGCTCCACCTGCGAACTGTATAGTATAAGTATATGCATCCTTTATAAATTATTTTCATATCTAGGTGGAGATGACAGTACCAGGTGATGGAACAATGACGTACCAGAGAACCAATTGATACAGCTAAGTTTAAATAGCATTATGCGTCTACTTTTAAAGTCAATGATGATACGACGAGAAGATCTTTTGCCGAGGTACCCGGGACCTATGTCCCACATCACTGGATACTGAACTTATGAGGTAGTTGACAAGGTGCGTTTCCTTGGGTGGCAGTAAAAAATAAAAAGGGAGGGGGGTGGCTAACACTTAGGTTCTTGAGTTCAACAAACAAAAAAAGAAAAAGTAAAAAATCAAAGAAAAAATAAGCTTTATAACTGGCAAATATTAGAAAAGAGGGGGAGGGGGATTTTTAAGTTTTACTTAAAAATAAACTAAAATAAATGCCTTAGCCAAGTACCTCTAAACAGCTGAAGCTCCCCCGGACGCGCGCAGTAATAATGGACCTGTTTCAAGACTTTGTAAATGTAAATAGCGAAAGATTCCTTGCTGCACTTCTACCTCTTTTTTTTATCACAAAATTTTATAAAGCTTTCTGCTTCAAATCTTCACTAATCGTAGGTGGTATAAAATATATCCCACCGCCCCTCAGGGGGATAACAGCTTTACCTGAAGCTTGGGGAGGCTTAATGCACTAGTAAAACACGCAAAAGTGCTATTTAAAATCAAAATTTTTGAGACATTTTTAGAAAAAGAATTCCATTAAAATTTAGTGGTACTAATCGTTTAACTGATGCTCTACACTGTAAAAAAAAAGGGACTAAAATACGGAAATACTACAGGAAATCGAGACGCCAGTACTATTTCCGTATTTTAAAGGAACTTTTTCCCGGTGAATTACAGAAAAATTTCCATTTTTTTTTTTTTTTTTGGCAATTACGGGGGAAAACTTCCGTTAAAATACGGAAATAGTACTGGCGTCTCGATTGCCAGTAGTATTTCCGTATTTTATTTTATTTTTTATTTATTTATTTATTTATTTATTTTTTTTTTACAGTGTATTGTTCCATACGCATACCTCACTTTGAGAATCACTGACGTAAGGAATTAGCGATTGATCAGTGATAAAAGCGGATCCTTAAACTGAAAAAAAAAATACAAATGTTTCTTATTCTAGGAAAATATAATATAATCCCCTATGGAAATATACAATACTCCTTCAGAGAGATCCACGATTTCGAAAAGCGGTCTGAATCATTAGAAATTTCAGAGACCAATATATTTTCGAGATTTAAAGAAGCATGTAAAAAAACAAAGTTTCTTTTGCTGTTACTAATTTTCGGAAACGTTTCCGAGTAGCTTTTATAGCGTATTAACTAGCTTTTTCAACGCGAAATATAGGCTTTTCGGATGCCATCAAATCTCTGGGAAACATTTTCATGTTCAACAACCATGTTTTTGACGCATTCATGATAATTTATCATCATTAATCTTAACATTAAATTTAATGTTATTTTGTTTCTCTTGCGCGTGTAAATCCATTTGCACAGCTAATAATGTTTTCTGGACAACTCATGGTATCCTAAAAACGGATATTCCGTTTGAGAAAAGTGATTAAATTACTATAAAATGTACTCGGGAATCGGTGAAGATAGTTCAGTTACATAAGGTTTATATTTGCATAAACTAGGTGCAGCAATTAAGCTCCCCTTTACAGGCGTATACCTGACTAGATTATGGTGTGCAAGGTCTAATATTTTCTTTAAGTTTTGTATCTACTCTTGCCAGATAATATATATATGTATGTATATATATTTACAGTCGAACCTCTATTTAACGAAGACACTAAATCCCGGAAAAAAGCTCGTTATATGGAAAATTCGTTAAATAGAGATTCACCTTTTAAAATACTTTAAACTACATAAAACAGATGTTAAATTCATAAACACTAAATATTTTTACTAAAAGTAATTAATCACATTTTTTTAATAAATTATATCGATTTGTTTTATTAATGTTACCCACCAATATCCATCATCAATTCATTTTTTCTATGTGTTTAAATCTTTGAAATCTGCAAGGAAAACAAAACATTGTCCGGGAATACACTATATTTTCTGTTTAAAGTAAATAGTTGTACATTAAAATTAACGAATTTTAATGACGTTATCGTATTTATTATTATTATAACAGTATATTATTATATACAAACCAATAATTTTAACCATACATTAACATATGCATCTTTAAATTTAATTTCAGAAAAACTCTGTTAATTTTGCCTGAGTTTTTTATTTAAAAAAGTGTTTTCTCTCATAATACATCTCGCATCTTTGGAATGCACCAAAACCCCCTTAATGAGTATTTCCTTCTAACTATAATCCGCGTCAAATTGTTTCAAACGATTTTAGCATTTCATCATACGAAGTTTTGTTAATTCCTGCATAATGATCATTTCCATCATCATCATATTCGTCTTCACCGCAATTCATTGCTGTATTGTTTTTTATTTTACACTATCGAAAATATCCGATTCGGATAGTGTTTCCGAAGTCTCAATGTCAGAATTAAGTGAATATATAATCATCAATCAGCACGTCATGGTTAATTTTTTCTTTTTTTCTCACTATATCTACATTTTTTTAAGTTACTCTAAGGGATTATCGTCTTCGTCCTCCGCACTTACCGAATTCTCACTGCTGACAAAGAAGGCGCCTGGTAAAACCAGTTCAAGGCCATTGAACATCATAAAATGTGTTTAACGAAAGAATAAGTTTGAAATGGCCATGAAATATTTTGAGAAATGGGGAGAAAAAAAAATTTTGATCACAAAGAAAAGTTCGTTAAATAGAGAATGCACTTAGCTATTTGGAGGTTATTTTACGAAGAAATTCGCAAAATGCTCTTGGTTCCAAGGAAAAGTTCGCAAAATAGAGGTTCGTTAAATAGAGGTCCGACTGTATTTACAAAAACATTTCCATTGAAAACTATATTTACATGTGAATAATAACCCTCTCGCTGCGCAACCAGAGATATGCTCGTTCATGCATTTTTTTCCGTCTAATTAATACCATTTGGTTATTCCCAACAGTTATTTTTTAGCGAAAGCTTTGTCTGATTTACTCAGGGCATTTTCCCCGATTACGATAGTCAAAAATTTCGACTTTAAAGAACCGGTGATAAAAGATTAAAAATTCTGTAAAAGTCGCTCATCGCGAAGAATTACTTATGCAGCAAGAGGGTTAACACATTGTATGCGGGCAATTTTTTGAAAACGAGCACTAAATTTACGTTCACAAATGCCACTGTAAATTAAAACCTGCTCACAAGCAATAAGAAGCAAGCATTCTTGGATTACACCTTCTTTTTTCGTCCGTACAAAATTTCCGATACCAGTAATAATTTCTGTCCCCAACCCACAAAAACGTACTAGTACGTGTCCCGCATACAATGTGTTAAAAAGAAAACAAATAAAATTTCTAAATTATTGCGTGGAAATAATTTAATGTTGGGGGCGTGGGAGAATTTAATGTTGAAAATTACGTCCTATTTAAAACTATAATGTTGAAACCCAATGTTTAAAATGATTTTCTTGCAGTGGCTAAAAGAAAACTTTTCTTCTAGATGCAACCTCGGGAAATGAAAAATACCCCAATCAAAGAGGAATGAATGGCAACCCGATTACAGATGATCGCCATTGGTCGTTTTTATTCAATGTTCCATAATCAGGTAATCTTTTAAAACAGAGCAAATTAGCATGTTTTTAGAGCCTATGTTGGAAGAGTGCTTGGTGGGCGTAAATTGTAGGGTGCGGAGCTCTTTTGTTTATTAAAAAATGTGAGAATTTTCATAAGACTAAATTATTCTCTACTGAAAAATTTCGCTCAGATATTTAAAATCAGCATCTAAGCACATTAATATTGTATTCTCATGTTGAAATAACGTTGAAAAATTTTTGTCAATGATGTTTTATTACAACCAAAATAAAAGATTAGAAATTATTATCTCTGCATCATAACGCATAATATTTAACTATAAATGTAACAATTCTTCGTTGAAATACATTATTGTAATCTACCTTTAAATCATAATATATTCTTCATTGTCGGTTAAAGTCTTTATGTTTAACCCTTTCAAGGGTAAGTAATTCCGTTGCTGTAATGTCGAATTCAAACCGGAATATTTCAAAATAATTATTGCAAAATAAGGAAAAGCAATTTTGCGACTATTTTTCCACCAAAGCTAGAAAATCAAAATTTAATTTTTTTTTTTTTTTTTTTTTTTTTTTTTTGTGCAATCTTTATTAATCGTAGGTGGAATATAATATATCCCACCTCCCCCCAACGGGTTAAAGCATATTTTTCCAATTAAATATTTGTATTTCGTACAAATGCGAATGCAAAAGGTTCGATATATATAGCTTTCATATGTATCATCATATGTTTGAAAAATGACTTCAGTAATAACGATAACTACGCTTCTGGATTGCTGAAGATGACTGAAGCTTAAATTAAGCTTTTGCAAGATAAATTTTAGAAATAAACTTCTTGGCGATATCCATGGTCTCCCTAAAAACATTGACCTCAGTTTTTATTCCTTAAATATCGATCATGGACATATATTATAAATTAGTAAGCTATGTAAAAAAAGGTACTGAATTTTATGTAATCGATTAAAATTTTCAGGGGATTAAATTTGAAGAAATACAAAATGTTAATTTTTATACGGCCCCCGTACAAAAAATCTCCCAGTGAGTAAAATGTACCCCATACACTAATAAGGTCATGTACAAAATTTCAGCTCTTTATCATAAAATTGTAGAGATAAGTTTAAACAAGGTTGGTGGCGGATTAATCCTAATATAAAAAAGTAAATGTTTACAGCAAGAGTAGCAATCATTGTTTTCTTTCGTAATTGGTGTACGATCCCTGAAACGCGATCATCTGACATGACTTTTTCCTTTTGCGAATTCATATCCAGACATCGAAAAGTGGTTAAGTCAGCATTTAATGTATTTTCATATCTCTACGACTTTTTATCATAAAATGCGGAAATTTTGAACCATAACCTTATTTAGTGTATGGAGTACATTTTACTCATTGGGAAATTTTTTGTACGGGAGCCGTATAAAAATTAAAATTTTATACTTCTTCAAATTTAATCCCCTTAAAATTTTAATAGATTTCATAAAATTCTGTACCATTTTTTACATAACTTTGTAGTTTAGAATGTATGTCTGTGATCAATATTTAAGGAATAAAAGCCGAGATCAATGTTTTTGGCACAGCCTGTATACAAAGAACTTTGGATGGAATGATAAAGTTTCATTACGGAAAATTTTCAACAAAAAAGACTGCAAGAAAGCGAATTGTGTTGTAACATTTATAAGAATAAAATATATCGTGTGTTAATAGTGGAAATGGTCTTATTAATATTGTAAGCAAACATGATCTAAAACACAGAAGAACAGTGTTTCACAGTTCAATATTACAGAGAATATCAATAAACTAGCATATGGCCCCGTCAAAAATGACGGGAAAGTGTTATTGTAAGTTTACAACATTAAGTCAGACTCAATTAAACAGGTGATTGATATGCATGATTATTCAGATAGTGGCAAGTCCTCAAAAGCATTAAAAAAATAGTGTTTGTAAAAGTCAATCTTCAAATGAAGAAAATATGAACCACCTCATGCGGGGGGAAAAAAAGAGCTTTTTCCAACAACCCTATGGCAAAATTCTCATTTTTTCTGCACATCTTTGATGAAATTCGTGTTTTTTTCGCAGCCTTTTGACGAAATGAGTGTTTTTATCGGGATTTGTTGAAAAATTTGCTTTTTTTCTGCGCCCTTTTGACGAATTACACCTCTCGCGTTTCTTTGATAAAATTCAGGGAAGAGTGCCACTTGACAAAAAAAAATTGTTCAAAATCTTGCCAAAAATCTTTTCAAGATGGCAGAAAAACATCATTTTTAAATCTTTGTTATTTATAAATCAATGATTTTGCCCAAAAAATAGAAAATGATGTAAAAACATGGATTTATAAATAACAAAGATTTAAAACCGAAGTTTTTCCGCCATCTTGAAAAATTTGTTACGAATGCCGGTAAAATCTTGCTCACAACTACCAAAAAACTTACTAATATAAAATAAAAAGATAAATATAAATAAATACCAATAAATGAGATGGCGATTCAGAAAAAAGGGGAGTTTCATACAGAAAAAAATATATAAAAAAAAACTAAAAATACTTACACAAAAAACAAACAATCAGTTAAAATTTACAAACAAAAAAAAAATCAATAATTTAATGTTTATGGTGAAATTCTCGTTTTTTCTGCACATCTCTGATGAAATTCATGTTTTTTTCGCAGCCTTTTAAAAAAATGACTGTTTTTACCACAATCCTTTCACGAAATGAGTGTTTTTATCGGGATTTGTTGCAAAATTCACGTTTTTCCTGCGCCTTTTTGATGAATTACACCTCTCACGTTTCTTTGACAAAATTCAGGGAAGAGTTTCGCATCCTGTGCCGCTTGACGAAAAAAATTGTGCCAAAAGTCTTTTCAAGGTGACGGAAAAACTCAATTTTTAAATCTTTATGCTAATTATAAATCAATGATTTGCACAAAAAAATAGAAAATGATGTAAAAACATGGATTTATAAGTAACATAAAGATTTAAAAACGAAGTTTTACTGCCATCTTGAAAAATTTGTTACGAATGCAGGTAAAATCTCGCTCACAACTGCCAAAAAATTTATGAAACATAAAATAAAAGTAAAAGGATAAATATAAAGAAATACCAATAAATGAGACGGCGATTCATAAAAAAAAGGGAGAGTTTCATACAAAAAAAATTTCAAATATTTACATAAAAAACAAACAATCAGTTAAAATTTAAAAAAAAATCAATAATTTAATGTTTAGAAAAAGGGATCCTAGTCAGGGTCTGAAACATCGTCAAGGTATGGTACTTCTCTTCTAACTGAATTAAATTTAAATTTTGATGGATGTTTGGTATACACCCTCGATGTTTTCAGACTCTGAATTTTTTCGGCAGCCGTTGGCTGAATCGTCTGTCTCTAAAACGGTAAACAATGTAAAAATCGACATATTCACCAATAAAGAGTGCATTTTAAACAGCTAATGCAAAAATCCCAATTAAAAAAAAAAGAAAGAAACAGCAGAGCAAGCGAGACTTACCTTACAATCAAAATACGTTGACAGAAGCACAGGTGCATCCGAATGTATGCAGCAAATTAGTTACGTAACAGAAAATTTAGCTGACTAACGGTTCACCTGATACTGATGAACCAATAAGCTTCAAGATCCCCCGATTTCAAAATTTACATTTTTTTTAGGTTCTTATGTTGAAACTTACACTTTTGCAACCTTTCGATGAAAATCTCGTTTTCTCTGTGATCCTCTAATCAAAACATATTTTTTCTGTGATTATTTGACGAAATTCACGTTTTTCGCGATACTTTGATCAAATAATGCATTTTTTCTGCAGTCATCTGATGAAATTCATGTTTTTTCCACGATTATTTGGCGACATTCACATATTCCATGATCCTTAGACGAAACATGCATACTAAAGGACCCTTTGGGAAAAATTGTGCTTTTTTCTGCGATCCTTTGATGGAATTCATATTCGTTTGATGGCACCACCCTTTTTCTACGATATTTTGATGATTTTTGCAATCCTTCGGGGAAAGCAGACAGATGATAGTTGCAAGCTCCTGGCTATATGTTTTTTTCATCCTGTTTGTTTCTATACATGGACTAAATGCACAGGTCATGGGAAAGGATTAGAAATAAACTCAAATTGCAGTTGCTTGTACTCGCATTTTTATTTTGTCAAATTCTGCTACCCCCCCCCCCCTCCCTTCTCGTCCTAAAAATGTCAACAAATTTTAATACTGATTTGCATCAATCCCAGGGATGATAAATTGTGCCGAAAAAATGGAATTCCCTGTTTTCGCTGGAAAGTGGCATGTCTGTAAATGCTTTTAAAAATATATGCATAGTTGAAAAAAAAAAAAAAAAAAAAAAAAAAGCTGTTGCATTTTTCAAACAGCAAAAAATAATTCACAGAAATATATTAAATTCAGCTTAAAAAATGCAGCATAGGTGACATAAGAAACTTAAAAATAAAACAAAAAACATATGGCATTTCTTTAAAAAATCAGATGTTTATTTTTTAATTTTAGATGAAACTTTAAAATTTGATTCATATATTTGGCCAAAACTAAAACACCATTATATGCATCATTGAAAGTAATACACATACAAAAAGCTATGTTTTTTAACGGTACAAAAATTTAGTAAAATTTAAAAAAAAATGTAATTTTGATTTTTAAATCTTTATTATAATGAAACGTTCCTGTGAGTGATAAATGAACTTAAAATATGCATAGTTTAGATAAAAAATAAACAAAAAATTGTGCATATGGGTGTTTAATTCTGTTCAGTGTAAACTCAGCTGAGTTTATCAGGCAAACTGAGAAATCCGTTGATTGCCGCGATCGCGCAATTCTTTTCCTGGTTAATTGGCGCCTTCTTTCCGAAAGTCCATAATAAAAATTAAAAAAACTTTTAAAACATTCAAAAATAACTATTGACAGATGAAAGCGAGTAGTGGCGAAAAATCAGCACGTTTATCCCTCTGTTGTTTTTCCTAAAGAAACAGCGTTTCACTGTTGCCACTATAGAAGAGTGAAATACATGAATCATTGATATGAATCAATATTCATATGAATGATTCATATGAATAATGATGAATAATCATTAAATAATGTTTTTTAAAATATTTATTCAATAAATTAACGTAATATTTCATATGTATGTCGTAAACTGACTGCTTGTAAATGTAAACAGTCGTAAATAAAATTGCTGCTTATAAATGTAAACGCATTGAAAAACGCATTTCAAAAAATGAAAAGCGCATTTCAAAAAACTTAAAGGCTTTAATATGCTTTAAAAAATATATTTAAAGCAGAATCAGATGTTAGCCGTATTTTTTTTTTTTTTGATGAATCGTTAAAGAGTCATTCATTTGTTTCTTAATTTGCTGGAATTTGAATCTGAATGGCAACAGTATCGTTTGTTTAGATTTGTTTCTAATAGCTTAATTTTAATTTAGAACTTAATACGTTATAAATGGATATGATACGCATGTTTTATATGAAAATATGCTGAACAGACATGATTTTAAGTAGAAAAAATTATCATTTAGCTGTCATATGTTAAGATATGTTTTTCATTAAGCCTAACATGACGTTTAGCTACGGTCGTTTCGCAGACCAGAGTGGTTCGCACCGGCATCGTTCCGTCGGTCACGTGCACTCAGCTTTTATTATAAGTAGATATTTAATAATAATATTTACAGTGTAAAGTAAAACAATTTTGAAAATACGTTCAACATTGAAAATTAAGTGAATTATCATAACATTATACATTTTCTAGCTGTATGCTTATATAGTCCGTCTCAAAAGTTTATGCACAAACGTAAAATGTTGATTTTTAATGAATAATCTAAAATTAAAATAAAAAGCATTTTTTATATTTGTGTATTTCGCAACTTCATTTAAATAAATGATATCAAAAGTAGAAAAATTTGAATTACACATTTGTAGAAAATATAATTTAAATTTTGTTCAAACAAAACTGCCTCAAAAGTTTGTGCACAATGGCAAAAACAACTACATTTATCATTTTTACAAAACTGTTACATGCAAATTATTTTTCTGTGATTTCGGATTAGTTTAAATATACGTGCGCCCATCGAAATTATTAGTTTTATGGTTTCTGGTGGCAAAGTGTACCATGCTTTATCTATGGCTTCTTTGAATTCATCAAGAGAGTCATACTGTGTTCCATTGCGGTAAACCTGGCGGATTAAAATGCCATAGACATTCTCAATCGGTTTTAAGCCAGGATTTAAAGCTGGCGAATCAAGAATTTAAAAAATTTTCTGCGAAAGCCACGGTTATGTGGTATGTGATATGTACACTGATGCATTACTTTGTTCAAAGGTCCATTCAAGACCCTCCCAAAATGTCACCAAATGGAAAGAAATGCTGGTTCAGAGTATCTTGATAATTTTGGGAATTTTGTCTTCCTTTTAGAAAATCCACAGAGGTCAGGCTGTTGAAGCCTAATACCCCTCCCCCCAAACCATAACAGGCTTGCCGCTTTGCTGCCTATTGAAAAAACTCCTTGGTTCCTTTCGGAAATCATGTCAATACATATTCCCACCATCAGGGCCATCTAAGTTCCATTTTTACTCATCACAGTGTAAAAAAAGTGAGCCACTTGGTCCTCGCAAGACGTGTTTTTTTTTAGCCCAGTTTATTCTTGCTTGTTAGTGGTGTAGTTTGAAACATGGTTTGAAATCCATTTTCTTTAGTATGATGTAATCACATTCTTTAATATGTCTATATACAGTATCTTTGGACACTTGTATACCGAGATTATTTTTAATTTGCTGTATGGGCATAATTTATTTAAACACGAATCTCCGTATTCCCCTATCAGTCTCAACAAACGTCATACGTGATCGTCCGCATCTTGGTTTCCGGTTGAAATTATCATTTCTAGAGAGTACTTGATATAGATACATTGCTTTCTTCAATTTAAAATACAGTTTTGTTTTGTGATTTCAATTTAAAAACTTTTAAAATCTCACCTTTTGTGAATTCTTTACCCTTCGACATTTTTAAAACGAGTGGAAGTGATTTTTTCACTCTTATATTTTTATAAAATTGGAAAATGACGTCATACAACCTCATTACACCCATGCAATCCCGTGTTTCTAAAAAAATTAGCATAAAGTGCTTAAACTTTTGAGAGTATTTCTTGAAGAAAAAAAAACAAATACAATAAAAGTTAATGTAATTTTTAGTTTAACCAACAAAAGCTGCTTATTTTATTTGATTTTGATTAAATATCGAGTATTTATTGTAAATTGGCTTCATAAATGATCTTCTTCAATTATTCTTAACCATATTTGAAGAGTGCATAAACTTTTGAGACGCACTATATACAACAAGAATATATAATTGCAACAAGATTTTTAATTTGGATGAGAGTGTACTCTTGCTCCACATACAATAGATCTGCTCAAATGAAGACAATTCCATTAAAAAGAAATCTTAAGTTATGTTGAATCAATGCAAATCAATTTATAAAGAAACCTTCAGTTTTAAGGATTTCAATGATGTTTATAATTTAGTAATTGTGGTTTAATTTTTGGTTTATCAAATAGAAACATTAATTTAATTTGAAGAGGGGATTAATTACAATGCAAATATATCCATACCTTCAAATCCAGATAAAGTTAATTATCGGCACAAGATTTGTAAGTGAAAAGTACCAAAGATCATGATTAAAATGTTATATTATCTTTAACATATTTTGCTTTGAAAGTAAAAATTTAAAAATACAAATAAAATTGAAGATTTCTTTCACAGTTTCGAAAACAAAGAAAAACATATTATAAAACTGCCTACTTCTTTCAAAATTTCATTCGTTTTGCCGTTATAACATTAAATTGTACAATGATCACCAGATCCGATTTTGGTAATAATTACAAGTATTGAATTTTGCGAGCTCGAATGAATCATTTTATCGTTATGTCATTATAATGATTAATTTTAATATGTAATTTGAAGTATATTAAATCAACCCATACAGACTAAGAATTAATGTACGGATTTTTAAGAAAAGTATTTTTTGTAAATTAAAACAACTGCTAAAATATTGGTAAAATAAAGTTCGCCTTTCCAGAGCCGACAGGCACCATGCGGCCCTTCAAAGTGGATCGCGCAGCAATCCCCAGTCCCAAAAGGTAACAAATGACTCCCAGTCACAACGACAGCACCCCGCCAGCCGAGAGAACCGACAGGCCAAACAGAGGCCACAGCCAGGCACGTCGCACCCAGCAAGAGGAGACACCATCAAGACCCCATCTGAGCAGCCAAAACCGACGGCCACAATGGATCAAAGTATAGGCAATGTCGAACATAGGATTATGACGATAGAATAAACCTATAGGGGAGATGGGGGCACATGTGAACAGTTCGCATAAATATAGCTTTTTCTCAGGAATGGATTAATTTCTATAAACAAAACCTACTCAATATAGTAAATAGAACTTTCTTTTATACATGGTAATTTTTTTAATATCACCTGTATAGTTCTTCTTACATTTTTTAATAGTTTTATAAATTCGAAAAATTGTTCACATGTGCCCCATCAGCGGGGTAGTTGTGAACACACGTGGGGCACATATGAACACAAGGAAAAAATATCCTTTGACATGCTTTTTATTCTGTTATTCATTTGTCATCGTAATCATTAGTTAATTACCTGTGAAATTCGCCATAAAGAAATATATATATATATACATTTCTCTAGTTTCTGGGTGATATGTTTAAACAAAAGATTATAAAATGAAAATAAGTAGATTTTGAGGGTAGAGGCTTAGATGATTCATTAAGTATTGCTGAAAAAAATAAAATAAATAAAGAAGCAACTTTAAAAAAGAAATTAAAACTTTTAAATTTTGCTTAGGGGTTTTTGTTTGGGGAAAATTTTAGAGAGGGGGCGTTTACATACTATTTATCTTAAATCTGCCGAAATAAGAATAATTCCCACTGCTGTATTTACCTTATTTACTTGTAAATTATGGATAAAAAGGGGTTTTTTAATGATTTAAAGAAAATCTCGACTATAACTCCACCCCCTCCCCTAACTTCTTTTGCTTTTGAAAGAGGGAGGGGTTACAATAGGGGTTTTGCGGTAGTTATCAGTTTAAAAATTTTACTTTCTTAAAATATTACTCATTCCTATCTCCATTCAAAGCATCATATGCATAACTGTTTTAGATATGGAAGTAAGCATCATTGCAAGTTTAGAACAAATGTAATAGAAAAATTTGCAAAGTTGTTCAAGGTACTTTTGTATTAACAATGCATAAAAAATATTGTTGTAAGCTGTTTAGTAAAATAATATATAACACTTATTGCATCTTAGAAAACATGAAATTTATTTAAATTACAATTGAATGTAAACGAGCTTGTTTCTCTTTATGTATTTGCTGAAGTTTCAATGCAAAATCAACTTTGTCTGCGGAAAATATTTTCTATTTCAGGAAAATTATAGATAATGGAACTGACATTATTTATCATTAAGCTAACTGAAAGGAACAGAATCACAGAATGATTATTGGGGCCCTTGTGTACTGTTCATATCTGCCCCAACTTGTCTGTTCACAAGTGCCCCACATTGCTGCTTCTGTTAAATTGATAAATCATTAACATTTCTCAATTTTAGAAGAAAAAGAACTTCATCAAAAATATTTATTAGTATTCATAGTATATGTTAAAACACTCAAATTCAAATAAATGAATAAATAAATAAAGTTATACGCTTATCATCTTGGAACTAAGATTTTACTTTTGAGATGTAAAAACAGTGTTTTGGCTACAGAGGACAAACAAAATGTCAAAAAGCTTCAAAAAATTTTTACCATATGTCTACAGGTGCTGTCATCTTTAGTAATTTTTTTCAAATAAAAAAACTTATAATAACTATTGAAAAATTGCGATGTTCACATCTGCCCCCTGTTCACATGTGCCCCCATCTCCCCTATATATGATGTGTTTTGTTATATTTAGGTTTAAATGAGTAAAATAAATGATATTGAAAGCATCTTCATGGTTTTTACGAACAACTTCGCACTCTTTTTTCGCAAACAGAAAGTTTAGGGAGATGATGAATATTTAAAATAAACTGGAAAAACAAAGCATGCAGTTTTTACTTATATACAAATGACATTTGTGGAATATTTAAAACATTTGTTTAATTTTAAATTGGCAACATATGCGATATTTACATAACTTTAAAAATCTTTCTACAAAATTGCAACATTCTACTGCAACATTTTAGAACTTATTTCAGTGCATATTTGTTATTATTGGGCTTGATTTTTCTTAAATTATCTTGTGGTAATATTAATTTTAGCATTTTTGTGTTTTTTCTTATATTCTTTTTAAATATGATAACAAACAGAGATTTGTTTCCGTTTTTGAAGAATTTAAATGATGGTTTTAGTTATGAAAAGTCAATGCTTAGTTTTGTAAGCGAACTGTACTAATTGCCTCAGAAAAGGATGAAGAGAATTTAAAGGAGCGTTTATGTATGTTTTGTGTAAATGCAAAAGATAGCTGGCTGAAATCTGAACGAAAATTAGATCGTTTCAATAATAAAAAATATTCTTCATTTCAGTGTTCCTTTAAAGTTGATAATGAGCTTAAACCATTTGCAGTTGAAAATTTGCAGAAATCAACATCACGAAAATCTTTTTCAGACGTAACCGAAACTCATGAAAGAAGACTAACTCAAAGGTTCAGAGAGTATACTCCTGGAGAAGCTAAATTAAGAAGAATCAAAGAGAAAAATGCAACGCCAATTCAGAAAAGAATTAGGTTTGCTAATAGGTGTTGTTTTGTTAAATGGGGAAGTGGTTTGACACACGATGGAAACACAGCAAGGACATTTTTTGCTGAGTTTGAAAAGACAGATGAGATCACTTGATTCGATAAAGAACTTATTAAACGTTTTGCAATTATAATGCAAGTGGTCGCCTGTGACGAAGTAATTAAGGCCGAAAAATTTGGCAATTTCGCACTGAGAACAGCTAAACAATGTGCCCCAAAGTATAGTTAGTATTATATGCCAGCTTCTGTACATAAATTACTAACTCATGGAAAGGATATGATTACAAATTTTGCTGCTGCAATTGGATAATAATAGGAAGATTCTAGCGAAGCTCGAAATAAACATTTTCAAAGGTACCGGGAGTCCCATAAGAGAAAAATAAGTTGAAGAGTATATAACAAAGACTTATTGCACCATTTGCAATAACATCTGACGTTTTGATTTCAAATATTAGACACAAAATAAAATACATTCAAAGGAACAGAAATTTTCTAGAATCATTGGAACTTTTACTTTAAAATATGACATTTTATCACTGACATAGCAGCGCATCCATTTATTAGAGTACATTTAACCCTCTCAGAACCTTTGCACTTTTCAGCATTTTCATGTAAACATTTATATAACCAGAAATACGAGTATATTAACTTTAATTTCGCAGTTTAATGTTAAATTAGTTTTTTACATCATTTCGCCCTAGAAATTTCTTACAGCATAATCTTCTTTAAAAAATATTTTTGTGTACAGCCAATTTAACATGTTTTCTGGAAACGGAAAATTACGGAATAACCGCTTCAAGTCCATTTATTTCGAAAACGCGCAGGTTTGCGCAAAAAATCATCTATACCACACTAAAGTACAGGCTTTCAGGAATACCAACATGAGTTTGAAATTTTAAACAACTTTAAACAATTTAAGTTATGTAACTTTGAAGTTTATACGATACCATTAATTCTATATGTGTTGTTAATAATGTAGAATGAGACATAAAATTCAATCAAAATATAGTGAGTAGTGGTTTAAAATATGTTTTAAGAAATTAATAATTATATTTTAAATGAGATATTAGTAGATGTTATTTAGGTTCCATTACTAAGCATAGCAAAAGCCACTAAAATTCGCTGAAAAATTCCTCTGCTGAAAGGTATATATTCCGAGCTATACAAATACGGTATAATTTTGTATAATTTAAAAAATAAACATATATTCGTATTTTCTAGATATTCTTTTAAAATACTTCATTGTAAAAAATTAGTTATTTAATGACTATTTTTTGGCTCTATGTTCGCATTTTCTTAAGGATTGATCCACTGTGCGGCAGTATTATATCGGTAAAGGTAGCTGTTGAAACCAGGATAATTAATATCAAGTAATTGTAATTTAATACCAGAAAAAGTATTTTGCAAAACATCCTTATACATTAAAAGGTAGCTAATCAGATAATTCTACATATAGTAGTTCTACAACTACAGTTAGACTTTAACTACTTTAAGACTCATGTAAATTTTCTTAAGATTTATTGTTAACTTACTTTCTTCTTAAGTTTTTACTTAAACTTAAATCTATTTTTATTCCCTTTTTCCTTAATTTTCTTATTTTTCTCTTGTAAACTTCTATTTTCTTATAGTAGCATTGCTACAGTTTAACTTTATCCCAATGGCTCATTAAAACATAAGACATTCTAATTTCCTAGTCTGGGTGTTAAGCTGGTAACAGCTAGGAAACCCCTCAATGCTGATTACCTGTTCAGTTCAGATAATTCTGTTTATTTAAAAAACTTTAATATAGAAAACTGTTTTATCCGTAAACAGTGAATATACTCAAAAATATAGATTTCGATATTGTGTCGAATGTAAACGTTTGTATAAATATTAATGATTCACGCTTTCAATTTCGGATGTTTTTACAGAAAGTTTTGTCGTCAACATGCAAAATAATTTAAATGTCAATTTTTTTTTTTTTTTTTTTTACATGAAAATTGAAAAAAAAAGAAAAATGTTCGTTATATGAAGAGAATGTGACTACTTAAATCCAACAAATTTTAGCTTTTTAGAATAGAAGATTAAAAAAAAAAAAGTTTTAATATACAGGGTCTCCGCTCTCAACCGTGTCCAATGGGTAATTCCTAAACCGTTCGGACTAGACATATAGTTCCAATTGCAAAAATGTTTTAAATGCGGTAAAGAAGTATTTTAAAAGCGACTTGGGTCAATAAACATATTTCTTAAAAAATATGCGAAATTTAAAGTTTTATACAGTCCCCCAATCGCATAAGTTATATTTAGCAAAAATATACTATTACGCTAAGAAGTAAAACAAAAAAGTCCCGTGCTTCTACAATTAAAACTGACCGAGCTGTTTAAAGTTAAAACATCTTTTTTACTACGTAATATGGAACATTCACAAATTTACTAGAAATATAAATAATCTTCAGATATAAAAAAATAATAAAAGTTGAGAGTAAAATTAACATTGCAATATAAATTTAAAACATATCTTTATTGTGACATATTAAAGAAAAAGATACAACTTGTATTAAAAATACAAATTTAAAAATAAAACATTTTTTTTAAATGAAATAAAGAAAAACAGCAGTCGCAATTGTTTAGAAAATGATACATATTTTAAAATGCTATTAGATTATCTAATCCAAAACTTAGTTAATAAAAATCAGAATTATCTTAAATCTTGTTCGAAGTGACTCTGTTCGGCTGCAATTCAGAAATGTACACGCAAAATAAATCCTTCTAATACCCTATGCAGTTTGTTCACGATCCCCCGAAGCATGACCCAGGTCATCTGTGTGTTCAGATACAGAAAACTGGCATCAAGCCTACAATTCAAAGCTTCATAATTCGGTCAATTTTAGTGTTTGATGAATGGGACTTTTTTTTTTTTTTTTTTTTTTTTTTTGTTAGTGTAACAAGAAATTTTTTCGAAATATCACTTATGGGACTGGCGGACCGCATATCAATTCAAATTTCATAACTTTTTTACCAGAAACTAGGGGGCTTCGCCCCCTACGAGCTACGCTCGCCAACCCCCGTTCAGACACCGTAAACTGTAAAAGCACGCTAATTTGATCGGCTTTAAAAAATTTTTGGAAGGTTGAATTACAATAAGAAAAAAACAGTGGCGATCTACCTGTTAATGTGCTGTTTTCGTCTTTGATTAAATCAGATCAGTGAAAAATTGAATATAAAATTAATCTCTCTATTCTTTAAAAAAAAAAGTAGGAAGCAGGAATCCTGCTTTTCAGAATTTAGTGTCGTCCCCGGCATTTCCATTACTTCATTTTCTTCTGGTGGACTGGTGGTTTCTATTATTATGAAACAGCCATTATAAATGAAGCGTTAGGTAAAAATGAAAGGGCAGTCGTAAAAAGAACTCTGATTTTCTGGTCAGAATGGGAAAAAAAATAACCATAATTTTTGGGGGGGCATTTTTTTTTTTTTCATTCTGACCAGAAAATCAGAGTTCTAACTTTTTACGGCTGCTTTTTCATCTTCACCTAATTTCACCACCTTCATTTATAATGGTTGTTTCATAATAATAGAAACCACCTGTCCACTAGAAGAAAATAACTCGGTTAAGCGGGACTCGGATAATCGGGACTCTACTGCAAAACTTATTTCAGTTTTAAGACTTAAAGCACACGCTTTTATTTTATGTAAAATGACGTCATTTGCATTAATATAGATACTTAAAATTAAATATAGTTTATAATAGCTCCATGTTTTATCATAAATCCTTCATTTATATTTTTCTCAAAATAGCACGTATTTTAATTTATTTTTTTTTCCATTTTTATGAGAAAATGGCAACAAAAAGATATAATTGCTATTTTTCAACAATTTTGTCTTTACTTTCAACAAAAATTGAGTACTTAAGTTGCCAAAATGAAACAATTGTCGCTAAAAACTACAAAACAATTAACATTTCAAAAAACAAATGGAGATGCAGTTTTCAAACAAATTGCATTAAAAAGTACTTTTTTCTCCCAATACGACGGTATAAACATTGAAAATGTGTGATGCTTAGAAGTTTTAAAAAATGCTGTAGAGTATTTAATCGCACATTGAAACATCGGCTTTTGTTTTACGGCTGGTGTATACAAGGTAACGTTATTTATTGGAGACAAAATAAGCTGGGAGAAAGAAATAGCATACCGGGAGCTAAAAAAAGTAACTAACGCTGTCACAGCCACTGTTTTTGAATTTTGTGACCGGGGCTCTTTATTCGTTAATATTAAGAAAACTACTCCATACAAAAATATGAAAATCGGTGGTATTATAAAGAAATGCTTGATAAACACGCTCATGAAGACAGTTTTCAAATCGAAGAATTATTTTAAGAGATATTTAATGTTAAATTTGGAAAAAATCGTTCCATTTAAAAAATTTTATAGCAGCAAAAACTATGCATAGGAATTCAATCAATTTTAGATCATTTTATACATTAGAAATTCACGGTGTGCAGACTGTATTTATTTTTTTTATTTAATTAATTTTTTGAGGATTTATTTCCATTTTATATTCAAATTTTCAGCCTTTCGAGAAATATTTTTTACATCTTTTAGAATAGGGAATTATTTTAAATTGTTGCCAATTTTTAAAATAGCAGAAAGAATAATATTTCCTTCAAATTAAAAATTTATATACAGTTGACTATTATAAACAGAAAAAAAAACTTTCAAATTAAAATTAAATGATTACGTTTAAAAAGCAGGAAAATATAGAAAATTAAGAAGAAAATTAAGAAGAAAATTAAAAAGAAAAGACGAAAAAAGAAAAAGAAAAAAAGATAGAAAAAGACAAAAAATGAAATTTTGACCAAAAGAATCAGAACCACCTCTTAATTCAAAGAAAGGTGGGCAGTTTTCGCGCGTCTACAGTAGACGTCGCATCGTTCGTTTTAAACATGGCTGTTTTAGGAACATTATTTAAAATTTTATACTAAACTAGGGGGCTCGGACCCCTACGAGTTACGCTCGCCAACCCCCGTCCAGACACCGCAGACTCTAAATGCACGCTAATGTGATCGGCTTTAAAAAGATTGCGAAAGATTGAATTACAATTTAAAAAACAGTGGCGATCTCCCTATAAACGGATTTCTATTCATTTCTCTTTGATTGGGGAAATTTTAACACCAAATCCGCTGCGGTACTACTTGATTATTCCGTCGACTAATTCCGCCAAATTATATAAATCGCCAAACCACTCGCCAAATTATACAAATTGACATAATTTTATTTTAAATAACGAAACAACAAATAAATTAGTACAACATTAATAAAAATACAAATAAAACGTCGAAATAAAAATAACTTGATGACGTAGACACGTGTAACAACATTTCAAAATAAGCTAATATAAAAGGAATTAAGTAAACAGAATCTTTGACTCCCGGTATTTTTTAACAAAGCGAAAAGAAAGTTCTTTTAAATGAGACATTTTAAATTAATCGTTTTTAATCTGACGTAATTTTGACCAAACTATTCTTTCTCATTTTAATATTCACGTGAAAATACTTGTTAGAAATGAAATATTATTTGCGCTTTCCTAAGAAAAATAGTTGAAAAATAGCCTCTCAAAATATCAAATAAATGTCTAGCGCAAATTCTAAATTTAAACCGTTTTCCAATATTATTTTGTGTTCATTTTATGTAATAATTGTAATGTGACGTAAATATGACGTAATTTCTCCTATTTAAGACTTCTAACGCATGTTAATAAATTTATTATATTACAAATTCCTTTCTCTCTTAAAATTCACATGTAATTATAGTTTTTATGACGTAATTTTTAATAAGTTCCTGCTTTTTGTACATAATTATTTAATTCTAATTCCAAATGTTTTATAATAGTCACGTGTAAATAAATTTTTAATTTATTACACGTATAAATATATATATTTTTTTTTAAGCAAACAGTATTGTTTCCGCTGTTTATACAGTTGGCAACAGTTTAAATTAATATCACTTTCTAAAATCTGTAAAAAATTTCTGTAGAAATGCTGAAAATTTGAATTTAAAATAGAAATAAAACCTCAAAAAATTAGCCAAATTAAAAAAAGAAATACAATCTGCACACCGGAAACTTCAAACGTATAAAATGATCTAAAAATGATTAAATTCCCATGAATAGTTTTTGCTCCTATAAAACTTTTAGTGGAACGATTTTGTCCAACTTTAGCATTAAATATTTCTAAAAATAATTCTTCGATTTGAAAACTGTCTGCATCAGCGTGTTTATCAAACATTTCTGGTTAATACTACCGATTTTCATATTTTTGTATGCATTATTTTTCTTAATATTAACGAAGAAAGACCTCCGGTCGCAAAAAATTCAAAACCGGCGGCGCTGACAGCGGTAGTTACTTTTTTTTTATTATAGAGAGATATGAAATACTATATATAAAAATAAAATTTTGTACTTTATTGAATCATTTTGTGTTATTTCTACTATATTCCATAAAAAGTTTATTTTAACAACATCAAAGCTTTGATGATAACACATAAAATAAATATTTGTTGATATTTCCCATTTCACAGAAAATAAATTCAATCTTTCATAGACGATATTATCCTACCATATAAAAGTCAGTAAATATAATAATATTTACTTTTATTTGCAAGGTTCACTGCTTTTCTTCGAAACATATATTGTGGATCATCATTTATCTTCTAAATTGTAGGTCATTCAAAAGCACAGTAAGAAGAGAAAATATATAAGAAATGTTTCTGCAGAAATTTGAAAGAACTTATTCAATTAAGATTTATTATATGATATGAGTAGTATAATACAAATATGGTTTCATGTGACTTTTCAAATTGTCAAATAGAACAAATATTTTCATTCTTTGTTGAAGTTGTCAAATAGAAAGAATTTATAATAGAATTAAAAAATTCAATTCATTTTTATGAACGAATGGTAGAATAGCTGCACCCTATATTTTTTCCTAAAAATATTCTATTAAACTCGGGTCTATGTGTATATTGAAGTATTTCTCTAATTTTTCATAAAAAGAGCATTACATGAATTTTTTAAATAAAAAAGCATTAAAAAGCGTAAAAGTTGGCATCTACGCATAAGCATTGTGATCCCGAATTCATAGCACAAACTTTAAGGGTTGGTAGATGACACTGTAAGAATAATTTATTGTGATTAATAAGATGCTACTTGTTGCAATATAATATAAATTAAAAAAAACAACGTTGATAGCACCAGAACTTTAAAATTTCAAGCATAGTAGACAATGAAGGAAAAAATATCTCGTATATAGGAATGACCAAAAGGAAACTTGAAGACAGAATAAAAGAACATAAACGAGATATACGACTTAATAAATCCTCTACTGCAATGGCAAGACTAAGTAATAAATCTCCCATCACAACAGATTTTTAAAATGGCAAAAAATTAGCAAAATACTATAGTTTAAATTACGCATTAATAAGAGAAGCCATTGAAATAATCTCATCGAAATCTGAAACAGCTAATGATGTACAGCAAGCAATAATTGAAAATAGATGGCGACACATTTTAAAAATAGGGATAAATGACAGGAAAAATTTAGAAAACAATGACTAGCGAGAGAGAGACGAAAACATCAGTAACTGAAGATGCCTCGGTATGAAGAGGTGAAAATATTTTTAAACTACTGGCATGTTTTAGAGAATAAATGTATTTTAAACTTTTTGACAGTACACTACTTTTTGGTGTATGTTAAACTGCGATATCTTACTAGGGAACGTTCCCAGGTGCAAGTTGTGGATTTGGACGAGAGTGGTATCAAAAGAAAGGTCTCGTCATGTACATCAAAAAGTCCAATGGAACTACCCGTCGGAATCCAACCGTTTTCGAGATATCCTCACTTGAAGTGTGAATAAGTAAATAAATAAATTAGCAGGCAGGCATATAAATTGTTCGCAAGTTAAAAGTTTCTTTGCATCGTTTTAATCCTCTACCAATACCTTTTCCCGACCTACGAGAAAAATCCTTTACATCCACACATTGCCGGTTATTTCCCCTCTTTTAGACAGGCACTTCGCATTCTACGAAGTTTTCGCGTACGGCTGCATTCGGAGAGTTTTTTTTATCTGTTTTTGCTATTTCCAGCACCTTGCTTTATGCAAATTTTTCGGCAAATGTGTGGCGTGACGTAATGGATAAACTGTATGTATATTTAGTGTATAAAATAGAATGTTTTTCTTAACCCTTAAATGCCTGGTGTTGCTTTTCGGCAACATACCCAATTTAGGCTCTAAAATACTATTAGAATAATATTGGAGCTATAATGCCTAATGTTGCCAATAAAATACATTCTGAAGATATTATTAAATCGATGTTCAACATGTAGATGGCAACAATTGTGCTGTTTAAGAATAAAGATAGATTTATTTTTCAATTGTTGCTACTTGTTCTTTTTGTTTTGTTTGGAAGCTTGCGAAATACCCTATAATGACCTGCAGGGAGCAAGTAAAATTTATTTCTTATAATAGTTCCTAAAATTTTTGTGTGTTTAATATTATAGAATTTTATCACGGGAAATTATTTTTCCAATTAAACACCAATATTGCCGATTAGTAACAAACTGTTTTTTAGCCGTAAACTATACTTAAAACAAAATATGATTTTTTTAAATATTTTTCCCATGATTTATTTAAAAAATGAAAGCCGAAAAACATTATTACAATGATTTTTGAAAAATCAGGCATTTAAGGGTTAAGCTGGCGGTTATGTTAGATGCATAGCAGCTCTGTTATTCTTATGGAAATATGTGGTTTACGTAACGATGTTTCTACTATTATGTTTGTTAACAAGTTTTTAATTTTTAACAGATTTTACGTTTTGACATCAAAGTAATGATACTTATTCTTGTGAATTTAAGTAAAATTATGAAATGTTCAAGACATCGTCATCTTTTAAACTGCTGGTACTGACTGTTCACACTGCGCTTACTCTGCTCTGGTCCGAATATGATTTAATCTTGCCGAATTTTTCTCCTAAATAAATAAATAATAAATAGATTACAACGGATATGCAAAGTGCACCCTGTAAGTTGGTGACAGAAATTGCGATGAGGAAATTGCAAATATTGTGTGTTAAACTGTGTGGTAGTGTCGATGAACGAAAAAATGTGTGAAACATAAATGTTTCCAACACCAACTGCATACGATAATGGGCACGTTTTCACACTTGTTGCAAGTGTTATTTCGTATGTTAAAACTTGTTTGTTTCGTTGTCCGAAATACTGGGTCACTATCTTGAATCAGAGCTTTCTGAAAAGCGTATCGTCGCATATCATCAAACGTGGGGGAAGAAAGCTGGTTGAAAACCAAAGAGTGCAATTGTATTACGTTTTTCCTTGTGGTGAGGTCAATATTTCCGCAGAGGTTTTCATGAGTGTTGCAGAATTCCACTATTCTCTTTACCATAGATTTATAATCGTGGAAAAAACAAACGTCTAACGGCTGTAGGTATTTTGTGGTGTTAGCAGGAACAATTAAAAAATCAACATTATCCCCCATTTTTTCCTTACCGAATTTTGCATCTGTTTGGCCAGCCCAGGAGTCCAAGAGCAGGAGTATTTTCTGATTTTGAAAACATTCCTTTAATTTCTTAAAATATAAGCCACTTAACTGTTTTGAGGTTTTCCCCGATTTTGAACATGCTATCTCCACATTTGGATGAAATAAGTTGTCGATGTTCTTCTGTACTCTGGGCCCGAACACCCCATTGTTTTCCTGAAGTACTATAAGTAATGGGCCAACAAATTTCCCACTGGTATTGATGGTCATTTGTACGGTGTATGAGTGAGTTGTTTTGTTTTTACTACTGACTGATGCCTCGATATTTTTTTAACCTTGCATGTGTAGGGTTCGTTTCGAAACAATGCCGTACTGATAACCACTTTGATCAGTATTAAGGATGCACGTGTAATCATATTTACCCTGCTTGATTTTTGCCGCAAATTCTTTTCGGAAATTGTCAATGACAGGCTGCGGGGATATTTCGGGGAAAATATGCCTCTTTGTGACCACATGGGTCACCTTGCGACTTCTAATTTTATCTTCCTTCTTGAAATTGTGAATGAACTTTGAACTCGCTTTGAAGTTTGTAAATTCAAGCTCCAGTGCTTTTTCCATTGCCCATATTCGCAAGTCTCTGTCATGTACAATGACCTTTAACTGTGTCCGGTGAACGAAAATTTTTGATATATGTTTTTTAACCATTTCTATCTTTTGTTGTGTTGTTCCCTGATTTTGCAGATACTTCCTCCAACGCTCGATAACCCAGTACTGTTTTTATTTTCTGGAGTAATACTCTGCAGCCTTCAATTTATTCTTTGAAGCTTTGTCATAGGCCTGCACTGCCTTCTCCATAATTTCCAGAGGTACTTCCTCATCACATTTTGACTTCTTTGATGCAGGTTCCGTAACTTCAAAATCGATGTCATTGTCCAATTCATTTTCTTCGACGGAACTTTCTATCACAATATCCAAATCATTAAACATTTCATCTTTAATTAAGCCTTGTATGACTTTGAAGATCCTCTGGCTAATCACTTCCTCCTGAGGCATGGGATCTCTTGCCGTAGGTTGCCCAAATTCAAGCAACAGCTTTTTAGCAAGTAATTTTGCTACGATGGCTGTATCGGCGATAGCATTATGGCCTGAAGACTCACCGACGACATCTTCAGAACTGGGCCCGACTTCGCATGTCACAGGGGTGTGTGCCTTTTCCCCTGAACCAGCGCGCCTGGAACGCGTGCCACAGGTACTTCTAAAATTCTCCATGGTTGAGCGCCTAGGGATCTGCCCCTCTAGGCTCTGTCCATGCCCTCTTTTCGATCCGTAGATCCAGGCGAGGAATTAGGTCCTGTTATTCCAGTACTAACGTGCGTTTACTCCAGTTTTTTCCTCATTCATCGTGCATTTTCCATATTCGTTGTAGTCTATTTTTTATTTATATATTTAGGAGAAAAATTCTGTAAGATTAAATCATATTCGGACCAGAGCAGAGTAAGCGCAGTGTGAACAGTCAGTACCAGCAGTTTAAAAGATGACGACGTCTTGAGCATTTTATAATTTTACTTAAATTCACAAGAATAAGTATCATTACTTTGATGTCAAAACGTAAAATCTGTTAAAAATTAAAAACTTGTTAACAAACATAATAGTAGAAACATCGTTACTTTAAACCACCCATTTCCATAAGAATAACAGAGCTGTTATGCATCTAACATAACCGCCAGCTTAAGAAAAACATTCTATTTTATACACTATATATATATACAGTTTATCCATTACGTCACGCCACACATTTGCCGAAAAATTTGCATAAAACAAGGTGCTGGAAATAGCAAAAACAGATGGAAAAACTCTCCGAATGCAGCCGTACGCGAAAACTTCGTAGAATGCGAAGTGCCTGTCTAAAAGAGGGGAAATAACCGGCAATGTGTGGGTGTAAAGGATTTTGCTCGTAGATCGGGAAAAGGTATTGGTAGAGGATTAAAACGATGCAAAGAAACTTTTAACTTGCGAATAATTTATATGCCTGCCTGCCAATTTATTTTTTTTTACTTATTCACACTTCAAGTGGGAATATCTCGAAAACGGTTGGAATCCGACGGGTAGTTCTATTGGACTTTTTGATGTACATGACGAGACCTTTCTTTTGATATCACTCTCGTCTAAATCCACAACTTGCACCTGGGAACGTTCCCTAGTTAGTGTGTTTTAATATCTGTAAATAAATTGGTAGAACGAATGATTATTAATGATTATTATGAGACTAGTTTCTGTAGCATTAAGTGTACCGTCCTCAGTGAAAAGAATGACGGAAATTTGCCCCAATATATAGGAGAGTTTCTATTGGTCTATCTGCTAGCCAATAAGCATTTCACTTGAATCCGCTTCTCTTCTATACAGTAATCCCTAAACATTCGCGAGTTTTGATTATTCGCAAAATAAAAAATGAAGAACATTTTAACATTCACGAATACTTAACTTGGTTACTCACGAATTTTGTTTTATGAGGAATAGTTTTCTACAAAGTAAACAAGCTTTGTTTTTTCAATTTCAAAAACTATTTTACACTGGACAGCTGTATTGTAATGTGTAGCCTACATTCCGAGAATTTCAACGCTTGTACTGAGGCAAAATATAGATCAGTAATTGTGAGAACCCTGAAACGTGACTTGATGGTAAAAATAAAAAAATCACAAATTTTCTAAAACTCAAAATTTTATTCCAAGTGAAATTTTTCTTAAAATATATATATGGGTATTTTTAAAGCTTCAATAATAACTTTTTGAGAAACAATAGAATGCGATCCTTAACAGGTGAGTAATCTTAAATTTAAAAGAGAAGTCGAGACCGCAATCCTTCCTTATATGGAAATTCATAAACATTCTTCCAAACAATCGTATATTAATAAATATTTAAATCGATTAACTAGCAACTAAACTTTTTACAATACCGTATTTACTCGCGTAATAGTCGCACCTTTTTTTTGCCTATTTTTCATTGTGAAAGTCTAGGTGCGACTATTATGCGGGGAAATGTATTACACAGTATTGTACACTCTAATGCTAAAACATTACAGGTGTTACAAAAACACATTATAATAAAATTAGTAACTAAACAAATGTTTCCAGATAATGTGCTGTTTATTAAATACCATTTTTCTTTTTAGGATAAATTTTTCATAGGCATAAAATTTACAAAAAATCTTTATGAAAATTTTGACAAAAAGTTCTCGTAATAAATCACTTTTACTGAAGGTATCAGTATCGCTATTGTAATGTGAATCGGTAGTGTCTGAAGAATCTACGCCATTCCATAAAATGTCATCTTCTCTTCCGTCCAAAGCGTTGGAGATACATGTCTTCTTAAAACTTTTCGAAATTATATAGCTTGTCATTTAAGTTCAGCTTTGTAATACCCAACTACACATTAGTTCCAGGGATGGACGTCTTACTTTTCCACTGGCAGTTTTTTCTTTGTTCCCATTGACCATCCAATCTCTATATACTAGTCTTATATTGTCTTTAAATGGTTTGTTAACCGATACGTCCAACGGTTGCAGAATCAATGTGAGTCCTTCTAATGGCGTGCTTCTAAAAAAAAGATTATGTAGAAAAATGCTGAAAATGGCCCAAGCTCCAATAAATTATGTCACGGTTAATTGAAAAAAATCTTAGAAGATCAGTTTAATTGTTTTTGCGTTCTGGTCCTGCCCGGTTGGAAAAACGTGACTGCGACTTTTATGCGAAGAAAAGATTTTGACAATTTTTTCTGCTTCAAAACGGGAGTGCGACTATTACGCGAGGGCGACTATTACGCGAGTAAACACGGTATGTTTATAATTATTCAAATTTATTTACAGCATGTACTATTGCGTTTCAATTGATTTTTTCCATTTAAAAATCTTACAACCTAACCCCCTTTTATGAATGGGAAGTTAGTCTCAACATTCGCGATTTTGACATTCGCGGAGGTTTCCGCGAATCTAACCCTCGCGAACGTTAAGAGATTACTGTATGTTTGAGCAAATTTCCGTCACCCTTTCCACTGAGGGCTGTACGCTTAATGCTACAGAAACTAGTAAGCTTCAAATTTTAAAGTTCTGGCGCTATCAACGTTGTTTTTCTATTTGTATTAAATCATTTATTGCATAGAAATGTATGGGCGCAAGCGACGTGGTGAGGCGCAGACGCAGGAAATAAGACATTAAAGTAAAAACAAAGTGGTTATTGACGGTGTCGTTGATAAGTGCAATGTTTATAATGACTGTTCAAAATTGTGTTCACCAACAGTGATACATACCTGGCTGCGTTGGTGGAAGGAGTGATTGGCGTACACTTCCAAAGGTACCAGGTAGCTCACACATACCTGCAGCACCTATGGATATTCGAGCAACGAGATCCTCCAGGAGTCGCATAAACGTGAAATCCCAATCCATCGCGCTCCAAAAGTGGCATTCAGGTAATTGCATACAAGAGTGCTGAAATGGGCTGGCACACCGTCATGCTGAAACAGCAGTCGTTTACGAAAAGTGATCGGAATATTTTGAAGTAGTTCTTTTAATAACTCTTTCCAACAAAAGAAGAAAACAACTACCTGCCTTCGTATGTTGGACTAGTCTATTGTTTACCCCTGTCTCCCGATTTATAGACCCTCGATTACTTCTCGTGGGAACATATGAAGAGCCTTGTTTATACGACTCTAATTGACTCTGTTGGTGATCTCGTAGATTGAATATCCGTTGCTGCTGCATGTGTGCATGAAATACCTGGCATCTTTGAATCTGTACGCTAGTCGCTACATTGACCCTGTCATGCATGTATTGCTGTTAGTTGACACCATTTTGAACACTTATTGTAAACATAGCACTTGTCAATAACGCTCTCAATAAACATTATTGTCGTGTCACTTTCTTGTATTTGTGCCTCAACACGTCACTTGCGAACATACATTTAACTAGGGGACTTCAAAATAATTTCGATATTTTTTTTTCTTTAACGGGATTTCTAGATGGGAATGGAAAATAGTAATTTTAAATGGTAATTAAAAATCTTCACGAGGGGACTTTAAGATAATTTCGAGATTTTTATTTCTAGACCGGGATTTTTATATCGCTATTTAAAATATTAATTTAAAATGTTAATTAAAAATGTTAACGAGGGGAGTTAAGAATTTTTTACTGAACCGGTGGAAGACGTTAGATTTCAGGGAATTGTCTAAAATATTAATTTAGAAATTAATTAAAAATATTAATGAGGAAATGCAGATATATCAAAATCTTAGCTACCGTAATGTGCAATAATAAAACTCTATAAAGCCTTCAAGTAAAACATTCATATTACCTGCGTGAGAAACAGTTATCATTTTCCTTCAAAATACCTCAAGTGATTTCGCGAAAATCTTCTAAGTCATTGAAGGTAATTTGGAGATGATAACTTACTGGAATCAACCTGTATGAAAACTGTATAATAATCTTAAACAAGCCTTTAGTTTTCAGTTTCTTTCAAAATAACCATAAAAACCTTCAAAAGGGCTTCAAAATCTCAAAATTTTCAAAGGGTTTCTGCTGATTTTTTTACCTGTGATTTCTATGCAATAAATGATTATTAAAGTACGAACCCTTAAAGTTTGTACCATGATTTCGGGATCACCCTGTATATGATTGTTATAAAATATGCTGCTCAATTCTCTAAACTATAAACACTGATGATACAAAATCATAAATTTTTATACATATCACTTGAAATAACATTTCCTACAACCAGGATGTCAATAATAACTGCAAATTATCAACTATTCTGAACAATAAATATTCGCTTTATCCCTTAAATATTCTTTTACATATGTTATCGATTGCGTTTTCTAAGCGCAATCTCAATACTTATCTTTGTCAAAAATAATGAGCAATTTAGTTCGGAGAAATCTCTGATCTTCAAAGCATTATTAAGCTTCCAGAAATTGAAGTCAGTTGAGTGAAAAGATTATCGTTATTAGCATAAATTCACGCAATCAACTTTATATCAACAATGGCATAAAAGCAACACAATTTCTATTTTATTGGATGTTCAGCCCCATTGTTTGTAAACGTTTAGTTGGATGAACAAATGAAGTTTTCATCTTTATTATATCATAATTTCTGTGTGCGTAAAGAACACAAATAAAATACATTTAGGCATGTGTGATACATTCTCGTGAATCAATAGCCTGTTTCTGTTATATAAATTATACTAAAGAATTATATAGAAATTAGAAAATATTAGAAAATTAGAAATTAGATATTAGAAATTATACTAAAGTATTTAAAGAATATTTTTAGTTCTGGACAAAAAGACCAATATTTCTTAATCGAGGAATATAATACACTGGCCTCCAAAAGTTAAGGAACAGGGACTGGATGCTTCCGATTGTACACGGTTTGTCGAATATCTAGTAAAATTATTGGCGAATTGTTCTCGGACAGGGACGGCGAACCTATGGCACGCGTGCCACTTTTGGCACGCGAAAGGATATTTTTGGCACGGCACTGCTATGGATCTAATTCAAAATAAAGCGAGATTACACAAAATCGTGAATGATCTTTTCTAAATTCGATTAAATTGCGACAAATTATATTCTAGTCTAAATAATTATGGTCTCAAAAATTATTCGAACAAATACGTTATTTGAAAACTTTCGATAAGAATTGGTTATTAGACATTACTAAATTCCAATGGTAAAGATGTGGCAAGTAAGAATTTATTTCAGAACTTTTTAAAGAAACTGGCGTTTGATATTTTAAGTTTTTCTGCCTATTTATTCTTTCGAGTCATTGTTTTCACAAATGAATAATATCAAAACTGAAACTGAAAGCACTTTTCAGATAAATCCGGTTCAGTTTGCATTAAAATTAACTTGATATTACTATGAAACAACAGAAATCAAATTACTTCGAATTAATTTTTTTAAATTATTTTGAAAAATATATTTGTTTCCATAATTATTATAGTGTAATACTTACATGTATGCTACTCACATTTTTTTAAATCTTAATAGAAAATTTTAAGTAATTTTAAACCATTATTTTTCCACCTACTAAATGTGTTTTTTAGTTGGCACGTCGTAGTCACGTAAAATATTTTTTGATCGAATTTGGCACGCGGCAACAAAAAGGTTCGCCAACCCTATTCTAGAACTTCTGAGATGTAAAGACATGCTTGATTTCATATTTCTCGGTGAAGATTTAGTCGGGTGGACAATTAGAGGGCTAATAATAAATTTAATAATAAAATAATATCTGCGATCACCTACGTAGCAGAAAATGCTGAATACGGTTTGTCATGGTGTTAAATAACTATTTGGGTCCTGTTCAACGTGTGTGTGCATTTGTGCAAGCGTAGCACTCATATCCGTGAAGATGCTGTTGTGTCTGTGAAAAATTCAAAAGTATTTTGTTTATACATTGTTAAAAAAATGGACTAAAAAAGGGAGATTCTACTGGCAATCGAGACGCCAGTACTATTTTCGTATTTTAACGGAAAATGTCCTTCATAAATTCCAGAAAAACGGAAATTTTTCTGTAATTTATGGGGAAAATTTTCCGTAAAAATACGGATTTCTGGAATTTATGGGGGAAATTTCCGTTAAAATACGAAAATAGTACTGGCGTCTCGATTGCCAGTAGAATCTCCGTTTTTTAGTCTTTTTTTTTTTTTTTTTTTTTTTTTTTTTTACAGTATAGCCTACAGAGTTTTTAAACCAAATTTAACACAACTTTTCGAAAACCTGACAAAGAACAGTAGCAATAGTTATACTTCCATTATATATGAATATAATGATATAAACATGATTATATTGAATATTTGATGAGATATGGGCATTTGTATGAAATGATTTTTAACTGCGCATGCGCTGAAGATGCCAAAATTTTTATTTTATAATTTGGTAGTCAGCTATTTAAGGCAACTTATATAAAAAGCCCAGTCAAATATCTCGAAAATTCACAAAGATAGGGCCGATATAGTGAATAGCTTTCTAAAAGTGGCTTTATTATAAGGGATTTTCCACAACTTTTCAATAAGCTCACTGTATCTTTCTGAGTTTTCACAATATTTGACTGGACTTTTTTTTTCTTGTCTATAGACATATAAATATGGCTACTTTTTTTTGCTTTTCATTATATGTTTAAACATGCAAAATTTCGTACTTAAAACTACCCTTATATGCTACAAAACTTACATTTAATTTATATTTTTCGTAAATTTCAATTATTATGCATGTTTTTTCAATTGCGGTTCGAAAATAATTGATGAAAATTTTCGTTCTGAAAAAAAAGCAACCGATCGCGATTCGAACTGACAAAGGAAAATCTCAAATTCGGTATGCTGACGACCATGCTACTGAGTCGATTGCCAAAGAAGGAAATTTATCCGATTATAAACTGTTGTGACTTATTTTCTGGAGAACCTCTGGGTGTTGCGCCTTATATCTGTCATATATTTATATGCTAAATATACTGTATTGATACACAAACGTTCGCCGTATTCGGCGACCCCCAACCTCGGACCCTCTCCTTGAACAGTGAACAGTAGTAAGTTCAAGAGGCTACCCAGTTGCGATGCAAGTCCACGTCCTGTATATTAGTAATGGTACAGAATATCATAAGAAAAAAGGTATAAGTAAGTCTAACTGTAATGCAAAGCAACTACTATAATAAAGTAAAAGAATAAAAAAAGGATAGAAGTGTAGAAAAAAATCTCGAGTGTCAATAACTCTCAGGAATCCACAACCGTACGATGCCGGAGCACACATACCGTGCGAAAACACAGAGAATCAAAGACGGAATAAGGGGAAAAGAGACGCAGTGTTGCCAAATTGTCGAAAGCCATTTTCCCCCAAATTTCTGAAATTTTCCCCAAATCAGTGTTTATTTTCAGAAAAAGTCCCCAACTCAGTTTCTACTCAAAAAATAATTTTTCAATTTTCAGTTTGCCACTATAAAACATGTTTAACGAATTTAAGCACAATTTTTTTCCCCAAATCAAGCCATTTTTTTTTTTAAATTCCCCATTTACAAAAAATATATATTTAAACAGGGCAGAATTTTGCATCCATAATTGCAGCTAAACGAACAGAATGAGCGAGATACATTTTACAATGACAAGTTACTTCCATGGTTGTTTTATGCTCGTAATTTTTATGATTCTGGCCTATCATTACACTCGCTCAAATGTACGCCTATGCCAATAAGTTTTTCATGGTCTAATCAGTTGAGATTTGAATGAATTTGAGATGGTGTTGGTATCACCTGCATCTATCTGACTTAAACTATAAAATGTTGTTTTCAATCTTTTGTCAACCCTACTGAAATACCTATACGTAATTCAAAGCACCTTCGTTGTATCGATCACTGTGCTGTCATCAATAATGAAAGAAAAATAGCTGCTTTCACATCTTTAATTAAATCTTTTATAAAGCTCGGTAAAAGAACGTTTTGGATAAGTACTGCAGATTTAGTAATATGAAAGTTTACGCCGCTTAAGACTGCAGAGTTCTCATTCAAATTTCTTAAAAGGAGAACTAGGCGGTTTGAGTAATTTTAGTTATAAATGCCGCAATTTGATTATAGTATGCAATTGCATATCTTACAAAAAGATCTTCTGTCATTCCATGAAGCACAAATTAACCAGCCGTAAACAACAACAAAAAAAAGATTATAAAATTGTTTCTATTTCTGTTTGTTGTATTTCTATACTATACTAATAAAAGAAATGTGTATGTGTGTCTGTCCGCGAAATGGAAAATCTGCCGAACTTATATAGTGGTCTGGAAATTTATGTGGGGATAGTCCAAGGCAGATCGGGATGCACGTGTTATACGTTAACTGCCATGTTGTAAACGACGAACACGACCATGAGAATACTGATTGATATCTCTTATTTCTGTATTTTATTTTCGTTTTCCAAATCAAAATCGAGTTAGATCCAGTGTTCTCAGATGACTAAAAGTAAACTTTATGTTAAATAGTGAAAAAAATTCCCCAAATTTTCTCCCAAAAATGTTGATGGTCCCCAAAAAATTCCCCATGAACTACTTCTCCCCAAAATATTCCCCTGGAGGTTCAACATTCCCCAGAATGGGGATAAAATCCCCAATCTGGCAACACTGAAAGAGAGGAAAGTCTATTAAAGCAAGTGGCCGAACTGACAGCCAATCCGAAATAAGTCTAAATAAATATCTTAAATAATAGTTTTATATAAAAATTCTGGCATGGCATGTTTTTAATAAAGATTGGGTTGAAATTTTATCAGGGTACAAACACTCTCAGAAATACTTCCTTCGTTTCACGGAAATTCTGCTGCCAGGATTTTTCAGTTAATTGGCAAATATCCGTTTATTTTTTTCTCCGTTACAGGATGTAAAATATACGTGAATTGCAGAAAGTGGAGAAACAATAAAAGTTGCTGACCTGGAATCTTACCAGCTATCTTAGTATTACGAGATGAGTACGATAACCATTCGGTTACAATTCTACAGCTGTGTAACACTTTGAAGTAAATATGTTTGCTTCAGATGGGTATTGTTTGATCAATTTCTTTAAAAAGCTTTTAATTTTGAAGTTAATTTAGGGACGATTTCGTCTTTAATGAGATTGTGTTTGTATGTGGGGGGGGGGGGGAGGTTAATACTTTAGTATTAGCATATGGTAAAAATATGAATTATAAATATTTTTAAATAGATTTCTAGATGTGACATATGAATATAATATATTTATTCAATAAGAATTTTTTTTTCTTTTCTGGGTAGAATCGATTTTTTTTCATTTAATATTTAAGTTAAAATATCTTTTTAATCTGTTCATTTAATATATTTTATATGCGAATATTTTTTATAAACAACTTTATAAATTCAACTTTATTTAAATTTATTCAACTTTTAAATTAATGAATCGTGAGTATTTTCGAATGAATGAAAAAAATAATTGTTATTCATTTTTAAATTCGAAAACTTTTTCCTTTTTAAATTAAATTGGAAATCTTAATGTATATACAGTAGCGCTCAAAAGTATTTTGGCAAAGACAATAATTGACTTAATTAAAAACAATAATAAAATACAAAAATCAATCATTTATTTTATTTAATCTTAGGCAGTGATTTACAGAATTTTAGTAAATTAACTGTCATTTGATCGAAAATAGCGCGAAACCCAAGAAAAATCAGAAAAATGATAAATCAAAAGTATTTTGACATAAAAATAATAAAATGATTTTTACACAATAATAATCAAATATAGTAATGAATTAGTGAATATTTAGTATCATATCCTCTGGACTTTATGACAGCCTCACAACGCGTGGACATTGAGTCGACTAATTGTTGCATTCGATCTAAAAGAATAATTAAATTTTTTATTATTATTATTTTTATATTTTTTATAGTTAATTTTTTTTTTTTTTTTTTTAGATCCGGAAAACAATTTTTCTCAATGTTTTCCGGATCTAAAAATTAACTTCCACTTTCACTCCTTTCGTCACCATCTACGTGAATTTTGAAAATTAGACGTCAATAACAATTGTATTTCTTATATTCCTCTGACGAAGACTATGTTTTTTTTTTTTTTTTTAGTTGAAAGTACTAAGGTATTAAAATAATTTAACATCTTTTTAGTATTCTGTCATCTTTTAAGTAGTTTTGCACATAGTGTAAATTTAAGTTGAAACAAGTTGAAACTCAATACATTTGAATAACTGCAGCCATAGTGTTAAAGAATATATTTTCTTTTATATATTATATTAAATAAAATAAGAGAGAATATAAGTTTGTCAAAATACTTTTGAGCGCTACTGTAAGTTTTGGTTTTTCCTTTTTTTAAATAAATTCGGGTTTTAGTATTAATAGAGAGCATGCCTGCCAGGAATGAACGGAATTTCTTCTCCTTCTTCAGACTTTTGGGAAGCATTCACGGATAAAATGTGTTTTGTATTCTACGGAAATTATTTTTTAAAAAATTAGGAATAATTTAGTGTAACTTGACTAGTTTTCCTGACTGTGAAGGTTAATACAGTAAGTTATAAGTTATGCTATTAAATTTTAAAGGACCTATGACTGGGCTGAAAAAATTTTAAAAAGACCACTGTCAACATTTAATATCTTAAAATGTATATGATTTAAAACACAATTTATTTTGGGATGAAAGATATACGTTTGCTCTTTCATGTCATATATTTAAACAAGTTGGAAATTGCTCGTCAAACATGGCAAATGAGGTGCATTCGTACTATAACTAGTTTTATAAATAACTTTGCACCGCATATTATAATGAATGTATATTTTAATGCACTCCATACGTCCATATCAATTTCATTCTTTTCGAAAAGCTGTAACATCATTAAAATGCACTTACAATATTTTTTTCCCATTGGCCGTAATGTAACGGAAAATTTTGACTGTCCTGTAATTAAACTATACGTCCGATTTTCATAAAATTTGAAATTTCGACAAAATTTTGCAACAATTATATATTTAAAACTTCAGACCATTCGGTTGGGTAGTTTTTGCTCTGTTATATGCGGACGGACTGAACGACGACTATAGGTGCTACGTATTTATATAATTACGAACGCACATAAAAATGGCGAGATACAGAATTATAATTTATAGGGGACTCCAAACTCTTCGGCATTTAACGAGCAGAAAATTGGTATAACAGATTACGCGCAGGATTACAAAATACATTTTGCAACTAGAATGACAATTTTGGCGCCTACTTATACTTCAGATTATAATAATTACCCTGAACCTAAGTAAATTTGTATTTAAAGCATTTTTATATTTTTAATATAAAGTTGTATTCAGCTAATATAAAATTTTGAAAATTTCAACAATATAATCACCTAAAAAATTATTTTTTACCCGACTGAAAAGAAGGGTTATGTGTTTCACGCGTATCTAAGTATGTGGATTTCTTTATAGCCTCGAAACATCCCAACTGCTGGGTGAATTTTAATGAATGAAGTCTCTATCAATTCGTCTTAATCGCCCGATGGTTATGGGCTAGGTTTTGTTTTTATAAATTCAAAGTGGCGACCGTAAAATACAAAAAGGCGGTAGAGACGGAAAAAATAATTTACGCGCCCTATTGCGTGGCATATCATTGGATAGGTCTTTCAAAATGAAGACGATGTTTCATTGATTATTTTACAGTCAGAAGCACCGTTTAAAATTACACAACCTGGAAGTTGTGTAGGTAGGATCTCTAGCTTTACTGCAACTCTAACCATTGTAGAAATCTATAAGCCTCATCAAAACAGTGTTTATAGATAGGAACTAACAATTAAACGCGACTTAAAAGTCATCAATACAAGTAAATAAAAAAAATAGTTATGTAATATAAAAAAAAATAGTTTCACATTGATGAGAAATAATTAATTAGTTTACGCAGTCGGTTAGTTACTTTTTACGTCAGTCGGGTTTTTTTATTTTTTAAATTTAATTTTTATTTGAACTATAAAAAGGAAATTTTAGTTCATTTTACACAGACTAACATGAAACATATATTTTGGAAATTTCAGGAAAAAATATTCAGAAGTTTTTGAGATATCCGGCGCGTTATGCCCAAAAACGTCATTTGAAGAAAAATGACTTCAAAGTTTCGGAAGCACTGCTTCAGCTATTGAGCGGGTATAATTCACAAAGCCATAACTTCTGTCTAATAGGAATGTCAAAGAAAACAATTATATCAAAATGTTCCGAAAAGATGGGAGTTTAACATTTAAACAAAGTAAGGGGTCTCAGGACTCTTAAAATTGGAAAAAAATGAAAAAAAAAGACCATATTCAACATTTAATATCTTAAAATGTATTTGATTTTAAGACACAATTTTAATTGGAATAAAATATATAAGTATGTTCTTTCATTTCCTGCATTTAAAAAATTATAAGATGCAGAATTAGCATTTACAGGGGGCTCCAAACTGCTAGACATTTTTCGAGCAAAAAATCGGCATAACAGCTTACGCGCACGATTACAAAATAAGGGTTGCAACTAGAATGAAAAATTTTGGTACCTACTTATACTTCAGATTGCAATAATTATCCTGAACCTAAATAAATTTGTATTTAAAGCTTTTTTATATTTTTAATACAAAGTTCTATTTAGCTAATGCAAAATTAAGAAAATTTCAACAGTATAATCACCTAAAAAAATATTATTCTGAACAATAAAAAGGAAATTTTAGGTTCAGTTTATACAGACTAACATGAAACATATGTTTTGAAAATTTCATGAAAAAATATTCATAAGTTTTTGAGATATCGTGCGCGTTATGCCCAAAAACGTCATTTGGAGAAAAATGGCTTCAAAGTTTCCGAAACGACGCTTCAGCTATTGAACGTGTATAAATGTAAAAGCCATAACTTCAGTTTTAATAGGAATTTCAAGGAAACAATTATATCAAAATGTTCAAAAAAGATAGGAGTTTAACATCTAAAAAAATTAAAATTTCGAAAATTTTAAAGCTTTAAGAGTCCTGAGACCCCTTAAAATTTCGAAAATCTTGAAGCTTTAAGAGTCCTGAGGCCCCTTAAATTCATTGCAATTTTAAAGTCCAAAGAAATGTCTGGCCAAAAATACTATTTGTAGCAATTTCTCAGTAAAAAACTAAAAGTAGTTTTGGGGAATGTAGGAAATTACAACGTTTTCCTCTCTTTTCAAAAGAAATCAAATATTGAATTCCGAATCGATTCATCTTTAGAAATCAAATAGAGAAGAATTTAGATTAAAACATCTTTCTAAGAAAAATTTTTAATTTTATAAATAATTTATTTCATCAAACGAATAAATGCAAATATTATGCCATGCAAACAGCTATTTTTAAAATCTTAGCCAAATAAATATGTAAAGGAGTTTCAATGAATTGAATTTATTATTTATATAGAATAATGCATACATAAAAGTCAGCAAATTTTGAAAATATTTATTTTACATGAAAAAGGAATAAGTAAATGTTCCCTGTTTTCATATGCAAACCGTTAGTACCATTACTTATTTATTGTGAAATGTATTGTTTAATATTTTAATGAAAAATATAGAAGGATAATATACCATTTTTACTCGAATTTAAGATTCGCCTTATTTTTTACCCAGGAAATGAAGGAAGTTTGTTTAAAACTCTTAAACAGAACAAAATTTGAAAGACTAGAAAACAGGAATTCTGCTTTTTCAGAGTTTAGCGTCGCCGCCGATGAAAATACATTATATATATAAATATAGATAGTACAAAACATATTTCAGTTTTAAGACTTAAAATACATGCTTTTATTTTATATAAAATCACGTCATTTGCATCCACTGAAAAATTCCACATTTACGATACAGTCTCAAACAATATCTATAGAAAAGTATGCATATGACGTCACTATCGTGGAATAATACATAGGCCCAGTTAAAAGCGATGTCGTCGTTCAAGAAACTCGACAAAAAATTCGGGTATCTAATGATTCAGTTTATAATAGCTCCATGTTTTATAAGAAATCATTCATTTATATATTTTTAAAAAATTCGGAAAATACTATTACACACGGATAAATAAAATTGCAGTCTATCAGCTTTTTGATGGGAATAAAGCAAATGCGGAGAAAAAAAGTCCCACATATATACTTTAAAAAACATTTTTATAGCAGACGATATTCTTGGCATAGCACGTATTTCAATTACAATTTCTTCAGTTTTTATGAGAAAATGACAACAAAAAGCTATAGTAATCTACAATTTACCCTTCACTTTCTACAGAAATTGAGTGCTTCAGTTGCCAACCATTACAGAAAAGCTTTAAAAACTACAAAAAAAAAATAATGTCTTAAAAATAAATTGAAATGCAGTTTTCAAACAAATCCATTTAAAAGTAGAGGTGTAGGTCCAAATACCGGCTACTAGGTATTCTGAGAACTGAGCGCAGCGCAGTCGAGTGGTGATAGGCAGAATTTGTAACTTTAATTGAGAGAAGAAAGTTACGAGAAGTACGTCGCTGAAGTCTGTGTCATTTACAAACAGCAACTGCAAAAGTGTCGAAACGACGTAATCTGGACCATCAAAAGTTTTTCAGATATGTGTTTCTCATTTTTTTTTTTTTTTTTTTTTTTTTTTTTTTAATGTACTGTTCATGTACTGACTTTAACTGATGATGAAGTTATTCTCTAGACATATTTAGCTCTCAATTATCGCGCGCACATTATCGGTATTTTATCTATATATATATTACGCTAACGTACGTGGCACAGAAATCGCGATTATTTGTTATTGTTTAATGGCAACGCCCGAGAAACGCATCTGATTGGTTATTGTGTAAGAGTCCTTGGCAGGATTTAGGGCGATCGGGTTTGTTGTTATTTACGTTTTGCGTTATCTGTGGAATATCTTTCGCTGCAATTATGTAGCTTCAAAATATCATTTGAAATGCCCGTAATAAATCTCGGTGAATGCTTGAAAGTGAAGAAGAAGCCGAATTAGAGTCGAATCGAAATAGATTCGAAATCCAAATAGAGTTGTCGAGAACGCCGTTAAGCGATCGGCAAAATAGGCTTAATAACTGTAGCATGCACGAGTTGCTACTGAAATCCAAATTACTAATTTAAACGTTCCGGGGCATGCATAACTGTGGGTGAAACGTGCAATTTATGCAAAGCACTGTATTGGAAATGCGAATTAAACAGCAGCAAGAAGTTTACAAAATGTTGTCATGACGTAAAAAGTAATTTTGTACGGACCTGCGATACGAATTTCAGGTTCATTTAAGAATATTATTACGGGCCCCCTCAAAAGTAAGATACAATAAAACCTGCTTAGACGTAAACGAAAACGGCCAGTGATAAATTCCGTTTTATGCAGGTCATTAAATTGAACAACGCATAATAGCATTTTTTTTTTGGGGGGGGGGGGGGAAGAGCTGGAACTTTTTTTTTTCGTTTATTGCAGGATTCCGTTATAAACAGGCTTTATTCTATTAGAAAATAAATTTGCTGGATGGTACTTTTCTTAAAAATCTATATAGTAATATTTGCTTACAATTTTATTATTTCTTTTTCAGCATTACACTTTATGCTGTATTTGTAATTGCTTTTTGATATAAAGATTTTAAATAAAAAATTAAATTTTTGAAAATATAATTACATTTTAATTAAATTCATAAGTTAATTTAGAATAAAAAAGTTTAAAGTATGAGACATATAAAAATTAAAAATCTTAACCTTTGACTTTACACAACTTTTGAACTGAACAAGAGTCGGGCCCTGGTAATTTGCACCGTCCCCTCTGTACGGATCTGCGATAAAAAATTTCAGATTCATTTAAGAATATTATTATGGGCCCGGGCAACGCCGGGCGGGTCAGCTAGTATTTTATAAATAGTAAGATCGATTTTAACTTAAACATAGCAGTAGTTCGAATACCGACTACCTAGAGTGGTCTAAATACCGGCTAACTGGTATTTGGACCTCTCTCGGTTGCTTTGCTTGAAGATGAGGAAAAACATAATTTAAATAGTTCCATAATTAATAAATTAATTTAAATGGTTCGGAAATAGTTCCAGTCCCATTTCGCAATATGAAAAAAAGCAACCGTAGCCGTAATTCTTCAGGGAGCGATACTGGTTACCGGATCACTTCACAAAAAAAAAGCTTTTGACACTCCAAAATTGCTTGCAATAAATGTGAAGAAAAAGAAGAAAAATAACGGTGGAAAACAGGTGAAAGGGGCAGAAATTGGATTTTTAAAAAGTGAAGAAGGAAGATATCCAACAGAGAAAGATGATGCAATTTGTGTCTTCTGCACTAGTGCTTTCTCTGCAGACAAGAGCGTGGGAGGGGATTATGGGTTCAATGTTAGGAATGCGATATGTGGGCCTATAGCGATTTTTCAGATAAAATAATTCTCATTTCAATGGGCAGGCTTTTTTTTTTACACGTTAAAAAACAAAATTAGAAACATAATGGAAAGAAGACTGTGAGAGATAGTCGTTAAGAATTTTATAAATTTGACGACTATCAATGCGACGACTATAAAATGCTGGTTTATTACTAATTATGCATTTTTCTGTGCATAAGAAATGTTATTAATTAATAAAATTTACTAAAATAATATCCTAATTGCTTAATAATTGTCATTAGCTCTATTTGTGTGATCTTTTGGAAAAAAAAAACTTAGATAGCCGGTATTTAGTATTATTTTCAAAACACAAAATTTAAAGACTTTCGGAATTTTGCTTTTTATAAATAGAAAACGCTTTTTAAACTGATTTTTTCCCCTCTAAACAGGTGTAAAACATATCAAGGATCCCTGCTGTCGCTTTTTCTTTTACTAATTTTGAAAATTGTAGGATCTAGATTGAAAACAAAAGTGGTAGCCGGTATTTGGACCTCCTCCTCTACTTTTTTACCCTAGGCGACGGTCTATAAATTGAAAATGTGCAATGCTTAGAAGTTTTAAAAAATTGCAGTAGAGATTAACAGTATTTAACCGTACAATGATACATCTGCTTCGTTTTACGGCTGGCTTAGGTAACGGAACGTTATGTTTTAGGGACGACAATTTAATTGCTGCTGGAAAGAAATAGCATACCGTGGGCTAAAAAGAAAAATTATGAAATTTACGATCAACAGAAAATCACAATTTCTTTTATTCTTCACATTTTTTAGGTGCGTTCGGAATCATATAAATACGTAGCACTTATATTCGTGGTTCAGTCCGTCCGTCTGTCCGTATGTCTGTCTGTCTGTCCGCCCGCATATAACAGAGCAAAAAATACCCAATCGAATGGTCTGAAATTTTAAATATATAATTGTTTCAAAATTTTGTCGAGTCATTTCCAATTTTATAAAAATCGGATGTATAGTTTAATTACAAGGACAGTCAAAAGTTTTCCGTTACATGACGCCCAATGGGAAAATATTATTGAAAATGCATTTTAATGATGTTACAGCCTTCCGAATGACCTGAAATTTTAAATATATAATTGTTAAAACTTTTGTCGAGTCATTTCAAATTTTATGAAAATCCGATGTATAGTTTAATTACAGGGACAGTCAAAAGTTTTCCGTTATATTACGGCCAATGGGAAAAAATTATTTCAAGTGCATTTTAATGATGTTACAGCCTTTCGAACAGAATGAAATTGATATGCACTTCTGAAATGCACTAAAATATATATTCAGTAACAATATGCGGTGCAAAAAATATTTATAAACTAGTTATAGTACGAACGCACCTCCTTTGCTACGTTTGACGCGCAATTTCCAACTAATTTCAAATGAGTAATCAATGAATTTTTAAATTTCTTCAATTTTTAATCAAGTTGCTTATGTGGCGTGAAACCAACAGAGTGAAAATGTGTCCAGGCCAAGATCCGAACCGCCACTGGCATTACACGCCAACGCTCTTCCAACTGAATTAGCCGGACGATATCCGACCTGGCACTCTTCACTCTCATATTTTGTCAAGGTTGCACCTGATGGAATACCTTCATCGACCACAACCCTGTGGCAACCATGACACGAAATAGAATTCCAGCATCGATGAAATAAAGTATGATCCATCGATGAAATGAAAAATGATTACACTGTAAAACTAGTATGTTGTGGCCATCACAAAACTTTCGTCTATAAAAATCACGTCAATGAAATCATTTAAATAGTCCAAGAAATTACATCAATTTAGCTCCAATTAATATTAATGTATATTTGAATTTGAAGTTTGATGAAAATTCGTGCATTAGTTCTCGAGATAGAGCTATTGCGGAAATTCTGAAAAATGTAGCATAGCAGCGCCACTTGTTGAGCGATTTACACCAAAATGTATAAAACGTCAATTCATGTCAAGGACTAAATGTATCTGAAGTTTGATGAAAATCCGTGCATTAGTTCTGGAGATTGAGCTATCGTGGAAATCGTGAAAAATGCTTCGTAGCAGCGCCACCTGTTGAGCGATTTGCACCAAAACATAAACAGCACTACTTCATACCTAGGTATATCTGAATCTGAACTTAGTTGAAAACCCAAGCATTAGTTTTTGAGATAGATCTTGAGATAGATTGCGGAAATCGCAAAAAATGCTACATAGTAGCGCCACCTGTTGAGCGATTTACACCAAACTATACAAAACGTCAGTTCATTTCAAGGACTATCTAAATCTGAAGTTTGATGAAAATCCGTGCATTATTTCTTCAGTTGGAGCTATTGTGAAAATCGTGTAAATCCTGCAAAATGCAGCATAGCTGCGCCATCTGTTGGGCGATTTACACCAAAACGTTACCAGCACCAATTCATATCAAGGAATAACTGAATCTGAAGTTTGATGAAAATCTGTGCATTAGTTCTTGAGATAGAGATATTGCGAAAAATGCAGTATTTCAGCGCCACCTGTTGGGCGATTTACACCAAAACTAATCAGCACCAATTTATATTAGGTACTACTAGAATATAAATTTTTATTAAATTCCGTGCATTAGTTCTTGAGATAGAGCGCCCACAAAATTTGTGTCACATACAGACAGAACCACAGACTCACAGACAGACATTTTGTAAGAACATGTTTTTCGGAATCGCTGATCCCTAAAACGTGTAAATCCGTCGAAAACTGGAAGTCGAAAATTTTCATGAATCCAATACTTTCTCCTTGTAAAGATAGAAGAAAGTAAAATACGGACTAAAAAACGGAGATTCTACTGACAATCTAGACAACAGTACTATTTCCGTATTTTTACGGAAATTTTCCCCCATAAATTGCAGAAAAATTTCCGTTTTTAATCAGAAAAACTGAATTTTTTCTAAAATTTATGGGGAAAATTTTCCGTAAAAATACAGAAATAGTACTGGTGTCCTGATTGCCAGTAGAGTCTGCGTTTTTTTTTTTTTTTTTTTTTTTTTTTTTTTTTTTTTTTTTTTTTACAGTGTAGTAATTATTGTTTACAAGGCTTATTAGTCCGAGAACCTAGATACTAAAATGCCAGGGTCTCTAAATATAATCTTCCATGCGGGATCACGTGATGACAAATTCACTTTTAATGAATATTGCTCCATAGGAGTCCAGAGAAAAAAAAAACATCTTAAAAGCATTAAGATCTAAAATCACTGGGCAATCCTTTCCCAAACGGGCTTCTCGGGCTACAAAACATAGCAGGTGAAAACGAATTTTTTGGGTGCATTTCGTAATTATATAAATACGTACCACTTATAGTCGTCGTCGGACCCGTTCGTATGTCCGCAAATAACAGCGCAAAAACTGCCCAAACGAATGATTTGAAATTTAATATATAGAATCGTTGCTTAAAAGTTTGTTTATTTGTAGGAGGAAGCTCTGGAACTACCGAATCGATTCCAAAAGTAATGGTATCAAAATGATGGTGTTAGTCCAACTTAGGACATAGGCTACCTTATATCCTTGCCACTGGCCAAAAGGGGCTGCAGGAGCAAAAAATTTTCTAAAAATGTGATTTTTGTGTTACTGAAGGGCCTAGAAACATGAAATTTGGAATGGTAGTTACTTTAAGATAATAATGATCTCTAAGGACATTTCTTTAAAAAAATTGAAATTAAAAAGTCCTTCCGGCCAGTGCCGGGAGGAAGAGGTAGCTTTCATATTCCTTATTTTAAAAAAGCCATCTTATATTATTGAAACACACGAAGCTCAATTTAGTGGAGCTTCGTATATAGGAGATTCAATACTAATTTTTATCAATACTAAATCATTATGAATGAGAATTTCGCGAAATTAGTCAGCTTTATCCAAGCTGCTTTTATTTAAAGTAACTTATATTTGGCTGCCAAATTCGGCGATTTCAAAGGGCATGCCATTTTAAGACAACAAGGTGGATGAGGCTAACCAGTGAACTTGGTCGAGACCTTAGTAATTGCTGTGCACATGCTCACTCACATCGGAATCGGTTGATATGTACGAGTGCTGTCGCAGGCAAAAAATCAGATTTTTCACAATGTCACCCTCATTAGAAATTCAAACTGCTATATCTGAGCCATTTTTTAAGATAAGGTCAAACAAAAAATGCTCCTGAATCCTTATATCAAGGTCAAATACTTAAGAAAGAAACCTTTTTCAATTTCTAATTTTTTTGCACTTCACTTTAAATATAATTTTTTTTTTAATTTAATGGCCCCCATTTTGAAACAAGATGGCTGATGAAGCTGGCCAGTGAACTTGCTCGAGATATTGATGTATACTATCCACATGCCTGCTTCCATCGAAATAGGCGAATACGTGTGTTATCGCGTGACAAATACAAGATCGTTTCAAAGTGTTAGCCATGCTAGAAATTCAAAGTGCTATAATTCAACCATTTTTTAAGATATAAACAAAAGAACAAATTGTCACAAACAAAAACTGCTCCAGAATTTTTGTATCAAGGCCAAACACATAAAAAAAAATCTTTTTCATTTTCCAATTTTTTAATACCACATTTTAAATTTTAAATTACATTTTTTTTAAAATGGCAACCTTTTTGAAACAAGAGGGCGAATGAAGCTGGCCAACGAACTCGGTCGAGACATTGGTATGTACTATGTACACACCAAGGTACATCCAAATCGGTTCATAAGTATGTCTGTTATCACGTGACAAAAATCAGGTCGTTTTAAAATGTCAGCCACAATAGAAATTCAAAATGCTATAACTCAGCCATTTTTTTAGATATAGACGAAACAAAACCTGTTCCGGAATCTTTGTATTAAGGTCAAACATACAGGAAAAAAATCTTTTTCATTTTCCAATTTTTTGGTATCTCATTTTAGATTTTAAGTTTTTAAATTTTTTTTAAATGGCCGCCATTTTGAAACAAGATGGCGGATGAAGCTGGCCAACGAACACGGATGAGATATTTGTATGTACTATGTACACACCAAGGTACATCCAAATCGGTTCATAAATATGCCTGTTATCACGTGACAAAAATCAGGACGTTTCAAAATGTCAGCCATGCTAGAAATTAAAAATGCTATAACTCAGCCATTTTTTAAGATATAGACGAAACAAAAACTGCTCCCGAATCTTTTTATCAAGGTTAAACACATAAGAAAAAAATGTTTTTTCAATTTTCAATTTTTTGGTACCACATTTCAAATTTAAATTTTTCTTAAAAATTTAAATGGCCGCCATTTTTAAACAAGATATCGGATGAAGGTGGCCAACAAACTCGGTCGACACATTGGTATGTACTATGTATAAACGAAGTTACATCCAAATCGGTTCATAAATACGCCTTTTATCGCGTGACAAAATTCAGGACGTTTCAAAATGTCAGCCACGCTAGAAATTCAAAATGCTATAACTCAGCCATTTTTTAAGATATAGACGAAACAAAAACTGCTCCGGAGTCTTTGTATAAAGGTCAAATACATAAGAAAAATATATTTTTCCATTTTCAATTTTTTGGTACCACATTTCAAATTTTAAATTATTTTAAAAATTTTAAATGGCCGCCATTTTGAAACAAAATGGCGGATGAAGCTGGCCAACGAACTCGGTCGAGACATTGGTATGTACTATGTACACACCGAATTACATCCAAATCGGTTCATAATTACGGGAGTTACAGTGTGACATAGGTCAGATATATATATATATATATATATATATATATCAATTTTGAACGGAGGGTGGTTTCGGGGTCTGGGGGTCATGATCGATGAAAATATACCAAAATTTTTTGAATTCGCTTTCCTCCGAACGGCTGCAATAGGTAGCTTTTTGTAATGAAAGCTACCTAATACGCCTGTTATCGCGTGACAACAATCAGGTCGTTTTAAAATGTCAGCCACAATAGAAATTAAAAATGTTATAACTCAGCCATTTTTTTAGATGTAGACGAAACAAAACCTGTTCCGGAATCTTTGTATTAAGGTCAAACACATACAAAAAATCTTTTTCATTTTCCAATTTTTTGGTATCTCATTTTAAATTTATTTTTTTTAAATTTTTTTAAATGGCCACCATTTTGAAACAAGATGGCGAATGAAGCTGGTCAACGAACTCGGTTGAGTTATTTGTATGTACTATGCACACACCAAGGTTCATCCAAATCGGTTCATAAATACGTCTGTTATCACGTGGCAAAAATCAGGACGTTTCAAAATGTCAGCCACGCTAGAAATTCAAAATGCTATAACCCACCCATTTTTTAAGATATAGACGAAACAAAAACTGCTCCCGAATCTTTTTATCAAGGTCAAACACATAAGAAAAAAATATTGTTTCAATTTTCAATTTTTTGCTACCACATTTCAAATTTAAATTTTTCTTAAAATTTAAATGGCCGCCATTTTTAAACAAGATGGCGGATGAAGCTCGCCAACGAACTCGTTCGAGACATTGGTCTGTACTACGTATAAACAAAGTTACATCCAAATCGGTTCATAAATACGCCTTTTATCGCGTGACAAAATTCAGGACGTTTCAAAATGTCAGCTTCGCTAGAAATTCAAAATGCTATAACTCAGCCATTTTTTAAGATATAGACGAAACAAAAACTGCTACGGTGTCTTTGTATAAAGGTCAAATACATAAGAAAAAAATATTTTTCCGTTTTCAATTTTTTGGTACCACATTTCAAATTTTAAATTTTTAAAAAATTTTTAAATGGCCGCCATTTTGAAACAAAATGGCGGATGAAGCTGGCCAACGAACTCGGTCGAGACATTGGTATGTACTATGTACACACCGAATTACATCCAAATCGGTTCATAAATACGAGAGTTACAGTGTGACATAGGTCAGATATATATATATATATATATATGGATATATATATATATATATATATATATATATATATATATATATATGGATATATATATATATATATATATATATATATATATATATATATATATATATATATTATATATGTATATATATCAATTTTGAACGGAGGGTGGTTTCGGGGTCTGGGGGTCATGATCGCTGAAAATATACCAAAATTTTTTGAATTCGCTTTCCTCCGAACGGCTGCATTAGGTAGCTTTTTGTAATGAAAGCTACCTAAAAGGGGTGAAAATCCGCGAAAAGCGTTCTAAATGGCGATTTTTACGCAATTTCAGGAAGTGCCAAACCGATTTCAAAAATAATGGTGTCAAAGTGATGGTGACAACCCTTGTTCCAACATAGGCTACATTTTATGCCGGTGCCACTACCCGTAGCAGGAGCAAAAAAACGCTCGAAATTGTGATTTTTCTGTTACTGAAGGGCCCACCAAGCAAACACATACCTTTCGGCACACGATCGAACCGCAGCCGGCACTGTCGGTTAAGTGTCGGCATGGGCACAGTGGTTTCGGTGAAGTGTCGGCAGCATGTCGGCAACTGAAACTTAAGAATCTGATACATGGAACTTGGCATGATAGTTACTAATTAGATATAAATGATCTCTAATAACGTTTTTTAAAAGATTCGAAATTTAAAAGGGGTGAAAATGCGCAAAAAGCGGTCTAAAAAACGTTCTAAATGGCGATGTTTAGCCAATTCATGAATACTAAACCGATTTCAAAAATAATGGTGGTAAAATGATGGCGGCAGCCCTTGCTCCAACATAGGCTACATTTTATGTTGGTGCCACTACCCCTAAAGGGGCTGCTGGAGCAAAAAAAAAAAGTTCGAAATTGCGATTTTTGTGTTACTGAAGGGCCCAGATACATGTAATTTGGCATGGTAGTTCCTTTTTAGATATAAATGATCTATAAAAACATTTCGTAAAAAATTCGAAATTTAAAAGGGGTAAAAATGTGCAAAAAGCGTTCTAAAAAACGTTCTAAATTGCGATTTTTACGCAATCTCAGAAAGTACTGATTCGATTTTTTTAAAAATGGTGTGAAAACGATGGCGATAGTCCTAGCTCCAACATAGGCAATATTTTATGTCGGTGCCACTACCCCAAAGAGGGTGCAGGAGCAAAAAACGTTCTAAATTGCGTTTTTTTTGTGATACTGCAGGGGCTAGCAAAGTGAAATTAGGCATGGTAGTTACGTATTAGATATAAATGATCTCTAAGAACATTTCTTTAAAAATTCGAAATTTAAAAAGTGTGGAAGTTCGCAGAAAGCGTTCTAAAAAGCGTTCTAAATTGCGATTTCTACGCAATCTCAGAAAGCACTGATTCGATTTTTTAAAAAATGGTGTGAAAACGATGGCGACAGTTCTCGCTCCAACATCGGCCATATTTTATGCCAGTGCCACTACCCCAAAGGGGCTGCAGGAGCAAAAAACGTTCGAAATTGCGTTTTTTGTGATACATAAACGCATTTTAATGACATTTTGTCATAAATTTTGTATTCATGTATTTTTCATTCGATTACAACAGCTATCGCACCAAGATCTGACTATTTCTAAAACTAGTTACAGTACGAACGCACCTCATTTGCCACGATTGACCTAGAATTTCCGACTTGTTTTCATTGAAACTCTAAAATATTTTTTACATTTAATATATTTTTTTTAGATTATTAATTTAGGTGATATATTTTTTTAGATTTATCAACACCAAAAAGCATTTTTACATGAAAAATATCAATAATGTAATGAAATAATGTTTTAAATTTATTAAAAGCAATAATTTCGTATAAGCCGCATGCCATGAGTGAACTGTCCAAAAAGTCACCAGAGGTCACAACTTACAGCAATCTGTTTTATTCTGCTAATTTCACTGGTTTAATCGCGAAGTTCGATTAAATGTGTTTTTTATTTATATTATTTTATTTATTCATTGACGAATTTTTAATTTCGTTATGAAATATTAACCGGAAACAAACGCTAAACAATTTATATTGTTTTAAGCACATCCGATGGAGATAGATTTTTTTTTAAATTCTTCCTTGAAAATTATTTTTAAATCATGAAATATTAGTGAACTGAGACGGGGTTTTTAACCCATTTACGCCTAGCGTCCCATTTTTGGAACGCATCGAGTTTTAATAAATTTGTATAATTTTCTTCTTCTTTATAACATGAAAATTGTATGAAAGAATTATCTATAAATGTCTTATTATCTATAAAAATCTGTTACCAAAAGATGACGCATAAGACGGATATTTATTTGCCTAAATAAAGGAATGCTTTTTTTTTTTTTGGAATTTATAGGTTTTTCATTTTTCAAGATGGCGAAATCTAAAAAGAAAGTTTATTACTGTTTTTTTCAACCAAGGATCCAAATAAATAAGTCATAATCTTAGCTTGTAGACTTCTTTGGAATACGTTTTTTTTATTATTATTATTATATGTTCAAGCCTATTTTTTATCCACTAGGGGACTCAGCCCCCTGCTCGCTAACGCTCACCAAACGCCACGAATTGCTACGCAATTCATATTGGGATCGCTACGCGATCCCAGCTCGCTTCGCTCGCTCGCCACTATTTATGTCAACTCTAGCCAGAATGAGTGCTATCATAAATCATTACAACGTATTAAATTTACAAATATTTTTAATGTATAAAACAGTAATGGAAAACTGTTGAAAATATAAATAAAAACGTACCTTGGAAACAGAATTAATTAAAAAATTTAGTGAAAACAAAATAAAAAATATTTTTAGTTGGGCCGCTATGAGATCGGAGCAAACAACATATGAAATTTAAAAATATTTTAATTCATAAAAAAGTAATTGAAAATTTTGTTGAAAATATAAATAAAAATGCATTTATCAAAAGTTTGGCGCTATGACTTGTTGATCATCATGGAGAAAGCTAAGCGAACAGGAAATTGACGCCGTTTAAATTTAAATGGCATGTTAGTGTCAGATGGGGTCCTTCTCCTTTCATTTTGCCTATAGTATTGAAAACCACGGCTTAAATTAATTTAAAACTATAATAAGACGATATAAAACATGCTACGTATCACGCTATCGAAATGTAAACAAAACGTTTTCGCCTGTGTCTAAATACAACCTTGGATAAAAAAGCTACGTCACCGTAAAACGGACCAATAGTAATTGTCATTCATCTATTACACAAACGGTTTGCGTTAAAAGACAGATCCTGTCTGGATTTTGATTTGCTGAGTGTTTTGGGACATGTGACCGTAACTACCACTGAGGAACGTCGCTTTGACTGTTGCCAAATAGCAAGCTACAAATACAGCCCTTTTTTAGCGCTACGTAAGAGAAATATATATATAGATTTTTGTAACGTACAAAATATAGGGCACTAGGCACGAATGGGTACATAGTTTTATCAGCCATTTAAGGAACAGTTATTTATGTAAATTTCTTTCCAACATGATTATGAAACAAATTGTTTTCAAGCCTCAAATGCGATTATTCTTAGTTCATTATTACTAATATTTATGATGTTATTAGTCTCTGTAAAGAAATAAATATACAAATTATAGTATATAATATACAATTTAAAAGCTTATTTTATATAAATTTAGGCAAAACATATAATAATGCAGATTATAATATTACAAATATTATGCACATTTCTATCTTTAGTACGTTTACATTTTATCAAATAAATACAAAAAAATTTAGCGTTTTTTTTTTTTTTCAGTTTATTTTGCAACATTTTAAAGTGATTTTACCAACAAATTTTGTAAAAAAAAATTCAGGCACAAATGGGTTAAAGAAATTCTATTTATTTGGACGGTATAAAAGTTGAAATTGTACAACATTTAAAAGTTTAAAAAATTGAAGTAAAATCGTAATTTATTAGTCAAGTTTTTGCCACAGTGAATGTTCCGTACAGTAGAGTATTTGAAACAAAATCCTGGAAAAAATTATTTTTCCTGTGTTTTACAGTTAAAATCATTGCTGTTGACTTAGTATTAGCAAATACACTTATATAATGTTATATACACATAAAAGTCTGCATTTAATTAAAACTATAAGTGTAAAATAAAAAGTTTAGTTAACTTTTTTATAGTTTATAAGAGAGAAGTAATTGTTAATAGAAATTGTGTTACTTACAATTAATGTTTAATTAAATGTGGTTAATTTTTGCTATATGTAAACTTTTGATTATTTATATAAACCAATGTATCAATAAAGAAATTATTTGTAATTAGTATTTAGAAAAACTGATTCTCTAAAGTTGAGTTATAGTATAGATATTTTGTTTTTGAGAGTTATTAATAGATTAACAAAACAATTTATATTTAAAAATGGTAACTATAGGCGGGAGATTTTTTTTTTCTTTATAAGCCTTCAAAACTATAACCAATACAACTATACTTCAAAAATTGTCCGGCAAGCCCCGGCACACCTTTAAAAAGCTATACAATGTAACTTCAAAAATCTGGCATTCAGAAATCCGGCAACTTCAAAAATCCGGCATCAAAACCATCTTTCCCTTCCTTTTTTTTTTTACACTTTTAAGTTATGGGAGAAGAAAAATAGCAATTCTTTTTAAATTAAAAACTTCAAAATCGAAAGTAAAAATGCAAAAATAAAATATTTGACTTTTGTTTTTCATTTGTCAGAGGTGATTATTTTCTGAACAAATTTTCTGGGAGCTGCACCGTTGCTTAGCAAAGGGAAAAACTTTGGGGACAACTTTGGCGAATGCATAGCATAGTGTATGGCTATACGAATTTTTGGCAACGGTGACATCATTGATAAGGAAGGATTTCAGACTTTCACATTTCCTGAGAAAAGGCCGCAATTTATGAGCTGATTGAACACGTAAAATCTTAAAATGCATTAAGTGTCGAAAAAAACGATATAGATGATTTGCTAAACATTGAAGAAAATGCATCAAGAACGAACAATTTAACGGTCTGCGAGATTGCTGATGCTATGCTAAATAGAATTGCCGATAGTGCTAGTAGCAACTCAGGAGGCGAGAATGAACAACCAGCCGAAGAAAAGGTGCCACTAGAAAACTGCATAAATTTGACTGGAGAATTTATATATGCTTTAGAGAAATAACACTGTATTTCCAAAACAGACATTTTTCATTTGTGTAAAATACAAAACTTGTTAAAGGACGGCCAAAAAAAATTGAAGCAAATAAAATTGACATCGATGTTTCCGAAATTACAAGAGAAGAAATAATTTCACTCTTTATTAGATTTTTTTTCTGTAACATAGAAAATATTAATTAAAGTAAGTTTTTTTAATATTTAATTCTCTTTTTCTTACATAATTATGAATGCTTACACTATAGTACAATATTAAAATAATTAAGTAAAGTAATAAAGTAAAATAATAAAATTAAGATGATTTTAAAAATTATTAAATTATTATAAGTTGATGTCAAGTATAAATAATTAACAACTTATAATTAAATATGTATCATAAAGATACATTTTTCCTGAATTTTTCGATGCAACTTGCCTCACAAAGGTACCCTACTAATTCAAACCAAAATCATAAAATAAAGAAGTTTTATTGCAGGTTTAGCCAGATTTAATAACCGAAAAAGGGTTGATTAATACGTAAATATATTTGATAAAAAGATTATGATTACCAAAGCTATCAACAATATTTTGAATTTTTTCAGAAATAAATTTGTACTTCCTTCATGAAAAAGCATAAGTTCAGTCACATCAATGAGAATTACATTTAAAATACTTACAGAATAATATAAAAATAAAAAAGTCTGTAATTTTGACCCTACATCTGAACTGAAAGTTTCGTTGTTTACATCTGTCATGATGTGCAGATTTTAAGCGTTTGCGGATTTTAGGGTTGCAGATTTGAATGAGTCTATTGTATAAAAGTAAAAGTAAAGTACTTATTACATATCTGCGAAATAATTCTTGCTAATAAATTATAGTGGGACAATCATCAAAGGAAGAATACATTGTGAAATTAAAAGATATTGTAAGTTGATTTTATTTAACAAAAAGATAGGCCTAATAAAATAAGATCTCTTTTACTATAAACAATACAAAAAAGTTTCTTATAAAAAATGAAAGTATGCTTTATAAAAAAAATCCTAAAATAAAAGGAAAGCTTACAAAAATTAAAAATTCAATAGAAGAAAAAAATCAAAAGAAACATACAAACTTCATAAATACTTTTTTTAATTCCAACTTAAGAGGGGTTTTTTTCTTTAATTGATGCTTGTTTTTAAGGTTTTGTTGAAAAAAATATTCAATATAAATTGCAAAAGTATACGTGTATAAGAATTTTTTTTTTTTTTTATCTGTCATTTCCCAAACTCTAAGTAGATCACTGCAAAACATAAAACTATTTTTTTTTCTTTCTTCTGTAAAAATACTTTGTGGAGAAAAAAGTAATATTTGTAAATTTCATCACAAAAAGTACGCTTTATAAAATAAGTTTGAATATTTTTTAACACAAATACTATGTCTTTCATTAGAAAAAGTTAATTGTGCAAGAGGGAAAGAAAAAACACCTGCAAAACAATTACCTCATTTGCATTTCTTCTGGTGAATTATGCATGGTGTTTATATTAGATTGCAAAACTAAAGAAGGAAAATAATTTCATCTTTGTTTTAAATACTAGATGAATTAAAAAATGTATTTTTAAACACTCAGTTCCTCAAAATGTATAATGTACAGTCGTGGAAAAAAAAAAGTAAACACCCCCCCCCCCCCCACTAACTCCTCAACAAATTATCGTAGAAGAAAGTTACTGGTACCGAACGATTGGAAACAAAGACTACTTTTAAATGATGTATATAAAATTTGCTTAGGGGACCATCTACATATTAAAACGAACCATAACTTTGTTTTTTTCAATAGCAGTACACAATTCTGACAGCTTAAATGACTCCTACACCCTTCAATTAGCCTAAAAACAAATTTTTATGCAATTCGTACTATAAGTTTCTGAGAAATTAATTATTTTAAAATGAGCGTATTTTAAGGACTGTATCCAAATTGAAGTTTGGAAATCGATTGTTAACCGAGAGAGCCCCCATCTTGATCAAGGCACCTTAAGAAGTCAATGAAGCCTGCTAGATTACAGGACAGCAGAAGAAATTTGAAAATATCTATTCACTTCTATTATAGGCCCCTTAGACCATCATTTTGACGTTTTTTTAAGCATAATTTGAAAACTACTTGGGAAAAAATGTGAAATTTTGGATTTACATAAAGCAGGACTTAATAAATCTAAACCCATCAAAAAAATCGTAGGTTGCAATTCATAATGTTTTCGAATATTAATTTCATAATTCATAATTCATATCATAAAATTATAAAAATTGCAAATTCGGCGTATTTATGTTTGGGTATATTAGTATTATTGCTACAAAAAAAAATTAGCACATTAGGAGCATAATTTCTGGAGATGTAAATAAAAATATGAAAATGTTATTTAACATTAGAAGCACTAAATTTTGAATGTTTATAATTCAAAAACTTATCATTCAAATGACTTGAAATTCGGTGTCTAGGAATAATTTGAACCGAAGATTTGAAATATCTTGTTAAAATTGGGTATTGTCATTGAAAAAAATGAAGTTTGGATTCGTTTTAATATGTAGATGCCCCCCTAAGCAAATTTTATATACATCATTTAAAAGTAGACTTTATTTCCAATCGTTCGGTACCAGTAACTTTCTTCTACGATAATTTGTTGAGGAGTTAGTAGGGTGTGTTTACTTTTTTTTTTTCACGACTGTACATCGCGTTTTAGTATTTTCATATACAGTGCGGCGCAAAAGTTTATGCACAAGCTAAATGTTTTGGAAAAATGAAAAATATACATCGTAATGCTTTGAAATTTTTACTGTATCCGAACAATTGGATTACAAATTAACCCTTAATTGCATGAATTATTCTTTTAGAATTGTGTTTTTTATTTTTATATTAAGGATTAGACACCAGAAATCTTAAGACAGATTTTTATCTTTATTTAGTAGCATATTTTTATAATTTTTAGAAGATTTATATTTCTATATAAATATAGTGGTTGTAAGAACTTAATTTATGTATTAAAAATTAAATAAAAAGGTGATGGAAATTTACATCACTATGCAATTGAGGGTTAATGTTTCAAATTCGGAAACAATTCACTGCAAGGAAAATAATAAACTATAAAAAAATCAAAATTGTGATGTCGTGAAAGTTTATACACAAAAACGAAATATTTACATTTCACAAAGCAAAAATGTCCTTTAGCAGTCTATGATGTTTTCACTGCACCTTATGAGATCGAATGCGCTATTTTCCATTGATAACATGAGAAGGTTTTGGGTGCGAATTTGTACCAGGCTTCTTCGATCGATGATTTCAGCTTTTGCACTAAGTATTACTGCTGTTCATTCTTGTAGACGTCACGTAAGAGGATTCCCCAGATGTTCTCTATCGGATTGAGATCTGGGCTGAGTGCTGGCCAGTTCATCACACTGACATTCCAAGATCTAAACCATTCTTTTGTGCAACGAGATCCATTGATGCATTGTATGGATGCAATATCTTGCTGAAAGGTTCAATTGGGGCTCCCTGGGAATTCAACAAACAGTCACAAGTGCTCACTTTGAGTTTTCTGATACTTTTGGGAATTTTGTCTACCATTTAGGAAGCAAAGAGACTTTTGTGCATTGAAGCAAAAAGCGCCCCATTCCATGACCGACCACCTCGTTGTTGCTTTCTGAATATGCTCTTCGAATCTTTCCTCAAGGCACTCCAATAGAATGAGAAGCCATCTGGACCATCCAACTTCCATTTTTTTCATCAGAAAAAATAATACTAATCCATTCGTCAAGATAACACATGTTCTGTTTTGCCCATTGAAGTCTTGCTTGTTTGTGACACGGTTTGTGAAAGGCTTATGAGCTAATTTTTGTTTTTTGATGAATCTTGATTTGGTTATTCGTCTGCGTATGGTGTCAGGTGATATTTTTGATCCAAGTCGATTTTTTATCTGATTAAGAGACAAACTGCTAGTTACAGCCAATCTATTAATTTTTCTATCCCCACGAAATTTGGTTTTACTCGACTTTTCTGAGCGATACACATTTTTGAATTGCTCTCCACGTTGCAAAACACTATAAATGCCACGCTTACACCGATTTAAAATGAGCAAAATTTGCAAAACGGATTTACCTTCAGCTTCCAAACTTCTTCAGGCTAGAACTGCAGAGATTTCGGCATTTTGATATAACTTGTACAGCGATCGCTATACTTCATACTCTAGAAAAAAAGTCTCGCCGATCCTCCACCTATCATGTTTAAGGAGATATTTGCATAAAATCTCATTTGTGCATGAACTTTTGCGACATCATAAAAAAATGTTTTCGGAAATTTCTGATTTTCGTAACGATGAATTTTTTCCAAACTTGAGATAGATATTTATGATCACAGTATTCACCTACAGTGGATATTTGAAAGCATTCCGTTGTAAAATTGTATTTTTATTAAAACATTTGCGTTTTGCTTAAACTTTTGCGCCGCACTGTATGACACCGAACAATATGGAATACTTCAATATCTGGCGCACACGGTGTTGCAGTCAAGCGTATATGGTGTTGCAGTCAAGCGTATATCTGCCAAACGACTTTTTAGTACTCCCACGAAGTACTATGTTCAATTCTGTTTGGATACACTTGTTGTTGGTTCGACGCGGTTAAATAAAATCTTATTCTCAATTTTTTTCAGTTTTTTGCCGGTAAATTTCATAAAATTCATATTAATTATAAAATTTCATTGTCTGTGAGGCTAACCAAATTCAGTATAAAGTTGAACAGTTATATTTATTGCTATGTTAGTCAGTTTTCTTCTATGCTAACTTGTTGATGATTAAAGATGTGTTTTTTCTTGCAGTTTTAATATTCCTTATAACCCTATTTCGCATTAAACAAGTGGTTGGCATTATCCGAAAAGGGTAACTTTTTTTTAAAGCTATATATCGATACTGTTTTTTTCTTTCATTTTAAACGCATTAAAAATATGTTAAGAAATAGTCAAAGTTGTTCTTTACTAACTTTTAATGTATCTCAGTTTTGTTGTTGTTGTTGACTTACAAATAAAAATGTAAGTGGTATTCCATAATACCCGAACTTCATCTATAAATTGCCCTCGCATAATATCCTCTGTAGCTTGATCTATTATGGTATGTGCCTACCTTCGGGGCACTTTTTTTGAAAAATAGGAAATTTTTATCAAACCCATGTGTTTTTAGTTAAAACAGGGAATAAAACTATGAATTCAGATAAATTTTTAAAGGAATTTTTATTAACTTTTCAAATTTAGGCAATATTTAGTCAAATTTTAGTAAAAAAAATGCGTTTATGCTAAACCTTCTATAACGAGATCAATATATTTCACTTTTTTCTTTGCGTCATTGTATCCAAACTACGTGAAATGTATGATTGTACTTTGGCGCAAATAAACCATTTACAGAAATCTTACTCACAATTTTGAATAGAGTGACACAAAAGATAAATCCATTTATTGAAATAAATACATTTCAATGCATAGTATAGATTCAATGAAAGTGATATATTTAACAGTGAATTGGAAAATTAAAAGTATTGTGTAGATGTAAAAATATATTTTAACAAAGTCAAAAATAATTTAAATTGAATTTTAAAACAAACCTTATATAGCCACGTCAAGGCGCAACTTAAATTTTATATCGTATTTTTTAAAACTCATATTTTGAATTTATGAGAGTTGTAAATGATAAAGTAACAGCGAATAAAATTTTATGCAGCTTTTCATGAACATAACTTTTGCACATGCGATTATAAATAAAACAAAAATAAAATGATGAAATAAATACAAATATATTTTTTAAGAAATAGCATAACGTCACTCAAAATTCGATATCAGTATTTTTAAGTTCCTTATTTAAAATTCTTAGAGCATAAGGTAAAGTGCTGCGTCAGAAACTTTTAACCCGTAAAGGGTTTTTGTATTGATATAATTTACAAGGTAATAGAAAGAATTTGTTCTTCAGACACCAAATAGCCCAACTTTTTGAAAATGCCTTTAACACGAATAAAGGAATAGCTTTATCTATTCAGATTACAGAAAAAAATATTTTATCGCAGTTTACTTGAATTTGTTTTAATTGGATTAAATATACTCTTGTTTGAAATCAATTACAATTTTTTAAAATACGGCGAAATCGAAAAAGTAATTTTGAAATATTTTATGATATATTTTACTAAATGACTAATTAAGAGTCTTTGTCACTTTATATAATAAATTTAAAAAGAGCTAATCAAAAGAAAACACTGTCCTTCCTTTTAATTTGAATGCAGTCAGACGATCACAAAAGAAAACATTAGTGAGAATGAAAACACACTTGAAAATGAACCTTATTCTCTAATTAAATTTACTGAAGTAAGTTTTATTCGATTTAACTATTATACTAAAAAAAGTAAAACAAAATCCTTCACTTTGTTCCTTTTAACAAAGAAAATAATCTTGAAAAAGGAAAAAGGGAAAAAAACTGCATTTAATGTATTTTCCAATAATTTGGAGATCTTTCAGCATGACGGAGAGTAATTTTCTTACATTTTAAAGAAGTTGAAGTAGTACACTTTTTATCAGTATCGAATTTTTTATTTTTACGGCATTTAAAACTTTATAGTAAAATGGATATTTCGGAAGCATGAGTAATGTAATTTTATAGCCAACTAGCTAACTTGCCCGGCGTTGCCCGGGTACATAAAAAAACTGCACGAATCGCGAAAAACCTCTGAAAATCACAATAAGATATTGCGAAAAAATTTTAAATCGCTGCACATATTTCGAAAAGAGAAAGAAAAATAATATATTGTGCTCGAAGATTGAAAGTTGATTCAACTTCTATCAACGTCTTTCACTAATGTGGAAAATTGGTAGAAAATCGCTAAAATACACTAAAAATCACATACAAAATACCCGAAAAATTCGAAAATTGTTATACGAAATCCGAATAAACTTTATTGAAATGAAGGTAGAAATTACTTTAGTATTATAGGTCAAAAATGGAATGTCAAAAAATTGCAGCAGATCGCGAAGAAACGTAAATATCGAATTAAAAATCACCTGATGACGTAACAAACATGTGTAAAGTGTTTAATGTCAAGTAAATTTGACATTTACGATCACCCATTATTGGCATTTAATCTTATGGTTTGGCGATATTTTTTTTTTTGGTCTACGGAATAATCAGGTAGAACCACAAATTATTTCTGTTCGTATTTAAAGGTAGATAAATAGCTCTTCTTTATATAAATAAATAAAATAAATATTGAAAAAAATGCTTATATGTGTATGAAAAATAAATAGTTTGCCAGTAAATATACGTAAAATTCACTTCACTCGCCAAGGCCATTTTCTCTAACTCACCAAAGCCCATATATCAAAAATATACCAAATACTCTTGAATCTGATACTAAGTAATCACAATAATGTAAATAACTATTAGGCATAGATACGTACCGGGTTTGGCGCGATTTTTTTTTTTTTTACGCCAAATTGGTGAAAACGTCGTTTTTGAATACCAGTTACACATATATATTTAAATTATTTTCTATTATTTTAAAAGGAAATAGCAATAAATAATAAAAAGTTTAATTAATGGCTATAGAACAAAACAGTTTATATAACTGTAAAAAAGAAAATAAAAGTAAATAAACAACTTATTAATAAATAAACAACAATAGCCGAGTTACCATGTCAGGCAAAATAACGCCATTTTGGAGCCCATTTTGTACCATGAAGCGTATATGACACAAGTACCAACAAAACTTTCAATAATATAGTAAATATGTCATTTGGTGGTGGCTTGATTATCGAAGATTATAAAATATGTGTGTATATGGCACATTTTTACATTAAAATTTAAATACTTGACTAAATAGTTATAATTTTAACTCCTTTTTATATAATTTACATTTGAATATAAAGAGTTACTCCGAAATGTTCTCCCATACTTAAAAAAAAATTATTGCGACCTTCGCCTGTCTTATTTCACGCTTCTGCCTTTGTGGCTTAAAATTGCATTGTTTGGCGACCAAGGTAATAATTAATTAGCATGTAACTCACAAATAAAGCCTTTCTCCTGTAAGACATACGATGGCAAAATTACATAAAAATGATAATTAAATTGAATAAAAAAATAAAGAAGGACTAAAAGACTGTTACTTAAATTTTATTTCTTCAAGTTTTTTCAGGCACATTTTTATTAACCTGGCGAAGCGAAAAATCGCCAAATAATGTATCAATTGCTTCTTTCATACTAATTTATTTTTTAAGTTTTATAAACATTCCTTTCATATTTAAATTAAATATTTTCATTTTATAAATTTTATCTCGCATTAAAAAGGTTTTTGATTCTTTCTTTTAATTAAACAAATATTAGTTATTTTCTTTTAATTTGCGAGTTGTTTACATTATTTTCTAACGGATAGAGCCATTTCAATTCATTTATCAACTATAATTTTCACCAAAATGACCACTGGCAACCCTTTCGTCCAAAATATCAATAAAATACAATAATCTAAGCATTGTATCATGTTACTTTTATTCACAATTTAATTTACTTGGATTCCCTTAAATATAATTAATATAATCCCTTAAGTTAATATTAGTTTTTGTTGCATTAAAATATTTCAATTTGTTCATTTTCTGTAAGCAAGTAATCCATATTGGTTTACAATGGAAGTCTATGGAAATTTGGCGAAATATTAGAGATATCGCCAAGTTGGCGTCACTTTTGGCGACTCATTTTGGTCGCCAAATTTGGCGATATACCGCCAAGTTGGCGATAAACTTGGCGGCGTGTGGCGACAGAACTGTGTCCCTCTACGGTAACCTCCTTATTAAATGCATTAAATGCTGTTCAATAATTGCATAAAAAATTCGCTAAAAATTCAAAAATCGCTGCACGAATTCCGAATAAACTGTTTTGAAAAGAGAACAAAATTTACTACATTGGGTTAAAAGAAAGAAACCATATTCTTCTCACTTATATAGAAAAATCGCCTCAAAACATAAAAAAACGCTAAAAATCGCATAAAAAATTAAATTAAAAAAAATCTAATCAAAAAATCGAAAATCGGGCTTCGAGGTGCAAAACTTCATATATAGACGTACCTTTTCCCCAAATTTTGTAGCTCTACGTGCAGTGGTCTCTTCAGAACACCGTCGACACACTCACTCACTCACACACAAACTTCTTTCTTTATTATTATAGATGAAGGAGAAATGAAATAAAATTAAACTCACGTGAAACAAAATATAAAACTACTTTCATTTAAGGGAATCCGGGACACAAAAATCTTCAAATTTTCTAAAAACATATTACTACATTAAAAATTTCTCTCCTCTTTTCTGCTTAAAATGACGTTTAAATCATATTTTTATCTTAACCCTTAAATGCCGGGTGTTGCTTTTCGGCAACATACTCAATTTAGGCTTCTAAAATACTATTAGAATAATATTGAAACTATAATGCCTAATATTGCCAATAAAATACATTCTGAAAATATTATTAAATCGATTTTCGACATGTAGATGGCAACACTTGTGCTGTTTAAGAATAAAGATAGATTTATTTTTTCAATTGTTGCTACTTGTTCTTTTTGTTTTGTTTGGAAGCTTGCGAAATACCCTATTTTGTTTTGCAGTGAGCAAGTAAAATTTATTTCTTATTATAGTTCCTAAAATTCTTGGGTGTTTAATATTATAGAATTTTATCAAGGAAAATTATTTTTTCAATTAAAGACCAGTATTGCCGATTAGTAACAAACTGTTTTTTAGTCGTAAACCATACTTAAAACAAAATAAGATTTTTTTAAGTATTTTCCCATGATTTATTTAAAAAAGGAAATCCGAAAACCATTATTACAACGATTTTTCAAAAATCAGGCATTTAAGGATTAACTAGAATAGGAAATATTAATTTTTTCGTTTTGGTTTGTTTTGAAAATCTAGATCGCATAGCTGTAACACTTAGCTCTAATAAGCATAGCTCTAAGCTCTCATAACTCTAGCTCGCTAGTTGTCGTCGAAACGACTTCTTGTGAAAATTGGTTTTTCTTCATGATGGGTTTTTCCCCATTTCTCGTATTAAAATTTTTATAAGTCAAGAACCGTTAAAGATAAATGGTTCAAACTTGAAACATGTCTTTTTCAATTGTTTTACTTTAATTTTAATTCAGCAAATTTGAAAAAAATAATATTTACTTTTAAAAGTAGGATTTTTTTTTTTTTTTTTTTTTTTTACTTTAAATATTTTTAAATTTTTATTTAAATTAATATTTTTAAAAATGCTAAATCAAAATTAAACCTTATGTATTTCGTTTATTTAAGTGAAAAAAAAATAAAATTCTACACATGACATTTTGAGTTATAACAATTTTAAATAACCCGACTTTTTTTTAAAAAATTTAAATTTTAAATTAAAAAAAATATGAGAAGTTTTATCATGTGATTTTGTTTACAAATGATATGGTTGACCATCACAAAAAATTTGAAAATTTTAACTCTATAAGTAAAAGTTATTTTAAAATGTGTCCTAGACACCTTAAAAGGGGTTGCTACACAGAATTATAAACTACAGAAAAGCTCAAAATACACAATATGAACTTTAGAAAGTTCACCGTTTTTCTTAAAAGGCGATAAAGATAATAGTAACATAGATGTTACAAAATTAAAATATACATTTTATTTAAATTTCAAAGTACTTTCGCCTGCAATACAGCGGCGATCGTCAGGGAATATTTTTATTAATTGCTATTCCATTCATTCAAAACGTCACTTCGTTTGAAACGGGAGAGTCTAATTATTAGGGTGGCTGGAAGTAGAAGTCGCAGTGCTTTGGATTGAACTTATGTAGAAAAAAATATTTAACTGCCGTTCCATTTATTTTAATTCGTCACTTTGTTCCATTACGTCACTTTAATTTTAAATGCGTAGCTGGACAGTAGTAGAAGTAGCGATGTTTCGGATTAAACTTGCGTAGAGGAAAATATTTAACTGCCGTACCATTCATTTTAATACTGCACTTTGTTCCTATACTCTATTAAATATTTTCCTTTACGCAAGTTTAATCCGAAACACTGCTACTTCTACTACTGCCCAGTTACGCATTTAAAATTAAAGTGACGTATTAAAATAAATGGAACGGCAGTTAAATATTTTTCTCTACATAATTTCAATCCAAGGTACTGCTACTTTTACTTCCAACTACCCTAATAATTATAGACATTCCCATTTCAAACTGAGTGACGTATTTGAATGGATGGGACAGCAATTAATAAAAGTATTTCCTGACGATATCCATGGAATTGCAGGCCAAAAGTACTAGGAAATATAAACAAAATACAGGGTGTTTATAAAGTCCCGAACCCATTTTGGTGTTTAATAATTCATAAAATAATAAAGATAGATTAAAATTAATAACATAAATGGTTAAATAGACTCAAAAAGTTTCATGACCCTTGTCAATGAACTTCGTCCCCCTTCGTCGCACGGAGAATATCAAGTCGATAGTCAATTTCACGCCAGGTAGCGGCAAGCATGTCGGCATCCACAGAGGCTATTGCAGTTGTAATTCTGGCTTTTAAGTCATCAATGTTCGACACTCTCCTCCTGTAAACATTGTCCTTTACAAATCCCCAAAGGAAAACGTCCAGCGGCGTTATATCAGGTGATCTGGGTGGTCAACAGTGGCGTGGCGTCCGGTCATCGCTGGATGCGGCGATGATCAAGCAATATTTTAAAACTCTTAATAAGCTTTTAAAACTCTACGATCCAGTTTTAGCAGAACATTTGGAGTTCATGTATAAGTGAAGGTAAGATTTAAAGTTTCTTTTTTGAACATTCAACGATTGAATTTTAGAGTTAATAATTTTTCACCACAAACTTAAATAATTGCGATGACCACCGAAACTTTTCACGCCACGCCACTGGTGGCCAAGGAATTGGACTTCCTCGCCCAATCCATCTTCCTGGAAAATGGTCATTCAAAGAAGTACGAACGATGGTACCCCAATGAGGTGGTGCACCATCTTGTTGCAAAATGACATGTGGCTGAAAGGACAATCTTTACAGGAGGAGAGTGTCGAACATTGATGACTTAAAAGTCAGAATTACAACCGCAATAGCCTCTATGGATGCCGACACGCTTGCCGCTACCTGGCATGAAATTAACTATCGACTTGATATTCTCCGTGCGACGAAGGGGGCACACGTGGAAGTTCATTGACAAGGGTCATGAAACTTTTTGAGTCTATCTAACCATTTATGTTATTAATTTTAATCTATCTTTATTATTTTATGAGTTATTAAACATCAAAATGGGTCCAGGACTTTATAAACACCCTGTATATATTTTAACTTGTAACATCTATATTATTATTATCTTTGCCGCCTTTTAAGCAAAACGATGAGCATTTTTAAGTTCATATTGTGTATTTTGTGACTGAATCTAGGTGGAATATTGCAATTCGTCTTATGGTTTTATTTAAAGAAGAGCTGTTTTAGATTGTTTTTTAATACTTTCCAACATAATTGAACAGTGTATATTATTTCGGTTCGTCTTTCTGCCCGTGCTCTAACTCTCTTAAATATACTCAGATTATCGTGTAACTGATATATGTTGTTCAGGATTACTTTGAAATATTCTTTATTGAAAATGAAGTGTGTAGCATTTATAGTTCGTTTACAAGAACACACAAAACAATCTCTTTACATTATAGTCTACAAAGAAAAATCGTTTGCTGTATATTTAAATGATGCTATATTATTTCAAACATAATGAAATAGATATGCATTTCTGAGGTGAGCTATAAAAGTGCTTTCTGTAGAATATGGGATGCAAAGTATTCATCATTCATTTACAGGGTCACACAAAAGCATTCAGTTACATAATGGTCTACGGGGAGGGAAATGTAAATAACATATGACTGAAACATATCTTAGAAAATAAAAATTATACACATTATTGAGGTGCACTAGACGATACTTATTGTGGAATATGACTTTCTTAACAGTTTTCCTTCATGCATAGGGACACACAAAAAAATTTGGTTGTTTGACTGCCTATAAACAATTAATGCTGGAAGTGTATTTTATGTGGTATACGTTTTAAAGTTATTTTTATTATTATTTGCGTAGTACATATAAAGTCTATAGATCACATACAGGGCTACACAAAGGATTTCGTAATCTTTGCGATGTATGAGCGTGAATTGCTTAAGAGTGTTTTTAAAAGAATAATGCATTTTCAGCAGAAAACCACGTTTGTAGAATATTTTAAAAAAATCATATGCATGGCTACGCAGGTACGCAAGCTGACCCAGAATGAATTTCGATCGCTTATACATTCATTAATATAAAGATGAAATCAGTCCTAAAATGATTTTAGAATTCTCTATTAAAAAACATAGTTTATCTGCTAAAATCTGCGGGCGACTAGTGGCAACTCTCCAAACGTTTGTGCTGTTTTTGGACCCTTCTTTAGTTCATTGATTTAAAGATGAAAGCAACACTAATATATCCTTATGAACTGTGTATATGAATGTCTTCCTTATCTCTCTTAAAATATATAGGATAGCCTAATGGAATCGCATTGCATTTAGTGGCAACTCTCCTAAATTAGAACGTATTTTGGGTAATTGCGTGGTTTATTAATTAAAATATTAAACCAAGTTAACACATGGGGCTTTAAATATAGGCTAAACTACATAGGCTTTCCTAGTAAAATCGCGATGCAATTAGTGGCAACCATCCAAACTTTTGTGCTATTTTTGTCACTTGTTTATTCCGTTATTTCAAACCTTGCTTCATCATTACAATGCTAAAATGAATGTCTTACAATTATCTATTTAAAAAATATAGAGTTGCATATTAAAATCTGGGTACAACTAGTGGCAACCCTTCTAAAATTAGGGTTATTTTTATTTTCATCATTTATATTAAAACATGAAAACAATGCTAAAATGCAGAAATTTACTTCATTAAAAATATATAGGGCTGCCTTGTGAAATCACGGTGCCACCAGTGGCAACCCTCCAAAATTAGATCGTATTTTGGACCCGTACAGGGTTGCCAGTTTGGCCTCCATTTTTATTCAGAAAATCCCAATTCGTGGCAGAAATTAACTAGTATGTTGTGGTCATCACAAAACTTTCTTCTATAAAATTTCACGTCAATTAAATCATTTAAATAGTAAAAGAAATTACATCAATTTATTCATATAAAAGTATACTAGAATTTGAAGTCTGATGAAAATTCGTGCATTAGTTATTGAAATAGAGCTGTAGAGGAAATTATGAAAAATGCATCATAGCAGCGCCACCTGTTGAGCGATTTGCACCGAAACACAAACAGCACTAATTCATATTATGGTGTATTTGAATCTGAAGTTTGATGAAAATCCGTGTATTAGTTCTGGAGCTAGAGCTACTGTGGAAATCACAAAAAATGCAGAACAGCAGCGCCACCTCTTAAGCAATTTACACCAAAAGGTACAAAACATCAATTCATGTCAAGGACTAACTGAATCTGAAGTTTGATGAAAATCCGTGCGTTAGTTCTGCACATTGATCTATTGTGGAAGTCAAGAAAAACGCTGCATAGCAGCGCCACCTGTTGAGCGATTTACAGCGAAACATAAACAGCACTAATTCATATCCAGGTATACCTGAATCTGAAGTTTGTTGAAAACCCAAGCATTAGTTCTTGAGATAGGGCTATTGTGGAAATCACAAAAAATGGAGCATAGCAGCGCAACCTGTTGAGCGAGTTACACCACAAGGTGCAAAACGTCAACTCATGTCAAGCACTAACAGAATCTGAAGTTTGATGAAAATCCGTGCATTATTTCTTGAGATAGAGCTATTACAAAAATTGTTTAAATGCTGCAAAATGCAGCATAGCAGCGCTATCTGTTGGGCGATTTACACCAAAAGGTTACCAGCACCAATTCATATCAAGGAATAACTGAATCTGAAGTTTGATGGAAATCCGTGCATTAGTTCTTGAGATAGAGCTAGTGCAGAAATCGCGAAAAATGCAGCATAGCAGCGCCACCTGTTGGGCGATTAACACCAAAAACTAATCAGCACCAATTTATATTAGGGACTACTCGAATATAAATTTTTATTAAATTCCGTGCATTAGTTCTTGAGATAGAGCGCCCACAAAATTTGTGTCACATACACACAGACAGACAGACTCACAGAGTCACAGACAGACATTTTCTGAAAACATGTTTTTTGTAATCTCTGACCTTTAAAACGTGTAAATCCGTCGAAAACCGGAAGTCGAAAATTTTTACGAATCCAATACTTTCTTGTAAAAATAGTACTTTTTGGTTTATTTAATGACAGAAATTTTGTGATTACGCAAAGTAAAGATTCTTCTTTGAAAATTTCCGGTGTGAATTTGAAATTTAAAAAAAAATGGAGGCCAAACTGGCAACCCTGGGCCCTTACGCAGTTTATTAATTAAAAGCTGAAACCAACGCTGACACGTAGGCTTAAAAACATCAACTAAATATACTTTAGATGAAGTATACTTTTAAGCCTAGTAAAATCCCGATCAAAGTAGTGACAATCCTCTAAAATATAGGGCAATTTTTGCCAAATCTTCGTTGATTAATTAAAACTTGAAAATAATGCTAAAATGCAGAAACTTACTTCATTAAAAATATATAGGGTCGCCTTGTGAAATCACGGTGCCACCAGTGGCAACCCTCCAAAATTAGATCGTATTTTGGACCCGTACAGGGTTGCCAGTTTGGCCTCCATTTTTATTCAGAAAATCCCAATTCGTGGCAGAAATTAAAAATAGTATTTTTTTGCTTTATTTAAAGACAGAAATAAAATAGCCCTAATTTTTGGAGGGTTCCCTCTGTTTATGTTTGCATTTATTAAAATGGTAATTATGATACTCCATTATAAATTATTTAGTTTATTAATTTAAAATTATTTCGTTAATTAATCATTTAATTAAACATGCACAACAGTAGATACAACAAGGTACTAAAAAATATATAAATAAGAAGTGTCTATATTATTTAGTCATTTTACCTTATTTAGTCATAAATACAGGGTGTTTAATCCAAACTGAACATGGGTTGGCGGTAATATTTTTGAGAGAAACAAAAACATCGCAATGAAAATGCAACGATATGTACCTTGTTTTGTGTGAAATGTTATAAGATCGCGAAAAGTTCTGGAAAAAAAGGGTGCTCAAACAATTGATGATACCGTATGAGCTGGTAATCGGAATCCAAAATGTGGAGCGTCAATTTCATAATGCTGGCGCGTATGATGGAAACTTCTACCACTTTATTTATATTATCACATTTACAACATTAGTGATAATGTCTATTAAAGTGTTATTATAATCAGAGTTATCGCTGTCTTTTTACCAACATTAGTGATTTGGCGAATAAGAAATAAAAAACTGTAGCCAAATGAGAAGAAATGTTAGCAAAATAGATTTGGCGTGAAACACTGAAAAATCCATCTTTAACTCCTTATTGTATCCCTTTTTTCGAATATTTTCTAAAATAAACTAATTTTTTGTAATTACTTACAAAATAGAAATTCGGCTATTCACTACAGAAACGATTAAAAATAAGCACATTTTAAATGTCTCCTAAATATGCAAATGTTTCAAACATTCTTTTAGCACTCTAAATAAAAATTCGAAACAGTTATCTTTGATTTACCGTTGTGAAAATATACACTAAATAGCTATGAGATTTCTACTCTAACCGATAGAAAAAATTGACCAGCCAATGATAATTTACATACAGCTAATAAATAGTATGGTAAATGGATAATTTCAACACCACATTCCAGCAAAACTTTTCACTATTTGCACTTGATACAAATAATTTTGTTTGTGTTCTTACCAGCGCGACGCCGGCGCATATAGATAGTGATTAACTGACACTAGAGAAATAATTATCGCATATTTCTTTCTGTGTCTTTGGCTGTTGCTAAACTGAATTGGTATTAAGTCAGTATCTCTATAAATAGAAGAATGTAAATGGCACGTTGCAATTAAACATGAAAAGTGACATCAATCGTTCAGAAACGCGGATAAGAATCTCGACTGTATTGGCACACACATATACCAACAGGGCAGAACTTGAGCACTCGCAATTTGGCGAGTCTCATTGTTCGATTACTCTTGTTCGATTACTCGCCAAATGAAGCATTTTGTCGCGATTTGGCGCAATGGCGAGCGGCAGCGAGAACACTGATTATAATACCTTTCAGTTTCTGAAAGTTATTACCGTCAACCCAGATTATTTTAGGGCAGAACACTCTGTATTTTTGATTAAATACGTGGTTTGCGACACCATGTTCTATGGTACTTTTTCATCCCCTCTTTCATCCTTGCCTACTATCATCCCTCTGAATTTGTCAGTCGAATTCGGCAACACCCTGTAATATTCGTTTTAGTGAGTTAAGTTTATTTTAACACTCTTTCGTTGCTACTATTTGATGAGTTATAAATACACAACAAAAATTAGCATCTGGAATTCTAAAGTTTATTTACATGTATCACATCTCAACGTAATTTTCATACGTAAGGGTTTTGCAGGTGAAAGAACAATTGTCCAACATAAATTGATATCTTCTCTTCGGTCAAGCGATGTGATTTTAAAATTCCTTAGAATGTGTGTCAGGAATATCTTCATTTCTATGAGGCCATAATTTTTACCTAAAAAAAGAAAGATTAAAATAGAACATGACTTTGATTTTATGAAAATTTATGAAAACTGGCACCATAAAAAATTTTGACCGCATCAATATTTTTATATTACAACAAACAACATATAAAAATATTTTTTATTTAATGAAATACTCATAGCATTAAAAAATTAGACTTTCAAAAAATTTTGAAAATAAATTTAAAACTTGCTTTCCTTACATGAATAATAATTAAACAATACATAAAATACAAATATTTTTTAAATAACATTTTGAGGTACTAAATCACTTTAATCATTTCATTTCAATGTTTGCCAGGTAACCCTATTCCAATATCTTTCATTGTAGAGGCAATTTGTTCAGCTCTGAAGCCAGCTATCTGGAAGAACGGTCACGCGGACGTCGCTCAGTTACTGTCAGATATCGGTCTTGCCATGCATTTGTCACCCATGGTCGACCTCGTGCTGGTCGTCGAATAACATTTGCAGTAACATATTTGCCACAGTCTGGAGACTACACACTAAGGCACATTCAGAATTCGAGATACTTCGGTTTGAGATAGTCCACTTTCAAGCATTCCAATAATTGTGCCTTTGTGACATCTTTCGCCCTTTTTAGGTGCGTTCGTAATTATATAAATAAGTAGCACCTATAGTCGTCGTTCAGTCTGTCTATCCGTCTGTCTATCCGTCTGTCTGTCCGCATATAACAGAGAAGAAACTACACAACCGAATGGTCTGAAATTTTAAATATATAATGGTCGCAAAATTTTTTTGAGTCATTTCCAATTTTATGAAAATCGGATATGTAGTTTAATTACAGGGACAGTCAAAAGTTTTCAGTTACATTACGGCCAATGGGAATAAATTATAGCAAGTGAATTTTAATGCTGTTACAGCCTTCCGAATGGTCTTAAATTTTAAATATGTAATTGTTGCAACGTTTTGTCGAGTCATTTCCAATTTTATGAAAATCGGATGTATAGTTTAATTACAGGGACAGTCAAAAGTTTTCAGTTACATTGCGGCCAATGGGAATAAATTATTGCAAGTGCATTTTAAGGATGTTACAGCCTTCCGAATGGTCTGAAATTTTAAATATATAAATGTTGCAACATATTGTTGAGTTATTTCAAATTTTATGAAAATCGGATGTATAGTTTAATGACAGGGGCAGTCAAAATTTTTCCGCTGCATGACGGCCAATGGAGAAAAAAATTATTTCAAGTGCATTTTAATGCTGTTATAGCCTTTCGAACGGAATGAAATTGATATGCACTTATGGAAGTGTACTAAAATATACATTCAGTACAATATGTGGTGCAAAAAATAATTATAAAACTAGTTATAGTACGAACGCATATCATTCGCCGCGTTTGACGAGCAATTTCCAACTTTTTTATATTTACCAGCCGTTATATTCCCGTCCTGGCATGCGTCGAAGCTATGCGCATGTCGAAATTACTGAAATATTTTGCTTATGAATGCACAATGTTTTTCCTTCATCACACGAACCTCCCCCCCCCCCCCCCCACAGATTATTTGAAACTATTTTATCATTATTTTCTCAAATATTTTTCGTATTTTACGAATTATGCTTAACTTTTGGACACAAGTGCAGATAAGGACATTATATGATATGTTGGCTACAACACTTACCGATGCAACTCCGATTTCCTTTAGCAAAGGGAATCAAATTCCATGATCTCTTTGTTTCTTCACCTAAAAATCTTTCATAAAAAGAAAAGCAAAAGTAAAAAAACTTAAAAAAAACCTCTTTTATAAGCATTCAATGGTCATCTTGAAAATACCGCCTATTTTTTTTACTGCAATTCGTGTTTTTTTCCGAAAATTCCCATTACAATACATTAATTAGGCGTGGATAACGAGCTCGATTTCGAAAAAATCACTGTTTTTTTTTGTTGTTGTTGTTGTGTTGTTGTTTTACACTAACAAGGGAACCACTTTTGGTGCTGCTTTCGCCTATCATTAAGAATTGGTGCATTTTAAAGCCCTTTATCAGGAAGTTTGGGAATCGATAAACTTTTTCTGTTAAAATCATATTTTTTGATTTTACAGCAGCATAATTTTCTAAAAATGCAATTTTGAAAACTACTTATCGGACTATTAACTATTAACATAGATTTTTTTTAAAGAAATCATCTAAAAATACAAATTAGTCAATAAGTATAAAATATTGAATAAAATTTCAAAATTCCTTCGAGAACTTAGCAATTTGATTTTGAAAAATTACATTATATTCACATTTTTGACGGGGAAAACGTTGGCGTTTTTTTCAAAAGTAAAGCTTTCCGGCATCCCAGCCGAATGTCATAGCTGTTTGTCGCATATGAACAATGGTTTAGACTTTACTAGAAACTGTAATGTCCGACTTAACTAGGCAGAAGAAATTTTCTAAATTGTATAAAAATATTAATTTACTTTATGATTACTTTTACCAAAAGACACAACATTTCATTTTAAACATTCGAAACTTTATTCCATTGGGCTTCAAAAGAAAATAGTTTGCTGATTTTGTATTTCACTAAAAAAAGAGTTTTCAATGATTTTGAAAGCTTATAACACATTTACTATTTATACATTCATCGACTGTATAGAAAAAAAATCTAATTTTTGTTTCTTATGCTATCAATTATCAAACAAATCGCAATCTGATTTAATTCTAAAATATATCGTACATATTCTCCAGGGGATAAAGCAGGGGGAAATATTGTAGCGCCATATTTGGCGACTTAACTCAGTTTTGGAGTGAAATAAGCAAATAAAAATTCAATAATAACAAATTAAAAGCATTAAAAAATACATAAAGTATTATTTTAAGATAAATTTCATCGATTCTCTAACTTTTACGTTTGGGTTACAAAATGTACCAGGTCTCGCTCGATGCTAGGTCAGGGGCGCCATTTGAGGGGGCTGGGGGGGGGGGGCAATATCCCCCCCCCCCCAAGGAATTTGATATTTTAGAAAATTTATCAACCAACAAATGTAGGGATGCACCGAATAGTGATTTCGGCTGAATACCGAATGCCGAATATTTGGCCTGCAGGTAAACCGAATACCGAATATTCAGCCAGCCGAATAGTAACTGTTAGGCTGAATGCCGAATATTCGGCCAGCCGAATAGTAACTGTTAGGCTGAATACTGAATATTAGGCCAGCCGAATAGTATCTATTCGGCCAAATATCGAATATTCGGCTGGCCAAATACTTTTATATCTCAGTGTTTAACATTAAAAAGTTAAATTTTAAACAAATTTTTATAATATTTTATAATATTTAGCACAGATACATCCATTTTCAAAAACAAGACTATTTTTATAAGTAAATTCTGTACTAAAAAAAGTATGTTTTGAGTTATTATTTAAGAAGAGGATGGTTTAATTTTTTTTTAAACAACAATTAAATTCCATGTCTTCAATTAATTCAAACAAATGAAAAGAATTCTCTCATACTGGGCAAGAAGCAACAATCTTTCATCACAAGCTTTAATTAAAAATGAAAGGTGTACAAGCTGTAGGAGAATTTTCGTTTATAACTCTATAAAAATGAAGATATTTTAGCGAAATTTGCATCACATTAATTTGGTTGTATAGAATGTGATAATATCCTTGGAAGAGACTGGATTTTGGCCAGTGGTACAGTATAATATTGTTAGCTGCATTCTTAATAAAATAATTTCTAGCTCAGTGGTGCTTAGATATGAATGGTTGCTATTTCCAGCACTTCTCGTCATGTTATCATATTTTACAGAAATTAAAGTAACTCTGTTTACAATATAGTTACAATGCCTTCATTATTGTTAAAGTAAAAAAAGAAAATTAATGTTTGACTTGGGGATACACTGTATTTCTGATTGAATAAGTAAACTGCGATCCTGATTTACTGGACAAAAAATTGCCTATTTTGATGCTTATTATTACCCCTGAAATTTTTTTCCATTTTGTTTAGAAACATCCTGTTATTGCGAAAAAGCAAGAAACGGATTATTTACCAGAAAATGCTCAGTAACTTGCATTTCTACATTTATTAATTCTCATGAACAAATGGCATGTCTTTAATGTTCTGAATATCTTTATTAATTGTCAGTTAAAAGTAGAAGTTGTGTAACGTTTTAAAAAATAGTTTTAAGAGTTTTTTTTTTTTTTTTTTTAAGTATTCAGCAAACCGAATAGTTTGATATTCAGTCTAACCGAATATTCGGTAGTATGGCCGAATATTGAATAGATAAAGAATATTCGGAGCATCCCTAATCAAATGTCAGACTCAAACAAATATTATAAAATTGCTCAAACTCTATAATAACTTATCAGATTTTATTGCAATGAAAACATATGCATTAAATAAATGCTTATGCATAGAAATTAATAATTATCAAAAAAATTTCCTAAAGCCTTACTATTCGAACTCCCTCAAGGTGAGACATATATCTTTAATGAGTACTTTGGCTAATTTTAAAAATACATGTGAGATTTTTTTTATATCAGTTGCTTCTCAGCTGTGTGCAAATTGATCATGGGAAAACTCGTCAAAATCATTGACGGAACATTCAAACAATGATTTTCTTCTAGTCAATTCTCGAATAAACGCAAAGAAAATAACATTTAAATCCCACTCATGACGGTCTTGTGACGACTGAAAATTTTCTGTGTTTTCTAATGCATTTTAAATAATTTTAAATTATATGTATGCGCATGAAAGTAATTCTTGTGCATTTATTTGTGCTTTTTATATGAATATTAATTATAAATTTTACCTTTTCTGTAGAAAGATGAAGATATATACGTAGTATTCATTAATGTTCAAATATGTAATTTTTTATCTGAAAAATATTCAGGATTTCTTTGAAAAATCGGCTTAACATGAAACCATCTCATAATAGTGAAAACATAATCCGAAAAAATTAACGCTTTACCTTCACTTGCAGAAAATCACTAACGGAAATTTTCTTATACCTACAGATCATAAATTTCGTGACCTATTTATGACGTTCGTTGGCTGATTATCTCATGACTGATTGAATTTCATAACTTTTTTTCTCTCGATCATCTAACGAAGTTTGTGAATTTTTCCGTGGTCGATTCACGGAATTCACGATTTTTTTCTGAAAACGTTATACGAAATTGATTTTTTTCGCGCGAGCACTTGCCTAAATTCACAATATTTTTCCGCGACCAGCTGACGAATTTCGATATTTGTTTTCGTGATTTTTTTGACAAAATTCACGATTCCTTATCACTACCATTTATTGAAATTCGCGATTTTGTTTCTGCCACCGACTAATAATATTTGTGATTTTTTTGCGCGAGAGTTAGACAAAATTTTGGGCGATCATTGGGGCTTATTATGTGATCGTTTGACGAATTTCACTTCGATGTTATTGTGTGATTGTTCGACTAAATTTTCGTGATTTTTTGCGCAATCTTTTGACGAAATTCGCTATTTTTTTCACAATCCTTTTATGAAATTTAAGATTTCTGTTTGTGCAATCATTTGACGAAATCTGTATTTCTTTTCGCGATCGCTGATGAAATTAGCGATATTTTCCACGGTAGTTTGAAGAAATTAGCGATTTTTTTAAGCAACCATTTTGAGACTTTTTTTTTTTTTCAAAATTTCCAAGATTCGAGATTTTTTTTCTGCGACCCACTGACGATTTTACGGATTTTGAAAGAAGGAAAAATCGCGGGCTTTCACAAAAATTTTTAAAAAATTGTGGAATAATCACATGCTAGTGAAAGGAGTTATGGAGACAAAATCACGTAAAGCATGTTTTATTGTGCGGGATTTTTTTTTTTTTTCTGTGTGATTTGTGCAGTTTTGCAAGTTGTGCAATTTTCCACGTTCCCTGTTCCTCAAAGAAAAAATCCCCTTGTCCTTCGTCAGGAAACTCATGAAATGGCGCCCCTGTAAGTAAAACTTCGAAAGGGACTAGAAAAAAGCTCCATTTAACCAGGTTTCCGTCTTAGCAGGTGTAACTGTATGATGTTTTTTCAACGAAATTTGATTTTTTTCCCTTCTAGAAAGAAATCTGTTATAGACAGGTTTCGTTTTCACAAGTTTTACTCTAACAGATCTCTTTTCAGAGCTATATTATAGAGCGGATGGTTTAACAGTCAGTCAGGATACCTGTTAAAATAAAACCTGTCTATAATAGAATCCTGTCTAAAAAGAAAAAAAATCATGTCCAATGTATTAAAATATTACCTTCTAAGACGGAAACCTGTCTAAAATGGAACATTTAATTGGTTCTGAGTTTCCGTATTTGAAGTTTTTACTGTTATTGTAAGCATAAATCTGTAAACGTTTCGCATACGGGGGGGGGGGGGGGTTAGACCCCCCTGGATCCTACCCTTAGCTGTATAGCATCCCTCAAAAAATGTTTGCCCCCCCCCCTCCCCCCCAGAAAGTTCTGAAATGGCACCCCTGTGCTAGGTGTGAGCAGCATCAAAAGTGGGTCCCTTGTTACTAGAAAGAAGATTATTTTATTAAGAAATATATATTTTTTTTTTCTTAAAGAAATGAAACGGGAAAGAAAAAAATGAAGCCTTAAGATAGTTTTTCAGGATTTCTAAATTGATTTCGCAACGTATAATCGTAAATTAATATTTAACTATTAATTGATAAAAGTGTATATTTTTTTTATATACTCTTTTCTTTTTATGTATGATTTATTTTCTACTTTTAAGTCGTTAAAAAGCTTTACTGTTGCAATTTCATAGCGATTCGGCATGTTTTTGTGCGGGGTTATTGGTACATCATTAATTCCATTGTTTTTCACCTCCCGTATAATTGTATAAGTTAAAAGACTTTATTTGGCGATTTATCACCTGTGGAGGGCTAATTATAAGATACCTTAAGGGGGTCCGGGACACATTTTCAAAAAAATTTTATTTATTGAATTAAAATTTTGAGTTTTTTTGTGATGGTTAACCATATCATTTGTAAACAAAATCAAATGATAAAACTTCTCATAGCTTTTTAAAAAAAATTTTAATTTAAAATTTATGAAAAAAAGTGGTATAACTTAAAATCGTTATAACTCGAAATATTATTTGTAAAATTTAAATTGTTTTGCATTTAAATAAACAGAAATAGATATTAAAATATTAAAATATTTTATTATTAATATGTATATTTTAATTAAAATATTTTAATTTAAGGCCAGCATTTTAAAAAATATTAATTTTTAAAAAAATTAAAAATATGTAACGAAACAATTACAAAAAAAGTGGTGTAACTTTTTTAAAAAAAATCATATTTTCGAAAGTAAATATTTTTTTTCAAATATGCCGGCTCTAAAGTAAAGTAAAATAATTGAAAAAGATATGTTCCGCGTTTCAACCCAGTATCTTTAACGGCTCTCGAGTTATAAGAATTTAAATATGAGAAATGATGAAAAAACCTATCATGAAGAAAAACGCAGTTTCACAAGAACTCGTTTCCTTGACAACCATAGCTTGAAAGGCAGATTTTGAAAATAAACCAAAACGAAAAAATTAATATTTCCTGTTCTAATTAAGATACAAACATGATTTAAACATCATTTTAAGCAGAAAAAAGCAGAAAAAATTTTTATCCAATAAAAAAAAAAAAAAATGATAACTTGAAGATTTTTGTGTACCGGACCCCCATAAAGGGAAAGTGGAGCTTTATTTCAGTAGAAATCGACACAAAAAATCGAAAATTATTTTTGTGCATATTATTATTTTCCAGTTTCTTCTGAGCCATTTGTAAAAAACAGCATGGAAATACGATTTTTTTTTGCAAAGTTACAAGCATTTGAATTTTATCGAAAAGTCGAAAATCGAAAATTATTTTTGTGCATATTATTATTCTCCAGTTTCTTCTGATCCATTTGTAAAAAACAAGCATGGAAATGCGATTTTTTTTTTTTTTTGGGGGGGGGGGGGGGGCAAAGTTACAAGCGTTTGAATTTTATCAAAAAATTGAAAACCGAAAATTATTTTTGTGCATATTATATTATTCTCCAGTTTCTTCTGAACTAATTGTAAAAAGTCCTTCCGGCCAGTGCCGGGAGGAAGAGGTAGCTTTCATATTCCTTATTTTAAAAAAGCCAACTTATAGTATTCAAACACACGAAGCTCAATTTAGTGGAAATCGAATATAGGAGATTCAATACTAATTTTTATCAATACTAAATCATTATGAATGAGAATTTCGTGAAATTAGTCAGCTTTATCCAAACTGCTTTTATTTAAAGTAACTTATATTTGGCTGCCACATTCGTCGATTTCTTAAAGTGCCTGCCATTTTAAGACAACATGGTGGTTGAGGCTAACCAGTGAACTTGGTCGAGACCTTAGTAATTGCTGTGCACATGCTCACTCACATCGGAATCGGTTGATATATACGAGTGTTATCGCAGGCAAAAAATCAGATTTTTCAAAATGTCACCCACATTAGAAATTGAAACTGCTATATCTGAGCCATTTTTTAAGATAAAGACAAACAAAAAATGCTCCCAAATCCTTATATCAAGGTCAAATACTTAAGAAAGAAACCTTTTTCAATTTCTAATTCTTTGCACCTCACATTTTTTTTAATTTAATGGCCGCTATTTTGAAACAAGATGGCTCATGAAGCTGGCCAGCGAACTTGGTCGAGATATTGATGTATACTATCCACATGCCTTCTTACATCGAAATACGCGAATACGTGGGTTATCGCGTGACAAATACAGGATCATTTCAAAGTGTTAGCCATGCTAGAAATTCAAAGTGCTATAATTCAACCATTTTTTACGATATAAACAAAAGAACAAATTTTCAGAAGCAAAAACTGCTCCAGAATTTTTTTATCAAGACCAAACACATAAAAAAATCTTTTTCATTTTCCAATTTTTTAATACCTCATTTTAAATTTTAAATTAAGTTTTTTTTTAATGGCAACTCTTTTGAAACAGGATGGCGAATGAAGCTGGCCAACGAACTCGATCGAGACATTGGTATGTACTATGTACAGACCAAGTTACATCCAAATCGGTTCATAAATACGCCTGTTATCGCGTGACAAAAATCAGGTCGTTTTAAAATGTCAGTAACAATAGAAATTCAAAATGTTATAACTCAGCCATTTTTTTAGATATAGACGAAACAAAACCTGTTCCGGAATCTTTGTATTATGGTCAAACACATACGAAAAAATCTTTTTCATTTTCCAATTTTTTGGTATTTCATTTTAAATTTTAAATTTTTAAAATTTTTATAAATGGCCGCCATTTTGAAACAAGATGGCAGATGAAGCTGGCCAACGAGCTCGCTCGAGATATTTGTACTATGTACACACCAAGGTACATCCAAATCGGTTCATAAATACGCCTGTTATCACGTGACAAATATCATTACGTTTCAAAGTGTCAGCCAGGCTAGAAATGCAAAATGTATAACTCAGCCATTTTTTAAGATATAGACGAAACAAAAACTACTCCCGAATCTTTTATCAAGGTCAAACACATAAGAAAAAAATATTTTTTCAATTTTCAATTTTTTGGTACCACATTTCAAATTTAAATTTTTCTTAAAAATTTAAATGGCCGCCATTTTTAAACAAATGGCGGATAAAGCTGGCCTGCGAACTCGGTCGAGACATTGGTATGTACTATGTATAAACGAAGTTACATCGAAATCGGTTCATAAATACGCCTTTTATCGCGTGACAAAATTCAGGACGTTTCAAAATGTTAGCCACGCTAGAAATTCAAAATGTTATAACTCAGCCATTTTTTAAGATATAGACGAAACAAAAACTGCTCCGGAGTCTTTGTATAAAGGTCAAATACATAAGAAAAAATATTTTTCCATTTTCAATTTTTTGGTACCGCATTTCAAATTTTAAATTTAAAAAAAATTTTTAAATGACCGCCATTTTGAAACAAAATGGCGGATGAAGCTGGCCAACGAACTCGGTCGAGACATTAGTATGTACTATGTACACACCGAATTACATCCAAATCGGTTCATAAATACGAGAGTTACAGTGTGACAAAATTCAGATATGTATATATATATATATATATCAATTTTGAACGGAGGGTGGTTTCGGGGTCTGGGGGTCATGATCGATGAAAATATACCAAAATTTTTTTAAATCGCTTTCCTCCGAACGGCTGCAATAGGTAGCTTTTTGTAATGAAAGCTACCTAAAAACCGCATGGAAATGCGATTTTTTTTCCGCAAAGTTACAAGCGTTTGAATTTTATCGAAAAATCGAAAATCGAAAATTATTTTTGTGCATATTATTATTCTCCAGTTTCTTCTGAGCCATTTGTAAAAAACAGCATGGAAATACGATTTTGTTTGCAAAGTTACAAGCGTTTGAATTTTATCGAAAAATTAAAAATTGAAAATTATTTTTGTGCATATTATTATTCTCCAGTTTCTGAACCATTTGTAAAAAACCGCATGGAAATGCGATTTCTTTTCCCGCAAAGTTACAAGCGTTTGAATTTTATCGAAAATTATTTTTGTGCATATTATTATTCTCCAGTTTCTTTTGAGCCATTTGTAAAAAACAGCATGGAAATACAACTTTTTTTCGCAAAGTTACAAGCGTTTAAATTTTATACACAAACAATTTTTCGGCCTTTTAATATATTTTAAATCTGTTTCTCTCAAAACTGATTTTTCAACATTTTTAGATTTTTGAAAAGCTCCATACGCCATAATTTTCGATCAAAATTCATGAAATTTATAAGAAAGAATCCTGATATTACTTACAAAGAAACTGTGCATGCATTTTAAAATTAGGCTTCATTAAGATAGTTAAATATGATTTTTAACTTATTAAAAGGCAAAATTTTGATCAAAATCGATATCAAATTCAGAAAAAAATCTCTAAAAAGTTAACTATTCAAGGGATTAAAAAATAGATGAAGAGATTTGTTCGTAATCGAGTTGTAAGTGATTAAAATGCAAAATCGAGGAAATATCTAAAACATTATGACGCATGGAGCATTTTTAAATCTAGGTGGGTTTTTTTTTTTTTTTTTTTTTTTTTTTTAATTGAAATTCTAATAAGAATGGAAATTTCTTTTAAGGTGCTCTATATACTTATGGTGAAATATATATTAACACAAAGTTTCATATCTCGATGATAAAAATTAAAAATTTTTAACGTCCACCGTCCCCTTAAAATTAATGTATTAATTAATAATCTACCCTATATATATAAAATCCTAATGAAACGAATTTATGAAACGAAAGTATGAAACGAAAGTATGAAACGGACGTATGAATCGACTAATTAAGCAACTGATTATGTTTCACGGCGATTTATCCTAAACTATGGAATACTTTGCGATGAAATTAACACCAAAAATCAATATTGATCAGCAGATTTCAAAACTGATATTATAATTTTTAAATTCGAATTAAATTTCGAAATATTATTTTTTTTAGAATTTTATATACATTTTTCTAATGATGGCAACTCAAATTTTAATGAAACAGATATTTTTTTTATATATATATTTCAGAAAAGGTTGACATGGTAACCCGGCTATTGTTGTTTATTTGATAATAAATGTTTATTTACTTTTATTTCTTTTTACAAATTATATAAATTATTTTGTTCTATGATTATTAATTTTTTTTTTATATTTCCTTTAGAAAATAATAGAAAATAATTAAGAAATACAGTACTACTTAATTATTCTGTCGACCAATTTCGCCAAATTATATAAATCGCCAAAACACTCGCCAAATTATACAAATTGACATAATTTTTATTTTAAATAACGAAAGAACAAATAAATTAGTATAACATTAATAAATATACGAATAAAACGTCAAAATAAAAATGACTTGATGACGTAAACACGTGTAACTTGCTTATAGTCAAGTGAATGTGACATTTACGATCAACCATTATTGGCATTTAATCTTATGCTTTGGCGATAGATTTTTGGTCGTCGGGATATCTAAAGAATACCAAAAATGCATCTGTAACTGGTATTTGAAAACGAGATTTTCGCCAAATTTTTGTAAAAAAATAAAAATCACACCAAACCTGCGGTCCGTATCTGGCCAAATATTACAAATCGAAAAAAAAAATGCTAACTGGCGAGTTGAAAAAAAGCTATTGGCGAGATTTGCATCGGCTAGCGTAACAGTACCTAGAATTCTTTGCGACCATGGCAACTTTTATATAGTTTTATTCGAAAAAAAATTTTTGATTTTTTAATCAAAATGGAAAACTTACGGTCCCATATAGACGCGATTTTTTTCTGACATCAATGCCATATACGGAACGGGCACATAACTGGCGCCATAGTATCGTTATTTTGCTTGATATGGTAAGCCGGATGTTGCTATTTATGCTGTTGATGCGTTCCCCAAATTGGCGTCGTTAAAAAATCACGCCAATATGGGACGTATATGACATCTTTGCCAAACTTTCATATGAACGGCGAAGAGATCAGACCGTATTTGCTTATGGCAGTTGACGACTTGAACTATTAAAATATAGATGAAATGATGGCGATAGAATAATATTTGACGACTTATCACTTGTTCCTGGCTATCATTAAAGTACCAAAATGGCACCTAGAGTATAAAACGCGAAGTGGTCCGCCTGGAACTGTTGATGATAGTCACATGACTTAGACTATTGTTATAGAGCTTGTTTTAAAATACCGGGAGGCAAAGACTCTTATACTGAATTTATTTTATTTTAGCTTCTTTTCAAATGTTTAACTGATCCTCTTTAATCAAAAACGAAAACAACCATTGGATGCCTTAACAGCATCTGATTCGCCCTTAATGTTTTGCAGTCAAAGGGAATTGAATGGAAATCCTTTTACAGGAAGATCTGCACAGCTTTTTTTTTTTTAGTATAATTCAGTCTTCTCTAATATTTTTAAAACCCATCAGATTAGCGTGTTTTTAGATTCTGTGGTGTCTGAAGGGGGGTTGGCGAGCGTAGCTTGCAGGGGGCAGAGCTCCCTAGTATAAAATCTTAATGAAACGGATATTATAAAACGAATTTATGTAACGATTCTATGAAACGACTGATTAAACAACTGATTATGTTTCACGGCGATTTCTCCTAAAATACGGAATACTTTGCGATGAAATTAACACTAAAAATCCGTATTGATCTGCGGATCTTAAAACTGGTATTAGAATTTTTTAATTCGAATTAGTTTTCGAAAAATTATTTTTTTCCTAATTTTATATACTTTTCTCAAATGATGGAAACTCAAACTTTTAATCATAACACATATTTTTTTCAGATTTTAGAAAAGATTACTATTTTAAACTAATTTGGTGAGAAGTTTGGCCTCCCTTAAATGTATGCTAAGAAATGTATCATGTTACTTTTATTCATAATTTAATTTGTATTTCGTTATCATTTTATATAATACAAACTGAAACATTTAAATAAATTGCTTTCACTTCTTTATTTTTTTTAAATGAAATGAAAAGAAAAATATTAGGCACAGATGTCATATATGCACCGGGTACCTAATTGGCGCCAAAATGGCATTATTTTGGTTGACATGGTAACCCGGCTATTGTTGTTTATTTAATAATAAATGTTTATTTACTTTATTTTCTTTTTTAAATTACATAAATTGTTTTGTTCTATAGTTAATTATTTTTTTTATTATTTTCCTTTAAAAATAATAGAAAATAATTAAAAAATACGCTACTACTTAGTTATTCCATCGACCCATTTCGCCAAATTATGCATTGACATAATTTTTATTTTAAATAACGAAAGAACAAAGAAAATAGTATAACATTAATAAATATACAAATAAAACGTCGAAATAAAAATCACTTGATGACGTAAAGACGTGTAACTTGCTTAAAGCCAAGTGAATGTGACATTTACGATCAACCATTATTGGCATTTAATCTTATAGTTTGGTGATAGATTTTTGGTCGACGGGATAACTAAGTTTATTACCAAAAATACATATGTAACTGGTATTCGAAAACAAGGTTTTCGCCAAATTTTCGTAAAAAAAAAAAAAAAAAATTACGCCAAACCCTGTGCGTATATGGCATCTGGCCAAGTATTAAATGATGTAACAAACGATGACATTTAATTTCAACTTCAAAGCAATGTTTTAATTTACCACTCGGGGAAAAAAAATGCTACTGGAGAGTTGAAAAATAGCTATTGGTGAGATTTGCACCCGGCTAGCGTAACAGTACCAAGAATTCTTTGCGACCATGGAAATTTTTATGTAGTTTTATTCGAAAATGAAATTTGATTTTTTAATCAAAAGGGAAAACTTTCGGCACAGATGTCATATACGGGCCCATATTGACGCGATTTTTTTCTGACTCCAATGTCATATATGCAACGGGTACTTAACTGGCGCCATAGTATCGTTATTTTGCTTGATTTGATAAGCCAGATGTTGTTGTTTATGCTGTTGATGTTTTCCCCAAATTAGCGTCGGAAAAAAATTGCGCCAATATGGCGCCGTATATGATCAGTGTTGCCAGATGGGCTACTTTTTTAAAAATCAGATTCTTGATTGGCACCACTTTTTTCAAATGGTGAAATGTGCCTTATTTAATGACAGATTAATTAAGGCAAAAGCAAAGTGAATTTTATCGTTTCAAAAAAGTGATGACAATCAAGAAATCGAAATTTTAAAAAAGTAGCCCACTGGCAACACTGCATATGATATCGGGACCAAACTTTCATATGAAAAGCGAAGGGATCAGAGCGTATTTATTTATGGCAGTTACATGACTTGGACTATTATAATGTAGATGAAATGATGGCGATAGAATAATATTTGGCGACTTATCACTTGTACCTGGCTAACATTAAAGTACAAAATGGCACCATGAATATAAAAAGAGAAGTGGTTCTCCCGGAACTGTTGATGATAGTCATATGACTTAGGCTATTGTTATAGAAATTGTTTTAAAATACCGGCAGACAAAGACTCTGTACACTTAATTTATTTTATTTTAGCTCCTTTTCAAACGTTTAACTGATCCTCTTTAATCAAACAAGAAAACAACCATTGGATGTCTTAACAGCAACTGATTCGGCCTTAAATTTTTGAAATCAAAGGAAATTGAATGGAAATCCGTTTACAGGGAGATCAGCCCAGCTTTTTTCAGTTTAATTCAATCTTCCCTAATAGTTTTAAAACCGATCAGATTAGCGTGTTTTTACGTTCTGCGGTGTCTGAACGGTGGTTGGCAAGCGTAGCTTGCAGGGGCAGAGCCCCCTAGTTAACTAGTAAAAATATTAACATATTGTATTATCATCGGAAACACACCTTTGAAAATATTTTTTTTTATTCCGCAATTCAGGAAGTGAATTAAAAATCGATTTCAAAAATCTGTCTTTATATACAACATCAACCCAAAATCATGCATACAGCATTGATTATGAAACACTTTCCAACACATTCAGTATACTGTAACACGTCTTCAAAGTTTACTAAAGTGAAAGTTTATTTCTAAATGAACAATTTGAAAAACGCATAACGCATTTGTATACCCGATTTTTCCTGTTATCATGTATAGTTAATAAAATATAGATTTGTTTTGTGCATGATCTACAGATATGCTCGTATACTACATAGTATGCTAAAAGTTAGTTCAGTTAAACGCACAGCACAGTTGGAAATTTCCACTCAAAAATTTCCGCTAATAAACGGATGTTGCTGAGAGCTTTCGTGCGACCCAATATAAGATCTATAGAATTCGTACCCACCACGTAATATTTAAAAAAAAAAATAGTTAAATTTAAAAACGTATACCACAGCTGAAAACGCATTTCCAGCAAATATTGTTCGTTGGCTATTATTTCATTTGTTGTCGTTTTCTTCTATAGCCAAATGTTTTATGTGTGTCCCTGTAAATGAACGATAAATTCTATGCAATATCAATTTCAACATGTTTAAAATACTGTAACATCGTTAAACTATACGGCAAACGATTTTTCCCCAAAGACCGTAATGTGACGGAATTCTTTTGAGTAGCCCTGTAAATGGACCGAAAATGCTATACACTTCATTTTCAATACCGATCGTGCCATAGTAAAACCCAATGACATATATCCATTTCATGGCAATCAAACTATATTTACGCGGGTTAAAGCACGGACAGTCAGACAGACAAACCAAATTCATAAACACTTTTCAACTATGTTGGAAAATGTTAAAAAGCAGGTTGCGTTAAGGGGGTCCGGGACACATTTTAAAATATTTTTTATTTTTGAGTTAAAATTCTGAATTTTTTTGTGATGGTTAACCTTGTCATTTGTAAACAAAATCATATGGTAAAACTTCTCATAATTTTTTTTTAAATTTTAAATTAAAAATTTATTAAAAAAGTGGGGTAGTTTAAAATCGTTATAACTCGAAATATTATTTACAGAATTTCAATTTTTTTTTAATTTAAACAAACAGAAATATATAAGTTTTAATTTTGATTCAGAATTTTTAAAAATATTAATTTATAAAAAAATCAAAAATATTTAAAGAAAAAAGTTTTAAAAAAAGGGTGTGCAACTTAAAAAAAAAAAAAAAAAAAAAAAAAAAAAAAAAAAAAAATCATATTTTCAAAAGTAAATATTTTTTTCAAATATGCTGAATCAAAATTAAAGTAAAACAATTGAAAAAGATATGTTCCAAGTTTGAACCCTTTATCTTATTTAAAGCTAGATTTTAAAAACAAACCAAAACGGAAAAATTAATATTTTTTGTTCAAATTCAGATACAAACATGATTTAAATGTCATTTTAAGCAGAAAAAAACACAAACATTTTAAATCAAATAAAATGTTTTTGTAAAATTTGAAGATTTTTGTGTCCCGGACCCCCTTAAATAAAAGAGTGTAAAAAATATTTTATCTTGCTCTCTAAATAATCCTGAAAAAAAATAACAAGTATCAAATCACTGAAAACAAATTATAGTTTTATGGTTTCCAATACACTTATCGCATTGCACATCCTTAGTAAGGTTCCTTGAAAACATTGGTACGGTTGGATAAAGGCGTAGAGATTCCTAAAAAGAAATTGTCATTTATATAGAGAATGTAGTTTTTCTGTAAAGAAATTTAAATAAAATCGTATTTTATAACAATATTTATTTAAACAATTTTTATTTTTGAAAAACTCTGACTGAAAAATGCTAAATAAAAATAAAGTATAACTATTTAAACTTCTAATATTTCAGTATTAATTTTTTAGATGCGTTCGTAATTATATAAATACTCAGCACCTATAGCCATCATCTGGTCCGTCCCTCAGTACCCATATAACAGCGCAAAAACTACCCGAATGATTTGAAATTTAATACAGTAGAGCCTTTTTTATCCGAAACTCTCGGTTAACCGAAATCCATTTTTAAAGCTTTTTTCCCTTTTTTACTATCACATTCCTTGTGTGCAAAATCCATTTTGAAAGCTTTTTTTTTTTAAACTATCATATTCCTTGTGTGCAAGCGGTCCTTTCCGAACTGCGAGTGCATATAAATATTTTAGATCCCCTTTCTTAGAGTTCCTTTCAATTTTACTTGAGCTCCCGTAAACTGCAGAATGGAGCTAAGGAAACGAACAAATTAACAATTCTGAAAGTTTTGAATGTTTTGCAAAAGGTTTGGCATGGCTGGAGTAGCAGAAAGACTGTGATATTGGTGAACTAATAATATTAAAACACTCCGTGATAGAGCGTCAAAGCAAAGGCAATCGAAACTGCGACAAACAAAACATTTTTTCAAGCCCTTGTGATACATTATTAAAGGTACTTAATTTCAAAATTAAAATTCAGGTAATTTATTCTTCTTTCTATTTTCCTATTGCTTTATTTTTATTAAGCAGTTTTACCATAATAAGGAATCTTGATCATATTTCTCTTTAATCTTAAAATTGAACATTTTCGATTTTCCAAAAGATGCTCGGTCCCAATTATTTCGGATAATCGAGATTCTACTGTATATAGAACCGTTGCAGAATTTTGTCGAGTCCAATTTTATGAAAATCGAATCAAAACATGAAAAGATATTAATAAAAGTTTTCTTCCTTCTATTAAATCGCATTATACGTAATTAATTCTATAACATCCCATAATAGGTATTGATTCTAGGTTGCCATGGTGATTACATCATACTTAAGATGGAGTTCTATTTTTTCAGTATTTCTGAATTTAATATATTATAATCCTAATAAATTTTGTATTCGTGCATTTTTGCATAAGAGTGCAACAGCTATTGCACCAAGGTCTGAATATTTATAAAACTAGTTATAGCACTAACGCACCTCATTTGCCACGTTTGACGTACCATTTCCGACTTGTTTTTTTTTTTTTCTAGATATTAATTATACACTAGAATGCTGAATTTTCATTGCTATCGTTTTTGCTACTATTTTAACTAGTTGCATGCCAACCTAATAGTTGCATTTGAGTTCCATGTAATCATTCGATTCTTAGGGGGAAAATTAAATCTAACTTTATCGTAAATTTAGAAGGCAATTTCAGCATTAATTTTATTAAGTACAAAATGAAAATTTATATTTACTATAACTTAAATAAATTGATTTCCCAATAAAAATGCACATACTATTCTATAACTTTATTTGCCAAAAGCTTTTCGTTCTTCCAAGATTTGGCTTCTAATTTTGGAGCCGGTAGAAATGGCGTCATTTGGGTGAACTTATAAAAAATGTTTTTGTTTTGACGAATGTATTCAAAAGCATTTTATATTTATGAATTAAAATAAATGCTTAGAGAAATATAATTTTTCTAGTTAAAACATTTTGTTTTTAACGTCCTTTTAAAAAGTTTTAATCGCCGTCTAAAAGAAATAATTAAAAATCTGTTTTTCTACTTTAGGGGGACCAGGTAAGCAAAATTTGGGGGGAAAAAACGATTTTTGCTTTTTTATATCATTGAATAGTTTAAACTTTTATCATATAGTACGATAGTGCTGTATAGTAGAGCTCAGCCACATCTTTTACGTTTTGAAACATGATGAAAAGACAACAACTCAATTACAATCCAAACCAGGAAACATTCAGTGATGTATGATGGCTTGTTGGAAAGCTCTTAATTTAGGGATGTGCCTTTCGAAGGTCGGGTCAAAAAATATCCAATATCAAGGGAATGGCACCCATACAAACTTTACATAGCGTTCCATAATTTAACAATATAGAAATATTTCCTTCAATCTTTCTTTACTGTTGCCACATCCAAAAAAGCGGCACAATAAATTAAAAAAAGTGATAACACGCGTATTTTGTTTTTAATAAAAATCAGATTTTCTCGCCACATTTTTGCATTTTTCAAATCAACGTCATTCTAATCAGAAAATGAAAATTTTTCTTATACATATGTAAAAACTTTAACTAAACACGTGTTAAAATGATGTAGTAATGTTTAAAAATCTATTTTAATACAGGAGTTTTAATTTCGAGAAAACAATTTAGGAAAAGATTTACAAATCCATACATATTTATTCAGCAAATCATGCAAGCTAACATACGCCAATATGAACCCGATTATGAAATTTCACCAGAATAAGTTAATATATAAAAAATCTACTAATGATAATTGAGAACATGACCTTATGATAAAATGTCTAGAAAAAAGAATCGGATAAAAAAATTCATATCACACATAGCTGACAACTTTTACGCTTTGTTCCTACCACTATTTTTAATCAGAAAAAATTGCCATACATAAATTCATGTTTTCGTTAATTAAAAGAGATAAATTACTCTGTTAAATAATAGTGGTAAGAAAAAAAGCGTAAAAATTGGCAGCTATGTATCAAATTTAAAACGGCACTTCCCTCTGTTAGTGGCTTTGGCGAGAGAGAGAAAAGCCTGGAGAAGGAACACTTTAACAAGCACTTTCGGGCAACCTACTCACTGTTTCATACAGGTCCTTATTCAATATTTACACAATTTAATTAATGCTAGGTGCGTTTCTATCAGTTTTGTTGCATTTAAATTGCATGTTTTGCGGAGGAAATGCAGCATTATGAAATATTTAAAGTTGCTGTACCTAATAATTCCAAATTAATGATAATTGAGATCGCTTTCCGTTAATTTAATCTTTTTAAATTTTAATTTTTTTAGAAACCATTCATAGAGACAATTGTATATTTTAAAACTAACCCGAAGCAAAATTTCAAGTTTTTGGGCTCAGCAGTAACACAGAAATAGAAAATTTTCGAAAGTTTTTTGTTTCTGCACTGTTTTATATAGCGACATTTTTAGAAATTGTTCTATTGCTAGAATTTACGTAATGATAAATGCAGCCATGTACATTTTCATGTTTATATTCTTAACAATTCCATTACTTCGTTACTTAGATCATCTTTAGATTTTTTTTTCACTTTGTTTAGTCTTTCGATTTTTTAGAATTCGTTCTACAACGAACATTTACATCTTATTAATTACTACCATGTCAAAGTTCTAGTTTCTAACCCCAACAGTATCCCAAAAATTTCAGTATCCCAAATAAATCATAGTTTAGAACCTTTCTAGAAATTTTTATATTTATCCGTCAAACTGAACCTTTTAGAGAGCGTTCATTACGAGTATTTACATCTTAAAAGTAACTACAGCACCAAATTTAAAGTTTCTAACCCAATCAATATCGCAGAAATCGCAATTTTAGAACTTTTTTGCTCCTGGACCGATGTAGGTTCTTGCACTGACATAAAATAGTCTTTTTTTCGGAGCAGAGACGGCCACCAAAATTTTTTTTAAGTTGGCTATGTAGTTTCAGAGATAACACCTCACAAACGTACAAGCATTAATAATATTATACATTTTATAATATTATAACGCTTTATAATATTAGCATTAGATATATAGATAAAAAAGCCATTTATCTGTTACAAACTAAAGTGCCCGGCGTTGCCCAGAATTTGAAGGATGTTTGTTCTGGAAAATCAATTTCAAAATTTAACATACAACACAAAACAAATATTAAAAAAAGCAGTCGAAATGTTGTATGAATGAATCATATGAAAACGCTACATAAAAATGTATAAATGTATATAACAGACGCAAAAGAATACAGCTATAAATGAACTTATTTCAATTTAGAATTGGAGCAATAATGTTAAAATACACCAATATTTCCCTAATCGGGTTTTTATCATGCTTCAATACATTTTTCACACTCATATGACGTTATATTATATCCACCACGTCCTCTATATTTCCAATATGACGCAATATTTTCCTCTTTCACGTGGAAACCTTGAAATAGAAAAGTTATGAAGTTATATTCACTTTCATTTAAATTCGTCAAACTATTTATTTCATTTTCATTTTTCACGTGAATATCTTGCAATAAAAAAGTTATGACGTAATATTCACCTTTTCTTAAATTCGGTAAACTATTTATTTCATTTTCATTTTTCACGTGCAAATCTTGCAGTAGAAAATTAATTATTGTAGTAATAATTTTATTGTGTTTTTTTAATTGTTGACAACTGCTATAACGCAAAATGTTTAAATTTGATAAGAAATTGTTGTTAAATTGGTGGTTTTTTATTAATTAAAAATTAACTATAAATTATTTCGATTCCGGATTACTTTAGTTGCCTCGGCCACGTTTTAATACACATGTACTTATCTTTTCAAAATTTTGGCTTCCAAATTGTGAATTTTTATAGAATTACAAACAGACATACAGACAAGTTTTTATTTTTATATATCTCTCTATTCTAAAAAAAGTAACGAACGCTGTCACCACCGCCGTCGGTTTTGAATTATTTTGTGACCGGAGGTCTTTCTTCGTTAATATTAAGAAAACTATTGCATACAAAAATATGAAAATCGGTGGTATTATAGCGAAATGTTTGATCAATATGCTGATGCATACAGTTTTGAAATCAAAGAATTATTTAAGAGATATTTAATGCTAAAGTTGGACAAAATCGTTCCATTAAAATCTTTTGTAGGAGCAAAAACTATACATGGGAATTTAATCATTTTTAGATCATTTTATTCAATAGAAGATCCCGGTGTGCAGATTCCATTAATTTTTCTAATTTGACTCATTTTTTGAGGTTTTATTTCTATTTTAAATTAAAATATTCGGCATTTCGACAGATGTTTTTTACATATTTTAGAAAATGGTATTAATTTAAACAGCGCAAACAATAATGTTTGCTTCAAATAAAAAAATACTTATAGGTGTAAATAAATAAAAAAAAATATTTACACGTTACTATTATAAACAGAAAAACCTTCAAATTAGAATTAAATAATTACGTATAAAAAGCAGGCACTTATTGGAAATTACGCCATAAAAACTATATTTACATGTGAATTTTAAAAGAGAAAGGATATTGTAAAATAAATTCATTAACATGCGTTAGAAGTCTGAAATAGAAGAAATTATGTCACATTACACTTATTATGCAAAATGATCAAAAAATAGTATTGCAAAACAGTTTAAATTTAAAAATTGCGCGACACAAAATATTAGAGGTTAAATATTAGATTTTTTTCAAAATTTTATTATTTGTTGTTTGATGTGAGGTGTTCAGCTATAAGTATGCAAAATTTCATATCTCCAACTTAATTAGGGGCTGAGTTTGAAAAATTGCTTAAAATACACAAATTAGAGCCCAGAGGGTTATATAATAGACTTTTTCAAAATTTTATTACTTGTCGTTTGATGTGAGGTGTTCAGCTATAAGTATGCAAAATGTCATGTCTCCAACTTAATTAGGGGCTGAGTTAGAAAAATTGCTTAAAATACACAAGTTAGAGCACAGAGGGTTAAATATTAGACTTTTTCAAAATTTTATTATTTGTTGTTTGATGTTAGGTGTTCAGCTATAAGTATGCAAAATTTCATGTCTCCAACTTAATTAGGGGCTGAGTTAGAAAAATTGCTTAAAATACAGAAGTTAGAGACCGGAGGGTTAAATATGACTTTTTCAAAATTTTATGAATTATCGTGTTATCGCAAGTGTTCAGCTATAAGTATGCAAACTTCCATGTCTCCAACTTAATTAGGGTCTGAGTTAGAAAAATTGCTTAAAATACACAAGTTAGATCCCAGAGGGTTAAATATTAGACTTTGTCAAAATTTTATTATTTGTCGTTTGATGTGAGGTGTTCAGCTATAAGCATGCAAAATGTCATGTCTCCAACTTAATTAGGGGCTGAGTTAGAAAAATTGTTTAAAATACACAAGTTAGAGCCCAGAGGGTTAAATATTAGACTTTTACAAAATTTTATTATTTGACGTTTGAAGTGTGGCGTTCAGCTATAAATATGCAAATTTTTAAGTCTCCGACATATATAGTTTCTGAGAACGGGCTCTGTGACAGACGAACAGGCAGACAGACAGACAAAGGAGTGAGACAGGTAGGATTTCATTTGGTGAACGAACTCTAAAAACATGCTGCGGATGACTGTAACAACATCCTAAAATTACATTACCATCAGCAATCTACCTATCCCAAATTTAGTTTATATTCGTTTCATATATTCTTATTCTTTTGTGCGGCCCTGTAAAATAACTATCAATAATATATACAGTAAAACGTCTGAATAGCGAACACCTCGAGAATGCACAATTTGTCTTTTATTTGGAGGTGTCCGCTACTGAGAGTAAAACATGTACAGTTATTTAAGTGTTGGTAATCGAAAAAATGTCCGCTAAATAGAGGTATCCGCTAATCGGGTGTGTCCGTTATGGAGGTTTTACCAGTAAAACCTCTGAATAGCGAACACCTCGGGATGGCAAAATTTGTCCTCTATTTTGAGGTGTCCGCTATTGAGAGTAAAAAATGTACAGTTATTTAAGTGTTGATAATCGAAAAAATGCCCGCTAAATAGAGGTGTCCACTAATCGGGTGTGTCCGTTATGGAGGTTTTACTGCATAATAATATCATCCTTTGCAAGGAAATTGCATGTGTATGATAGATAGACAGATATCCAGAGAAAGATAACCTCCCGGAGCAATAAACACTCATGTCTTTTGTTTTAGTCATCCACAATTGTATGTCATACAACAGGTCAGATTTTATACAACAGGCTAAAAACGGTCACCGTGGTACGGAGTACTGTATTATTATTTGTTTGCTTACCAAAACTGGTTGCCATTGGTTGTTGCAAGGTTTTTGATCACGTGGTTGAAACTGATCTATTCAATATTACTGCGTGCGTATTTTTTTTTTATTTGCTCCATGTGTTCAAACCAGTTGTCTACGAAAACATCCACCGGTGAAAGTGACGCACGCCAAATTTCTGTGACGTATGCAGATAAATTGTGCTTTTTTATCAGTTTTTTTTTTAATATAATTTTTAAACGGTTTAGAACTTACTGAAGTGAAAACTTCTTTATGCGCGTTGAGCTTTTTTTGAGATGGAGAAAAATCACTGATTTGGAGACACTGTTACGTAACCGACATGCTAGCATTTTGGCACATAGACACTAGCGCGCCAAGTGGTGAATGACAGGAACTTTTCCCTCTTCAGCTCAATCCGCAAAAGAAGAAGGAAGCTAAAACTCACTTTTTCTCCCGGCGTTCACACAGGAACACACAATTTTTTTTTCATGTACAATGGCGCATTAAATGAAAATTGTAATATAATTTTGGTAGTAATAGTTTATAATAATGAATAAAAAAACACTACATTTAAAAGTATTTCCTGCACAATAAAACATTTCCTGACGACAAAAAAACACACATGTAATTGTTGAAGTTTTCACTTCTGTTGGCACTCCCGGAGTGCCACCGTTTTTTTTTTTTTTTTTTCATAGTAGGTGCATTCAGTAGGTGACCCTCATAGGTACCTACTGGTGCAACCAGAAACGAAATCCGACAAATATTTTTTTGAGTTATGCTTGACGAAAGGTTTTTATTAGGCTTTTTTTTTTTAGTAGGACATGGCGTTAATATAAATCGTAGCTGTAATGTGTCCTCCCTTTTGCTGAGTATTAGCCTTCGCTTTGCTCAGACAATTACGTCATTATAACGCCAAATGAAATTCAATTTCGCGAATTAAAAAAAACACGGCATAGATTTAAGTTTTACATCAAAATAAAGTAGAATTTCACAAAATGCATTAATTAATATAGATGCTGTCTGTGGTACTTGAATCCGATTAGTTCGGTTGGTTGTGATTGTCAGACAGATTGAAGAAATTGAAATATAACTTAATTTATCCGAATCTAGCTCAGTATTGGCTCAGAAAATTTTGAGAATTAGAAGATTATCGCTAAACAAAAATTAAAAGTGTAATAAGCAAAAATGCTAATTGTAAAATTATAACAACTTGGAATTCAATTCCAGACACTAATAGCTGTAGTTACTGGCACCTGCTGTTTTGCAATTTTTTCTGCAAGACATTCTCTTCGTAAAAAAAAAAAGAAAGAAAGAAAGAAAAATTCAGCTGAAAACGTTTTGTCAAGTTAGTGCAATTAAACTTGCATTCTATAGAAAATAACTAAGTACGAAGCGGATATAAATTATTTGGCATTTAAGATGAGACAACAGAAATAATATTTTTTAAATAAATTTCTGCAGTATAACATCAAATATTACCTGTATTTTTTTAATGCTAAAAACAAAATTTTAAGTAGTTTTGATTCATTATTATTTGATCCATTACATTTTTTTTTATTGTTGGCACGTCATGATCACGTATAAAGTATATTTTTGGGGAAATTTGGCACGTGGAAGTGAAAAGGTTCGCCATCCCTGGTCTAAGCGCTAGCAATGTTTTCGTCACTTGATTTTAGCAAGGCTCATTTTTTATGTATGCTCTTCCGTTTTATGGTGTAGTACGTATGCGGACGGTCTGGCTGGCGGGAGACGTTGCGTTTACCTGCGGAAGAAGGGGTTATGCAGGTGAAAAAAATTCAAAATTATGTCATTTTAGCAAGGCTCATTTTCTATATGCTCTTCCGTTTTATGGTGTAGTACGTATGCGGACGGTCTGGCTTTCGGGAGACGTTGCGTTTACCTGCAGGAGAAGGGGTGACGCAGGTGGAAAAATTTCAAAAATTCGTCATTTTTGCAAAGCTCATTTTTCTATATGCTCTTCCGTTTTATAGTGTAGTATGTATGCGGACGATCTGGCTTTCAGGAAACGTTGCGTTTACCGGCGGGAGAAGGGTTTGTGCAAGTGAAAAAACTTCAAAATTACGTCATGAAGCACTTCTGACCTTCCTTGTACCTTTCAAGGCCAAGGTTGAGAAAGGTTGTATGAAGGAATGTCTTTATTTTGTTGGCTAGAAAAGTAGAAATATGGCTTTTGGGATTAAATAATCCCGCGCGTGTACAAACGTTACATTTCTATATGCTCATTCGTTACGGGATAACACACACTAAAATAATTTTACTGAAAGAGTGAAATGAAAGCTATCTGTATATCTTGATGAAAGTGTATTAAATGTAATTACTGTAAATTTTATAAAATAATTTATGTTCTAAGAGGTAAAACAAATCGTTGCATATTTTCTAAGCAAAAAAAAATGCTATTTTTACAGAAACTGCTATAAAATCGGAAAATAAATATGAAACGCTTGATTTTTCCTTAGAAAGAAGTAGTACTGATGCATTTTACAATATAGAGTAGTATACTTGTTTTTAAAATGCATTTAGCCAAAAATAAAATGGGAGACAAAATGAGGTGAGATTTACCCCACGTGTGTGTTAATGTTACAAAATAGGTGCTTGCGCTTACGGTTCAATTAATTATGCCCTAAACGACGGATTTTCTTATCAATGGTTACAGTTAGATGCAAATATGTTAGTCACTATCGCGATATTTTAGTTTGACCTCCGAAATATTATTATAAATACCGTCGAACAGGTGCTACTTTGGGTCACTTTTTCCTTGTTCCACTCACTTTTCATTATTAAAAAATATTATATATGATTTTTCAACGTTGAACTTGAATTTTAATCAATTAACAGGAAACAATGAAGCAAACTGCACGGTTTTAAAGAGGCAATTTTCTACTTTTTTTTTATTTTTAACTATTTTTAATGTTTTGGAACAAAGTACCCCTGCTGGGGCTTCTTTGGTCCATTCACTTATTTTCATATAAAATTAATACAATTCATATGTTGTAATATTGAAACCAATTAGCAATTGATTGCAATAGGATCTGCTAATGTATTAACACCGCAAACTTGATAAACAAATGTATTTTTTTAACATTTAAACACAATAAACCAAATGCTAATATTAGAGACACGAGAAACAATTTTCATCATGTTATCATCAGTAACTGGAACAAAAATAATTACTGTAACGTTTTGCTAAAGCAACATTTGAAAAAAAATGTTACGTAATACATTTTTTAAGAGATTTGATTGTATAAAAGGCAGTTCTGAGTAACTAGGGCTATTTCCGGGCCAAAAAAGGGTCTGGCACAAAGTAGCCCCGAAAAACTAGTTTTCATGTTAGCTTTATGAAAACGTAAACATTAACTGTCAAAATAAAATGTTAAAAGAAAAACTATGATCACACATGTGTTACAGGTTACTAAAGGTAATATTTTGACACTTACATTATTTATATCTCTTACCCAGATTGTCTCATTATAGAATGTTTGGGGAGTTAAAATCTACACACGAAAACAGTTGTTTACAAACGCATCTTATGTTGCCACTAAAAAAAATTTAATTATCCCCAAACTATTCAAATACCCTATAGTAAGGTGTAAAATATTTTTCAAGCGCAAAAACTCCGAATTATCTTCTATTGTTAGTTCAATACAAAGAATAAAACTTTTTTTTATGGGATGGACCAAAGTAACCCGCAAGCACCAAAGTTTCCATCGACGGTATCCAAAAATAGGTGCATGCGCTTACGGTTCAGTTAATTATGCACTAAACGACACCCGTAACATGCGGCAATTGTCTGTAGGCTCAATTATATAATTTATCCGTACCAAATACACCGATTGTCAATAGACTCGTTTACGTAATTTATCGCCTTAATTAATGCATACTTTACAAAGGACACCTACTTTCCAATTTTCCTGATTTTTTTATCAATGGTTACAGTTAAATGTAAATATGTTATTCGTTATCGTGATATTTTAGTTTGACCTCCGAAATATTATTATAAATGTCCAATATTAGTAATATTTCTGATATTATTTACAGGTGTATTGTAAAATATTTTCAATGACTTTTGATCATTTTTCTGCATTCAGTCGTTTTCAGATTTTTTAAAATAAGTTCCCATTATGTCTCAAAAACAGACATTTTCCCTTTTTATAGTTTTTTCGCAGTTTTAATTTGTTTCTTATGACTGTTTCTTACCCTAGCTTTTTGTGTGTTTGAGGGGTTGGCCTAGCATACTGCATAGTCCGTTAAACCAGAGGAGCGTAGGTACATAGTAGAAAAATTCAAGAGATCGCACTATGTATAAAACTTAGTCTAAGGACTGGTTTGGCGGTCAGTCCTGAGTAAAGTATAGGTCAATATCCCAATGTGGGGTTTAGCAATAAGTATGGGGTTATCAGTGCTCTTGAAATACATTGGTGAACCAATGTTTCTGTTAGTTTTTGATTGAGACAATTGGTTGGGAAGTTAATTGGGATCATTGGTTGGTTAGTTGGGGCGATTTTTAGGTTAGTTGAAGTTGGTTGATTAAGAGTCATTCCATATAAGAATCACCCAGAATCGGGGATCTGTGATTAAATGGCAAACCGATTCAAGTGATTTTTTTTTCTCAGAGAGATGACCATTAGAAAGAAAGAAATCCAGAATATTAATTACGTGGGACCATTAGTTTTCATTTGGTGGGAGGTCAAAGTTCAGAGCGCCGCTTGAAAAATTCAAATTTTATGTGTTACATAGTACTTTTCATAGAATGCATTGAAGTTATCCCACAAAACAAATTACATGGTTGTATTATGTAAGGTTGGCCCTTTGCTATTCAAGAATAAAAATTATGGGATATGTGTAATGCGGTGAGCTAGGAGACTTCAAAAATTGATTTTTTTTCGTTGTTTTTAGTTTTGACAGAAATCACAGAAATCACCCACTCGTGGACAGCCAACCTTGCGGTATAGGAGCTAAATGTCCACGAGGGGAAAAAAACCCATATCCCCCATCCCACGAAACCCCAGACACCGGAGCGGGCCCAGAGGCCTCAGCAGGATGGAAGACCCCTCTTTTTTGAAATTTCACTTAGGATGTAGTACAATCTTCTCACAAGAGATACCCAATGTTGCATAAGCTGGGCGAGCCCAAATTAAACAATGTTTTGAAACTTTGGATCTTTTATGTATGGATATTACAGATCATCAATCAGTTATTGTGAAAACTACTTGTGAGTAGAAAGAATATGATTTATTTAAAGTTTAATAGAAATAGCTTGAAATCTTGAAGCCTGAAATTTAAAATTTGAAATTTAAAAAACTAATTCATCAAGGAGATTAGCATTAAATCTTAAAAAGTTATAGAAGTTTTGATAAATTTTAATAAATTCTTAATACAACTAAATAAGTAATCCATTTAGGATAAAACAGATAATTAAATCAATGCAAGAATTTGAAAATTTGAATAATATTTAAATTAGATATTAAACTTGCTGAATTTAATTATGTTCCTGAGTGATGACCTGTTAAACAAATTTGAGATATAGATCATTGATTATTATTAATTTTAGAGTTCTAAATTCGAAAGTCTTTGTATTTCACAGTTCATAAAGTTTGTTTCACAATTTTAGGTAGCTTTCTTTACAAAAAAGCTACCTATTGCAGCCGTTCGGAGGAAAGAGATTTCAAAAAATTTTGGTATATTTTCATCGATCATGACCCCCAGACCCCGAAACCACCCTCCGTTCAAAATTGATATATATATATATATATATATATATATATATCTATATATATATATATATATATATATATCTGACCTATGTCACACTGTAACTCCCGTAATTATGAACCGATTTCGATGCAATTCGGTGTGTACATAGTACATACCATTGTCTCGACCGAGTTCGTTGGCCAGCTTCATCCGCCGTTTTGTTTCAAAATGGCGGCCATTTAAAATTTTAAAAAAAATTTAAAACTTGAAATGTGGTACCAAAAAATTAAAAATGGAAAAATATTTTTTTCTTATGTATTTGACCTTTATACAAAGATTCCGGAGCAGTTTTTATTTCGTGTATATCTTAAAAAATGGCTGAGTTATAGCATTTTGAATTTCTAGCGTGGCTGACATTTTGAAACGTCCTGAATTTTGTCACGCGATAAAAGGCGTATTTATGAACCGATTTGGATGTAATTCGGTGTGTACATAGTACACACCAATGTCTCGACCGAGTTCGTTGGCCAGCTTCATCCGCCATTTTGTTTCAAAATGGCGGCCATTTAAAAAATTTTTAAAAATTTAAAATTTGAAATGTGGTACCAAAAATTTGAAACTGGAAAAATATTTTTTCTTATGTATTAGACCTTTATACAAAGACTCCGGAGCAATTTTTGTTTCGTCTATATCTTAAAAAATGGCTGAGTTATAGCATTTTGAATTTCTAGCGTGGCTGACATTTTGAAACGTCCTGAATTTTGTCACGCGATAAAAGGCGTATTTATGAACCGATTTGGATGTAACTTCGTTTATACATAGTACATACCAATGTCTCGACCGAGTTCGTTGGTCAGCATCATCCGCCATCTTGTTTAAAAATGGCGGCCATTTAAATTTTTAAAAAAAATTTAAATTTGAAATGTGGTACAAAAAAATTGAAAATTGAAAAAATATTTTTTTCTTATGTGTTTGACCTTGATAAAAAGATTCGGGAGCAGTTTTTGTTTTGTCTATATCTTAAAAAATGGCTGAGTTATAGTATTTTGAATTTCTAGCATGACTGACATTTTGAAGTGTCCTGATTTTTGTCACGTGATAACAGATGTATTTATGAACCGATTTGGATGTAATTCGGTGTGTACATAGTACACACCAATTTCTCGACCGAGTTCGTTGGCCAGCTTCTTCCGCCATCTTGTTTCAAAATGGCGGCCATTTAAAAAAATTCAAAAAATTTAAAATTTAAAATGAGATACCAAAAAATTGGAAAATGAAAAAGATTTTCTTCGTATGTGTTTGACCTTAATACAGAGATTCCGGAACAGGTTTTGTTTCGTCTATATCTAAAAAAAGGCTGAGTTATAACATTTTGAATTTCTATTGTGGCTGACATTTTAAAACGACCTGATTTTTGTCACGCAATAACAGGCGTATTTATGAACCGATTTGGATGTAACTTGATCTGTACATAGTACATACAATGTCTCGACAGAGTTCGTTGGCCAGCTTCATTCGCCATCTTGTTTCAAAAGGGTTGCCATTTAAAAAAAAAGTCATTTAAAATTTAAAATAAAGTATTAAAAAATTGGAAAATGAAAAAAAAAAATTTGTGTGTTTGGCCTTGATACAAAGATTCTGGAGCAGTTTTTGTTTCTGAAAATTTGTTCTTTTGTTTATATCTTAAAAAATATTGAATTATAGCACTTTAAATTTCTAGCATGGCTAACACTTTGAAACGATCTTGTATTTGTCACGCGATAACACACGTATTCGCCTATTTCGATGGAAGAAGGCATGTGTATAGTATACATCAATATCTCAACCAAGTTCGCTGGCCAGCTTCATCAGCCATCTTGTTTCAAAATGGCGGCCATTAAATTAAAAATAATTATATTTAAAGTGAGGTGCAAAAAAAAAAAAAAAATAGAAATTGAAAAAGGTTTCTTTCATAAGTAATTGACCTTGATATAAGCATTCACGAGCATTTTTTGTTTGTCTTTATCTTAAAAAATGGCTCAGATATAGCAGTTTCAATTTCTAATCTGTGTGACATTTTGAAAAACTTATTTTTTGCCTGCGACAGCACTCGTATATATCAACCTATTCCGATGTGAGTGAGCATGTGCACAGCCATTACTAAGGTCTCGACCAAGTTCACTGATTAGCCTCATCCACCATGTTGTCTTAAAATGGCAGGAACTTTAAAAAATTACCGAATTTGGCATCCAAATATAAGTTAGTTTATATAAAAGCAGCTTGGATAAAGCTGACTAATTTCGCGAGATTCTCATTCATAATGATTTAGTATTGATAAAAATTAATATTGAATCTCCTATATTCGGTTTCCACTAAATTGAGCTTCGTGTGTTTGAATAATATAAGTTGTCTTTTTTAAAATAAGGAAAATGAAAGCTACCTCTTCCTCCCGGCACTGGCCGGAAGGACTTTTGAATCATTATATTTTACAGATCTAAGGATTATATTTCATAGTTCGTAGGCATTATTTTACAATCCAGAGCACTATAAATTTGAAGATTTAATTCACAGTTTGAGGATTTAGATCACAGTTTGAAGATTTAGTCATATATTTCACTATTTTGGATCAAAGATATTATATTTCTTTGTTCTTGGGCATTATTTTACTGAACAAGGCACTACAGCTTTCTGTTTGAAGACATATTTTACAATTTGAAGACATATTTCACAGTTTGAAGATTTGAAAACATATTTCACAGCTTTTAGACATACTTCATTTTTCACAGTTTTAAAATTTAAAGATTTGACGATTTTGTCAAAGTTCAGAAATTTAGTCTTTTTGCAAATCAAGATATTACTTAACTATTTTCTGAATAATCTTGGTTGTTTAAGGCATTTTATTATTTTCTATAATATTCTATGACACTGTTTATAAAATCTTTTTTATGAAGGAATAATGTTTATTGAGAATATTGTAGTTTTCATTTAGCGCTGAAAAGTTTGCTGGATCCAGTAAAATTTTTTGGAAGTTTTTCCTTAAGGTTTTCCTTTTATTGAATTTGAAATGATTAGGTAAAAGAGAGCAATTCCCAAAAATATAATGTTGTACTGTTCCTCTAGCTTTGGTGCAGGAGCACATATCCGAATTTAATTTAATAGTTTTGACACATGTAACTCTTTGCATTGAAATCATCCCATCATTTTTGACTTCTGAAGGCTTCCCTATGATGAAATGAAACACAGAAAAGTAGGCCCCACCATGGGCAGACTTTAATGCACTCCAAAATTGTATGCCAAATTTCCAAAAATATATATATATATATATATTGGCCTATTTTAAGTGAGGTATATTAGACGTCCATTAAAGTCAGAAGCCTCTACAATAATAATAGAAATGTAGAATAATTATTCACCTTTCAAAATCACCAAACAGAATCATGGGCACTAAAGCAGTTTTCATTGGGTAATGGAAATTGCATTGTAATATAATTGGGAAACACGCTTCCACGATCATAGCCTTCAATCATTGCCAAGAATAAAAATACTTACAATTATTTCTGAAATGCATATATTTTTTTTATTCTAACATGAATTTCCACATGTATAACAATAAATATTTTTAATATGTTTTTGTTACAGACAGTGAAGATGCTTTAATGAAGTGAAAAGAAGCATGTAAACTAGATGATGATATAAGCATAAATCAAACACTTTGTGCGAATTTTAATACAAAAGTTAAAATCTTTAATAACGATTTAACGCACAAATACGTACAAACACGACACATAAAATCCCATACCATCGTTTCGAGGATTCCCGGATCCCCCCTATGGAGGGATCCTGCGCAGTGACTCCTTTTTTTCAGTTAGTTCTGGTTCATTATGTCATTTCTTTAGAATATATAAACTCTTGTTTTCACCTTTTCGATCATTCCATAAGCCAGTACTCGGGGCTATAACCGAGGGGTTCTTCGAACCCATTTTAATTCTCGTTTTTTTTTTCCCTCACTGGGAATCCCAGAATCCCCGAAACGATCGTATGGGATTTTTTGTGTCGTTTTTGCACGTATTTGTGCGCTGCTACAAGATCAAGTGGATTATTTCCAGTTTCTTATTAGGCCAAGCGATTTGGCATGGTACGGGAAAAAAAATAAAAGCAAATGTACCTCCAGAAAATATTTCTGAAAAAAATCTCATAGAAAATCGAAGTGGATCTACCCTAGAACTTGAGAATATGATTTGTGCAAAGCACTGGTACGAATTTGGAACATTTTGTGCATCACCTCGCTATTGCCAACATCCTGCATAATACTTCTCCAATTGCGAACGAATCAAATTCTGAGCACAGTGCTTCATATTTCAAAAATGTATAAGATCTCAAATCCATGCCCTTTCTTACCCTCGATTTTATGATTCGGATGTTCGCAATAGCGAGGTGGTGTCCAAAATGTTCCAAATTTGTATCTGTGATTTGCACAAATCATATCCTCAAGCTCTGGTGTAGTTCTACTTCGATTTTCTATAAGAAGTTTTTCAGAAATATTTTCTGGAGGTACATTTTTTTTTTCATTACCATGTCAAATCGTTAAGCCTGGTGAGTTCAGAAACTGGAAATAATCTACTTGATTTTGTAGCAGCATATGGCCCACAAGCACATTTGTTTAATAACTTACATAAGGAATATTCATCAATGTTTAAAATAACTTTTAAAAACAGTTAATTTCAAACAGACAGTATGCAGCAAGACTGAAATAGCTTATAATCATCTGGTTTACATACTTCTTTTCACTTTATTAAAACATCTTCACTGCCTGTAACAAAAACATATTAAAAATATTTATTGTTATACATGTGGAAATTCATGTTAGAATAAAAAATCTATGCATTTCAGAAATAATTGTAAGTATTTTTATTCTTGGCACTGATTGAAGGCTATGATCGAGGAAGCGTGTTTCCCAATTATATTACAATGCGATTTCCATTACCCCATGAAAACTGCTTTAGTGCCCATGATTCTGTTTGGTGATTTTGAAAGGTGAATAGTTATTCTACATTTCTATTATTACTGTAGCGGCTTCTGACTTTAATGCATGCCTAGTATACCTCACTTAAAATAGGCAAAAATATATTTTTTGAAAATTTGGCATACAATTTTGGAATGCATTAAAGTCTGCCCATGGTGGGGCCTACTTTTCTGTGTTTCATTTCATCATAGGGAAGCATTCAGCAGTTAAAAATGATGGGATGATTTCAATGCAAAGAGTTACATGTGTCAAAATTATAGTGAAATTTCGAAAAAAAAAATTCAATTTTTGAAGCATCCTAGCTCACCACATTACAAATATCCCATAATTTTTATTCTTGAATAGCAAAGGGCCAACCTTACATAATACAACCATGTAATTTGTTTTGTGGGATAACTTCAATGCATACTATGAAAAGTACTAGGCAAAATATAAAATTTGAGTTTTTCAAGCGGCGCTCTCACCTTTGACACCCCCCCCCCCCCACCACCACCACCAAAGGAAAACTAATGGTCCCACGGCATTAATATTTTGGATTTATTTCTTTCTAATGGTCATCTCACTGAGAAAAAAAAATCTATTAAATCTGTTTACCATTTAATCACAGCCTAGGTGATTCTTATATGGAATGACTCTTAACATAGTGCATCACGTATCACCACAATTAAATTATTCACTTGATACATTAAACAGGAAGGATCATTTAGCGTTTTGCTGCGTATTGTATTTTTGAAATACGGTAAAAATATAATGCAGTTTGTTATTTCGAAGACTCGTGAAAGGATGACTAAAGACAAAACAGGCAGGCACACATTTTACTTTTGTGAAACTTTGATCTGCGGTTCGTATAGGCTTTTAACGGAAGAAAATATTTTCCACATTCTTTTAAAAAAGCGGATCAACTCGAATTCGACCCGCAAGAGTAAAAAAGTCAACCCAAAACCGACCCGAACGCGAACCAATAAAAGCTAACCGGACACGAACCCGACTCGCACAAAAAAGTTTTAAAGTCAACCCGACCCGACCCGCAACGAGAAAATATAGTGCCGACCCGACGTCGGGTCGGGTTGGGTTCGGGTAAAAACGGGTAACCCGACCCGATGCAGGACTCTAACCCGATTCTACCCGAACGTGTTGACCATTGGCACTAAAATTTTGCTGCAGATCGTAGTGATTTGTGTTTCCATTTTTCTTGAGAATTTTGTATTTCAGTTTTAGTCTCAGATTTAAATTCTGCATCTTATCAGCCGTTAGTGGACCACGCTGGCTGGTTTCGATCAATATACACTCTAAAAAAATTAAATCAAGTTGCAGGTTCGACAAAAAATATTTTTATTAATAAATATTTTGTCGATTTCGGGTCGGGGATAATTCGAACCGTGCAGGGTTGTAATTAACAATTCGTGTTTAGGGTAGTAAGGTTCATATTTAGGAATTTAAAAATTTCGTATAAATCAGAATACCGACTTTACTTGATAATTTAAACTTGATTGTATTATTAGTCTGAAAAATTTTAATTAATAACCTTAAAAGTTCGGCCCGATATAAAAGCTAAAAGTTCGCCCCGAACCTGGCCCGGCAAACAGTTAAAATCTCGACCCGAATCCGACCCAGCCCGACAGAATTTCTACAAAACATGTATTTTTACATTGATGCTGTTAAAAGGAGGAGTTCTGACCAAAAATAATTATTTTAGCCTATATTTTTTTTTTCATGTTTATAATCTTTATGTTTAAAGATGCGCAAAAGGTTGCGATATACATTTTTTAAATGAATCTCTATTTGTATGTAAATGTTTCAGCTATTATTAATATCGTTAATCAAAAAATTATGCATTGAAAACTTAAAATCTGAAAAATGCTATACTATAAAATCTTCTAAGACGGAATAGTCTCGGAAAGAAAAAAAAATGCGTTATAAACAAGTTCCCTTCTCAGCAGGTGTAAATATATTATATCCTTTTAGGTAGCTTTCTTTACAAAAAAGCTACCTATTGCAGCCGTTCGGAGGAAAGCGATTTCAAAAAATTTTGGTATATCTTCATCGATCATGACCCCCAGACCCCGAAACCACCCTCCGTTCAAAATTGATATATATATATATATATATATATATATATCTGACCTATGTCACACTGTAACTCCCGTAATTATGAACCGATTTCGATGTAATTCGGTGTGTACATAGTACATACCAATGTCTCGACCGAGTTCGTTGGCCAGCTTCATCCGCCGTTTTGTTTCAAAATGGCGGCCATTTAAAATTTAAAAAAAAAATTAAAACTTGAAATGTGGTACCAAAAAATTAAAAATGGAAAAATATTTTTTTCTTATGTATTTGACCTTTATACAAAGATTCCGGAGCAGTTTTTGTTTCGTCTATATCTTAAAAAATGGCTGAGTTATAGCATTTTTAATTTCTAGCATGGCTGACATTTTGAAACGTCCTGAAATTTGTCACGCTATAAAAGGCGTATTTATGAACTGATTTCGATGTAATTCGGTGTGTACATAGTACATACCAATGTCTCGACCGAGTTCGTTGGCCAGCTTCATCCGCCATTTTGTTTCAAAATGGCGGTCATTTAAATTTTTAAGAAAAATTTAAATTTGAAATGTGGTACCAAAAAATTGAAAATTAAAAAATTATTTTTTTCTTATGTGTTTTTCCTTGATAAAAAGATTCGGGAGCAGTTTTTGTTTCGTCTATATCTTAAAAAATGGCTGAGTTATAGCATTTTGAATTTCTAGAGTGGCTGACATTTTGAAACGTCCTGATTTTTGTCACGTGATAACAGACGTATTTATGAACCGATTTGGATGTACCTTGGTGTGTACATAGTACATACAAATATCTCGACCGAGTTCGTTGGCCAGCTTCATCCGCCATCTTGTTTCAAAATGGCGGCCATTTAAAAAAAAAATAATTTTAAATTTAAAATGAGATACCAAAAAATTGGAAAATGAAAAAGATTTTTTTCGTATGTGTTTGACCTTAATACAAAGATTCCGGAATAGTTTTTGTTTTGTCTATATCTAAAAAAATGGCTGAGTTATAGCATTTTGAATTTCTCTTGTGGCTGAGATTTTAAAACTACCTGATTTTTGTCACGCGATAACAGTCGTATTTATCAACCGATTTGGATGTAACTTGGTCTGTACATAGTACATACCAATGTCTCGACCGAGTTTGTTGGCCAGCTTCATTCGCCATCTTGTTTCAAAAGGTTTGCCATTTAAAAAAAAAAAAAAAAAAAAATTTAAATTTAAAATGAGGTATTAAAAAATTGGAAAATGAAAAAGATTTTTTTATGTGTTTGGCCTTGATACAAAGATTCCGGAGCAGTTTTTGTTTCTGAAAATTTGTTCTTTTGTTTATATCTTAAAAAATGGTTGAATTATAGCACTTTGAATTTCTAGTATGGCTAACATTTTGAAACGATCTTGTATTTGTCACTCGATAACACACGTACTCGCCTATTTTGATGTAAGAGGGCATGTGGATAGTATACATCAATATCTCGGCCAAGTTCGCTGGCCAGCTTCATCAGCCATCTTGTTTCAAAATGGCGGCCATTAAATTAAAAAAAAATTATATTTAAAGTGAGCTGCAAAAAAATTAGAAATTGAAAAAGGTTTATTTCTTAAGTATTTGACCTTGATATAAGGATTCAGGAGCATTTTTTGTTTGTCTTTATCTTAAAAAATGGCTCAGATATAGCAGTTTCAATTTCTAATGTGGGTGACATTTTGAAAAATCTGTTTTTTTGCCTGCGACAGCACTCGTATATATCAACCGATTCCGATGTGAGTGAGCATGTGCACAGCAATTACTAAGGTCTCGACCAAGTTCACTGGTTAGCCACATCCACCATGTTGTCTTAAAATGGCAGGTACTTTAAAAAATCGCCAAATTTGGCAGCCAAATATAAGTTACTTTAAAGAAAAGCAACTGGGATAAAGCTGACTAATTTCGCGAAATTCTCATTCATTATATTGATAAAAATTAGTATTGAATCTCCTATATTCGGTTTCCACTAAATTGAGCTTTGTGTGTTTGAATAATATAAGTTGGCTTTTTTAAAATAAGGAATATGAAAGCTACCTCTTCCTCCCGGCACTGGCCGGAAGGACTTTTTCTCAAGAATTAGTATATTAATTTTGCATGGATCAATGAATTTTTCCGTATAAGACAGGATTCTGTGATAGGCTGGTTCTTTTTCACACGTTTTATTGTATTTTAATATTATTACCTAGAAATCTACTATTCTTTAAAACGAATAAATTTTAATGTTTAATTGTAGAATGTCGATTTAAAAATATAAATACTTTTTGCAAAAATGTTTGGGCCCTGCCAAATTTTACTGATTTCTGCACGGACCAGGCTATGCCGAGACAATAATTTTCATATGGGCTAGATCTAGACCGGGACTGAAAATATCGGCTTATGAAGAGCTAGAAAGAATGAAACCTGTCCCGTGTCGGTACGGTAAAAAGAAGTTAGGCCTGGCCCGATCCTTCAGACAAAAGTAAGGCCCGAGTCCGGCCCGGAAAGAGTAGTTACTAGGCCCGGGTGCCATGAATGAAAATAAGCCCGGCCCGTGCGGACCTCTAAAACTTTGGCTGTTTCAAAATAAGCATAAATTTTAAGATTTTTTGAACAATTATAAGATTTGAAACAATTTTGATCAATTTTAAGATTTTTTGAACAATGAACTTTTACCTTCTAAGCTATTTTACAAGTTTTCCTTTAGCTTACATTTTTCTTGAGAATTTTGTATTTCAGTTTTAGTCTCAGATTTAAATTCTGTATCTTATCAGAAGTTAGAGGACCACGCTGGCTGATTTCGATCAATATACACTCTAAAAAAATACGTGAGTTGCAGGTGTTTCTTCAATTGCTTTTATTATTAATAATATTGAAACACGAAAATTCCTGTTTTGATTTGCCCATTTCCCCCAAAAATACAGAAAATTCAGTAATCTAACGTAAAAATTACCTGAAGATGCATTTTCGTCAAGTCACAGGGGTGTTCCCGTAACTGTGCTGCATGTTATTTTTTTGTGTTAGAAAGTGATTTTTTTTCGTATGTCTCTTTTGCTCCAAAACAGAAAAAGTTCGCGAACTGAAGCTCAATTTTTTTTCAAATGATAAGCTTGTTGCCTGTGTTTTTTACGTTTGACGAAATGTTTTCTTGAGAGTGTACGTAATAAATATGTAGAGTACTTTTTCGAAAACGACTGAAATGAAAAATAACGAAAAAAATAAAACGCGGTATTTATAAAGTGAGCATTATTGTCATAAAATTACTGTTAATTATATAAAAAACTCTAGTTCGACTACTTAATTTCACATTCCTTTTTTGATAAAGTATAATTCACATTCAATCTGAAGAAAATAAGAAGTTATTTAATACAGCAACAAGTTAAGATGGGACGGCAAAGAATCGGGAGATCTTTCCAGTTTAGACAGGTTTTAATCTTAGAAAGTACATTGTTCCGTTATAATTGCATAGTACTCTTTTAGCGATATCGCGAAAATTTTCAATTTAAAGCATTATTCCATTACACTGGTTCCGTTTTAAAAGGTTTTAGGGTAGTGTTTAGGATGTCCCGATTTTCAAGCGCCTCTCCCGCTTATTTACTCACTCTGTCCCACTTTTTTGCGACCTGACAACACTACTTACGAGCAAAGTTCAAGTTAGCCAGTGTTGTGCAGTCGTAAAAAAAACCAGAGAGTATACGGTATATGCAGAGGGTATACGCTGACATCATGAACGTTCATAGCTAGGGTACACACTAATGCTTTATTTGAAAAAAAGAGGGAATATGGAGCTTCTTAAAAAAATCCGCTTAAAAAGACTGCTTTAAATGTTTATTTTCTACATAAAAGACAGAATTCATATTAGAGATATGATTGCAGACTATTTTTTCATAACTGTATTACGTTATATATCTTTTTTGTGTCGAGTCGGGTTCGGGTTGAAGTGTTTCGGTTTAGGGTAAATAGAAAATTTGTTGCCAAGTTCAGGTCGGATTTTGGGTCAACGGAAATTTTTTAGTAGGTTTTGGATTGACTTTATGTTGAATGTTTTGGTCAGGTATAACACAACTCGCGCAGGTATCTATTTTAGATGAAAAACTACACGTATTTGAATATGAATGACTTCTTACATGTTTATTTTTCTACATAAAAGGTAACATTAATATTGGAGATATGATTACAGACTATTTTTCTATAATTGCATTATATTTTGTATCAATTTTCTCTGATTCCGGGTTTCAGGTTGGGTTTGGAATTATTTTGGGTTCGATCAGGAAGCGGGTGGACGGAATATTTTTGATTGGGTTCGGTTCGGGTTGAAGCTTAATTTTAAATAAAATTTATAGGATCGCAAATTTTATTTGTTATCCGGGACGGACCCTAGTTAGGTGTAACGTTTAACTGCTAGTTTTCACGATGGCTCTTTCACTAACAAATTTATATAATTATGAATTAAAATAATTTTTGATCAATTCATGCGTTTTCGATAGGGATTTGTCCGCTGATTTTTTTTTCAGTTACGTCCGACATTAAAATGCATGGTCAACTCGGCCTGAACACGAACCGCGTTTCGAAAAAAATTAGTTACTACCTTACCTGATGTGGGACTCTTGTTTCTAGACCTTTGCATTTTCTTAAGGGGCGGGTGGTCCGCAGTGGTCCGACTCATAATCGGAGAACTGTTTCATACTTTATCGCTCACAGACTGCTGTGTATGTGCAATGTAACATACATGTGCAAGTAAAATCTGTAATATTGAATGACCTCTTATTGAGACGTTGCTGGGTGGAAGATGAAGGAGAGTACGAAGCAGAGTTTTTCCTTTCGGGTAATACGCGAAAGTGTGGAAACTTTCTCTTGCAGATTCGTCCGCCTATAAAGATTAGGTGACTAGTGAGGTGCTTCAAAAATAACTTTAAGAGCTTTTTTCGCTTTATTTACCTACAATATTCTTTGACAGGCTTCGAAATTTATATTTCCAATAAAAATCTTTTGTCCCTCTGCAATTCATCTCTAATTTAAATCGCACTGTGAGTGTTAGAGAGCGCGTTTCGGGATATGCCGAAATGCGGAAATTTTATGTTTTTCTCGTGATTAACCAACCTATTCCATCTGTTATTTAAAAAACGGGAAAAAAGAAACAAAGAAATGTTTTATTAAAAGTACATATAAATATTATACAGACATACATACAATAAATACAATGAACCCAACTGGAGTGAAAAATTAGTCAGAGCCAGGAATCGAACCCGGGACCATAGTATACAAGACTGCTGCTCTAACCACTGAGCTACTCCGGCCTTTTATGGTTATTTAGTGAGAAATTGCAGACTCAGGTATCGGCCGTAGTAGCTCGGTGGTTAGAGCAGCAGTCTTGTATACTGTGGCCCCGGGTTCGATTCCTGGCTCTGGCTAATTTTTCACTCCAGTTGGGTTTATTGTATGCATGCCTGCATAATACTTATACGTACTTTTAGCTGTTGAATGCAAGCGTTATTTATGTGTTTATGTATGTTTTAATATATATTATAGTATGTGTGTTTAAAAATGTTTTATTGTTCATTTACTCCACTAATAAAGGAGAAAAGTTACCACGACATTACCGTGCGGAAAAAAATTTTGAATTCCAGTGAATACAGTTCGATCCGTCCCGAATCTACAGAAAAAATTTATGACCCGGATGTGTGTAGGGAAGAATGAAATTCAGGCCCGGACCAACTTTTCAAAAGCTAAAATTTAGCCCGAGCCTGTACCGAGTTTTCAAATAAAATCAAGCCCGGCCCGAGTTTAATGAAATAAACTTTTACCGATCTCGGGCTTCGGGAACAGTATTGAATTCAGGGGGTGGCCCGGGTGGAGGGGGATATTCCCCCTCAGAGCAATGAGATGTCCCCCAGGAAGATTTGAGATTTTGTGTTGTTAATGGTCAAAAAGTGCAATCCCTCCCCCCCCCCCCCCCCCCCACCACCACCGGAGAAAAGTGTCTGAGATTAACACTGTTCGGGACAGGCTCGTGAAAACCTCTAATATATATTATGAATTCGGCAAGTTCGGGCGCCGACCCTGAAAGAATGTCTCAGTTATAAATTTTAATTGTGTCAACTGTAAGCGTTGTAGACAGGGCCGTAGCTACAGATATTTTTTCGGGGGGAAGAATAAAAAAATTTCCTAACTTATAATTCAGAAATTTCCCAACTTGAAACTAATTGCTCTATTTTCTAACTAAAATAATATATGCAATGTCTGTTTAATGGTAACGATACTTATATGTAAAAAAAATTTCCTTTCAAGGAAAAATACTGAAACTAAAAAAAATTTTAACTGTCGGTTCAGTTAATGAAAGATTTTGTCTTCTATTGTGCATAAGTCATAATCGTACTTCATATTAAAATAGCCTCACGATATTTTGAGATTTTTGAGAAAGGAACAAAGTTTTGGAGGAAATAGATTAGAGAACTGTTGATGGACAACAGTAGAGAAATTCAGGTCTGGTAGATGCATGATATTTTCATAGCACAGAGAAACGCAATGACAAATTGAGTCTTGCGTCTTTTTTGTATTTCTTTTGATAATTTATCTAGCTTACAGTTACAGAACTCAGAAAAGTAGTTAGCAAAACAATAAAAAATTCTTTTTTTTTTTTTTTTACTATCTCTCTATTCTAAAAAAAAGTAACTTAACGCTGTCACCGCCGCCGCCGGTTTTGAATCTTTTGTGACCGTTAATTTCTTCGTTAATATTAAGAAAAATATTGCATACAAAAATATGAAAATTGGCGGTATTATAAAGAAATGTTTGTAAACACGCTGATGCAGACAGTTTTCAAATCAAAGAATTATTTTAAGAGATATTTAATGCTAAAGTTGGACAAAATCGTTCCATTAAAAAAGTTTTATAGGAGCAAAAACTATACATGGGAATTAATTCATTTTTAGATAATGTTATACATTAGAATTTCCCGGTGTGCAGACTGCATTTGTTTTTTTTTTTGTTGTTTTTTTTTTGTTTTTTTACTCATTTTTTGAGTTTTTATTTCTATTTTAAATTCAAATTTTCAGCATTTCGAGTTTTTTTTTTTACTTATTTTAGAAAATGGTATTAATTTAAACTATTGCCAACTGTATAAACAGCGCAAACAATAATGTTTGCTTCTAATTAAAAATTTATTTACACGTGACTATTATAAACAGAAAAAAAAACTTTCAAATTAGAATTAAATAATTGCGTATAAAAAGCAGAAACTTATTGAAAATTACTTCATAAAAACTATATTTACACGTTAATTTTAATAGAGAAAGGATATTGTAAAATAATAAAATAATTAACATGCGTTAGAAGTCTTAAATAGGGGAAATTATGTCACATTTACGTCATATTATACTTATTACGTAAAATGAACCAAAAATAATATTGCAAAACAGTTTAAATTTAAAAATTGCGCGAGACATTTACTTGATATTTTGATATGATCTTTTCAACTATTTCAGTGCAAATAATATTTGAGGACCCCAGAAGCCAAGGAGTATAAGTGACAAAATTGAAAAAATTGAACTAAGTGCATAGACGACCTGGAAATATGCTTTTTTCTTTTTGGGTAAAGAAATATAAGTAATTTTCTAATTATGTGTTGTGTTTTAGAGATCAACCACTTTTGCCGAATAATGATAAATATTGATTAATTATAAATTTAAAGAAAATTCCACTCTACTTTTTTCACGTTTATTGAAATAAGAGTTCAGAGACCACTGTGAAACAAGCAGCAGTTTCCTATTTCAATTCAGTCAATTATTATTGATGTTCAACTTTAACGTCAATTATCTTTGAACTCAATTTACTCCAAATCGAAATTTTGTCACTTATACCCCTTAGCTTCCGATGTCCTCATTTCATTTCTAACAAAAGTATTTTCACGTGAATATTAAAAAGAGAAAGAAAAGTTTGGTGAAAATTACGTCAGATTAAAAACGATACTTTTAAAATGGAGACAAAGATCCTGTTTACTCAATTCATTTTATATTAGCTTATTTTGAAATGTTTAACTGATTTTATTTAATCAAAGACGAAAACAGCCATTGTATCTTTATAACAGCGGCTGATTTCTCCTCATTCTCAGTGAAGGAACTGGGTTTATCTCTAATCTTAATTTAAGTTTTTTTTTTGGTGAATTTAGTACTTAACTTTGAAATCTACCTCCGCCTATAGGCCAAGCCGACAGGGATTTTTTTAAAATTATAATTCAATCTTCCAAAATCTTTTTAAAGCTGATCAAATTAGCGTGCTTTTAGAGACTACGGTTGGCGAGGTTTATGGTTAGAGGGAGTTGTTAGAGGGGGGGTTGGCGAGCGTAGCTCATAGGGGGCCGAGCCCCCTAGTTATTAAAAAAAAAAAAAAAAAAAAAAAAAAAAAAAAAAAAGTATTTCAAAATCTGGAATTTCCCAACTCGAAACTCAAATTTCCCATGTTCACATATATTGAAGGGGGAGGCTCCTCCCCCATAACCTCCCCCCATCGCGACGCCTCTGGTTGTAGAGTGTCGTTTCAAGGTCACAAATAAAAAGTAACTCAAACGGTTTTAGGTAAGTTCGCGCGCGAGTACTGCTTTGTTATTCACTCGCTTGCAGTGCCACATACGCAAAATGGCGACTCCTGAGCTCCTGAAAAAAATGGTTCTTTCCCCAATTAGTAGAGAGTGAACCTGTAAACTTTATTTTGCAACAGGATGGATGGAGCCCCTCTCCATTGGAATCTCTTTTTACGAGAATCGTTGAACGGCGAAGTCCATGACCGTTGGATTCGTCGTAATGATCGAGACGACAGAGCTCTTTTTCTCTGGCCTCCATGTTCACCTGACATAACCCCCACACGGTTTTTTCCTTTGAGGCTTTATAAAAGATTGTCTCTACGTTCAGCCGCTATCTAATAATTTGCCAGAGCTGAGACACAGAATTGAAGAGGCTATTGCTTCCGTTACTCCGGATTTGTTAACCGAAGTGTAGGAAGAAATGGACTTTACGTTGGATGTGTGCCGCGTAACTAAAGGTGCACATATATTGAACATTTGTAAACAAAACTAGCTTAGTTTACCTTTAATGTGATGTACGATTTGTTGTAAATAGCTAAAATAAACTGTTATAATATATCATTGAAACTGTGACATTCTTTTTGGACACACTATATTTCATAACATGTGTAAACCGCAATTTTATTTTAGTTTGACACTTTAGTTTGACGTTTAATTTGTTTATTAAAGTTTATCGGATGTAACCACTCAAATATTTCAGATTTCTGGTCGAATAAGTAAAAAATGGTAAGCCTACGGACTGTTTTTCTTTTTTTTAGAAGAAAGGATGGGGGAGGTGAGGAGAATGAATATTTTAGGTAGTTGGACCATTTAAAAACTATCTGCTTCAACATGTTTATCATACATTTCTCTATAAGACTACCAGTTTTCATGTTTTTATATGCAACAGTTTTTGCAATATAAGCCGATAAAGTGACAAAGTCACAATAAAATCAATTACGGCAGCAGCAGCAGCATTTGTTACATTTGTTTAGAATAAAAAGATTCCTAACTGTGAATGCATTTAAAGATACCAATTTTTTTATATATCTTCGATTGTAGCATACATAATTATTTCCTCCAATCAAACTATTGCTAGCATTTAAAATGGCATTTTTACAGTTTGCTTTCCGACCTACTTCGATCTTAGGGTAAGACCGATATCCTACTTAGATATAAGCGGATATTGAAAAACAATGCTCCAAAAGCCCTTAAACAAATAAAGTTTTTAAAAAGGCATTCAAAACTGCATGAAAAGGATTAGGATTTTTATTATGCTGAAGTACAATTTCTCAGATTGTAGTGAAGATAATTATTTTTTGTATATAAAATAATTACTGATTTAATAAAAAAAAGGTGCTTAAAATTTATTAAAACCATTTCATTATATATAAACTGGTCTTAAAAACTTAAAACCATTTATGTTAAAAACATATGTAAAAAAATATTACAGATCTTTTATTATAAAAATATTACCGAGATCTTTCAATCCCAAAAGTGATCGTTTTCAAGGGGATGTCTTCAGTAGAATTACGCTTTCGCTATTTTATATATATATACAGTAAAACCTCCCTAAAGCGACTACGTTCCGTTCCAATAAAAATTGGTCACTATAAGAGGTGGTCTCTTAATGGAGGTCGGGTTTAAATCTAGATTTTAATTGTTGAAAAATGGTCACGATTAATGTTACTAAAATTTATTTCTCACATTAGGAAAAAATCTCAAAATTTAAGTATGAAAACAAAAGTTAATTTCATAATTACTGCAGAGTTTAAAAAATGAATAAATTGACGTTTGATTTGATTTTACGGTTTTATCTTTTTAGAACTTTTATTTCCAAGTCCTTCAGTAAATAAATGCAATTTTTTTTTTTTTTTGGACAGGAACAAATAATGACGATTTCATTAATCTATTTCTTTGAGAGTTTCCTGACAGAATAGAGCAAGGGAGTTTATTGACCGTCATTCTTAATTTGTCATCGGAGTTAAATTTAATGCCTAAAAAGGCACAAAGGGATTTAAACACTTAAAAGTTACCGTAATAAAATAAAAATTCTAAACTTAGTTTAGAAGTTTGATGAATAATGCGCTCTCCGGAATTATTTTTATAATAAAGCAATCTTCAAGCGACCAGGCAAAACACGGAATTTGTTTCATTTTCTTCAAAGAAATTGGTTGCTCATGGAGGGAGTTCAACTGGGATGGTCTCTGAATGGAGGTAAAATTAGTATTGAGCCTATGGGAATAAATTTCGTTCCAAAAAAAAAAATGGTCGTTCAGGGAGGTGATCACACAGGAGGTATTACTGCATATATATCGGTTTGGAAGGCGGGTCAATCGTTTGTAGGATATATTAAGTTCGTAAGTTCGGATGCTGAAGTTTTTGAAATTTTCAAAATATTGAACCATATCTCAGGTATGTAATAAGATAAAAATAAGATGAAAAAATGAAGAACTTCAGCATCCGAACGTACGAATTTAATATACACCCCCAACGAATTATAGACTGACCCTGCTACCAAACTGATATAAAAATAGCATAGTGAAAGCGACATTCAAGTAAAGATATCCCCTTGAAGATGAGCACTTTTGTGATTGAAAGATCTCGGGGTTAATGTAACATCTTTTTACCTATGTTTTTAACATCAATGGGTTTAAAATTTTTAAGACCAGTTTATATGCAATGGAATGGTTTTAATTACTGTAGTGTATAAATCGAAGAATTTTAGACAAAATTTGAGAGTTGAAAAGGGGGGTGGGGGGGTCGACTTATACACGAGGTTGTTAAAAAAAATGCTGATAATCGGCGAATGGGCAGTTCTTTTAAGTAATCACATGATAAATAAAAGCGGACAATGGTCATTTCCCTGTGATTGACAATAAAATATCAACAATAATGTTCCTAACTGTTCTGCACCCATTTTCTCTTGGGACAGAATTCCCTTCAATACAAGGGCATTCCTTTCAACATTTTAATCCCCTTTTTAAAAACAGTTCAACTTGAAAATGCTTCTAGATATCTCTCCTAAAAGTCCTACACTACAAAGAAGTACTATATTTTAGCAATCTAAGAAGTTTTTACCCTTGTAAATAAGGCTTCGATAGATTTTTGAAAGATTTTTTTCTTTTTAAGTAAAATTGAATTGATGTGAATAAGTTTCAAGATAGTTTAAGCTTCTTCAGTTTTACGTACTTATACAGTTTTAAAACATTGAATTAAAAAAAAAAAAGTCTGATTAGAAACGTAAAAAGGTTTATTAATGTAATGAAATTTTATTTTATTTTTTTAATTACTGATTACAAATCATTTTTCAACGTACTACCAGAAATGTGGTTCGACTTATACCCGAAATTTGAATTTTTTTCAAAAATTTGCTTAAGAATTGGGGGAGTCGAGTTATACACGAGTATATACGGTAATTTTAAGCACCTTTTTTAGTAAATCTATATATTAACTCAAGGTGAATGTGGCATTATTTTTTTGTGTTTAAATATTAAATCATTAGTCTTATAAATTTGGTTATTTTTTTTTCCCCTATTTCATGTCAGATATTCTGATATACCAGTTTATATTATATCGAGTAAATTATTAATAAAGAAAAATTTTTGAGAATGTTTAAGTTACACTTCGCAACACTTACTAATCGGTTTGATACTTTATTTAAATTTCTTCTTGACACATATGATGAATTAAATTAATAAGACTAATACACCATGTACCGATTTTTAAAAATATATTACTTTTAATTATATCAAGTTTTATGAAAGCTAAATTTAATATGCTGTCTAAATATACATATAAACAAAGAAAGTTATTTAAAAATATTTTCTAGAACAAAGTATTCTGTAAAAAACTTCAACACCAAAGAAAATTTAAAAAAAAAAAACTTTCTTTTAACTAATTTTTTTTTTTTTTTGGCTTAAATTAAAATAAATCAATATTTAAACGTTTTTTCAATGCCAGAGTTCTTTTTTTACTTTCTTCTATCTTCAATAGAAGAAAGTATTGTAATCGAAATTTTTTTCGACTTCCGGTTTTCGACGAATTTGCATGTTTTAGTGGTCAGAGATTCCAAAAAACATGTTTATAGAAAATGTCTGTCTGTCTGTGTGTCCGTCTGTCCGTCTGTCCGTCCGTCCGTCTGTCCGTCTGTCCGTCAGTCCGTCTGTCCGTCTGTCCGTCTGTCTGTCGCCATTGTACCATCAAGAAGTGTATGAAGTTATGCATAGAATTAAACCAAAATTTTATTATAAGTTTTTGGCTATGGCAAGCAGGTCCTCCCGGAATTTGGAAAAAATTCGCCGGTAGGGGGCGCTGATATAACAATTTTCGTGCGATTTTGAATATTGTACCATCCAAAAGTGTATGGAGTTATGCATAGAATTGAACCAAATTTTTAGTTTAAGTTTTTGGATATGACAAGCAGGTCCTCCCTGAATTTGGAAAAAATTCGCCGGTAGGGGGCGTTGTAAATGCGTTTTTTGTGCGATTTTGAATATTGTACCGTCCAAAAGTGTATGAAGTTATGCATAGAATTAAACCAAATTTTTATTTTAAGTTTTTGGCTATGGCAAGCAGGTCCTCCCTGAATTTGGAAAAAAAATCGCCGGTAGGGGGCGCTTTAATAGCGATTTTTGTGCGATTTTGAATATTTTACCGTCCAAAAGTGTATGAAGTTATGCATAGAATTAAACCAAATTTTTATTTTAAGTTTTTGGATATGGCAAGCAGGTCCTCCATGAATTTACAAAAAATTCGCCGTTATGGGGCGCTGTAATAACGATTTTTGTGCGATTTTGAATATTGCACCATCGAAAAGTGTATGAAGTTATGCATAGAATTAAACCAAATTTTTATTTTAAGTTTTTGGATATGGCAAGCATGTCCTTCATGAATTTGCAAAAAATTCGCCGTTAGGGGGCGCTGTAATAACGATTTTTGTGCGATTTTGAATATTGCACCATCGAAAAGTGTATGAAGTTATGCATAGAATTGAACAAAAAAAAAATTTAAGTTCTTGGCTATGGCAAGGAGGTCCTCCCTTAATTTGTAAAAAAATCGCTCGTAGAGGGCGCTGTAATAGCGATTTTTGTACAATTTTTGTGCCATTTTGAATATTGTACCGCCGAAAAGTGTATGAAGTTATGCATAGAATTGAACCAAATTTTATGTGTTTATTTTTGGTCATGTCACGAAGGTCTTCCCTGAATTTGGAAAAATTCTGCCGGAAGGGGCACTATAATTGCGATGTCTGTACCATTTTCATTATTGTACCATCGAAAAGTGTATGAAGTTATCCATATAATTGAACCAAATTTTTTGTGAATGTTTCTGGCTATGGCAAACAAGTCCTCCCTGAACTTGAAAAAATTCCGAAAGAAGGGGGCGCTGTAATTCCGATCTCTGTGCCATTTTTATTATTGTACCATCGAACAGCGTATAAAATTATGCATACAATTGAACCAAAATGTTTGTGCTTGTTTTTGGCTTTGGCCAACAGGTTCTCCTTGAATTTGGAAATATTGCACGATAAAGGGGCTCCGTGCTAGCGATTTTTGTATACTTCTCTTGATTTTTCGTAGTTCTATTGTGCATCGGCGGCTCATGCAGCGGCGGGAACTCGCTTCCTGCTATGCCGGCTAATCGCAAACAGCTGATAACGACAGAATAAGGAAAAATTAATAATTTTAACAAATATCATGATATAGATTAACTCGTTTTTAGTCCGTTTAATTGACTTAAGCAGAAATTTAAGATGAAAATCAAAGTTGGTATAGTATTGAACTAATAATATTGAAGTATTAACATGTGTAACTAGGTTTTGAAATATTAAGATGTATAAGATAGAAGAAAGTTTTGGGATTGGCACATCCAACTAGTTTTTTGCTGGTTAAAGGTAAAATTTCTTCGACATATGAGATTGATGATGAATGGTGTTTTAAATTTATTTATTAAGAAAAAAAATGCGAATGATGAGTTTAAAGTGATTTATGATCTGATTTATGAAAGAACAGGAGAAATACTTTTTTCGAATTTATAGTAGTTTGGAATGTTTTGTTGTAGAAATTTTCATTTTGTATATGAATTATTGAAACAATTTATCTTTTTTTTTTTTTTTCGGGAACGGGGAGAGTTAAACATTGTTTTTACAATGTTCATGCTAACCTACATATGAGTAGATTTTTTATTATATAAAGTTTTCTTCGTAGAAACAGGACGTAAGTGAAATATTATTCTTGAAAATCCGATAGACTATTAATAAATAAATATTTGTTAGATATTTTGTTGTATTAGAATTTTTTGAAAAAGTAGACTCAACCGTTTCAGAAAAAAAAAATCGTCTCCCAAAACATCAATGAAAACAGTCTAATTTCTAATCTGATTTATTTATTTGATAATGCAAATTTTTCTAACAATGAAATTTATCTTAACTTAAAATTGCTTAAAATGTACACCTCTGAATACGTAGGTATCCAGTAGTGAATTTTTATTTTTATTTCATCACCAAAAGTAAAGTTCCACTTAATTTCAGAACAAGCCAAATAAGAAGTACATTCTATCTCTTTTGGATTAGATCCCCCCCCTCACCCCTCGCACTCCGATTTTTATTTAAACTAGTATGTTGTGGCCATCACAAAACTTTCTTCTACATAAATCACGTCAATTAAATCATTTAAATAGTACAAGAAATTACACCAATTTAGCGCCAATTCATATCAAAGTATATCTGAATTTGAAGTTTAATAAAAATTCGTGCATTAGTTTTTGAAATGGAGCTATTGTGGAAATCGTGAAAAATGCTGCGTAGCAGAGCCACCTGTTGAGCGATTTGCACCAAAATTCCTAAAACGTCAATTCATGTCAAGGGCTAACTGAATCTGAAGTTTGACGAAAATCCGTGCATTAGTTCTGGAGATGCTATTGTGAAAATCGTGAAAAATGTTGCATAGCAGCGCCACCTGTTGAGCGATTTACACCAAAAACTAATCAGCACCAATTTATATCAGGGCCTAACTGAATATAAGTTTTTATAAAATTCCGTCCAGTAGTTCTTGAAATAGAGCGCCCACAAAATTTGTGTCACATACAGACAGACAGACAAACTCACAGACTCACAGACAGACATTTTGCAAAAACATTTTTTTCGGAATCTCTGACCCCTTAAACGTGTAAATCAGGTCGAAAACCGAAAGTCGAAAATTTTCCCGAATCCAGTGATTTCTTCTTGTAAAGGTAGAAGAAAGTAAAAAAGGAAAAACCTTGTCAGAAGAAGAAAACACGATATGCTTAACAAAAGAATGAAACGAAAAAGAACGTGAAAAATAATATTTTACCTATATTATTATTATTATTATTATTACAATCATCATTGTTTTTTACCTTCATTATTTTTTTCAGAATTATAAAAAATCATATACATACCTAGGTTTTAGTATTTTTTTAAACCTACATAATTTTCTTCAATAAAAATAAATGTAAATATGCAATAAAAAATGTATTTTATTGCCAGTTGTTTTTGCCATAAATAGTTTCGGAAAAAAACAGAATGGACCAAGCCACGTTTTCTCGTAAAGTTCTTAGTATTTGGTAATATCATTTTAAAATTTGTCTCCTCTTGAACATAACAAGACAGAAATATAAAAATCCATTTTCGAAACTGGCCTAAAAAGTTTACCTAAAGTTTGTACGGTTTTCGAAAGCATTTTTCTTGGAATCACACCTGGTGAAATTGGTTCACTTTGATTCTGAACACCTCAAATAAGAAACTTAGTTGAGAAACCAATCCATGGATGATTGTAAAATATATGAGGGTTTTTTTTTAAACTGAAACAGTTTCACCAGAAAGATTCTGAAAAAATATATGTAATATTAAAATAGAAATGTTGATGAAATAGTGCCAATAACAGGGTTCGTACGAGTACCGTTATTTTCAAGGCCAAATATCAGTATTTTTTTATAGTAAAATAAATCTTGGGTTCTTGGGTTCCGTCCTTAGGATGCTTTGTTGCAGGGGGGTACCATTCGTGCTATGCGCCAACTGTAAAGATTTCCTAACTGCTCGCGCATTACGTCACGTGGCGGACAGATTCGCCTCGCTCCGCTCGTTTCAATAGTATTTAATGCTGTTCTGCGTTGGAAGCTTCTTTCTGTGACTGATTTTAATTATTCGATTATTTTAACAGACTTTTTGAAAACAAAACCTAGTAAATGCGCTATATCAAGTTGTTCTAGTAACTTTCGGAGAACACTATACAGATTTAACAATACAGTTCAGAGTCTCAAATCCGGACGTCGAAGTACACGGCATTTTGTTAACTGCCGATTATTATTCTGGAAAATCGCAACGAAAAACACTAAAATCGCAGGGGACAAAATTTACTATATTATGCTGCAGTTCTAAGACCGAATTACTTTTACGAATGTCAAAAAATTTCTGCAGAACCCGAAAATCTCTAAAAATTGCATAAAAGAATCTCGAGAAATTCCTTATAAACTTTAATGAAAGGGGAAAAAAAGAGAACAGCATTTACTATATTGGAATAAAAGATTAAAACCGGATTTCTTTCACAAATGCTGGCAAATCGCCATCAAATGGGAAAAAAAAAAAGGTTCAAAGTTCAAAACTCGCAGAGGAGAAAATTTATTACATTTGGTAACCGAGTTCCTTTTACAAATCAAAAAAAAAAAAAAAAAAAAAATGCCACGGAACATTAGAAAACTCTAAAAATCGCATAAAAAATTCACAAAAAGGCAAAAATCTTTGCACGAACTCAGAATAAATTTTATTGAAAACATGACAAGATTTAATATATTGTGCTAAAAAAAAAATAAAGTAGGATCCATTTTACTCATATGGAAAAATCGCCGCAAAATTTAAAACAAGTTGGAAATTGCTCGTCAAACGTGGCAAATGAGGTGCGTTCGTACTATAACTAGTTTTAAAATTATTTTTTGCACCCCATATTGTACTGAATGTATAATTTTTTGCACTTCATAAAGTGCATAGTCTGATACATCATTAAAATGCACTTCCAATAATTTTTTCGGAACACTTTTGACTGTCCCTGTAATTAAACTATACATCCGATTTTCCTAAAATTTGAAATAGCTCAACAAAATTTTGCAACAATTATATCTTTAAAATTTCAGACCATTCGGAAGGCTGTAATATCATTAAAATACACTTGCAATAATTTTTCCCATTGGCCGTAATGTAAAGAAAAACTTTTGACTGTCCCTGTAATTAAACTATACATCCGATTATCATAAAATTTGAAATGGCTCGACAAAATTTTGCAACAATCATATATTTGAAATTTCAGACTATTCGGTTGGGTAATTTTTGCTCTGTTACATGCGGACAGACGGACGGACTGAACGACGACTATAGGTGCTACGTATTTATATAATTACTAACGCACCTAAAAAGGTCAAAAATTGCATAAAAAATTTTCTTTTGTTATTGTGATTTTTTTTTACCTTTTTTTTAAAAAAATTTCCTCTATTAAAATATTTACTTTAGCATTACCTTTTTTTACTTTCTTTTATCTATAATAGAAAAAAGTATTGTAGTCGAAATTTTGTTCAATTTCCGGTTTTTGACAGACATCCACGTTTTAAGGGTCAGATAACCCGAAAAGCATGTTTTTACAAAATATCTGTCTGTTCTTATCTATGTGTGTCTCATTATATCATCGGAAAATATATGAAGTTATGCATACATTTGAACCAAACTTCATACATGGGGCGCTGTGATAAGGATTTTTGTGCGATTTTCTCAATTTTTCGTAGATCTGTTGCACATCGGCTGCTGATGCAGCGACATGCACTTCGTATCTAGCTAACCCGGCGATTAGCAAACAGCTGACGTACCATATACGCTACAATATACGCTACAGATATTTGAATCATGTTGATGGGCATTTGAAACTAAAGAGTTTAAAAATTTAATTTTGATTATTAATAATGAAGATCAATGATTTTACAACATGACAGTGTGTAAAAAGTATTATTCAGATGCATTATTGAAAATATGATATTGGTTCTTACTTTTCTTTTCTATTTTTTGAAAATGTTAGCACATTGTTAAATCTCTGTATACCTCCATAAATTTTTTTTTTATTGTTTCCTATTTGTATGGAGAAATGTTATATTTGATGTGTTTTATAAGATAACATGGATATTTTATTACTGAAGTTGTTTTAAATTATACGATATTGTTATTTGAATATTATAATGTAAAAAATATGCACAGTACATATTTTTTTACACAATGGAATTAGTTTAATTATAGAGCAATATTATTGTATTATTTTGATCCTGAATAAGCATAGTGACATTCGAAATTTTTTGAAAACTTATATCTAGTAATTGGATAATGCAATATTGTTAAAAGTTTTAATGTGTGAGTTTTGTTTAATTTATTCTGTTTGATAATACTAGTCTTTTTTATACTACTGCTTTGTAATCATATTCATATAATTCATTCATTCATTTTATTTTACAATACGTTTTCATTTGTACTTTTACATATTAAAAATTTAATTTTTTTTGCGAATTTATTCAAGTATTTGAATGTAAACAAACGTATCGTGATATTATTTAACCATCATGCATTTTATATTTAATTAACTCCAATCAGTGTTTGAACAAATTATTTTAAGGAAAATGATTTCGTTCAATTTACTTTCAAAGATCGGCTTTTTAAAAATTTATTTTACTTGATATTTCATTCATTCTTTCGCATCCATTTACTTTATGACGGCTGGTCGATCTCCAATCTTGTCCGCCACGTGGCGTTTCAGTCCTGCTCTAATCTGATTGGCTATCCTTCAAATGGAACAACCTTATGATAGAAGAACCTTGCTTTGTTGTGTCACTGCACTTCACTTCTGCTTTAATTTCATTGGCTGTTGGAACTTGATGGTGTTTTGGTATTATGTTTTGACATTTGGGTTTTCACCGTACATGTAGTTGGGGGGATATTGTTTTTGTATTTTTATACACTGCCCTCATAGCATGCATGGTCACGATGACGTCGTTGTGACGTCACTGTAAGTCACTGTGGTCACGTCACATCTGTGACCAAAATGCCACCACTCAGTGATGTCACATTGTGACTGAGATGTGAACTTCTTAGAAAATTTTAAAAAATTACGAAAATTCTTTAAAACATGTTATTTACTGTAAAATTATATTTTTCTGGCAATTAAAAAAAATTGTGACGTCACTGTTATGTCACTGCTATGTAACGTACGTCACGTCACATATGTGACAAAAAAAACCACTATATTGTAAGTCACAGTGTGACAAAAATATGAACTTCAAAAATCTTATGAACTTCAAAAAGAGAAATATTTTAAACAGTCACGAGTTATAGCGGCATAAGGAATGAAAATATATTAGTGGATAGCAAATGGTAAATTCTGTCACTAAAGGGAGGGGGGGGGGGACATAATAAATAAAGTGCACGATACAAGCATTAATAAACTATATTTTCAGGCTATATTTTATCCATTTGATATCTAAGGCAGTGAATGTATACTTTTTCATGATTTCAATTTTATCTAGCATTTGGATAATATATTTAGAATTAGGAATATTAAATTTATACACTTTACATATTTAGTTTGCTGGGAGGAAATTTCTTTCTTTTTTTCTTTTTGTACCGACCAGGATTATTCGAAACACTTCTGTGGCTTCAAACTAAAAATTTTCTATTAAGTTAAATCTGCACCTTTTAATGAGCACGTAGAAAGAGTCTTCAGAGTTTAGTCATCTATGCATTTCTTGCTTTAGAATATTTTTATAATTTGTATTCAAGTCATAAATTCTACTTCTTTCAGACTTTTTAAATAAAATTAGCATTTTCCGAAAATAAAAGAAATATACAAAATTTGTACAAAACAAACTTTACTTTAAAAAAAAAAAGAAGAAGAAAAAGGGGGGGGGGGGGTCGTTATTACCATTAAATTTATTTTTACACCTTTTAAAAATTTAAACAATGTTTTATCTAATAAACTCTAATTATGAATATTATTATTATAATTATTTAGAAAAAAGGAACTTTACAATACATTTTAACTTGAATTATTTGGTACGGATAAAAAGAAAAGCTTAAATATATTGGACATTTCTTCAAATACAAAATTTTAATTAACGATACTTTCAGAAAATTACTGCGCATTCAAGTTCAATATTTCTTGTATACGAAAACAAATAATCTGTAACAGAACATCTGCTTGAAAATCGTCTGCCCACAGAAAAATAAATATGAGAAGACGCGGGAAATAGTTCACTGTTTTTAGAACATCACCAAGTCTACAACACTTTAAGATAAGGAAATTACCATTTTAGGATACACGGATATTAATGGAACGTATATGTAAGTGTTATTTAATTTAAATATTTTGTTCCTGATTTGTATATTATGAGTTAAATAGTTTTATGCTATATTTGTAAGAGACTGATCTTTAACTGTCAGAAGCGATATTTTTCAATTCGATAACTGTAAAGAAAAATATCTTAATCTGTCATCGCTTGAAAAAAAGAAATCTGCGCAGACACTGATTCATGCTTACATTCATACTGGAATTAATATAAACATTAATTTACTCTTACTTGAGATTGAAAATGTATGGAACGACAATGATTTGGAATTATTTTATCGGCTTCTTACTATTTTTTGATTACTAACACTTATAGTTATTATTATTTTGGGGTTAAATATGATGTTCGATTATCATAAGATTACGAAACTGTTTCAGATTAGAAATTAACATTATACTGGGAAAATGTATTTTTACATATTACAGTAGTGAAACATTTGAAAGAATTTTCTTTTAGTGCTAATAATATTTTAAGTTATCTTTTAAAACCCTAAATCTTCAAACCAATGTTTTCAGATTTAACATTTGCCAAAATTATAAAATAATAGGAATTCCTTATACCATATGGAAATATTTTTGAGATATTGTTAAATCTAATAATGCATTTAATTTATTTATTGTATTTTGCTGTTGTTTAATAGTACAATTATAAATACTAATTATTATTTTTAGTGTTTTTCAAATTGGTACATATTTTTTTTTTAATTCTATGTAAGCATTTTTTCAGCTTGTGATTTTAATCAAACATTTAATTATAGACATTCTGAATCGTTTATTAAATTTTCTTCTATTGTAAATTCATTTTCTACGTTTATGATACGCGTAATTATTGGCACTAAAAAGTAAAATATGATATTTAAGCATTGAAATAAAGTGTTTTTCATGCCTGGTAGGAAGTTATAGATTAAACTGCTTTAGTATATATTTTTTAAAAGTTCATATAATACAGGATACATAATATAGGACATAAGTTGAAAAGTGCTTATGACTTAGGTTTGTCTCTCCGTCTGTCCGTCTAGCAGTCTGTCCGCACTCTAACTCCCGAAAATATACTCGGATTGCCCTGAAATTTTTGGATGTTATTGACGTTTACCATAGCACGGTACCTATTTGTAATAAAGTTTGTAGCATGCTTTGTTCATTTACAAGGCCAGCCAAAAGTTTTCCGTTACATTACGGCCTATGGGAAAAAATCGTTTCAAATGATTTTTAATGATTTTACGCACGCTTTCAAACATAATAAAATTTATATGCATTTATGAAGTGCACTAAAATATGCATTCTGTTGGCTATGTGATGCAAAGAATAGCTATTGTTCATTTACAGGGCTAAAAAAGGAATTCAAATACATAATGATATAGGGGTGGAGGGAATTGTTTGCGGTATACTTTAATTATGTTAATCTGTTTCATATATAATGAAATTGATATATGTCGCTGAGGTTTACATACTATAAATTATTTCATGTATAATACGAATAATACGTATATAGCATTTACAGGGACACACAAAATATTTCAGATACTATATTATATCCGATGTACTGTTCATTAGCGACGATTGCTGGAAATGTATTTTTAATTATGATATGCGCTTTTATGATTTACTATATTTATGCATAGTATCGTGTATATAAATGCTATAATTCCTATACAAGGGTACACAAAAGTATTCGTAAGGATTACTGGGTATGGGCGCAAATTGCTTAAAGGTGGTTTTTAAATGAGTTATGCTTTTTTTCGCTGAACTGCATTTAATTTACCAAGAAATGTAGAATATGGATAAAATGATACACAGGGTCACGCAAGGAAATGGATACATGGCCGTCTATAAATGATAATTTCTGGAAATGTGATTTCAGCAGTTTTAAGAGTGTCTTAGTTTGAATTAAATTTTAACTAAATAGTGGCGTGTAATAAAGATTCTAGGTAAACTACAGGGTTGTACAAAAGTATTCAAGTATCTTTCCATACATTAGTATAAATTGCTGAAAAAGAATTTCAACCTGTTAGGCGTTTTCTTGCTAAACTAAATTTTCCCATTATATAGTATTTATACACTTAAAAAAATGGGTACTCAAAATTGAGTAAGAAGTACTCAATTTTAAATGCGTCACATACTCAAAATAGCTCCGATCCAAATGTACTCAAAGTTGAGAAACACATGTACTCATTTTTTATTCCATGGTTGTGATCAAATATGAATCGTTTTGCACTGCCCCCACCCCAAAAAAAACCTAAAATTTAAAGTAAAAATGTACTGACATTTATTTCCCGTTCAAAGTTCTTAACAAGAAATGTTTAATTGATTATTTATTAAGAAAAATAGCAAAATTCTTAACAAGATACTCAAATCGAATATTTTTATGACAAGAGCATTATTTCCAAGCACTTTTAAATTATTTTTAAAATGCTGTGCATAATTTAATATTTACATTAATAAACATCATTTATGCCGCTATAAATGAAATGAACCATTACAGGGTACAAAACTATTCGTTTGTTTGGGTTTTATAACATGTGATGTTTCAAAATAGAGAAAGCTTAGGTTCATTTTTGATCCAAAAATATCCAATTCAATATGAGTACGTCGGTTTACTCATTTTTGAGTACTTCATTTTTTTCAGTGTATCAACCTACAGATCAAATACAGGGCTGTTCAAAAGAATTGGAAAACATATTTGGCTATGGACGGTAACTGTTGAAATCAGTTTTTCAAATGTTTTATGCGTTTTCTAAAATGTTTTCTTAGTTATCTTATTTACGTCATTTCCCTAAATTACGATGTCTTTTTAAAGCATTCAGAAAGTGTTGGAAAGTATTTTATAATCTATGCTTAACGCATGATTTTTCTTACTCGTTTTTTTTTTCTATTTCCTAGATCAGTCTTTTCCTATAAAACATACCAAATCTATTTAGCTCATATTCACAAAATACAATATACACGGGAATAAAAAATTTAAATAAATATCGCTTATCATGCCGCTCTATAAATAATAGTTGTATTAATATCCGTTAGTCTCCATGTTCATATTTAATAAAGCAATGACAAATCACAACAAATTAAAAAACTTACACATTCTAAATATCAAGCTTGAACTCAATATCAAGCATAGAACTTAATAAAAAAATATGTCAGTTGATAAGCATTGTTTTTTAAGTGGAACAATTTAAAATGTTTTAGAAGAATAGGACTCCAAAATAGTGATATTTTGCTAAAAAGTACGGTAAAAGGATAAGATTTTATATTTACAGCAAAAGTTTATTTTAAAATTCATCGCTGTATTAATACTTAGAAATTTTTCCAGAGAGAATCATTCGCCTTATATACAATATTTCAAATGAAAATCAAATATCAAATTAATTGCTTAAAAGGCGCAAAGGCCAACATAGTGAAAAAGATTCCATGACGGGACTCGAACCCGGGCCATCAGTATAGCACACTGACATTCTACCGACTGAACCACATGGAACGACGCCCAGCCTGTAAAATTTCTCACTATTACATGTTGGTAAGGCTACAAACGCAGCACAAGATGGAATATTTATCGTGAGCCATCGACATGGGGTAAACACGAAACTTAATTAAATCCAGCATCGATTGAAACTATATTAATAATTGGAAATTTTTCCAGGGAGAAACATTCGCCTTGCATACAACATTTCAAATTAAAATTGCCTTTTAAGCAATTAATTTGAAATTTGATTTTCATTTGAAATATTGTATGGAAGGCGAATGGTTCTCTCTGGAAAAATTTCCAAGTATTAATATAATTTTAATCGATGCTGGATTTAATTAAGCTTCGTGTTTGCATCATGTTGGTGGCTCATGCTAAATATTCCATCTTGTGCTGCGTTTGTAGCCTTGCCAACATGTAATAGTGAGAAAATTTTCAGCCTGGGTATCGTTCCATGTGATTTAGTCGGTAGATTTCAGTGCACTGTACTGATGACCCGGGTTCGAGTCCCAGCATGGAATATTTTTCACTATTTGCGTCTTTTAAGCAATTAATTTGAATTTTTATTTTCATTTGAAATCATAGTGTTTATGACAAGTTCGTCACAAATGACACATATTTCACAAATTGGTCACAGTGTGACTTCAAAGCATTGTTGCTTTCGTCACAGGTTCGTCACATAGTTAATGCCAAAATAGTCACAAATGACACACTTTTCACAAATTTGTCACACCATGACTTCACAGAGTGGTCACAATATGACGTCACAAACGACCTCTAAAACGGCCATAACGACCTCGCATTCTAGTCACTATGACGTCACATCGACGTCACTTGACGTCACATTCCTAGTATTTCCCAAAACGAACTGCGGTCAACTGTGGAAAATGCTATCTTACGATTCCAGATGGTATCTGAATATGATGACCGTCATACGGAACATGTTTGGTTGTAACAAAATTTGTTAAGCTATCGTAAATGTATGCTAAATGCGTAATTTGTTAGAAAACGGTCTCATAATTTTTTTTTTCCCTCAAACAAATTCCCATACCTTTGTATGTCCCCCACAAAATTCACAACATTCTGAACAATAGTTTTGTCTATAGACAACTTTAAAATAAGATCGTTTAATTATGGACAACCTGTAAATAAAATTTCTAAACTATCGTAATGCTAAATATATAATTTATTAAAAATCACCCTCTGGTGGCGAAATTTTGATCTTTTTGCTTAAACAAATTCCCATCCCTCTATTATGTCTTTCACAAAATTTCACAACTTTATGAATAATAGTAGTCTGTAGACAACTTTAAAGTAGGGTCGTTTAATTATGGACACCCTGTATCGTTAAATTTTTATAAAAAGAAAGGAGAAAAATGGAAAAATTTCCACCAACAAAATTTTAAAATTTTTATATGAGTTATTTGACATGGTACTAATTTAAAACTTTAGTTGTGTTTTAACATTATTATTCAAAAAATGTGCTCCATTAATAAAGTTTTTGTATCAAACTTATGTAGTCACAAAAAATTGAGGAAAAGACCTATGCATGTGAAAAGTCTAAAAAAGATAATTAAAAAATTTCAAATTACAGGAGAACTTTTAGTGCATCCTGGAGCCAGAGGGCGGTGGGCATTGAATCCTGAAGCTGTACAAGCTGTTGAAGAAGCAGTTAATTCAGGAACTGGACTAAAAACCAATATATAAGTGCAAGAAATGTGGCCAGAGCCTTCCTTACCTACGCCCAGGGTTCTCGTTACCGCTCGCCATTGCGCCAAATCACGACAAAATGTTTCATTTGGCGAGTAAACGAACAATCAAACTCGCCAAATTGAGGGTGCTCAGTTTCTAAAATTTTTGCGTGTTTGTGTGTGTGGTGTGCCAATACAATTGATATTCTTATCTGAGTTACTGAGCGATTGAATGTCGTTTTAACATCTTCCATCGCAGTGTGCCATTTACATTGCCCTATTTATAGAGATACGGACTCAACATCAGTTCAGTTTAGTAACAGCCAAAGGCACAGAAAGGATTATGCGATAGGTATTTTTATATTGCCAGTTAACCACTATCTATGCGTCGACGTCGCGCTGGTAAAAACACAAACAAAATTACTAGCTTCAAGCGCCAAATTTTTTTGCTGGAATGTGGTGTTGAAATTAGCCATTTACTATACTATTTATTAGTTGTATGCATATGCAAAGTATCACTGGCCAGTCAAATTGTTTCTATCGGTTAAGAGTCGAAATCTCATAGCAATTTTTAGTGTATATTTTAACAACGGCAAAGCAAGTTTTTAATTTTTATTGAGACTTCTAAAAGAATATCTGAAACATTTATACGTTTAGGAAACATTTAAAATGTACATATTTTCAATAGTTTCTGTATCGAGTAGTCGAATTTCTATTTTATAATTGCAAAAAAAAAGGGAGTTATTTTAGAGCATATTGAAAAAAAGGTATAAAAAAGGGAGTTAAAGACAGATTTTTCAGTGTTTCATGCCAAATCTATTTTGCTAACGTTTCTTTTCATTTGGCTACTGTTTTTTTATTTCTTATTTGCCAAATCGCTAATGTTGGTAAAAAGCCAGTGAGAACCCTGTCTATGCCATCCGTGACTGTGCACAATGTCGTGCTTTACATTTTAACACTAGAACCGCCATAAGGGGTCATTTTGACTCCTGCCAAATTGATAATAGTCGATTCGAAACAGAAATTTCTTCATAGGATACGTTAAATGTATTCAACACAAAAAATAGGCTAATTGAACAAGTTAAATAGTTTTAAAATAAAAATTCTGGTGTTAAATACATTTTATAAAACTTGAGTAAAATTGCCGGCGGTTCTAGTGTTGAAACATCCATACAAAATTAAGACTTTGCTGAAAATAAAACCTCTGGATCTCTGGCAAAGGATTGATTTCATTGTTTGTAAAATTGATGATGCCAAATATTGGATACGTAAGAACGTAAGATTTTATGATCTGATGAAGCGTATTTTTCAGTATCAGAGTAGTAGAAAACACAAAATTGCAGGATATAGGGCTTAACAAATCCTTACGCTCTGCATAAAAATCCGCTTCTTTCAAAGTAAGTAATGACTTGATGCAGAATGGCAGAGTATTATAGGACCGTTTTTCGTTCTCCAGCAAAGGATTGATATCATTGTTTGCAAAATACATGATGCCGAATCGTAGAAACGTAAGAACGTAAGATTTTGTGATCGGATGAAGCGTATTTCTCAGTATCAGATTAGTCAAAACACAAAATTGCAGGATATAGGGCTTAACCCCTTGGGGACGAGCGACACGTATACGTGCCGGAAGTAGGCCTAAGGATCCTCGTTTATTCTCACTAGTAAAATTTTACTGTAAAATTTTCCTTATTTAATCCGTGGATTTTCCCGATTTGAATAGGCACAAACTTCTGTTTTTTTAAAACCGGTAGCAAAGTAATAAACATTTCGTTTAAAAGGCTCCCGTCACGAAGGGGTTAACCAATACTTGCGTTCTGCATAAAAATCCGCTGCTTTCAAAGTATGTTACGGCTTGATGCAAAATGGCAGCGGAGTTTATTATAGGACCGATTTTCGTTGAAACTGTTACTTCAAAAGAACTAGTTCATACCACTGTAACAAGTTCAAGTTCTAATGCAATCTTACAAAATCATGCAATTCTTGCTTTGGAAGATAAAACCTGGTTAAACACAACATTTTTCATGCAAATTCTAGTTCCTCTGCATAATGCTGCTCCAATTCAATGACTTATCTACCAAACTTTTTGTGAAGGCTGTATCATAAGGTGAAACTTTAAAAATTCTTGGCCTTCCCAGTCCTGAATTTGAATCCTTATGATTTCTGGGTGTGGCGATATCTAAAAGGCTACATGTGCAAAGATAGATATAGTTCTATGATTAAGCTAATAGCTACTATAATTTGGCATGTCTTAAACATTCAACCTGAAACATAAAATGCTACGGTGGATTAAATTGTTTTGCGTCGGAAAAATTTCTTTGAACTTGGCGGTATAAAGTGCTGGTTTAACCCTTTGAGGAGCGGTGGGATATATTTTATCCCACCTACGATTAATGAAGATTTGCACCAGAAAAATTTCATGAAATTTTACTTTTCTAACTTTGGTGGAAAAAAGGTCGTAAAATTGCTTTTCCTTATTTTGAAATAATTTTTTTCTAAATTTCCTGTAGGAATTCAGCATTACACAAACGCAATTGCTTGACCCTCAAGGGGTTAAAATAGATTATTTTTGTTAACATTTACCAATAAAATTTCTCTAGCAATAAATGCATCCCAGGGGAAAATTTTCGAGCTGAATATTTTTACAGCATAACTCATTTCCGCCCACTCTAATCCGCATAAATACCAAAGTTTTAAAAATATTCCGAATAGTTTAACCTGTGGATTCTTGGAAACTTTTATAAAGTATAACATTATATATAAAAACTGTTATAAATTAACATTTTTTATTCTTATATCATGTTTTAAGGGGATTTATTTAATATAACATAGTATGTATTTAGAGACATAGTGCTTCTTGTTTCAATCAGGGATCAAAGCGTTGTTATCAAAACAATAAAGATCACCTATTGTTACGCCATCATTTAATTTTGAGATCATATTTGGAAGTTTTGAAACGATAACATGTTAATATAAAAAGAAGAATATAAAAGAAAATATATAAAATCTGCCCCATCTATTAACTGAGTTCATTCCCGTGCTATAGTGAGCATAATATATCTTTGAAAGTAAAATAAATACCGTAAAGGACCGAAAGTAAGCCCTCCCCCCGAATATAAGCATCCTCCCCCCTCATCTATGTGAATTTTTCCTTTTTTGTAAATGTACCCTTTATAAGCCCTCCCCTTCAAGTTTTATTTTCTGACGCTTTCAATCCTTCCGGTTTTTTTTTTCTGTAAATAATATATCTGGAAATAATATTTAATATAACATATGTATTTAAAGACATAGTGCTTCTTGTTTCAATCAGGGGTCAAAGCGTTGTTATCAAAACAATGAAGACCACTGAGTGTTACGCCATCATTTTAATTTTGAGATCATATTTGGAAGTTTTGAAACGATAACATGTTAATGGAAAAAGAGGAATATAAGAGAAAATATATAAAATCTGCTCCATCTATTAATTGAGTTCATTCCCGTACTACAGTGGGCATAATATCGCTTTGAAAATAAAATAAATACCGTAAAGTAGCGAAAGTAAGCCCCCTTCCCCCTCATGTGTGGTAATTTTTCCTTTTTTGAAAAAGTGCCATTTATAAGCCCTCCCCTTCAAGTTTTATTTTCTGACGCTTTAAATCCTTCTGTTTTTTACTGGAAATTCCTTAAGATTTTTTTTCTTCATTTCTCCTAAATCAATATATCATATGCAATTTATTTTTATCTAATCTCTTTACGTACTAATGTATCGTAGAATGACATACTTCGCTATGCGCGCTACCAGACCTTTGAAAGGAATGTTCCTTCCCAGATAGCATTTTCAATTTGCAGAAAATTAGCAGCAGTCTTGCTTTGAAAACCTGCAAAGTTGCAGCAAGCTCAGCATGACAAGACTGAAAGTTCATTACAAGACTGCAGCAAGATAACGCAAACGCCGAAGTCACCACACTTTGAACTTGAAGCTAACTTGTCGTGCAAGTTAGATTTATGCTGTATCAAATTTATTGCAAATTAACGGCAAACAAGTAATCAAACTTACTGTAAAGTAGTAATCTTTCCACGCCGCACCAGTGTTGCCAGTGGGCTACTTTTTTTTAATTCCAATTTTTTGATTGCCACCACTTTTTTGAAACGGTAAAATTACCTTTAGCTTTCGCCTTAATTAATATGTCATTAAATAAGCCGCATTTTACCATTTCAAAAAAGTGGTGCCAATCAAGAACCTGAATTTAAAAAAAGTAGCCCATCTGTTACACTATAAGTTAAACCCTTCAGAGGCGTCCATAGACCTGATCAGGTCTATCGAGGCAAACACACCATCAGAAGGCACATGCATCGTTTTCATCACCATAAGCAAGTTAAGGTAATATTTGTACTTCTCGATTTGAGCCTTTCTTTATATTTGATAAGTATAGCGTTTAGAAAAAGCGGTGCCAACCGAATAAAGTTTCAATAATTTCTGCGTATGTGCTGATTGTCTATTCTCTCAACAGAGAGATTTTTTGCTTTCGTCCCTTTCGTGAATTGAAGACAGTCTTGCCATCAGTTTCACAACAAACTACTCATACAAGTAGGGGATGGTATACCTTGCGGGAAATTTGCTGCGAATTTCTCAATTCAAATTTGTCACGGCAAGATAATGTCAGAACAAATCAAACTTGCTGCTAATGTTCATGCTACCTGAGTTTGAAGGATACTATTAATGTTTTCCTTGATTTTTATGCACTAAGATTTAATAAATATTTATATTGAGTTTAAGTTTTGTAATTTTTGTTCATTTTTCTTTGATGTCTAATTTAATTATTTTAAGCAAGTTTGATCCATTAACCCTTAAATTCAGGATTTTTTATTTTTTGTTTTGAAAAAATTATATATGATTCTCTGAAAGGCTTATTACGCAAGAAAAATAATGAGAAAAATCAGAGATACATTTTTCATATAATAGTCAATCTTTTCTCCTGTTGCACATCTGAAATACAAGTAAAAACGACTGTCGTGTGGCTGTTTTACGCTAAAATATTTCGAATTAGTAAATATTTTAATAAGTATGTCTCCAAATACCTTATTTTATATAATTATTTATTTTATAAAACTGAACCTTTAACCCTTTAATTCCCATGATAGAATACGTACCAGAAATTACGTAGTTCAGAGAATCTGACTTTACACCAGAAAGTTTCAATGGATAATTTCGATTTATTTAAAAAACAGAATGTCGATTATTAATTAAAGCACACATTGCTATTTTAATTTTCTGGTGTGAATTAGGTATATACGAATAATAAAAATCTATTAAATTCAAAATACTGTTGTTTGCATATATGCAAAGCTGCGCACTAAAGGGTTAATTTATTATTTTTACCCGACTGAAAAGAAGGGTTATGTGTTTCACGCGTATCTGTGTATGAGGATTTCTTTATACCCTCGAAACATCCCAACAGCTGGATGGATTTTAATGAATGAGGTCTCTATCAATTCGTTTTAACGGTCCGATGGTTATAGGCTAGGTTTTGTTTTTATAAATTCAAAATGGCGACAGAGAAATACTAAATTGCAGTAGAGACGAAAAAGATATTTAGACACCCTATTGAGTGGCCTATCATTGGATAGGTCTTTCAAAATGAAGACGATGTTTCATTGACTATTTTACAGTTAGAAGCTCCGTTAAAATATTACACAACCTGGAAGTTGTGCATGTATTGTGGATCTTTAGCTTTACTGCAACTCTAACCATCATAGACATCTATACACCTCATCAAACAGTGTTTATAGATAGGAACTAACAATTAAACACAACTTAAAAGTCATCAATGCAAGTAAATAAAAAAATAGGTAAGTAATATAAACAGGTAATATAAAATATATATATATTTTTTTTAAGTCAATTCCTACTTAGGTCAATAAGAGAACTTTTTTTTCTCCCATTCTTCTTTCCTTTTGAGTGGCGCTTAAAATGCCTTGATCAAAAAGAGGGCTTTCTCGGTCTTAAAATACCTTGATCAAGAAGAGGCTCTCTCGATTATTGAAAATTAATTAATTTAATTTAATTAATGAATTGATATTTGAAAAAAAACCGGATTGACATCAAGTGTCATCCGCTAAAAGTTAAAAAAAATTATTTGAGCTTGATTAGATGAATAATAAGTATTTTATTAACGACTTAAAATATGAACAAGATATATATAGCGAGAGTGTGAGCTAATAGTAGGAATTGAAAAAAAAAATTTTCACATTGATGAGAAATAATTAAGTAGTTCGCTTTTCACTCAGTCGGGTTTTTTGATTTTTTAAATTTAATTGTTTATTATTAATAGGAACTACTTAGCTTCCATGGAAAGGAATTTTAAAACCAAAAAATGTTAATTTGATCTGATTTTATTTTGCAAATTGTAAAAATCCTGTGAAATTTCATAAATTCCACATAAATCCCTCCCCCCTCAGCCTCCCAATTTTTCTATTCTTTTTCTCAAAAGTTCCAATGATAAATGCCCTTAAAATCTTTAGAATTTCCTGTCTGCTAAAGGGGGGCTTACTTGCGGTACTTTACGGTACATAAATATCATTTTTACTTTCTTCTATCTTTACAAGAAGAAAGTATTGGATTCGTAAAAATTTTTGAATTCCGGTTTTCGACGGATTTACACTTTTTAGGGGTCAGAGATCCCGAAAAACATGTTTTTACAGAATGTCTGTCTGTCTGTATGTGACACAAATTATGTGGGCGCTCTATCTCAAAAACTAATGAACGGAATTTAATATAAACTAATATTCAGTTAGTCCCTGATATAAATTCATGAAGATTACTTTTTGGTGTAAATCGCCCCGCAGGTGACGCTGCTATGCTGCATTATTCATGATTATCGCAATAGCTCTATCTCAAGAACTAACGCACGAATTTACATCAAACTTCAGATTCAGTTAGTCCCTGTTATAAATTAGTGTTGTGTAGTTTTTTGTGTAAATTGCCCAACAGGTGGCGCTACTATACTGCATTTTTCACGATTTCCGCGATAGCCGTATCTTAAAACTAATGCATGAATTTTCATAAAACTTTAGATTCAGTTAGTCCCTGATATAAATTGATCCTGTTAAGTCTTTGGTGTAAATTGCCTAGCAGGTTCCACTGCTATGCAGAACTTTTCACGATTTTCCCAATAGCTCTACCTCAAAAACTAATGCACGGATTTTCATAAAACTTCAAATTCAATTAGAAGTTGACCTAAGTTGTTGCTGATTACATTTTGGTGTAAATCACCTAACCGGTGCCGCTGTTATAATGCATTTTTCAGGAAGTATTAACATGTATGAGATAGAAGAAAATTTTGGGATTGGTACATTCGACTAGTTTAATCTTAGCCACTTTTGCCTATAAATAAAATGTACTACAGTAAAACCTCCATAATGGGCACTCCCGACGGACACCTCTATTTAACGGACAGTTTTCCAATCCCCACGCCCAAAACTTAAATTTTTGTATGTTTAACCTCAGAATAACGGACATTCCGAATAGCGGAAAGTAATTTTGACGATAAAGGATGAAAAATTATTTTTGAACGTGAAAAAAAAACGAAAAAAAAGTAAACAGGCCTCTAAATTTATTACGACAATGTTTCAAAAAAGCAGGCTTATATTAAAAGAAAATTAAACACACATTTCCGACACATATGAAGAATTAAGCGAAATAAGTGAATTAATGAAATGTATCAGTAGTGAAGAAACAGCCGAAAATTTCATTAATATTGATGATGAGTTACCTACTGAAGAACAATCAGCGATTATATTCCTTCAGAATTTCCAATAAAAACCGACTCTATTAGTGATGATAAAACAGATACTGAAACTGGAGATGCTTTTCCTGAAATATGGAAAATTTTCAAGAAGTGGCAAAATACAGTGAGCACAATTTTTTTTGTAAATAAAATGATCAAGAAAGATTAAAATTACTGACAAGAGTTAAAACTTCACATTGAAAAACAAATTACATGTAAAATTACGCAAGCAAAAGCAAACTTTTGCAGTAATAAGATATTTATAAACTTTTTTCTAGTAGTTATTATAATCATTTACTTTCACAATAAATACTAAATTAAATACACGTTTATCGGTAGGGGGGTGGAAATACTCAACCTCTGATATTATTGCACAGTTTAATTCACTCTAATTGGCTCGATTAAAGTACCCCCATTATTGCCTCAATCAAAGTGAAAGACGTGACGAACGCCCTCTGGGTAGATTCGGAAGATCTCGTTAAGCTGATTTTAACGATGTGTCTTCCATATGACCCATTCAGTCTGATTGATTTCTCTGCAATAAAAAGGCATTAACGTCATGTTGCCAAATCGTCTGATGCAATAATAGTAGAAAACGAAACTCAGGAGCAAGAAAAGTTCGGAATTGGAGAGGGTAAATCTCTTTTTATTTATTTATTTATTTTTGTAATTTTAGAAATAACCCCGCTTCGAAAAAGGGAGGAGGGGGATATTTTTATAGAAGTCTGGGAAGATGATTTCTTTTTATGTAATGTAATTTAATAATAAAATAGTATTTTAATTCGCTTTTATTAATGTACTTAAAGCAATAGGCGTGAGCGTGATTATATGAAAATGGTAAAAGCTTTAAAAGAAAAACTCAATACATAGCACTAAAACATAATTTTTTTAAATGTCATAGTTCAAAAAATCATCTTACTTAATATATTTTTATTTTATTTTATTTGTCTATACTAAAAAAAAAGAAAGGCATTTGTGTGTCTGTGTGTGCGCAATGGCTGGTGAAATCTATCGCACGTAGAAGTCTGCAAATTTGGATGCGAATAAACGAAGACAGGTCCCAACGATTCTGATAATCAGATTTTGTATTTCTTTATAATTAGGCAAGTTATTAATTTAAAACCCTCATCAAATGTTATTGAAACAGCTTCGATCGTCCTCAGTTTGCTGCGGTCATGAACGCTTCCCCGCATGTCCGAGGAAAATCGTTAAGCACTTCATGCAGAAAGAACAGGAAAACATAGTTTTTCTACCGCTCTGAACTGTTTGCAGTGTATTTTAATTATGTTAACCCTTTATGTTCCAAATTATGAATTCACGAAAATTTCATCTTCTAAAGCATTTTTAGTAATGTTTTTAAACTATATTAGGAGAATTATAGAATCATTTAATAATTTTTTTAAGGATTTTGCCAGTGAAAATTAATTAAATTTGAATTTATAGAAATTTTGCGCACTATTTATGACTCCACTCAAAGCTTTTATTTAAAATATTTTCTTAGTATTTGATAGCATTAGGAAATATACAAATATAATGCTCTTACAAAAGAAATATAGAAATATTTCCAAACCTTTTCACCCACAATCTTTCATCGTCAAGAAAGCTGAAGAGATGCAAATGAGAAAGAAATCAGCCTTTTAAAAATACTTTTGTTTTGTGCAACCAACTCTTGGAACAAGATAAAATAAAGTATCGGTAACTCATTGTAAACTGCATTACTACTAATCGATCTACTGAATGAATTTTATAACAAGTTATTTTCATGGTACTTTAAAGTACTGTCAGTACATAAAGGGTTAAACTATTTTAAATATAATGAAATTGATGCACATTTATGGGTTTAATACAAGTTTCCTCCGGTAGAATATGAAGTGCATAGCATTTACAGGGACAGACAAAAGATTTCGGATAGAGTACTGTCTCCGAAGCACTGTATATTAGCAATATGGAAATGCATTTTTAGTTACGGTATGCGTTTGTTTAAGTAAATTTGTTGCATACTACGTGGTGTGTATAGATATATGCAGGACTACACAAAAGACTTCTTAAACGTTATGAATTGTTTTGAGTATGAGCGTAGAATGTTTAAAGGTGGTTTTTAATTGACTTACACATTTTTGCTCTATACTATATATATTACTTAGTATGCTGAAAGATGTTTGCAGAATAAAGGGCTAGAATAAAGGTAAAATGATATAAAGGGCTACGCAAAAAATTGGATACATGGCCATCTATGGATGATAATTTCTGGAAGCGTGATTTAAGCAGTTGTAAACATGTTTTAGTCTGAAATAAATTTTAGCTCACTATGTGGCGCGTATATAAAGGTAGTAGATATAATACAGGGCTGTACAAAAATATTCACGTACGTTTCCGTCTATTGTTATAGAGTTAATATTGTTGAAGGTAAATTACTGAAGGTTAATTTTCAATCTATTATACGTTTTTTTTTTTTTTTACTAAACAAAATTTTCGCACACTATATATAATATAGATCAAATATAAGGCTGGACAAAAGAATTTGAGTACCTATTTGGCTACAGAACGGTAATTGGTGAAATTGGTTTTTCAAATGTGTTACGCATTTTCTAAAATGTTCACTTAAGTATCTCATTTACCTTATTTATTTAAGGGGTCTCAAAACTTTTAAAATTTAAAAAAAAAAAGAAAAAAAAGACCATTTTCAACATTTAATATCTTAAAATATATTTGATTTTAAGACACAATTTTAATTGGTATGAAGGATATAAGTATGTTCTTTATTTTCAAATATTTAAAAAATTGCGAGATGCAGAATTAGCATTTACTGGATGTTCCAAACTGTCATACATTTGAAGAGCAGGAAATCGGCATAAGAGATTACAAAATAAATTTTGCAACTAGAATAAAAATTTTGGTGCCTACTTCAGATTATTATAATTACCCTGAACCTAATTAAATTTGTATTCAAACTATTTTTATATTTTTAATACAAAGTTGTATTTAGCTAATGCAAAATTTAGAAAATTTCAACAATATAATCATCTTACAAAAATATTTTTAGGTTCAGTTTATACAGACTAACAATATTCAGAAGTTTTTGAGATATCGTGCGCTTTTATACCCAAAAACGTCATTTGGAGAAAAATGACTTCAAAGTTTCGGAAACGCCGCTTCAGCTATTGAGTGGGTATAATTCTAAAAGCCGTAACTTCTGTTCTAATGGGAATTTCAAGGAAACAATTATATCACAACGTTCAGAAAAGATGGGAGTTTAACATCTAAAAAATTTAAAATTTCGAAAATTTTAAAGCTTTAAGAGTCTTAAGACCTCTTAAATAGCGAAGTTTTTAAAAGTACTCTGGAAGTGTAGGAAAGTGTTTCACGTGTCGGATTCGTGTTCGTCCTTATCTTCATCTGCACCACTCTCGGAATTACCAGTGCAAGACGTTAACTTTTTTGCGTCTTTGATGAAGACGTTTAAATTTCCCAGTTTTCTTGCGCTTGTCCCTTCGTCGACGTTAATGTTCTGTTTCACTGATCCAGTTCCCAAAACCATTCACTCACCGCAATCCAATTTTAAAACAGAATGGTCATCCAATTCCTTTGTTGGAGCACATCTTGGAACAGATGTCATAAATTCCCAGGGCCGCCATCTTGGAATTTTACTTGGCGTGAAAACCCCTTTCCCGCCAAGTAGTAAATGTCGCCAAACACCGATTTATACGCATGTTAGATTTAACGAAAATAAAATGTAAATAATAAACAAAACTCGCTAAAGTGGCAATCAGTAATCGTTGTATGAGCGCTCCGCGCTCATTAACCGACAAAAAACATCATTGGATTCAGCAGTTCCCGCTTTGTAGCAATCTCAAAATATAAAAAACTCGTAAAGCAACAAAATATGCATAAAATTATCAACATACCTTAACAGACATCTGCTTTCTTGAAAGCTCAAGCACGAAATACCTGTCATAGCATCACCGTCATTTTCCAAAATAGGCTTATGAATACGCATTGACACAGTGTAAACAAACCTCCTTTTTTCGTCGAAATTTCCGCATATTTCTTATTACTTCAGCAAGAGCGTTTAAACGGACTACAAAAACTATAGTCAATCAAATACATCCAATAAATTTAACATAAAAATAAAAAGACAGAACGATACCACACGATATCAAAACACATCCACAAAATCCTAAGTGAAAATGAGCTTCTCAGGGGTTGCCAGAACACACACGTAACGCGGGGTTCCACATATTGATAAAGATCGCCAACATAAAATCGCCAAGAAATCTCAAAACATCCAAGATGACGGCCATCTGGGAACATGCCGCATCTAAGCCCACATCTTTTGTCTGTCGTGTAAAGCCGACCTTCAAGAAATAATTTCTATCGCTTTGGATTATCCCAAACTTTGTTGAGGTACTGCAATGTATCCAGCACATTGCAGATAGTGGTTATGACTTTTTATCGTGTTCCATGTTGTTGAGGAAAAGTCTTGCCTAGACGCTTTAGGTAGTGTCATTTTGGGACTTCAACTACACCCTGATCCATTGGCTGCACATTGGTCGAACTCGGTAAATTTGAAGAAAAGTCCATATCACCCTACATTCGACTACCATATTTTCTGGTAATTTGTGAATGCAGGCTTGTTTTCAAAACTACATCTCGCCGCTCGTTGTTGCCGCTTCTCCGGAAATCTGCTTGCGTTGATTCCATGCCGATTTTTGAATCGATCCAACAGTCATTTCATAGTTAAAATTTAATGTTGAGAGTCTTTGCATCTACAAAACCTTTCTCTTTCATTATTTGCCCATTAACAGACATATTCGGGTTTGAGTTTGAGTATGACAGTTAACCCCTTAACGCTCGAATTAAATTACAGTTTAAAAATTCAAATTGCTTATCGGCACCAGTTTTTTGAAAATGAAATATTCACCTTATTTAATGACAGGTTAAATGATACCACAGTAAAGCCAATTACACTATTTTATAAAACTGGTGGGAATCGAAAATTCTGAATAAAAGACACAGCCCTTGAATATCACGGGAGCGAGAATTAAGGGGTTAAACCAATGGTGACGAAACTTGTGGCATCTTTGGTCAGGATTTGAGGGTAAACAATTTTCTCGGGTTCCATTGAAGTTAAACTTGTTTTCTCGATCCATACGTACACTGTATATAATACTAAATTTAGGCTCAGAAAACAAGCTTATGCACGCACCATACTAAGTTTAAATTAAGCTGTAAATTATTATCTACTTTACCTTAATAAATTGAAAAATTGTGATCATTCAGCAATTTTATGCACTGCATTTGTACAATATAGGCACATCTACTCCTGATTATACTACCATTCTTCCAAATTTCAGATATACTACTTTTACAAACATGCACTATGGAGATTTAAAGGTTTTCCTGCATTGTGAGATCTTGGATAACCACAAACTAATCTTTATAGAAAACAAAAGTCAGAAACATTCCTCATTAGAGTCGAATTACTCTGAGCCAACTAAATGACAGTTTTACATCCCCGTAACCTTTTACATATTCTGCCTAACGTGTTATATGCAATAATATGTCAACAAGAAGCACACTTGGATAGATAATGCTTATCATACAGTTTTGTTTAATCAGTGTAACACACGTAATTTATGTTCTTTCGACTATAAATTTATATTTGAATTATCTGGTAGCAAAATCTTCAATAAATGAATTTTGGAATCAATAAATTAAAATCTAATTCTATTATTTTAAGAACATTTTTGATTTTCAACAGAGTCTTATTCTTGACAGCAACAGTCTTGATAGCATTTCAAACGAGATTTTTTGCCCCAAGAGGCCGAAACTCTATCGCGTATTAACCGTTCTCGTGATAAAACGTGATATTTTTGCATTAGTCTTATGGGCACTGTTCAAAATTCAGGAAACAAATCGCGTATTAACTTAGTTCGACTATGTTGTCCCAGATTAATTTTGTTATTACTACTGCTTCTGTAAAAACAGAAGTAACAAGATTGTTTATTACAAAAATAAAAATTTGCCGTTGGAAAGTGAAATTGTAATTAATAATTAAAATAATTCTATATTTTTACTGGTTAAAAATGGTTTACTTTTGTATGTATTATTTACATGTTAAAAAAGCAAACCATTTTGAATATCCAGACGATCTCAAAAAATGACTGGAACAATTTTCACGAAATTTGTCTTCTATACTGAATCGAGCGCGAGAAAACGATTTACCTAGGACCCGAATTCGGGAAAATTCTTCTTAACAAGTTAAAACAAACTCAACTTTTGTGAATGCTTCTTGCTGTAAATAAAAAAAACTGATTTTCACGACACTTGTCTTCCATACTAATTCTGGGAATAAAATGACCTAGCTAGCTTTCGAATTCGGTAAAGCTCGTTTTGATTGGTCAAAAAAACCCAGCTTTGAAAATACTGCTATATATCGAAAACGGCTCTAACGATTTTCATAAAACATCATTTCTCTAACTAATTCAATCATGAAGAAACGATGGAGCGAAGTCCCCAATTCGGAGTTTTGCTATAAATCGAAAACGGTTCCGAAGATTTTCATGAACTAATAATTCGAGCACGAAAACTATTGTTCGGCGAAACTCAGATTTTGGGCCGAAAAAGAAAACAGCCGAATTTTCGGTTGATCTCTATTTAGAACTATTTTCGATCACCTTGCGGCCAATGTAATTTACATAAAATAAGACATGTACTGATACGAGCGCAAGAAAATTATCAGATAATTCTTAACTTCATTTAAGGGTGTTCTCAAATCCAAAAGGGCTACTTTCTGACATAAGTTTTAATTTATTTTTGTTCGAAAATGCATGGAACTAGCTGGTATTGTTGTTCAGAAACTATGTAATTGAGCTGTGTTTTTTTTTTTTTTTTTCATTTTTTTGCAAACGCAATAGATCTTTCAGAAAATAGTGTCAAAGTGGGCGTTTTGAGCCGAATTTCCGCGTGAAAGAAGAAAGAGCCCTCAAGAGCGGGCGAAAAAGTGTTTGTCACGTGATCAAATTCACTTATAACTCAATAGGTAATTGATTGATCAAAAAATGGATAAAACAGTTCAATTCCAAATCGCTTCCATGGCCAAGCTTTCCAATTTTATACCTTTCCGTTAAAAAAGAATTTGTAAATGTGTCAAAATGTTTTGCGCTTGTTGAGCAGAGCAGTTAAGAACAGCCTTAAGTTGTTTTGATACATTAAAACAAACATTTAAAGATACTGCTGACGTGCTGTCAGTGACAATGAAGTTAAAAGCTATTGGGTTTTAATTTTGTAGACACGATGCGTGTTGATGTCAAAAAAATGTGATGGAACAAAATTCTGTTAAATGAAATTAAACTTATCACTAATAACGCTTCTAAAAAGCTGTCTATCACAGTGTCAATATGAGGCAATAACATATAGTCCTTCAAATATAAAAAGTTTATTAACCCCTTAATTCTCGCCACGGGCTGTGTCTTTTATTCAGATTGTTTGATTCCCACCAGTTTTATAAAATAGTGTAGATGGCTTTATTATGGTACCATTTTACCTGTCATTAAAAAAGGTGAAAATATCTTTTTCAAAAAAGTGGTGCCAAAAAGCAATTTGAATTTTTAAACCGTATTTTAATGCGACCGTTAAGGGGTTAAATAAAACAGCCACATACGGAATAAAGCAAAACGCAACATCGGAATAATTTAAATACTGTAAAATAAAAAATATAAACAAAAAATAAAGAATGTAATATATATTTTTAATTACAGTTTAATTAATGATTCATATTAATTAAATTATGATTATACATTGAGAAATCAATTTTGAAATCTTAAAAATATAATGCCTTTTTCCTTTCCTGTTGCAAAATTTTAATATTAAGCATACAGGGAATTTTTCTCAAGTATAAAAAAATATTTTATACCAGAATTTTATTTAAAACTATTTAACGCTTTTATTTAACTTATTTTTGAATGATTTATTTTATATATTTTATTAGGAAATTTCTGGTTCAAATCGAAATATTTTAATTTGGTGCCGGTCAAATAACCGGTTGTTGGTATATTTAGTGTTATAAAAAGAAACATAATATTGTTATTGAAACATTATAATTCTTTAATAAATTCAATAGCTCGCGCTTTCTAGCAAGCATTTTTTTTTTTTTTTTTTAAAGGTAGCGTATTTTCCATAATCGGTTCGGTGTCCATGACAAATTATTGTATTGTAATGGAAATGTTTTTGAAAAATCATAAATTGGAATAAAAAATTAGTCATGATTTTTCAAAATAAACATTGAATGCTTATATGTATACTGTGTGTTTATGTGTGTTTATGTGTGTATTGGGTAAGTGTGAACGAAGACAGCACAAAGGATTTCCTTTAATATTCATTTCAAAATTCCTTATATAATTAATTTATAATTATTAAATCATTACATATACATCATTAAATTTAATTTCAAGAGGATTACAAAAAAAAGTTTTTTTTAATCCAAATTATTTAAATAAAATTACAAATTTTTTAAAACTCCGAAATTTCAAAATTTATCGGAGGTTCAAATAAAAATAAAAATTTCTAAAAACAAAAAAAATTGTTTAACAAAATTTAAAATTCCTAAATTAAAAAAAAATAGCTGAAGTTCAAACAAAAATTTAAATTTTGCAATTTCTCCTAAAAGAATTTTTTAATTGAAGAAATAATTATTAAAATATTTTCCCTTAAAATGGTAAAAAAAAAAAATTACAAACCTTCTGTAAAATTGTACAGTGTGTGTTAAAGTGTGTTTGTGTGTATATAGTGTATTAAAAATTTGTGTTATTCTGTTCGAAGATCGCACAGAAGATTCTTTTTAATATTTCTTTCAAAACTCTTTATCTTTTAATTAGTAAATAGAAATCATTAATTTATAATTATTAAATCCTTACACAGACATCATCAAATTTAATTTTAAAAGAATTACAAAAGGAAGCTATTTTTTTAATCAAATTAAAAATATTCAAGTCAAATTATTTCAATGAAATTCAAAATGCTGAATTTTTTAAAATTCCAAAAATTTATCGGAAGTTTAAGTATTTAAAATTTTTAAAAATAAAAAAATTGCTTAAACAAAATTTAAAATGTTGAAATTTCTCAAGAATTTAATGGATTGTTCAAAAAAAAATTCAAATTTTCTCAAAACAAAATAAATTGTTTAAAGGAAATTTACAATTCCAAAATTTCAAAAATTTAGCGGAAGTTTAAACAAAATTTAAAATTTTTCAATTCCTCATGAAAAGAATTTTTTAACTAAAAAAAATAATTGTTAAACTATTTTTCAACAACTTTTAGCCTTAACAAAACAAAAAAAAAAATACGAAAATTCTGTAAAATTTAATTAATTAAATCTACTCCGAAAGGGAGGAGGAATCTAAACTTCTACGCCGGGCTTTGAACCAGCAACCTTTTAAATAGGAAGCAAATGCGTTACCACGAAGCCAACGCAAAAAAGACTGAAATTAAGGTTCTGTTTTAAAATGAAAATCGCAAAAATGGTCACATGTCATTAAATTAATTCTTTCAATTAAAATAATGTAAGACTTTTCAAAATTTTATGATTTAAGGTATGATCAGAGGTACTCAGCTGTAAGTATGCAAAATTTCAAGTTTCTAACTTATACAGTTTCCGTGAAGGAACTCTGTGACAGACAGAGGAGTGAGGCGAATAGGGTTTCATCCCATGAAAGAAACCCTAAAAATTAGTTTTATACGTATTTTCTTTCGAAATAGCAATCCAAAATTTACAATTCGGAAATTGTACGTCAAACGTGGCAAATGAGGTGAGGTCACGCTATAACTAATTTTATAAATATTCGGATCCTGGTGCAATAGCTGTTGCACTCATGCAAAAATGCATAAAAACAAAATTTATTACGATTATTAAATTCCGTAATACGCAAATAATATAACTCCTTCTTAAATAGAACGTAATCACCATGGCAACCAAGTATCATTACCTATCGTGGGATATCATTGATTACGTATGATATGATTTAGTAGAATAAAGGAAACTTTTATTAATACCTTTTTAAGTTTTGATTTGATTTTCATAAAATTTGAAATGTCGCGACAAAATTCCGAAACGATTACGTATATTAAATTTCATACCATTCGGTCGGGTAGTTATTGCGCTGTTATATGCGGACAGACAGACAAGCATGCGAAAAGATCAGACAGCGCCTATAGGTGCTACGTATTTATATAATTACGAACGCACCTAAAAACAACGCATTTTCTTAACAACAGAGAAATACGGAAAATGTGCTTTAAAAACAAACCCAGTTTGTTTTATTACATCATTTCGCTTAGCTTAGATCATTTCTACTAAATCCGCAAAATATCTCAAAAATCTTCTAAAACTAACTCTTTCTACGTTTCTAATAGTCGCAGTGTGATTTTTTAGCTTGAAACAGAATGATGTACTTAATACTTTAATCTGGCAATCAGTCTTAACTGACTTTAAATTCGCTATCAGTGCCTAGAATAATTATTAAGGTAAAAACAGGCACCTAGAAAACAAACATTTATTCAAGACTTTGAAGCCCTCAACATGTAACCTACATATCCGGATTAAGAACGGGCTTTAGAGAGTAATTTGAAAACAGAAAGTTTCTCATATGTCTTCAGTTTATTTATTTCTTTTAACGGGAAAAAGTTTTTTTTATTTATTTTTTAAGTATTAATGCTGAAACAGAGTGTATATAAAGACTTCAAACAGAGTAGCAAAAGTAAACATCGTTTGAGCTGTATCAAGATTTTTTTTTATTTAAAAAATGATCCGCCTGCCAATTTATTTTTCTTTTGTGTTGTGTGTTCTGTTTTTTGTAGCGAACTGCCAGGAATATGATTTCGCAGCTGAAATATCTCGTCAGTGCTGTAAGTGCTATTACATTACTTTTCATTATCTGCATACTTTTTTTCATGACAGAAATGATAATTTCTTCTGTAACAACACTGTAACTGTTTCTTCTGTAGCTACAAAAAAAAATTCCGGCGGGGGGGGGGGAGAGTTCAAACTTATAATTCAAAAATTTACCAACGTGAAACAAGTTGCTCTATTTTCAAACTAAAATGATATGTTCAATGTGTGTTTAATGATAATGATACTTATACGAAAAAAAAAATATTTCCAAATTAAACATACTGAAACTAAAAACAAAAATTATTATTGGTTCATTTAATGAAAGTTTTTGTCTTCAATTGTGTACGAGTCATAATCGTACTTCATATGAAAATAGGGTACTTTTCCATTATACGGACACCATTGTCGCCAAGGCATGGCGTCCTATATATACATATATATACATATACATGTATATGTACAGTCGCGGAAATAAAAAAGTAAACACCCCCCACTAACTCCTCAACAAATTATCGTAGAAGAAAGTTACTGGTACCGAACGATTGGAAATAATGTCTACTTTTAAATGATAGAGATAAAATTTGCTTAGGGGACCATCTACATATTTAAACGAACCATAACTTTGTTTTTTTCAATAGCAGTACACAATTCTGACAGCATACATGAACTCTACATCCTTCAATTAGCCTAAAAACAAATTTTTATGCAATTCGTACCATAAGTTTCTGAGAAATTAATTATTTTAAAACGAGCTTATTTTAAGGGCTGTATCCAAATTGAAGTTCGGAAATCGATTGTTAACCGAGAGAGCCCCCATCTTCATCAAGCACCTTAAAAAGTCAATGAAGTCAATTCTAGATTACAGGACAGCGGAAGAAATTTCAAAATATCTAGTCACTTCTATTATAGACGGCCCCTTAAACCATCATTTTGCCATTTTTTAAGCATAATTTGAAAACTACTTGGAAGAAAAATGTGAAATTTTGGATTTGCATAAAGCAGGACTTAATTAATCTAAATCCATCAAAAAAAATTGTAGGTTGTAATTCATAATTTTTTCGAATATCAATTTCATAATTCATAATTCATATCATAAAATTATAAAAATTGCAAATTCGGCGTATTTATGTTTGGGTATATTAGTATTATTGCTACAAAAAAATTAGCACATTAGGAGCATAATTTCTGGAGATATAAATAAAAATGTGAAAATGTAATTTAACATTAGAAGCACTAAATTTTGAATGTTTATAATTCAAAAACTTATCATTCAAATGACTTGAAATTCGGTGTCTAGGCATAGTTTGAACCGAAGATTTGAAATATCTCGTTAAAATTGGGTATATTGTCATTGAAAAAAATGAAGTTTGGATTCGTTTTAATATGTAGATGGCCCCCTAAGCAAATTTTATATACATCATTTGAAAGTAGACTTTATTTCCAATCGTTCGGTACCAGTAACTTTCTTCTACGATAATTTGTTGAGGAGTTAGTAGGGGTGTTTACTTTTTTTTTCCACGACTGTACATATACATAGATATGTATACATGTATTTACATATAAGTATATATACATATGTATGTATATATATATATGTATATATGTGTATATATATATAAACACACATATATATGTATGTATACATTTGGCATGGTGTCCGTATAACGGAAAAGTAGCAAAAATAGCCTCATACTTTTAGATTTTTGAGAAAGGAACAAAGTTTTGGAGGAAATGTATCATAGACACTGTTGATTGACAACAGTAGGGAAATTCAGGTCTGGTAGATAGATGTATGATATTTTCGTGATATTTTCGAGCACAGAGAAACATAATGAGAAATTGAGTCTGGCTGCTTTTTGTATTTCTTTTGAAAGTTTAACTACTTTACTATTACAGAACTCAGAAAAATAGTCAGCAAAACAATTAAAAATTCTTTTTTTTTTTACTTTTTACTTTTTATTTTAAAATAAAGGGGGGAGGGTTAAAAATCTATAATTTCCCAACTCTAAGCTCAAATTTCCTAAGTTCACATATATTTGGGGGGGGGGGGGGAAGCTACCCCATAATCCCCCATCGCGACGCCTCTGCTTATTACTTTTTTTCTGTATGTAATAGAAGAAATTATTGTAATCGATATTTTTTTCGACTTACAGTTTTCACTAGATTAATTTTAACACAATTATTCTAATTGATACGTAAATCATATCAGATGTAAATTTCCAACTGGGCGAAAAATGTCCGGACCAGGATTCGAACCAGGGATCTCTTGGCTGGAGCCGCCATTGCTCTACCATCTGAGCTATCCCGGACGAATCTTGTGGAACTTTTTCACCCAGAAAATACAGTTTTCGTCGAATTTATACATTGTAGGTGTCAGAGATCTTGAAAAACATGTTTGTACAAATGTCTGTCTGTCCGGGTGTCTTCGTTGTATTTTCAAAAAGTGTATGAAGTTTTCCTTACAATTGAACCAAATTTAATATATAAGTTTTTGACTATGGCAAGCAAGTACCAATTGAATTTCGAAATATTCCGCCGCTAAGGAGTGTTGTAAAAGCGATGTGTGTGCCATTTTCATTATTGTATCATCGAAAAGCGTAGGAAGTTATGCATAGAATTGAACCAGATTTCATATATATGCTTTTGACTATGGCCAGCAGGTCCCAGGACATATTCCACCAGAAAGGCGCTTTGATAACAATTTTTGCGTAATTTTCTGGATTTTTCGTAGTTTGGTTGAACATCGGCGGCTCGTGTCGCGATGGAAACTTCGCATCATGCTAAGTCGGAGATTTTCAAGCATCTGACATACAGAATAACGAAAAATTATTAAATATCATGATCGAGATTAACTCGTTTTTACTCCGATTAAATTGAGTGAAGCAGAAGTTTAACAGGAAAATCAAAGTTGGTATAGTATAGAACTAATAATGTTGAAGTGTTAACATGTGTAACTACTTTTAGGTAGATTTCGTAAGAAATGCTATCTATTACATTCTCCCCTATGTGGAAATCTCTGAAAACATTTTGCAGATATACACCGATCATGACCCCTAGAAGCCAAATCTATTCCCAGTTTAAAACTTTACTTGTGTAGGATCTATATCACTTTTTTATGAACACGATAACTTCCATAATTCTGCACAAATCTCTTCCAAACTGATACATGAAATCAAGGGCTAGAAAATCTCGGTCAAGTTCGTCAATGGGCAAAATCGGACGAAGGAGATGGAAATGGAGAGGGTGTTTGTGAAAAGAGAAAAAAACCCATAACTTATTAATTATAATACATATCGAATCAGTTTAAAGTTATTATCACTTCTAGGTATAGGGTCAAAATTATTTATGACAGATTTTTGATAAAATTAAAAATGAGCCCAAGGGGCGAAAAAAATAATGTTTTAAGAATAAAACAATTCATAACTTCGTCAATTCACAAAATATCAAATCTATTGACATTTATTATAAATCTTCTTAACTTGTCTATAACTTTTATACTTACAAGTTTTTAAGACCAACTCTTACCTAAAAGAAAGGGGGGGGGGGAGGGTGGAGAAGAAAAAAATCATAACTTCGTCAGTTTACAAGATATCGAATCCGTTTAAATTTATTATAAATCCTCTTTTAAATTATATCCTGAAATATTATCTACAACTTTTACACTGACATGGTTTTGATACGGCCAACTCTATAACGAAAAAATATTAAATAAAAATAGGGGTTGAAGAAAAAATTATAGTATTAATGTAATTCTGATAAAACCAGCTCTTGCAGATAAATGAAACTAAAAACTCGTCAAAAGCGGCTAGATAAAATTGTTAAGCTGGGTTTATTTCTTATCGTGATTTATTTTTTGTTGGTGAATTTTGTAATTAACTTCGAAATCTAGCTTTGCCTGTAGGCCGTGAGGGCAGGGATTTTTTAGAATTGTTATTAGTTTACTACTAGATTACTACTTTGTTACTAGAATCGACATATATTTTTTGTTACTTTGTTACTATATTCTTGGTTATTATTCTTATATACGAGACTAGATAACCCGCCAGGCATCGCCTTTTCTCGTGACTAATTGAATGTCCCTTAAATGAACTTCAGATTTGTATGATTTTATATTTTTAACTCCATTTTGTTGATTTTATATTTTCCAATGAAAAAAGCGCGAAAAAATATTGAATTTAAAGTATATGCTATTTGGTACTTTATTTTCTGCGTAATTTTATGCTTACTGAAAGTGGGCGAAATGCCGAAGAAACACACAGATTTTTACTGATTGCGGCGAAATTTTCACACCTTTTATTTTGCAAAAAATATTTCTATCCGTCCGTACATTTCAAAATTTTTGTAGTTGATGTAAATCTGGTCTACTGAGATGCTCTAAAAAGACTGTGTTAAAATACGGATATTTATATACTTTTAACGTAGAAAAAATATCCTCTCCGTGAGGCGCGAAGTGACCTGAGTTTACCACTGCATTTATAAGGTTAAAAGTCATATTTTTTTTTAACCGATTACACCACCGATTAGAAGACGGTGTCAGCTTTAAAAACATATTTTTGGTTTGTTGGTACTCCCAAAAGTGAGGTCTGGAGAGGCATTGGAATAAGGGAGAAAAACGTTTTTTGGAATAACAACCCTTTTTTAAATATTTTTAAGGAGTTAACTGTGATTTTTATTATTATTATTTGATTGCAGCTTTTGAGACGTAAGAGTATTATCTTTCAGAATATGTCTTCCGTTTTAAAATTTACTAACAAGGAAAGTCTCCATACGGACATGCTCCGAAAAATCGGAAAAATTGTAGAATGTTCCACTCGTGAGGATAGATATGTTTATTAAAAATTTTTTGGCAGAAACTCGATAGAACATCCGTAAAAAAATTATGAAAATTTCGATATTTGGCCATTTATCACCGGTTGGCGATGGAATAAAATTTCAAAAAATACTTTTCTATGTCAAATACTCTTTAAGATAAAAATGTTTCATATTGAAGTTGTTTAAATAGATGTAATGTAAATAACTTTAGTTTTGTCAGTTTTAGTTTGATTTAACTATAGTTTTGTCTTATATATATATATATATATATATATTTATAAGTAAAGTTAACTATTAAATTTTATGAATTAAAACAAAATTTAAATTAATTAAAATTGTTTCAATCTCAAAATGAAGTCCAATTGAGCACTGCCGATTCAATTTTGTTGCTATGGAAACAACGACTTGTTTGATATTGAAATGAATAACTGCAGCATTCTTCATCTTGCCTTTATTTTGGAATACGCTTAAATATATGAAAATATTTTTTATATATGAAATTATTTTTAAAGTAATAAAATTAAATAATAAGCAGCATAAATATGTAATACAAAAAAATGTATCTATTAAACTCTCTCATTGTTTAAGTTTAAATTCATTTAAATAACTATTTACACGCTTTCTAAAAATCAATTAACAAGCAATTTTCAGATGCATTAAAATCGTTTGCTTTTGGCGAGGAAAAGTGGTGCTCGCCAAATCGCGAGACGCTTTCGTCTTTTCCCGCCAAATACTCGAAAGTATTTTTTTTTTTTTTTACAAACTTTCTGTTTTTTTTTTTTTTTTCCAAAATGTTCTGAGTATACCCGCTAAGGAGGCTTTCCTTGTAAGCGGTTTGGGCGATGTAAGTTAATAAATAATAACAAAATCCCTAACCCGAAATTGTTTCTTTTCGTCCTTCATTTTCTGCCTGATGCGTAAATAAGGCTATTGCGCATGCGCCAGCGCTTTTTTCCCTCTCGCAACGACCAAGATGAGTTTTTAATGAGAGTGCGCTGCGATTGTTAATTAATAAATAATGATTTAAAATTCTGAGTCTTGGGGCATTAGGAGGAGGCTTTGGACTATCTTCACAAAAATTTTCATCCTCGTACGTGCCGTTGGCATATTCACAACATGGAACTATTAATAAAAAGAAACTGACATGTTCTTAAAATAGTGAAGCTTCAACTGTTCGCGAGGGTTGATTACAGCCGGATGGAACTTCCACCAGTACATTTAAATAGAAATTTCCTTCTTATTTAAAAACTTTATTAAATGCAAAATTTCAGTCATAAATAATGGCAAAAACAGATATTCATTTTTACTGGTGTAAGTATACTTTGGCTATATTCAGGCCCTGCGTTTCCGCCATCTTGTGACAACCAAGACAACCTGTTGTCAGTTTCAGTGAAAAAGATTATAATACCGGGGCAGACTGAAACCAGTAAAAACAAACAGAAAATTTTAACATATTTGTAAGTAAATATTTCCACGAATAAGGCGCTTAAATAAGACGAAATTTTCAGCTCATATTTACTGGTGGGAAATTTGTCCAGGCGGTAATCAGAAACTGCTGGTACGGTATTAAAAAACAGCCGCCATCTTGCGGCAACCTCGTCAGTTACTTCACTCGCAAATGGTAGACAGTACATTATTATGCCTCCTCGTCTTCATTCCTAGCTCCATCGTTCACAACACCTACTCGGTTCAGATTCGACACTGGTATTTACCAGTATATTTTTCTGGTATGAAATTTTAAATGTTTTAAAACACTTAGTTTTGTTATTAATCATCATATAGTAATGAAAATATCTTAATTCTAATAATATTATAAATGCGAAAGTGTGAATACAGTGACCGCGCTTATACGCGATGTACCGAAATTTATTTTCAGTACCACTTTTTCTGTACAGCGAAATTCTCCATATATAATCGTAGATGAAATACTGCAAACATTTTTCTTCTGAAATAGTGGTATGAAAAAATTATTTCTGTACGTCACTTATAAGTGAGAAGTCACTGTATGTTTGATTGAAATAAGAATCAAAACATATAGCTATTTCTTTAAATATTTTTGTAATCTTTATCTATTATATATTAGTTTTTTTGTTTTTTTTCAATGTTTAAAATTTCCCTTAAGTTAATAAAATTTGCATATTTTATTTGTTTATAATACATAAAATAAAAGTTATAAAAACAAAACTTACTTTCAATCAAATATACTAGTATTATATGTCTTGGGTTTGTGATATTGTGGCATTTCAAAGAAAAAAATATGAACATTGATTTGACATTAAAGAAATATTAAGTACAGCAATGTTAACCTTACGAAAATTCACGAGTGATTGTTTTTCTGGATTTTTCTAACCATCATTTAATAGTTATATTCGCCTTATAAACCACGAGATTGAAATATGCGACGATTACTATTTGGAAATAGACATAAAAAAAAATCAATTACCGTGAAAACCATTATTAGTTATGTTCAGCATCGTGCGAAAGGGGGGGGTGAAGGGAGCGGCCGCCCCGGGCGCAGAAATTTAGGGGGCGCCAAGTCTATACTATCAACTCGTTTTTATTTATTTATTTATTTATTTATTTTGGCCGTTGATTATTTTCCATGATTTTTTTTTTTAAGGCCATTCTTTTTTCTCTTTTTATTTGTAAAAAAACTATGCATATATGGAATTTTCCCCCAATGTAATTACGTACACTTTTACTTCCAAAGTTATTGCTTCGTCCCCTACCCTAACCACAAAAAGAAATTTCTGACTAAGGAAAGGACTTTTTCCTTTTTAAAACTTGTTTTAACGTTTTGGTAAGTCTCTTTTTTAGCAGAACGTTCTACTTTATTTATAAGTATTTTTTTTTTTAATGGATAGACATCTTTCTTTGGATTACATGAGTAAGTTCATATTTACTTGTCATAAAACTCTTTAAATTTCATGGTTTTATGATGTACATTTGTAATATCTTGTTGCAGTGTTTCTCATACTTTTTGCACTCTGCGCCCCCCCCCCTTTACATTATCTGCGAAACTCACGCGCTCCCCCACCCACACCCAACAGTGATAAGGAATTTTATCTAATTATGGGAGGCTTTTTCTTCGTTTCTTTCTATAGTTTTACTTTTTGTTAAAAAATAAAACAATCATTGAAAATATAATTTTGTCCTTTTAGTGAATCTGCTATTTACTTATCCAAATTTACTCAAAAATGTAAAAAGTTGAAAAACAATTACCATTTTTCACATTTTGTATCTTATAATACATATTTTAAAATTATAATTTTTGAGGGAATTGATAGATACATAAATGTTATTTTACTTTGAATTTTTTAAAACAAATTTCGAATAATTAATTTTTATACACCATATTAGACTTATCATTCGTGAAATAAACTGGTATGACAGCAGGCACGCAAGATCATCAGGTAAACTATGCATCTAATATGGAAATCTTGGTTGTTATATTTCAGTCGATGAACATCGTTTAATTTGTATTAAATCCATTTCTATATTTTAGAAACTAATTATAATTAGCATATTCGCAATTTTAAAAATTTCAGAAACGTAATCTCCTGGGCATAAATTTACAACAGCAATAGAGGTAAATTTAGGTTCATTTGATTTTCAAGAAGGAACAAAAACGAAAACATTTTAAGTTATGTGCAGTGCCAAAAATCTTAATAAGGAAAGTGACTTTTAAACTAATACCGTTTCCAAACTGAAGCTCTTTTTGGCTAATTGCAAAAGCATTTTCATGGCGTTTATTTTAAAGTGTTCAGAACTGATTATCTTTAATAAATATATAGTTTTGTAAAATAATAATAATAATAATAAAACGTTAACACCCGTATCCCGTATGGTCCCTCAAGAGATTTGTTTTCTACTTCTGCTCATATATATATTTGTAATCGACCGAAATTTAGCAGCTATCTCTTGCTGTTTGGGAATCATTCTGGATAAAATGTAAAATTGTAGGTAAGGTCATTGTGCCTAAATGCGACGCGATTCCCCATAGTTTTGTCGCATTTTGGGAATATTTGGGATTTTGTTAATAAATATATATTTTAATAAGTAGAAAATTGTTGAATACTGTGCCTTTAGTTCAAAACTAACTTGTTTCGTAAAAATTGAATCGTTATTTTTACTATAAATCAACAATATACCATTGTCGTATTTAGGTCATTTTTGTCGCATTTACGACAGTTAAATCCTAAATGAGACATTCATTGTCCTAAATGTGACAATGCGTTTTACACATGTCATTTCATCTTAAAATATTCATTTAATTGCTATGCATATTTTAATTACTTAGTAAAGGGTTGAAATGCCTAAAATTGAATGTTAAATAGCTTGTTATTGAACAATTGAATAAACTAATAATTTACATAAAAAATCATAACGGTACATAATCTTGAACACATTTTACTTAAATAACACATACTTCAAAATCCATATTTAACAGACTTTTAACTTTGACCATCGATAAAACAAGAAGTAATTAATTAATGACTGATACAACAAGTTTTACCAAATATTTTAAGTTTACTTTTAACGGATTTTTGATTTTCACCTTCCGTGTAGGCCTTAATTTTTCATTTTGATATCTGAATGGTATGTTTCTATATACGATCAGGATTTAAGTTGCTGAGCTTTACTTCCAGGTTGTTTTAGTGACTGACTTAAGGTTTTTAACACTTTTGTTCTTAAAATGCCGTTTTATATTTTTTACGCTTTAATCATTCTCTCTTTTTCATTTTTTGATGCTACAGTTTTTAAACATGTAGCAAAGTTTGACTGAACGGATTTTCGCTTTTTGGTAGGATTTTGAATTGCCTGCGTGACTGTTTTCATCAAACGACTTTCAAAAGCAGTGGTTTAGTTTCCGCGAAGAACGAAAATGCAGGAATGTCCCATGGTTCTATTTCAAACCACTGCATGGGATGGTACCGTTTACGCTCAAGGTACACACCAGAACCTGGCAAGCGTGAGCCAAGTGCTTGTGAACTAAATATATATTTCAACCTTGCTTTTAGTGGAAACTGGTAGCAATGATGATTTGCATAATCAGATTAAAAACATCACATTGTAAGCATATTTGAAAGCAGATTAACATTTTAACCTGTGGCGTAACCAGGGTGGTGGTCCAAATGATCTGGGTACCACTAATATGCAAAAGTTTTCTTTGTATTAACAAATAGCAGAAAATTCTCAGATCGAATAAGGCGAAGAAAACTTTACAAAACTATTGGTAAACCAGAGCATCTGGACCCCCACCCTGGCTACGGCACTGATTTTAACCTTTAGACTTGAAAACAAATGATAAAGTTCCACGTATATTCCAAACACTTTTGTGCTTTTGAAACATTTTTATAAGAATTGAAGAATTTCTTAAAAATTCTTTTTTTTTTCTTTTTAAAACATTAGTTCCATAATTTCTGTCATTAAATAAATTGCTCTTCAGAAAAAGTGATGACAGTTTGTCCACTGGCAACGGGTTTGCCACCCCTGCTTTACAAAATACAGATTTGCTTTATGAAATTTAAAATGTTTAACAATTTTCGAAATTGTTTACGATATAATAATTTTTCCCGGATTTGACTAGCAAATAAAAATTTATATTCCTACCAGTTTACATTAAAAGCATTGTTCAGATACTTTGTTCTCTCTGTGCTCTTGAGCTTATTTTTTTTTAGTGCTGCATTATGACGGCTACAGATGATCAAGATTATTATATTAAGGAAGTTATCGACAAAATATGTAATGGAACGTTAAACAGCAATTTCAAGGACCAGTTTGACAGATTTTCTTCAAATTTTGAAGAACATGCTAAAACTATATTAGGAGATTTCTACACATTTGTGGATCAATATATTTTGTACATGAAGGCTAAGGACGGCTATTCTGCTTCTGCTTCAGAGCAAGAAGAGGTAAGGAAAACTTGCCTTGATGCTTTTACTTTGCTTAGGGAGCCAACCCCTGATAATTTGTTAAATTCAGCTATCTTTAGTTTTTTCTGCTGTATTAAGTATAAGAAAACTCCTAATTTTTTTTCTTACTAACACTAATCTTAAAAAAGAAATTTTCAACGCTGTTAAGAAAGGAGTTAAACGACCTATTTCGGAGGAGAGTTCTCCTATCCCACTTAGTAATAAATATAAAAATATCGCTAGCGAAGTTAACCTAACTGAAAATGTGGATATGGATGAATCAAATGTTAGTGAAAATACACAGGATACTGTCAAAGTTAAAAAACCTGTTAACCCTTTCTACGTCGAAGTCGACAGCAATTGGGCGACGGTTGCCCATGAAATTACAGAGTTAAACTCAGAAAAACCCAAAATAACGCTAAAAGGCGAACGCATTGTTATACAATGTAACTCTGATAAGGACTTTAAATCTACTCAGAAATGGCTAGACCAAAACAAAAAGAAATATACCACTCTTGATCCTAAAGAACTTCGACCCAAAAAAGTATGCATTAGGGGCCTCCCCTGTTACACCGATACTAAAATTATTGAAGATAGTCTCAGGGAGCATGGTTTCGCAGTCACTAGGGCTGCCATGCTTAAAAATCGTAAAACTGGCCAACCAATGCCGATATACATGGTAAATGTTATACCTCGTAAGAACTTTGAAGAAATTTACCAAATTAACAATATACATTATATTTCTGTTAAGATTGAAGCTTTTACTAGCAAAAATCGTGTAAAACAATGTTACAAATGTCAAGGTTACGGTCACGCATCAGAAGTGTGTGGCTTCGATGCTAAATGTGTAAAATGCGGAGATCTACATTTAAGTACAGATTGTCACCACAAGGGGCGTATTAAACCCACTTGTGCCAATTGTGGACTCGGGCACCCAGCGAATTTCCGCGGTTGTCCAAAAAATCCCTATAGATTAGAAAATAAACAAAACCGTAAAACAAGTAATAGCGTCAGCAATCTATCCCAAGAAACCCAAATCTTAGCGGATATATTTAAGAATTATAATTATACCAAAAATACTAAAGACTCTGAACCCTCAACTAGTAACGTTGAATTAAACTCTGATAACAATGATAGTACTACCGCAAACACCCATTCCTCCCCTACTATTGAAAATTCTAATGCTCCTACTAATTACACCAATGATATTAAAGACATTCTTAATACTTTCAACGAAGTTAAACAAATCTTTCAAATCACTAAATTCCTAAAATGTATAAAGAACATCTCAACTCAGACTAAGAAACTCGATAATCCGATGCAAAACTTGATGGTTATATTAACTGAATTTGATAAACTTGCAAGTAATATCAACATTAACGAAGATTAAGCTCTTCATTTGTTAAACTTTTTTCCTTCTTTTTGTTTGTGTTGTTTATTTATAAAAAAAAACTTCTATTCTAGTATCTTATGCTCTTCTCATGATATTACTCTTATTTCTTTCATTCTCATGTTTAATTCACCTCAAATTACTAGACTGGGTGGACGCCGTCCTCTTGCTGTCGTTTGATCCCCTCGGCTTTTGCATTTATCTGTTTTTTTTAGTTTGAACTCTCCTCACTGTAGCTTTTTCTTACATTTTTATTCTTTTTTTACTTATAGTAATTTAAATTCTCTTGTAATTAAGTATTTATTTAGTTTTGTTTCTCTTCTTCACTGTGTTAAACTTTTTTACCTATCAAGCTATATTAAATGTATGGTCTCTGAATTGAGTCTTTTTTTTTACGGGGATTCCTTTGGTAGCTTTTTCGCCTGTCCTGGACATTTATGTGGATCATATGGAACATTTTTTTTTTCACTAGTTATACTAACAATTTTTTCTATTAAAAATTGTCTATCTTTTTAGCTTTTACTCTCTATTTTTCGTGGCTACTAGCCGCGTTTAAACGCTCTTTTTTCTAAGGCTCCCATTGCATTGTAACACGATTTACTCTTAGCCTGGATGTAAAGTTGCCAAGCAACTAGGGAATCCATACACCAGCTTTATTGTTCCATTGTTCCATTGTTCTTGAGCTTATGCTGGTACCGGGTGAAAGAGACACACCCGTAATCCGTGATACATCATTTTGAAACGCTTTTTGCAACGAGAATTGTATTTACTGTGGTTGCACTTGCGTTTCGCTGTATGTCTTTGTTTGGAAATCGCTAGAAGTGTTTTAAGCTAACTTAACCCTAGAACTACCGGAAATTTTACTCAAGTTTTATAAAAACATTCTACACCAGAATTTTTACTTAAAACTATTTAATTTGTTTATTTAACTTATTATTGTCTGATTTATACATTTAGTTTGTTTTGAAGAAATTTCTGGTTTGAATAGATATTTTGAATATACATGTCGGGTCCATTGGACCCTTCTGGTAGACAGAGGGTTAAGAGTTTCTAAATATTTCTGGAGCGTTCTACTAAAAAATCAGTAAGCTTCCTGTGAAATGAATAGATACATTGATGGCGAATGCACGTGCTAGCGAGTTAATTGTTACCCGTCCATACGAGTAGTAGAAATATTTCAGAAAGAAAATTAAAAATTCCTGTTATAAAAACTTATGAAAATGGAAAACGATCCCGGAATAAACGCGGAAAGGTACCATTTTTTACGGTGTACTGATTGAATTTGAAAATGGCATTTTTTAAATAAAAAATTTTAAAGATGAGTATTTTTCTATTTTGCTCATTTCAAATACACTGCGCTTTAAAAGAAATAAATATTGGAGGAACATCTTTAAATTCTTAATTTATTGACTCAACACATCTTATTTAAACACAATTTCTACTTTAAACATATTTTTAATGCATGTTATGAAAATACCATATAAATATACCTTAAATTTATATCCTAAAAGTCTCTCCGCATTCAAAGCTGAAACTCTTCCGCTTTTTCGTACCTCAAAAATTTAATAGAAATTTTTGCCTTACTTAATCGGCAAATTACGGCGATTTCAAAACATAAAATTTACTATAAAATTTTTGTGGTACAGAAAAGTTGGCAGCTATGCCGCATTTAAGACATTTTCTTTGTCGCTTATAGGCAAATGAAGAAAACAAGTTGCCTAAATGCGTGGAAAACTTTAGAACTCAAATCTGAAAACTTTTCGTGTTTTCTCGAGCTAACTTTGCTTGTAAATGAAACACACATGGTAGCCATTGACGTCCGTAATTTTATTTGATCATCAAAGTTAACAGAAAAAAAACTTGCACCAATTTCGGGATTTTTTATCGCATTTAGGAAACACTGGGGCGCTATAAAATAAGCGATGCCCATTGGAATGGGAATTTGTTTAATATAAAACGTTTTAAATGTAGATAAATGTTTCGGGTTTTGTTCATTAAGATTGGATGCCTCATTATACAGCATTTATTTATAATTCTTGCATTAATATTACAAGGAAACGAACATTATCGCATTTAGGGGTCATCACATTTAGGCGCACTGACCTTAATTTTAAATTTAAACACTGTCATATACATAATATTACCAAACTTTAATCGAATTTATTGCAATGTAAATATTGGTCTCGTGGTTTTATACCTCACAGATTTACAATTTCTTTTCTTTTTTCTTCTTCCTAATAGCACGAAGCAATTTTAGGGCATTTCTTTTTCAAAAAGATAATTCATGTCATAGATTTTCCAAAACAAAAATAACAGTTTTTTCCTCTTCTTATAGTGTATTGATTAACATCAAATCAACAGTCAAGGTAAAATAATAATGAATTCATTTTTTTAAAATAACATATTATCTCAATTTTCATAAATAAATTAATGACTAATCTTGCCCTTCTTAATTTTTTTACGAACAAAAATTATAAAATTACCATAAAATAAGACAATGGTTCTCAAACTGTGGGGGTGTGACCCTTGGGAAGCGCAATATATGCCGAAATAACGTTATATGAAAATAACGTTAGTGATTTCTCTATTTATTTTTCATTATGAACGCTGCCCGTGCTCTGCACATTTACGAAATCACTTTCATTTGTAAGTAGATATAATTGTCATGTATTGTTATTCTGATATAGAGCAATAGAACAGTGTTTCCTTTTTTTTCTATAAAAGCATCAAATATCTCCGATAACAGTGTCAAATTTTTAATTTAATCTGACTTTCAGAGACTCATCCCGAAAGATTGTTATTCTGAAGGAATCTATTATTGTTTAAGATATACACCTTTTATAGGAAACTGAAAAACATTGTTTGATTCTTCTGCATATAAATATTATTTTCTGTAAATTTCATTCAGCTTTTTATAAAAATCCCTGCTGGCTCGGCCTACAGGCGCAGGTAGATTTCGAAGTTAAGTACTAATTTCACCAACAAAAACTAAATCAATATTAGAGATAAACCTAGTTTAACAATTTTATCTGGCCTCTTTTGACGCGTTTTTTATTTCATTTTCCTGTAAGAGCTGTTTTTATCAGAATCATATTAATACGATAATTTTTTTCTTCATCCCCTATTTTTGTTTCATTTGTTTTTTCTGTAAGAGTTGGTCCTATCAAAAGCTTGTCAATATAAAAGTGGCAGATAATATTAAGAAGATTTATAATAAATTTAAGCTGATTTGATATCTTGTGAATTGATAAAGTTCTGAATTTTTTTCTTCTTTAACCCCCCTTTTTTGTCGTTTTAATATTTTTTTCGGTAAGAGTCGGTCCTATCAAAAACTAGTCAATATAAAAGTTTTAGATAGTATTAAGAAGATTTATAATAAGTTTAAGTGAATTTGATTTCTTGAGAATTGACGAAGTTATGAATTTCCCCTAAAATCATATTTTTTTTGGCACCTTGATCCCATTTTTAATTTTCTCAAAAATCTGTGATACATAAATTTTTGGCCCTTTTCCTAGAAGTAATAATAACTTTAAACTGATTTTCTATGTATTATAATTAAGAAGTTATAGGATTTTTTCGGTTTTCACAAAACCCCTCCCTATTTCAATCCCGTTGGTCTGATTTTGCCCATTAACGAACTTGACCGAGATTTTCTACCCTTTGATTTTATGTATCAGTTTGGAAGAGATTTGTACAGAATTTTGGAAGTTATCGTGTCCATAAAAAAGTGATATATATATATATATATATATATATATATATATATACATATATAGATAGATAGATAGATAAAGTTTTGAACTGGGTGTGGTTTTGGGTACTAGGAGGGGTCATGATCGGCGTAGATCTGCAAAATTTTTTCAGAAATTCCAACATAGGGGATAATGTAATAGGTAGTATTTCTTACGAAATATACATATAAATACATAGCTGCGAACTATTCATATTTTGAGTTAACGGGATTTCCGAATCATAATCCGTACCACATTTAGTCGCAAAATTCTGTGACTAATTAACATTAAGGTTAGGCAAAGATTTCTATTTGGAAGGAGTGATAAAAGTGGAATAATTGAAAGCTAAGTGTAAGCAGATAGATGAATTTAAAATTTTTATTTTGTTAAAAAAAAAAAAAATGCTTTAAATTTTGCAAATAATGTATGAAATATAAATATGCGGTTTGGAGTGACGGAGGGGTAAGCTATGGTTGTTAGTACCGCAGAATATTAGGACTTCGGAACTTTTTTTTTTTTGTTAGAAATTAAGTCCTGCTAACAACAAATGAAAATGGTTAGAAAAAATCTGTGACAAAGCATCACGATCTGTAACAAATAAATGCAATTTTATCTTTATTTAGTTTTTCAGAATTTCTAAACTAAAATTAACCCTTTTTAAAATTCTAAAATACACACGAAATATTTATTCAATAGAATTTATTTCTGTTTCAGTACTTTATTAAGTTTGTGACAACTATGATAAAGGGAAAGAGAGGGGGGACGCCAAATTGAAATTTTGCCCCGGGCGCAGTTTTTCCTTCGAACGGCCCTGGTTATGTTGATTATATGGTGCTAAAATCACATTCATCGCTAACAGTATTGCCAATTTAGCGGAATTCTGAATTCAAAATCTGTACCAATCTTTTTAAACAGTATTTTTACTTTATTTAATCGACAAAAGTCTGTCATTAACTAAAACAAAAATTGGTAGTAAAAATTTCTTGTATATTGGTTGAATAAAAAATACGTTTACTTTCAAGCACTGATCGCTATCAAGGATACCTGAATTGGTAATACTGAATATCAATATTGGTAAAATATTGGATTTACATTGGAAATATTTGTAATGAAACGTCAACACTTTAAATCGTAACTATCTCCAACAAAATGTTAATATTGCGAAAATATTTACTCTATATTGGAAATATTAAGTGATTGAATTTCCAAAATATTTTTTGCCAATTTATATTTTGCACATATTTGCGCAATATTAAAAAACAATATTTTGCAATTTCACTATAAATATTTCCATTATAAAATAAATATTTTTACAATTTTCTTGTAACTTTTATTTTACTACAAACGAATAAAATGCGTAAATTTTATTAACTGAAAATTTTGAACATTGAAAAAAATTAATATAATGCATAATGATTACAAAGGCATTTAATTATCCGCTTTGACGCTAACTTCAGCCAAAGATTTTCACACTTTCACATTTAAATTATTATTAGAATTAGGATACTATCATTATTACATAGAAATAATAACAAAACTGTTTATAAATATTCAAAATTTCATACCAGAAAAATATACTGAGAAATACCAATGTCAAATCTAAACAGAGTAAATATCACGGAGTAAAAGAGGTGGAAGGGAAACTTAATAGGCATTACTCACCGAAACCGCATGTTACATTTTGGTAAATAATGAGGGCGCCACAATCCGCATGTTGGCCATACTTTTAGCTGAATATCATATGTTTGTATGTATAAGAGCCATACGTTAGAATTAAAAAAATATTTTATGTTATTCGTTTATTTTTTATTATTGATATTACAAAACATAAATTAAGATGGGGTATAAGTGCTTTGTTCCTGGATTGAAAACAGGTCATACGAGTGACATAAAAAAAAGAAAAAACGAAGGGAAAATAAAATTGAGCTTGTTCCATGCTTTACAGGTGAGAGATTTTTTTAGGCTTTAATATAAAGCTATATGCTTGTAATTATGTTTAAATTGAGAAATTTTTATCTTAAATCGATCTTAGTGTATATGTTTTTTAAGTGTTATGTTTAATAAACACTAAAAATTGCTGTGGGTAATTGATATGTACCTATCTGTAAAATACCATTTAAATTGCAGAATTTTGTCCTGTCAAATTCTATGAAAATGGAATCAAAACTTCAAAAGAAATTAATAAAAGTTTCCTTCATTCTAATAAAACCTATCATACGTAATTAATTCAATGTTATCCCATGATAGGTAATTATTCTATTAAATCCTATCATACGTAATTAATTCAATGATACCCCATGACAGGTAATGATTCTAGGTTGCCATGGTGATTATTCTATTAAATACTATCACACGTAATTAATTCAATGATATTCCATGATAGGTAATGATTCTAGGTTGTCATGGTATTTTTTCTATTAAATCCTATCATACGTAATTAATTCAATGATATCCCATGATAGGTAATGATTCTAGGTTGCCATCGTGATTATTCTATTAAATCCTATCACGCGTAATTGATTCAATGATATCCCGTGATAGGTAATGGTTCTAGGTTGCAATGGTGATTATTCTATTAAATCCTGTCACACGTAATTAACTCAAAGATATCCCATGATAGGTAATGATTTTAGGTTGCCATGATGATCGCGTTTTATTTAAGATAAAGTCCTATTATTTTCGTATTACTGAATTTAATGTATATTGTATTCATGCATTTTTGCATAAGAGTGAGTCTAAAGGGTTTTTAAAATTTGATATTTTGTATGCTCTGACTTGAAAACATATAGTAATCTAAAATATACTGTTACATTTTTCCATAAATATTTATGAAGTATTCTGGAAAATAATCTTAATTGTATGTAAGAAAAATCGGAATTTTTTGTAGAGATTGAGTCGGGTCTCATTTTTTTTTTTTTTTTTTTTTTTTTTGCAAGGGACGGGCCGGGCTTGTTTTCACGGATTTTTGCATAGGGCGGGCCAGGGCGTGAACTGCGAAAATACAAACGGACCAGTCCGGGCCGAACTTTTAGTTTTTCTACCCGCCCGGTCCGGGCCGAGCCTAATAGTTTCTCTTTCGGGCGGGTCGGGCCCGTGTCTGGAAATTCCGGTCCTCTAACCCCCCCCCCCCTTCCTCCTTATAAGTAATATTATATTAAAATCAAACCTTACGACTTTTGAAAAAATTAGTTTCTGAACAATGACCTATAATTTACACGTTTTCTTTCCCAAATAATTAAGATAAAAATTTGTTTTAATTCTACATTTATTAATTGCATACATATCAAAAGTTATGAATTATTAAATTATTCAAAGGTTATAAAATATACACGAGATTAAAATTTACTCCAAAAACTATTGAATAATACTTTTAATTTTTAAAAGTCGCAAGTCCATTTATTTCTTCGTGGCAGAATAATCCGTGATATTCAATGTTTATAAATGGCCTGCATTCGCTTTTTTTTGTCAGAATGATCTCTGATTTTAAGTGTCTTAAGAAGCAATCAAAAAGCCAAGTGCCTTTAAAAAAATATGTATCTTATGAAGAAAACTGTAATTAATCAGATTTCTACTTGTACGACTTTCTTAAAATTCAAATTTTCTATTAAAAAATTTTTAAAAATCAGTGCTTTTCCCATTGAAAAGCATTGTAGAACAATCGACCGATAGCCTACATTCTACGGTGTCGCCACCTAACGGTGGAAAAACTGCATAGCAAAATTTTAACATTAGTTTCGCCTCCACCTCTTTTACTCCGTGGTAAATATTATGAGCATGCGTACCGTAAATTTCACTAACTATCGCAGACACCAGAGCGAAACCTTCCTCCAAAGCGATGCAAGCAAGCCTCCTATCTTAAATGGGAGAGGGAAGCGCAAGATTAAAGGCGAGGTCACATCAATCAAGGTCGCACGCCACGTAGCGGACGGGTTGAACTACAGAAAGATACCTAACTGTTTTCTTCTTTATGGATAATCTATTAATTGAGCATCTATGAAATAACTGCGCAAACGTCGTATTTTCATTTGTTTGTAGCATTTATATTCTGACAGTAATAGAATATTCTATTAACCCTCTGTCTACCAGAAGGGTCCAATGGACCCGACATGTACATTCAAAATATTTATTCAAACCAGAAATTTCTTCAAAACAAACTAAATGTATAAATCAGACAATAATAAGTTAAATAAACAAATTAAATAGTTTTAAGTAAAAATTCTGGTGTAGAATGTTTTTATAAAACTTGAGTAAAATTTCCGGTAGTTCTAGGGTTAATTTTTATTCGTGTTTTTTGACTTATTTATTATAGTTAATTATTTAAATAAAAACAGCTCTTTTTAGAACTAATATTATTTGTTAAAATAGCTAAATGTTGTCCATCGAATAACTGTAGTTTTCAAAATTGTAAGAAAATTCTTTTTCTTATAGAATTCATATCTGTCCTTTTCCAAAAAGTAAAACAAGTTAGTTACGTATTTTAACTTTAATTTATTAAAAAAGATAAAATATTATTTAATATTTATTATCAAATGTAGTTTATTTAAATACGCTCGATTTTAATTATTTTCTTTTAATGAAATGAAAAAATGACTCATAAAAATTATTAAGTAGTTAATGTGTAAAGATTGAATTTTGTAGTCTTATTTTTTACTCAATTCTTGATGTGCTAAAGTTATAAAAAATGATATACACGGTTGTATTCCCGATGAGAACACAACTTATGAATCTTTAGAATATGTATAGAATTTAATTATAAATAAAACATTCAAATTTAAGTCCTTTTGTTCGCTTATCATGCGCAAATGATAAATTCCCAATATTCTCTTAATCGCGTTGCAATCATCTTATTTAACTAACAAATATTTCATTCATTTAATTTAAAACTCATTTCATTTCATATTCCGAATCACTTTAATTTAAAATGCTTGCATTAAATGTTGTACTATTAACACTAGAACCACCGTAGCGGTCATTTTGACCAGTACCAAATAAAAAATATTTCGATTATCACCAGAAATTTCTTTCTATAATAAGTTTTAAATGTGCCACGGAGAAAAGTTAAATAAATAAGTTAAATAGTTTTAAATAAAAATTCCGGTATAAAATATTTTTATAACACTTCAGTAAAATTGTCGGCGGTTCTAGTGTTAAACGAGCTAGTGTTGTTCATTTATTTGTTTAAATATTTTGCGAGTCTAGGCAAACTTCAATAATTTTCCTAAAATCGCCAGATTAGATTTTTTTTTTTTTTTTTTTTTTTTTTTTTTTTTAAACAGACAAAGCCATTTAGAGAATCCCTGTTAAAAATTCAATTACGAATTTCAGATTGTTACTTACTCACAGAAGATGAATTTTGTTTGCCAGATTTATTGCAAAATATTTTTGTTACAGCTTGTTTTGATAAAAATATGTGTATTTAAAAAAAAAGTCGCAATGTCATTTTAGTTTAAGGGAAAAGGCAGTAATGCTTCCGTAGCATTAGTGCTTTTCTCCCGAAATTACAATGATATTGCGACTATTTTTTTTTATGTACATAATTTTATCAAAACAAGCTGTAATAAAAATATTTTGCAATACATCTCGTAAACAAGATTCATCTTCCATAAGTGAGTAAAGATTCAGAAAATATGCGCAGAAAGTAGATATTCCGTCATATATGACGTTATATTGAAAAGCCGCGTATTCGTATTATTCACCTCATCCACCAGATGGCGCAGCTGTGTTAATATACTCCAGATTCCAGTATTGACATTGTATGCTTACTTATATCACTTTGCTTTCTTTTATCAGTATGGATCTAACATCGTCAAAGACTCCGTTAGTTACCTTGATGAATCTCTTATTAGTATTTTGCAAGTAATATAAAAAATTTTAATATTATAAAAAATATTTATTCTTAAATTTTTCTGGTAGGTGTTTTATTTTTTTTTTCTCTAAAATGGAATAATGAAGTTTGGTGTAGATTGCCACAAACTTTATTTTTACCACTGAATAAACTGTGAAGCTCAAAAAAGTCGTCAGCACATATAATTTTACGGCATGGTACAATGGATATGTTTAACATTTACACTGGTAGCCTTCACCCGCTGTGCTGGTCGGTTTCTTTAAAAGAATCTTGAATCAAACGAAATCTTTAAAAGAATCTTGAATCAAACGAAATATATCTAGTAAATATGAAACTTAAAAAAAAAAAAAAACTTAATATCTAATCAAATATCCATAATTGTTATCTTATTCGTATAATGTTACATTATGCAGTTCAAAAGTGAATTTGGCAACATAATAGACAAAATAACTATAAAATCACTGAAGTTACCTGTGTATAACTATTTTTTTAGTAGCTTTGTTATCTTGAATTTCCTGCTTCTACCTAAAACTGCTGCAGAAATATGGAGAAATAGCCTAAAATTTTCAATCAAACCTTACGGGGGAAGGGGGATTTCTAAAATCGTTGAAATATGTGTTTAATTATTTTCGAATTTACAGAGGTTCAAGATCAAAAGCTGCAAATTGAACGAAGTTAGGATTTTAAAGCCAGAATTTCTTCAAACTGTTGTTCTGAGTATGCCTGATCGAGTTTTTGAAGTGATCATTAAAAATGGCTTAAAAATTTTAAAATTAAATGGGGAAAAAATGAGCTGTCTATAAACTTTTGGGACAGTAAAATTTAATTTTTAATTTTTCTCACAAAGTCTGTGATTGTATAATATTATTTTTGATAGTACACTAGTGTGCAAAACTTAAACAACGAACACAAAATATTAATTTCTAAACAAGTGAGTACTCAAAAGAAAATTCTATAAACAGCAAGTGTAAAAAATAAGTGTTATTCTAACAACATAGCCAGCCTATAGGAAGTCTCCATGACCTCACAAAGGGTCACAAGTGTCACAGTCACTACAATGAACTGAAATGTGATATCTTTCATTCGTCTCATTCTTAATCTCATTTGATCACTCAATCGAGGTCACCATGACTACTACTTTGTGACGAGTCACCAGATGACTTTACAATGAAGTCACATTGTGATCTCCATGTGAACGTCATTTGGAGACTTCATTGTAAAATCATCACGATAGCTGTTTTGTGACGAGTTCCCAAGTGATTGAAAATGAAATCATCTGGTGATTTTTCACAAAGGAGCGCAATGATGATTTCACAGTAGAGTCTCGGCCACCTGAAAGTCACCATGTGACATCATTGTGACATTATTTGGAAACTGAACACAATGCAATGCTTACGATGACCTCAAAACTGAGTCTTCAAATGACAGTCACACGAGAATCACAAGGTGACCTCGTTGTAATGTCACCTGGTGACTCATCACATAACAATAGTCTCAGTGGAGTCACCATATGACGATCATTTTAAAGTAATAATGAGACGAATGAAAGATCCCAAATTTTGTGTCTCTATAGTGATTGTGACACATGTGGCCATGTGTGACATGAAGGAGATGTCACATCAACTAGGTGCCTTGTAGATATAATACCTATTTGCTACACCTGATGTTTATATCATTTACTTTTGAGTAGGGTAGACCGAACAATAAATGAACACTTAAGCACATTTAAAAAGAAAATGATTTATTATATTTTAATAAAGAGTACCTATTGGTGTTTGACAGTGCAAATACATTTGTTGGTTTACAAATGATTAAAAAACAACGGAAGGAATTTTATATTTTACTTGTTTGGGATGCTAGGGGTGTCTTAATAGAAATAGATACAAAAACCAAGTAAATGAACAGTTGTTACAGTGAATGAACGCAAAATTTTCCAGTGAATGAACAGACAGCAATTTAAAAATACTTAGATTTCATAGTTCTTTATTTATTTTACAACTTTTACAAATAACTTATAACATGCTTTTACAGAATTAAGGTTTTTTTAAACCCAGAACGACAATTAAGTAGCTTGAAAAATTGTGACTTTTAAGTTTTGAAATTAATCATAAATTACAGATTAAAAAAAAAAAAAAAATCTAATTCTATTTCTTGAAATCATTCACCCTGTCCTTCTCTATTTCAGTAATAACTCCAGACGAACGTGAGGATGTAGCAGAAATGAGTTCATGTGTTTTTATTATGCCTTTCATAAGATGCTTAGAATACCAGATCTTATACGTTACTGCAGGCCACTTCCAATTCCACCACATGTGGACCTGTGGTCCACATATTGTTCCGGTGCTTACTTCATACTTCCAACTTTTGATGCTATTTTAAAAAATGAGTCATCCATTTCTCCCCTGGATGTTTGTCTATAAATGGGTTTTTCCTTCCTGTTTGTTTCATGACATTGTAAACGCCATCTTTTACCTCATCCTTATGCATTGTAAATTCAATTTTTCCTTTCCAACTATCCAATGTTCAAGGAGTTTTTCTTCTTCAAAGGACAACACAGGCAATGTCCCATACGCTTACTTTCAATTGTTTTCCCTCGCAATTTCACAGACAACGTTGCTTTTAAAATATTAAAATGAAGAGATGCCTTCTTCAAATTGAGCTGACCTGACCCTCATAGCTTGTCCTTTTTCAAGGTCCTCTGTAGAGTAATGTAACCTCCCATATTTCCTTTTTGTGGAATCTTCTTGGCCATCAGTAAGAATATTTCTATCAATCATCTGAAAACATAGAAAATTTAAAATTTAAAAGTCATCAATAATTATTACCTTTAAAAATGTGCGTGTATATGTCCTTTAGTTACTTTTTATATCTGTTAACTTTTCATCTGTTACCATCATTGTTGAAAAATCACTTAATTCAAAATATAGAAATAAAAGGAGCCACAAAAACATAAAGCTCAAAACAGTTCATTCACTAGAAAAATAGCCTAATGTATTTCTCACAGTGAATGAACAGCAGTTCATTCATTGGATTTTTAACATTTGCCTAACCAGTTATTAAACATCCCTATTCTCAAATTGTACATATTCAACAATGTTTAAAACAATCAGAAATATGTCTTTAATACATATATTTAATGTATGTACAATAAAATTAGTGCATAATGCAAATAAAAGCAGTAAATTCTTATGAAACATACGAAATGACATAGCACTTACCTTATTATTTCAGCATAGAAATAATGTGTTTCTCAAACATGAAAAATACAACGTGTTCTCAGAGTAAAGTAATGTGATTTCAGTAACCATTCAGGAATGTGATAGCTTCCTATTGCATAGAATTAAGGCAATGTTGTAATCCCATCTAGTGGGGATGTTTTCAAACTTTATTCTATTAAAATATATACCAATTGTTCATTCACTGGGGGCTATTCACTGGAGGCTATTCACTTACTGGTCGGACTACCCTACTCACATGTTTAAAAATTAGCATTTTATGCTTGTTGCTTAAGTTTTCACACCGGTGTATTGTTATTATCTTGATATTATTTATAATTATAAATTGGTTTTGAAATTATTACTACCCTTTCTCAATTGTAAAATAAAAAAAAAACGTTGTCTATAAACTTTTGGGACACCTTGTATAAACTTGCTTAACTTTACATACAAAAACCAGCTTGAGTATAAAAATCAAGCCAGACGCATTTTGGAACATGAGAATGGCAAATTATAGAAAAAGACCAACTTATAACGAACTCGAACGATTTATTGGATGAAATTTATATCCCCGGGAGCCAGTTATATTATTTCCGCTGTTTTTCAAAGGTGCTCTAAAAATATATTAGGGTATTTACGTTAATGTAGCAAAGTTTCTTATCAGAAGAAATATAAATCATTAGAGAACTTAAATCTAAAGTTTTGATGACACATTTATCAATTTTCATTTATATTATCCTTTACTAATAATGTAATTTATGTGCGTAATAACATTTTGTTTCTTTCATTGCTAACGAAAACGTTTTATCCGCCTTTGTGATCAAAATTCACTTTAGGGAATCTGAGATATTAAATGATAACATATGGTATATGGTAATATAATAATATAAATATTAAAATTCTAAGTAACATAAGTTCATGTTAAATAATATATTGGGTGAAGGTAAAGTTTTCAGAACTGTTGAAATTACATAATTTTTAATAACTCAGCTAATTATTAGAAATTTAAAATTCTGAGTCCCAGATGCACCAGTATGTATGTACCAAAATTTTTCAGCTTTGTGCGTGAGGTAGATTTCACTAGTCATCGAGGACACACAGACAGACAGAGCAAAAACTTTCTTTTATTAGTATGGACAGGGCTGCCACAGACGACTATTTTTATATTCTATTCCCACCACTATTTTAAGAAAATAAATTTTGTCGTATATTGCAGATGTTGTTAAAGTGTATGTGAAAAATTTTTGTTTTCAAAAAATGGTGTGAGATAGAATTAAAAAATAGTCGCCTGTGGAATCCCTGTATAGATTTTTTGGTACTTTTCCGTTATACGGACACCATGCCAAAATATATTTTTATGCCAGCAGCTTAATATGAGTTTTATTTTGTTACTTTGTTGTATAACAGTTATTTGTTCACTTATTTTAAGTATATATTTGTGATTTAATAAAATAGTTCGTAAAAGTCTGTAATTTTCAAATGTATATTTTTTAAATGCTCGCTTTAATATAAACAATAAAACAATATTTTTCCTTTTCTTTTTCAAATTTTTTAATTCACGTGATTTTCATTTTGCACCAACTATTACGCTTGGCGACAACGGTGTCCGTATAACGGAAAAGTACCGATTTTTTTTTTTTTTTTTTTTTTTTTTTTAGCTTTTAAAATGTTTCATTGTTGCAGGTTCTCAACCAATTTTGGCGAGCGTGTACTGGCCTACCATTAATTCCATTGTTATTTCAACTCCTATACAATTTATCAAGTTATAGATAATATTTGGCAATTTATCACCTGTGGCGAGCTATTGCAAAAATGCCTTAAAATGAAAGTACTGATTTATATTTCAGTTCTAAAAATATTAAAATATTCTATTGTCGTCGGACACATACCTGTGAACTTAATTTTATAATTCAAGCAGTAGGTTAAAAATCGATTACAAAATTCCAAGGCTTACATACAAAAACCATGTTAAATAAAAAGGGCCAATTTATTTAATATTATTTATTAAAATTGTTTATTGAAATATTTATGGCCAAATGGCTATGAACCTGCAACTATGAAACATTTTTACCCTTTAGTGCTCAGCTTTGCGTATATGCAAACAACAGTGTTTTAAATTTAATAGACTTTTTTTATTCGAACATACCTAATTCACACCAGAAAATTAAAATAGCAGTATTTGCTTTAATTAATAACAGACATTTCGAATTTAAATAAAACGAAATTAACCATAGAAGCTTTCTGGTGTGAAGCCAGATTCTCTGAATTACGTAATTTCCTGAACGTATGCTATCATGGGAATTAAAGGGTTAAAGGTTAAGTTTTATAAAATAAATAATTATATAAAATAAAGTATTTGGAGACATACTTCTTTTGCAACATTTTAAGGTAAAACAGCCACACGACAGTAGTTTTTACTTATATTGCAGATGTTCAACGGAAGAAAAGATTGACGTATTACATGTAAAATGTATCTCTGATTTTTTTCATTATTTTTCGTGTGTAATAAACCTTTCAGAAAATCATATATAATTTTTTCAAAACAAAATAAAAAATCGCGCATTTAAGGGTTAAAAGCTAAAGAGTAGAAAAAAAATCTATGCAGGGATGCCACAGGTGACTATTTTTTTCATTCTTACTCGCACCATTTTTTGAAAACAAAAATTTTTCACATACACTTTGACAACTGGAACTGAGGTTGGGTTCAATGGGCTACCCAGTTGCGAACCAACTCCACGCCCTGGGTATGACTAGTCATGTATCATATCATGAGGTGCCATCTGCAAGAAAAATATATTACAAAATTTATTTTCTTAAAATAGTGGTGCAAATAGAATATAATAATATCGAGTGTAAAATTATCTAAGACAAATACCCCCTCCCCCAGAGATATCTTACGATCACATATGTGCTATTCCACACCCTCCCCCCCCTTAAAATTATAACGTTATATATGCGCTACCCCTAATTTATAATTAAGTTCTAAAAATATTAAAATACCAGCTGTGTAACCCGTTCTACGCACCGGAATTCCTGAATTTAATTCTAAAACCAAAATTAAAAATAACTTCGATTTAGAAAATATTTTTTCTACTACTGAGCATTTTTTTAATGAAATTTAATTTATCACGTTGCTATGGCAGCAGACGATGAAACGATATCTTTGGAATAAGGGAATAAATAGAATAAAAAGTTTTGTTGATGTTTGTGATAAACTGTTTTACTTTATTTTTTAAAAAAAAGATAATAATTAAGCGCAATTAAATAATCTGTAATTGTTTTCATGTGAAGTAAAAGAATTACCGTACACCCACTACAGCTTCTTAGTATTGCACCTAGGCGTAAGTAATATGTATATCTCTAATTATTTGCATGTGAGGTATGAGAATTATCGTAATGCCCGCTACAGCTTCTAGCGTGGCGAACGTAATAAGAACTGATTAGAACTCGCGCGATTACGGGTAAAACATTTTTAAAAAGCAAAAGTTCGTCAAAAACATTAAAAAAAAGAAACTCTATTTAAAATTTTCACATTTTTTGCCACAATCGTTCATGGGCCCCCTTCTAGCAACCCGTTTGCCAAATTTCGTTCCCCTGCGTCCTGTGTTTTCCGAGCTTTTGAGGTTTTATAAGATACGCGCACAGATTTTAATAGGGTAGATTGTTTTGTGATCAGAAACGCACCATCGAACGTAATTTTTATAATTCTAGCCTGTCAATACATGAGTTAAAAATCGATTAAAAATTCCATCTTTACATTCAAACACGAAAGATAAAATCATACGGCAAGTATATATTATGAAACACTTTCCAACACATTCAGAATGATGTAACAAAACAGCAGCATTTAATAAGTTAAAATATTATGTCTATTTCAACCATACGGAAACGCATAACACATTTGAAAACCCAATTCCAGCTGTTTCCATCTACAATCGAAAAATTATCCAAATTCTTTGAGCAGTCCTGTATATGATATATAGATTTGTATCTATTAACTATATGTATGTCAAAATTCAGTTCAGTTAAGAAATACATATACCTCAATAAGAACAAAAAAACTTCGTAAAACACCATCAAAATTTTTTTAAATGCGCTAGGCCTTTCGAAAGATCTGAGTCTTTCTTCGTCAGGCGCAAAGAAGACGTCCTTCGAGTCTTGCCTCTGATTTCATAGTAGAAGGACGTCTTCTTTGCGCCTGATGAAGAAAGACTCAGATCTTTCGAAAGGCCTAGCGCATTTAAAAAAATTTTATGGTGTTTTAAGAAGTTTTTTGTTCTTATTCATTCGCACCAGTTTCAACTTATTTTCTTTACATATACCTCAGTTGGAAATTCCCCTTCAGCAATTTCCGCTAATTAGGAGAATGATACGTGAAATTTTGCGCAGCCCTGTATATGATGTATGAAATTTATATATAACAAGTAACATTCAAAATATTAGTTAAATTTAAAAGCGTATACCGAATTTTAAAACGCACTTCCAGCAATTATACTCACAGACAGTACTGTAACCGATTTCTTTTGTGTGTAAGTGACCGACAAATTCTATGAATGCCCTATTCTATCATAATCATCTTGTAGCGAAATTCAGTGATCTATATCAGTTTCAATACATTTGAAATAGCGTAATCTCATTAAAATACTCTGCAAACGATTTTTCCCCATATACCATAAAGTAATAGAATTTTTTTGAGCACCCCTGTAAATGAACTATTAATCCCACATACTTCATATACAATACCAAATATGCTTTGGTGACCCTAAATAAAATTCATCAATTGCACAAAAATACGAGTATATGTATTTACGGAAATTAGAGCGTGGGCAGACAAACCGAATGCATAAGCATTTTTCAACTTTGTTGGGAAGTGTTAACCCTTTAGTGCGCAGCTTTGCCTATATACAAACAGCAGTGTTTTGAATTTAATAGATTTTTTTATTCGTATATACCTAATTCACACCAGAAAATTAAAATAGCAATATTTATTTTAATTAATAACAGACGTTCTGTATTAAAGTAAAGCAAAATTAACCATTGAAACTTTCTGGTGTAAAGTCAGATTAACTGGACTGCGTAATTTCTAGAACGTATTCTATCATGGGAATTAAAGGCTTAAAGATTAAAGTTTATAAAATAAATAATAATATAAAATAAAGTATTTGGAGACATACTTATCAAAATATTTACTAATGTGCAATATTTTAGCGTAAAACAGCCACACGACAGTCGTTTTTACTTGTATTGCAGATGTACAAAAGAAGAAAAAAATGACGTATTATATGAAAAATGTATCTGTGATTTTTTTTTCATTATTTTTTCTGTGTAATAAACCTTTCGGGGAATCATATATAATTTTTTCGAAACAAAATAAAAAACCGCGCATTTAAGGGTTAAAAACCAGATTGCGTGTGAAAATCAAGCCCGACGCTTTTCAAACTTGAGGAAAACAAATTAATATAAGAATTCTGCCTTTTTCAGAATTCAGTGTCACCCTCGATGAAAAACAATGCATATGAATATAGACAGTACAAAACATATTTCAGTTTTAAGACTTAAAACACACCCTTTTATTTCATATAAAATGATGGCATTTGCATCCGCTGAAGAATTCCTCATTTACGATACAGTCTTTAAACAAAATCTACAGAAAAGTATGCACATGACGTCAGTATCGCAGAATAATACACAAATCCAGCAAACGGCGATGTCGTCATTCGAGACACCCGACAAAACAAATCGGCTATCCAACGATTCATATGTCTTTATTTGTTTATAACATTAATATAGATACTTAAAATTAAATATAGTCCACATTTCATCAGAAGTCATTCATTTATATTTTTTTCAAAATAGCACGTATTTTAAATACATTTTTTTTTTCAGTTGTTATGGGAAAATGGCAACCAAAAGATATAATAATCTACTATTTTCAAACTATTTTTCCTTTACTTTCTACAGAAATGGTGTACTTCAGTTGCTAACATTAAACAAATGACGCTAAAATCTATAAAAAAAAAAATTAATACAATCTCAAAAATAAATTGGGATGCAGTTTCCAAAAACATTTCATTCGAAAGTACTTTTTTTTCCAGTTCGACAGTATAAAAATTGAAAATGTCCGATGCTTAGAAGTTAAAAAAAATGCAGTAGAGATTATCGCGTACAATGATACATCTGCTTTGTTTTACGGCTGTCTTATATAACGGAACGGTTTTCTTTTCTTTTCTTTTTTTTTTTTTTTTTTGTTGTTGTTGTTCAGAAACGACACTTCAATTGCTGCCCGAAAGAAATAGCATATCGTGAGCTAAAATGGCCAACTTATAACGAACTCGAACGACTTATTGGATGAAATTTATTTCCCCGGGCGGCAGTTATATTATTTCCGCTGTTTTTTAAAGGTGATCTAAAAATAAAATATATTAAGGTATTTCCGTTAAATGCCTATGATAATGTAATAATATGAATATTAAAATATAAGTAACATAAGTTCACGTTAAATAATATATTCGATCCAGATAAAATTTTCAGAACTGTTGAAACTACGCAGTTTTTAATACTGCTTAAGAACGATATCTATTTTAAGTAAATCGGTTTTAATATTGTTACTAATCGACTTGAAATTATACGCACTTGAATACACACATCACACACATATAGTATGAGTTTTAATTCCCCTACAACTTTTAACTAAAATAACTGTTGAATGGTTGCAGATAGTACAACAAACATTTTTCTTTTAATTGAAAAGAACATAGAAGAGGAATTTGACGAATGGAAGTGCTTGCCTCTTCTGCTATCATTGCTCTTGCTATCTTGCTCGGGTTTAATACTGTTACTAATCGATTTGGAAGTAGTAAAAGTAACTGAAATAACTTTTGAATGGTTGCAGGTTGTACTACAATTTTTACTTTCTTCTATCTTCAATAAAAGAAGGTATTGTAATTGAAATTTTTTTCGACGGATTTACATGTTTTAGGGGCCAGAGATCCCAAAAAACATGTTTATAGAAAATGTCTGTCTGTCCATGTGTCCGTCTGTCTGTCGCCATTGTACCATCAAAAAGCGTATGAAGTTATGCATAGAATTGAACCAAATTTTTATTTTACGTTTTTGGCTATAGCAAGCAGATCCTTCCTGAATTTGAAAAAAATTCGCCGGTAGGGGACGCTGTAATAGCGATTTTTGTGTGATTTTGAATATTTTACCATCCAAAAGTATATGAAATTATGCATAGAATTGAACCAAATTTTTATTTTAAGTTTTTGGATATGGCAGGTAGGTCCTCCCTCAATTTGGAAAAAATTCGCCGGTAGAAGGCGCTGTAACAGCGATTTTTGTGCGATTTTGAATATTGTACCATCCAAAAGTGTAAGAAGTTATGCATAGAATTGAACCAAATTTTTATTTTAGGTTTATGGCTATGAAAAGCAGGTCCTCCCTGAATTTGGAAAAAATTCGCCTCTAGGGAGCGCTGTAATAGCGATTTTGCATATTGTACCATCGAAAAGTGTATGAAGTTATTTATAGAATTATACCAAATTTTTATTTTAAGTTCTTGGCTATGGCAAGCAGGTCCTTCCTTAATTTGAAAAGAAATCGCCGGTAGGGGGCGCTGTAATAGCGATTTTGTGCCATTTTGAATATTGTACCATCGAAAAGTGTATGAAGTTATGCATAGAATTGAGCCAAATTTTTTGTGTTTCTTTTTGGTCATGGCATGAAGGTCCTCCCTGAATTTGGAAAAATTCCGCTGGAAGGGGGCGCTATAATTACGATGTCTGTACCATTTTCTTTATTGTACAATCGAAAAGTGTATAAAATTATGCATACAATTCAACCAAAATTTTTGTGCATGTTTTTGGCTTTGGCCAACAGGTCCTCCTTGAATTTTTAAATATCGCGCGGTAAAGGGGCTCTGTGATAGCGATTTTTGTATACTTTTCTTGATTTTTCGTAGTTCTATTGTCCATCGGCGGCTCGTGCAAAGGCGGGAACTCACTTCCTGCTAAGCCGGCTATTCGCAAACATCTGATAATAACAGAATAAGGAAAAACTATTAATTTTAACAAATATTATGATATAGATTAACTCGTTTTTAGTTCATTTAATTGACTGAAGCAGAATTTTAACATGAAAATCAAAATTGGTACAGTAATGAACTAATAATATTGAAGTATTAACATGTGTAACTAGTTTTTGAAATATTAAGATGTATAAGATAGAAGAAAGTTTTGGGATTGGCACATCCAACTAGTTTATTATTATTATTATTATTATTGAAAAGAACGTGGAAAAGGAAATTGACGAGCAAAAGTGCTTGGCTCTTCTGCTATCATTGCTCTTGCTACTTTACACCCTTGTACGATTTTAACACGTTAAGCGCCACGTGCACTGTAAAAAAAAATCTGTGAAGTTACTAAAGTTTTTCTAGGAAACTTGGATTCCTAGAACTTTTCATGTAACGGCAACAACAAAATTTCATGTAACAGACACACTTTTGCGCCGAAAATCAAAAAATCTGTAAGGTTACTAAGAATTTTTTTGGAAACTGGGATTCCGAGAACTTTTCATGTAACTGCAGCCAGGGTTACAAATAAAAGTTTAGTAAGATTACTGAAATTTTAGCAGATTCATTTGTAAAGGTACAGATTTTTGTAGCTTTACAAAAACTAGTTTTGTAGATTTGCAGCTTTTTTCGTACAGTTACAGGTGAAAGTTTAGTAAGCATGTAACTTTACATCTGTAGAACTACAGATTTTTTTTTACAGTGTGAGTCACCGGTTACTGACACTGAACTTTCCGTTAAGAACGAGTCATTCACCGATGACTGACGGTCTAAAATATGATATAAAACTAAAAACATATATACTGTTTTAAGTAATTACTGAAAATTTATTTAAAATTTACTTACCTTTTATTTATTACAGGATTATACTTTCTTAAAAATTACTTAAAAGATTGTAAATTTTTCAGCTTCAGTGTCAGTCACCTTGGCACTCAACGTGTTAATACGGTTACTAATTGGCTTGAAAGTAGTAAAAGTTACTCACTTGAATACACACATCACACATATAGTATGAGTATGAGTTTTAATTCACCTTCAACTTTGAATTGAAATAACTTTTGAGGCGTTGCTGGTATCACTGCAAACTTTTCTTTTAATTGAAAACAACATGGAAAAGGAATTTGACGAGTGGAAGTGCTTGGCTCTTTTATCTTGCTGGGTTTTAATACTGTTACTAATCGATTTGGAAGTAGTAAATGTTACTCACTTGAATACATACATTACACATACAGGGTTGTTCAGAACTATATATGTCAAAAATCCCTGCCGGCCCGGCCTACAGGCGGAGGTAGATTTCGAAGTTGAGTAATTAATTACACCAACAAAAACTAAATCATGATTAGATATAAATGCAATTTAACAGTTTTATCTGGCCGCTTTTGACGAGTTTTTATTTCATTTTTATATAATAGCTGGTTTTATCAGAATCATGTTAAGGCGGTATTAAAAAAATACTTTTCCATGCTCAACAACTCGAAATTTTCTGGCACACTTTCAGATTCATTTTTAAGAGAAAAAATATGAAACTTGCTGACGTGATTTTTGAAAAGATTTACAAGCGACCTGTGTTTTTATTTTTCTTTCAATTAATTAAAACTTGATTAATAAACAATTATTTTCTCAGTAGGGCAATATTTTTCGTTTCTAACACAATCGCTTCGGGAAATTCTGTTCAAAATGCCCAGTTTGGCGTGATTTTTTGAAATATATTCAGCCTCTATCAAAAAATCGATCATTGCGGTATATTATATTGTTTCTGAATAAGAGAATTTGCCAATTGGATGCGTTTGAGAGCAAAAATGAATTTAAAAATGAGTAAGAAAATAAGCAGTTTGAATTTGAATACACCTTTAATAAGATGATTTTTTTTCTTCAACCGCTATGTATTTTTAATTTGTTTTTGCTGTAAGAATTGGTCCTATCAAAAACTTGTCTATATAACTGTTGAAGACAATATTTAGAAGATATATGATAAATTCATGGGGATTTTATATCTTGTGAATTGACGGAGTTATGGAAATTTTTCTTCTTCAACCCCCCTTTTTTGTTTTCGTTTTTAATTTTTTTTTTTTTGCGGTACGAATTGGTCTTATTAAAAACTTGTGAATACAAAAGTTGTAGATAATATTAAGGAGATGTACAATAAATTAATTGAATTTGATATCTTGAGAACTGATGAAGTTATGAATTTTTTTCTCCCAAAAACCCTATTTTTTGCGCCCCTTGAGCCCATTTTTAATTTTATCAAAAATCTGTGATACATAAATTTTTGGCCCTATTTTTAGAAGTAATAAAAACTTTAAATTGATTTGATATGTACAAAAATTAAGAAGTTATGGGGTTTTTTTCGTTTTCACAAAACCCCTCCCTATTTCCATCCCCTTGGTCCGATTTTGCCCATTAACGAAATTAACCGAGATTTTATGCCCCTTGATTTTATGTATCAGTTTGGAAGAGATTTGTGCCGAATTGTGGAAGTTATCGTGTCCAGAAAAAAGTGATACATATATATATAGATAGATAGATAGATAGATAGATAGATTGATAAAGTTTTTTACTGAGGGTGGTTTTGGGTTCTAGTGGTCATGATTGGTGTAGATCTGCAAAAAATTTTCTGAAATTCCAACATAGGAACGATCCCAATAGGTAGTATTTCATACGAAATCTACCTAAAATGTAAAAGCAGGTAAAGGGAACCTAAATAAGTAGATTTCATGTAGGAATATGGATGCAGAAATGTAGCGTTGAGGCAGTAGAGAGTGCTGTTGAGTTCAATGGATAAAAGCACTTCGCTGGCTTGAACAGTCCTTCTACGCACGGATTTCGTACAAGATGCGTTGTTACACGAATGCGGAGCTTGCTGACATGCATTTCATGTATGGGTATGCGCAACGAAATGCAGCGGCTTCTCAGAGGATGTACATGGAACGATTCCCGTGTAGGAATCTGCTAGATCACCGAACGTTTGAGCGTTTTCATGGGGAGTTGTGCGCTAGTAGATCTTTTTATGCTTCGGTGTGATACGAGCACTGGAAGATATCTCAGAATTCTTGCTGTGAAAGAAGTAGTATTACGCACAGTAGAGGATAGTCCTTCAACAGGCTCGAGAGCTATTAGACGTGCAGTGTGTGTGAGACTTTTCCTTGTGCAGCCCCATACATAAAAGGCATGTCGGCAAGCTCTTTATTGATGCAATGATGCACGTTGCTCGAAATCCCTGTGAGGAATGACGATTCAAGTCAGCGAAGCACTTTCATCCGCCGAACTCAACAGCACCCTCTACTGCCACAATGCTGCATTTCTGCACCCACATTCCTAAACAAAATCTGCTTATTTAGGTCTCCTCTACCTGCCTTTACATTTTTTACTTATAATTCTGAACCACCCTGCATAGTATGAGTTTTAATTCCCCTACAACTTTGATATCATGGGTCTTCCTGTATCGGTCACGATTTTTTAAAAGGGTTAATAATAATTTTTTTTCAAATGAATAGCGGCGTTTTAAACATAAAAGTACTAATTTCAAAATGTTTAATGGTTTTGCCAATGCGTGCATCGATAGAAAGCCGAAATAAACATCAATTCTCACACCTTTGTTTCTTCTCTGCTTTTTCGCTTCGTAAAAGGGGTTTCGGACGCACCCTTCTACTATAACAGTAACATGCTTGGTTAACGAATTCATCCAAGACACCTGCAAGATCAAAACACTGTCCCAATTAGGTATGAATTTGTTCAGAATTTCAGCCGTTATCGTGATAACAAGATTTGCATTATATATAAAGAAAAGAGAGAGATAAATATATAGATAGATAAGTAGATAGACAAACTAAGAGATTGCAACAGATCTGTTTCCAAAGAAATTAACTAAAAATTTCCAAAAGTCTGTAATATGACCCAAACCATTCAATAAATGCCATTGAAAAATTTTATGTGCCCCCCGTAAGCGAAGTATAAGAATAACATACTTGATTAACGTATCCATCTAACATATACTTACAAGATCAATATAGGGTCATTCCGTGGTAACTTATGTTGCATTTAGAACAATTTATTTCAGCAATTTTAGTAATATAACACCAAAAATAGAATTCAAAATATAATGTTCACATAATTTGTTAATTAAACCTATTCAAAGCTCAATTTAGATTAAATTTATCTAATTTTTGTGTTATTTATTGAACTCTGGCAGTTATATTTATTATGTAACTGACATTACTGAAAAAGGAACGTAAGTTACCATAAAAAATATAATTTTCATTCTCATTTTCTAGGTAAGTTTCATTCAAATTGAGCTTTGGATAGGTTTAATTAACAAATCATATCAACTTTGCATTTGAATATTTTTTGGTGTTATATTACTAAAATTACTGCAGTAAATTGCTCTAAATGTAACGCAAATTACCATGGAATGACTCTATACTGTCTCAGTTAGATTTGATAGGTTGAATATTTCGGACGTTAACGTAATTAAAAGTTTTGAATATTTTGTTTTTGTGCGTCACTGTAATGTGTATTGATCCTGTTGTAGAAATGGGCTTGATTTCTAATTGACCAATTTTATCTACAGCATTCGTATAAAAATTTAAAAAGTATAATCTTTTTCTAATTAATGCAAGACAATTTCATTAACAAAATCTTATTTCCTACCTTATTTCAAACATTTTTGCAAACCCATATTGCCCGCTCATCTCCAACAACTAAAAAAAATAAAGTGCGTTTTATTTTTTTTTCTTTTGGATGCTCCTATATCCTATGGATATAGGAGCCTATATCCTATATCTTTTGGATGGTCCTATCCCCTTAATAGTTTTTCACAGACACCATACATCCAAGAAGAGGTTCGCTATTCAAAGTTTTTGAATACCACTAATTTTTCATCATAAACTCAGCTTTAATTAACGACAGAAATTTTTTAGTTAAATAAAGTGAATATTTCAGTTCGGAAAAAAATGGCATTTCGCCAATGTTTTTAACTTAGTGTGTGTGTGGGGGGGGGGGGGGGATAAACTGGAAAGGAGTTAATTACGAATTTATGCAAAAATAAATCATGTAATTTAAGAAATACACTTTTAATACACACCAGAAAATAAATACGAAAAACGTTTATATGAAATATTAAATTCACGTATATACATTTTCTGCAGACTTTTTTAACTTTAAATCTTGTTATTAAGCTGTTGTGAAGAGCAGCTTAAAATAATTATAAAAAGAAATGTAGCGTAGCGTATTCGCAAGAGTGCTGTATTACAAATTAACACGAGTTATGAAATCGATAATCAAATTTATGATCTGAATAATAACCAAGTTAAATAGTATCGATGAAACACCGACATATCTAATTTATGACTGGTATCTATAACGGAAAAAAATATTCATTCTGTTTTTATTTTGTTTAAAAGTTCTTTTTCCTTCCCTGTACTTTTGATAATAAAAGAAAATTCCTTACTATTTTTATTCAATCAATAAAAAAAAAATTATGTTAACATTGTTGAGTTTCTTTAAGCTCTTTCTTAATTACGACGTTTTTGTGCATCCGCTTTGCCCACGCAAATGCTATTCACAGTTCAAATATATACTACATACTTGCCCCAAAATTAGAGTGACCTCTCATTTATATGCGATATATGTAATTATTTTGTAGTGCCAGAATTTTTCAACAGAAATTTTCATCTTATTTTAATCTCAGAATTTATAATCCGAATTTTGTTATTTTAAAATAGTGGTGCTGAAAGTGGTGATGCAAATATATGGATATGGGAGTGGAGATTGAAAAGTGTTCGTTAAATAGAGTTGTTGGTGCCATAATAGTGCTTGCTATTACGGAAGTTTTACTTATATTTCCCCCAAATATTTTTTAGAAACATTATCTTTTTCTTGTCAAAGTCAATTTATGGAAAAGTTTTCGTTATAATTTTTTTTTAATTTCTCGAAGTGAAACATATATACATACTTGCCCTAAAATTACTGTTCGCTATTCAGAGGTAAAAGCATACAAATATATGGAGGTTGTAAAAGTGTTCGTTAAATAGAGTTGGTGCCATAATAGTGCTATTAGGGAGATTTTCTTATATTCCCTCCAAATACTTTCAGAAATACTGTCTTTTTCTTGTCAAAATCAATTTATGCAAAAGTTTTTGTTTTTGTATTTTCAATTTCTCGAAGTAAAACACCCACACATATATGTGTTTGGGTGTGTGTCTAGCTATAGATAACTATAAAAATATAAAAAAAAAATTTTATAATACACTTTTTTATGAGCATTCCATGTTTATTTTTAAAATCGAGCTTAATTTCATGGCGGCAATTTAAGACTTTTTCTATAAAATTTTCGTTACAATACATAAATTTTGCTCGGCACCATGCCAGGAAAAAATCACAGTTCTTTTTACGCTTAGAAGAAAACTCAAGTCAGTGAATTTATTAAAAATATATATCACTTTTTATATAGCAAAAGGAAAAAACATTTAAATTACCTATAAGGGATTTGTAAATTATTTTCTCAATGTATAATCATAATTTAATTAATATTAAACTGTCAGTTGATAAAAGTGTGTTTTTAACACTATTTTTAATATTTAATTTCGTACTTTTACGGTATTTAAAATGTTGCATTGTTGCACTTTCAAAACCAGTTGGCCTTATTTGCGAGCGTGATTTGGCGTATTATTAGGTGCTTTCGTAATTATATAAATACGAAAGACCTATAGTCGTCGTTCAGTCCGTCTGTCTGTCCGTCCGCATATAACAGAGCAAAAACTACCCAACCGATTGATCTGAAATTTTAAATATATAATTGTTGTAAAATTTTGTCGAGCCATTTCAAGTTTTATGAAAATCGGATGTATAGTTTAATTACAGGGACAGTCAAACGTTTTCCGTTACATGACGGCCAATGTGAAAAAATTATTGCAAGTGCATTTTAATGATGCTACAGCCTTCCGAATGGTCTGAAATTTTAAATATATAATTAATGCAAAATTTTGTCGAGTCATTTCAAATTTTATGAAAATTGGATGTATATTTTAATTACAAGGACAGTCAAAAGTTTTCCGTTATATGACGGCCAATAGCAAAAAAATTATTGCAAGTGCATTTTAATGATGTTACAGACTATGCACTTATGAAGTGCAAAAAAATATACATTCAGTACAATATAGGGTGCAAAAAATATTTATAAAACTAGTTATAGTACGAACGCACCTCATTTGCCACATTTGACATGCAATTTCCAACTTGTTAAATCTGTTGTTGTTGTTAACTCATATAAAATTGTAACCCTATAAAATATTTGATGATTAACCAACTGTGGCAAGGTAACGCAAAAATGTCTTAATGTATTAATTTATAATTAAGTTCTACATATGCAGGGTGTCATAAAAGAATGTGCCAGTTACAAATTTTAATAGTATCAACTGTAACGTTGTAGAGTGTTGGTTCAAGGTCACAAATAAAGAGTAACTCAAACAGTTTTAGATAAGCGCATGCGCGAGTACTGCTTTGTTATTGACTCGCTTGCAGTGCCACATACGCAAAATGGCGACTCCAGAACGTAAAGCGTTATTGCTGGGCTGAAGATTTAAAAGCCGTTAGAGCAATGGAGTTGTGAATAAAGAGGAGGAGACATATAGAGTACTGTCTGCCAGTTGCGAGCGAAGTAACTGAGGAGGTTGTCACAAGACGGCGGCTGGTTTTTTGTTGTTGTTGTTTTTTCTTTATCGTATCAACAGTTTCTTATACCGCCCGGATAATCTTCCTACCAGTAAATTTGAATAGAAAATTTCGTTTTATTTAAGTGCCTTATTCATACAAATATTTTCTCACAAATATGATAAAAATTTCTATTAGCTTTTTCTGGTTTCAGTTTGCGGAGATATTATAATATTTTTCACTGACGCTGCCCAGCAATGAGGAAATTGCTGGCCAGCAGCAAGATAGGTGCTGGCAATAATGGAGAAGTGCTGGCTGGTGGTCTACTACTGCATGACCACTGCTGGACAGCTTCAGTCAACTTTGCTGTTGGAAATCATCAGATAAAATTCTGGTGGGCTTCCGTTTTATCTCATGCGCTGGCTCATAACTACATGGAAGTGCAAGAACTTTTGCAGTATTATTGCTGGGAACCCTTACGCTAGGTGGCGTTGCTAATATCGAAGACATTGAGCATTTGAACACAAATCTGAAATGAATATCTTAACACAATTTAAGCTGTGAAGCTAATTTTTTTTAACTGTAAATAATATAGCACCACTGCCACCAGCAAAATAAATAAGTAAATGAATAAATAAATAAATTCTTTATTTGAATACACTTCTTTTTTCTTCTTAAATCTGGTTTTGCTAAGTTACAAAGGATTTCGGTTTTCATAATTTACACAGTTGAGAATCAATAATAAAAAAAAAAGCGTATAAAATATATAGGATTTCTATACAATATAATAATTTCTATACCTGTTTAATGATTGGGAACGTAAATTACAAAAGAAACAAACTTGAAATAGTGTAATGAGGGCTTGAAAACAACGCGCGGTCGTAGAATACGCTGAAAGTGCATGTACACGTCCGATCACGAAAACCAAACAGCACCGAGCGCGGTTAGTATTTGGGAGGGTGACCACATAGAAACCGCTGCAAGTTAAAATATTTTTATAGACATTTCTATTATAGACACTTCTACAGATATTTCTGTAGCTCTTCGTGAAACTAGCTTATAGGAAAAGGGCTATGATACTTTGTTTTTTATAGAATTCTATAAAAAAAATTTGTAAGGGAAAGTGCTAGGCCAGCAAAGGGATAGCAGTAGGATAGGTGCTAGCACTGCAGGAAAAGTGCCGGGTTATAGTAATGTAATGGCATACCAATGCTGGCCTGTTGTTGGCCATCACTGGTGGGCCAGCTGCATTCCGCCCGGACACTTTTGTACTGGTTTAAGTAATGGCACCTTTGCACTTTACCGCTGATGGCAATGCGGGCTGCCATCTTTTTCCCAGCTGATGGCCCACTGTTTCTTTCTTTGCTGGGTGGTTGTCTAGATTGTCACAATATGGCAGAAGCGCAAGACCTGACTACCGCCAAAATAAACTTTCACCAGTAAAAATGGATACCTCTTTCTGTCATTATTTACGACTAAAATTTTGCATTGATAAGGCATTTAAATAAGGAGAAAATTTCAATTTAAATTTACTGGTGGAAGTTTCCCCGGCGGTAATTAACCCCTGTAAAAGCAGTTACAGTTGAAGCTTCACTATTTTAAGGCTATGTCAGTTCCTCTTTATTCATAGTTCCATTGATAGAGCTTGCATTTTTTCCTTTGGGTCCTTATAAAAGATCGTGCCTGCATTCCGCTGCTAATGATTTGCCAGAGTTGAGACACAGAATTGAAGATGCTAATTACTCCGGATTTCTTAACCGAAGTGTGGGAAGAATTGGACTTTAGGTTGGATGTGTGCTGTATACAGGGTGTATCTAAACTCTTGGGCAAAACTTTAAGGGGTGATAGTACACATCAATCAAACCATATTAAATAGGAAACTAAGGGTCCCAAACGTCTTCCGAAAGAGATAGGTGCCATTAAAGTTTAGGGTCCAAAATTTCAAATGATTTTACTATCATTTGAAATTATAATCAAAAACGGAAAAATTGGTCGATTCATTTGCAGTTTTTTTCTAAAACTATTCTTTATGTCAGTATTTTCTTGAAAATAAATTTTAAAGATAAAGTTTTAAAAATGCCGATAGAGGGCGCTTTAGACTTTGGAGTTACGAACAACTATTTTTTACCGTTATTTTTTGTATCTCATTAAATGCTTAAAAAAACGAACTTTATTCAGGATCATCTTCGTTCAGTTTTCTTGAACTGTGTTCAGGAGTTGAAGTTTGAACACCCCCCCCCCCCCCTCCTGAACACAGTTCAGTTTGCACTACTTAACCACTCCCAACGATTCAGATTTTGAGCTCAAAATTTAAGTTTACGTCTAAGCTTTTGAAAGCATTTAATGAGATACAAAAAATAACGGTAAAAAATAGTTGTTCGTTATTCCAAAGTCCAAAGCGCCCTCTATCAGCATTTTTTGAACTTTATCTTTAAAATTTATTTTCAAGAAAATACTGACATAAAGAATAGTTTTAGTGAAAACCGCAAACGAATAGACCAATTTTTCCATTTTTTTATAATCATTTGAAATTATGGACCCTAAACTTTAAGGGCGCCTATCTCCTTCGGAAGACGTTTGAGACCCTTAGTTTCCTATTGAATATTGTTTGTCTTGATGTGCACTATCACCCGTTAAAGTTTTGCCCAAGTGTTTAGATACACCCTGTATAACTGAAGATGCACATACTGAACATTTGTAAGTAAAACTAGGTTAGTTTACCTTCCATTTGAAGTAGGATTTGTTGTAAATAGCCTAAATTGAACTGTTCAGGGCCGTGTGAAAATGGGGGGGGGGGGGGTGAAGGGGGCAGCCGCCCCGGTCGCGGAATTTGAGGGGCGCCAAATTTATACTACAAATCTCGTTTTTTTCTTCTTATTTGTAAAAAAAAAAAAAATGTATATTTACATATTGGGAATTTTTTCCCAGTGAAAGTACGTACATTTTCGTTTCAAATTTATTTCATTGTCCTTTACCCCACACCGAAATATAAATTTATTAATAAGAACTTCTTTCTTTTCAAAACTTGTGTTAGGTCTTTGTCTTAGTTTCTTTTGCTAACCTTCCTTTTCTGAGTCTGTGCTTGTGTCAAAAACATGTATTCACAAAATAGCATGGGGTTTCTTTTTTGTAATATAAAAGGGTACTAAATTGTTATACTGTACTGTTAGATAACATGTTAGAAAAACATGTATTCACAAAATAGCATGGGGTTTCTTTTTTGTAATATAAAAGGGTTCTAAATTGTTATACTGTACTGTTAGATACATTTTTTCTAAACTCTTTTTCCAGATCCCCTTTGCCAAAATATAAGTGCAATTTTCTCTTATGTTATTTAGTTTTTTGAAATTTCTGAATTAAAGTTATACCTAAAGTTTCAAAATAAACGCGAAATATGTATTCAATAAAATTTGTTTCTGTTTCTAAACTTTTTTCAATTTTGTGACACCTGTCACAAAGAAAAGTTGGGAGTGTGTGTGTGTGGGGGGGGGGGGGGGGGGCACCAAATTGAAACTTTGCCCCGGGCGCAGTTTTCTCTTCGCACGCTCCTGGAACTGTTATAATACACCATTAATACTGGGACATTCTTTTATGGACAATCTGTATTAAAATGTTGTTTTGTCATCCGACACACAACTTTGTACATAATTTTCATAATTTTAGCATATCAGAAAGCTAGTTAACCCTTAAATGCCGGGTGTTGCCTTTCGGCAACATACCCAATTTAGGCCTCTAAAATACTATTAGAATAATATTGAAGCTATAATGCCTAATCTTGCCAATAAAATACATTCTGAAAATATTATTAAATAGATTTTCAACATGTATATGGCAACACTTGTTCTGTTTAAGAATAGAGATAGAATTATTTTTTTCAAATGTTGCTATATGTTCTTTTTGTTTCGTTTAAAAGCTTGTGAAATACCCTATTTTGTTCTGCCGTGATCAAGTAAAATTTATTTCTTATGATAGTTCTGAAAATTCTTGTGTGTTTAATAGTATAGAATTTTATCAGAGAAAAATATTTTTTTCAATTAAAGACCAGTAATACCGATTAGTAACAAACTGTTTTTTAGCCGTAAACCATACTTAAAACTAAATATGATTTTTTAAAGTATTTTTCCCATGATTTATTTAAAAAATTAAATCCGAAAAACTCTATTAAAATGATTTTTGAAAAATCAGGCATTTAAGGGTTAAATAAGTATAAATGTAAATATAGTAACTTTAAAAAGTCTTTTTTATAAATATTCAATGTCCATCTTGAAAACGCACCTTATATTTTGACTGAACTTCACGTTTTTTCCCCAAAACATGTCCGTTACAATACATTAATTTATTAATTTGACGTGGGGCACTGACAGTAGCGCCAATTTTTCAAAAATATTGGGTGGGCTCAAACAATTTTGAGTAAAATAACACATGTATTTTTTTCAGTTAGTGTGTATGTGTGTGGAGAGAGAGAGAGGGCAGGAGCAAATGACTAAAGATGATAATTCGAAATTAAATTATGTTCTTTCTAAGTAAATTTTCAAGTTATTATAATTTAATTATAATTTTATAAATAATTTTATTAAATTATATTCTTCTAAGTTCTTCCTTATAAATGCATTAATATTTATTTTAAATAACATTGGCAACTCGGCACTGAACGCTATTACTTAATAACTGAAAAAAAAAAAAACACTGATTTTTTACGTTTTGTAAACAGCATTATTAAGTGAATTTATTTTAAAAAAATTAATTTTTCCTCTGTTTCTGTTTTAAGATAGAGTAGCAGGAGAAAAATAAAACATTATTTAAACTTCCTTCATTAGAATTTCCATAGGTATTGATATCTCAACGTATAATCGTTCGTGGATAAATAAATATTAAATCCTTAACTTGTAAAAGCGTATTAAAAAAAAATATATTAAACTCTTCATGTTTTATTCATACTAATTTATTTTCCACAGTTTAGTCTTTATTCCTTATCGGACGCTAGCTTTTTATAAATGATTTTATTTTTTATATTCTATTTGCACCATTATATTTTAAAAATAAATTTTATAGTGTGTTTCTCTTGCACATAGTATTAAAGTACTAGTAAAAGTGCTCCTTAAAAAAAAAGTGGTGACAACTGAATAAAATTCTCTTAAGTAATGCTGATTCCGATGTCATATGAGAAGTGACATTGTACAGAAAAGGGTTAAAGTGTTTCATAGTTGCATTTTCGCAGCGTTTTGGCTATTTTGGCGATCGATTATTGGCGCGTCATTAAATCCCTAGTTTTTTCATCTTCTGTACAATTGTACGAATTACAGAGAATATTTGGCGACTTACCCCATGTAGCGAGCTAACTGAAAATGCCATAAAATTAATGTATTGTTTATTAAGTTGTAGCAATATAAAAATGTTGTATTGTCATGAGAAACACACCTAGAACATAATTTTTGTGATTCTAGCCTATCAGGAAGTGGTTCAAAAATCGATTACAAAATTCCATCTTTACATACAAAAACCAGGTTGAGTTAATTAAATGAAAGAAAAAATCATGCGTCAAGCATGAAACATTTTCCAACACATTCAGAATAATGTAACAAAACTTCACCGGTTAATAAATTGACATAAGATGAATCATTTGGAAACTCATAACACATTTCAAAAACCAATTTCAGCAGTTCCCATCTACAGTCGGAAAATCATCCGAATTCTTTGAGCAGCACTGTATATACAGTAAAACCTCCTTAAAGCGGCTGCGTTCCGTTCCAATAAAAATTTGTCGCTTCGAGAGGTGGTCTCTTAATGGAGGTCATGTTTAAATCTAGATTTTAATTGTTGAAAAAAGGTAACAATTAACGTTACTAAAATTTATTTTTCACATTAGGAAAAAAATATAAAAATTTAAGTATCAAAACAAAAGTTAATTACAAAGTTTGCTTTGATTTCACGGTTTTATCTTTCATAACTTTTATTTCCAAGTCCTTGCGAAGTTCAGTAAAGAAATGCAACTTTTTTTTTTGGACGAGAACAAATAATGACGATTTCACTAATTTATCTATTTCTTTGAGAGTTTCCTAACAGAATAGGGAAGGGGAGTTTATTGGCCGTCATTCTTAATTCGTCATCAGAGTTAAATTCATTGCCTAAAAAGGCACAAAGAGGATTAAACACTTAAAAGTTACAGGAATTTAAAAAAAAAATCTAAACTTAGTTTAGAAGTTTGGTGAATAATGCGCCCTCCAGAATTACTTTTCTAATAAAACCTTCTTCAAGCGACCAGGAATAAACGAAATTTGTTTCATTTTCTACAAAAAAATGGGTCGCTCATGGAGAGAGTTCAACTGGGATGGTCTCTGAATGGAGGTAAAATTAGTATTGAGCCTATGGGAATAAATTTCGTCCTAAGAAAAAATGACCGTTCAGGAAGGTGGTCGCATAGGGAGGTTTCACTGTAGATGTATATATATAGATTTCTATCTACAAAACAAACTACATTATGCAAAAATTTAGTTCAGTTGGGAAATACATACCACAGTTGAAAATTCCCCTTCAGAAATTTTCGCTAATAAGGAAAATGGTCCGTGAATTCATCTGTGCAGTCCTGTATACGAGGTGTAGAATTTGTGTACTACAGGTAACATGCAAATAATTGTTTAAGGGGTACGGGACACAAAAATCTTCAAATTTTCTAAAAAACTTTTATTGCATCAAAAATTTCTCTGTTTTTTTTTTTTCTGCTTAAAATGACGTATAAATCACGTTTCCATCTTAAGTGGAATAGGAAATATAAATTTGTCGTTTTCGTTTGTTTTCAAATTCTAGCTTTCAAGCAAATGTTGTCGTGAAAACGACTTCTTGTGAAACTGCGTTATTCTTCATGATGGGTGTTTTCACCATTTCTCGAATTTAAATTGTTATAACTCAAGAACTATTAAAGATAAACGGTTCAAACTTGGAACATGTCTTTTTCAAATGTTTTACTTTAATTCTGATTCAGGAAATTTGAAAAAAATATTTACTTTTGAAAATATGATTTTTTTTTTAAGTTACATCATTTTTTTTTTAATTTAAATATTTTTAATTTTTATTTCAAATAATATTTTTTTAAATGCTGAATCAAAATTAAAATTTATATATTTCTGTTTATTTAACCCCTTAACGCTCGAATTAAATTACGGTTGAAAAATTCAAATTGCTTATTGGCACCACTTTTATAAAAAAGAAATAATCACCTTATTTAATGACAGTAAAAACGATACCAAAATTTACCCAATTTCACTATTTTATAAAACTGGTGGGAATCAAACAATTTGAGTAAAAGACACAGCCCGAGAATATGACGGGAGCGAGAATTAAGGGGTTAAATGAAAACAAATTGAAATTCTACAAATAATATTTTGAGTTATAACAATTTTAATTTACCTCACTTTTTTAATAAATTTTAAATTAAAAATTTTTTTTTTTTAATTATGAGAAGTTTTATCTTGTGATTTTGTTTACAAATGATATGGTTAACCATCACAAAAAAATTCAAAATTTTAACTCAATAAATGAAAAGTATTTTAAAATGTGTCCCGGACCCCCTTAAATTTTAAAAGCACATACCGAAATTGAAAACGCACTTCCAGTCATTATTGCTCAAAGACAGTACTGTAACTGATTATTTTTGTGTGCCCTCTAAATGAATGATAAATGCTATGAATGACCTATTCTATAATAATGATCTTGTAGTGAAATTCAGAGATTTATATCAATTTCAATACATTTGAAATAGCGTAATGTCATTAAAATACAGGGTTGTAATGGGTAGCTGCCAGGGTATCCGCCCAGCTGCCCGCCCGGCTGGGCTTTTTATAATGAACCCGAGTATTTTACAACCCTGATAAGATTGTTGTGTTTATTTTGTATAATGAAACCGGCTAAGACGGAATTTCAAGAAACAGAAGAAAAACTCCGTGTTAAACAGGTTACCGTCTTAGCAGGTATGGTATTCTTACCGTAAGGACAATGACATTTTTACATTTAGGACAGGATTCTGTTGTAAACAGGTTCCGTTATGATAGGATTTACTGATTTACTGTATTTTATTACTGATTTTATTATTCTATTACTGAAGATTATTATTTGTGAGGAAGGTGGAATCATAGTCAAAATTTTGGCATTTTAATCCAATTTACCTGGCGAAAATTGACCATTTAAGGCTATGAAGTCATTCCCATCTATTAGAATATCAAGTGTTCACAAAGATTATATTTGAGATCAGGATTGCCATTTATTTCGGCAATGGAATTCCTTACACTTTCCTGAACAAAAAATTAAATTTTCCCAGAGTAATTCCTCTGAGAATTTTCAAAATTTCAATAGATAAATTTTGCAAAATACTAAAATTTAGTAAAATTCCTTGTTTTTAATACTCATTTTTAAATTCCCTCATTTTTTCCAGTTTTCCCTATACAGTGGCAACTCTAAAGATTATTATTTGTGAGGAAGATGGAATCATAGTCCACATTTTTGCATTTAATCCAATTTACCCAGGGAAAATTGCCTATTTAACCCGGGTTTTTTAATAAAACCCGTCTGAGCTGGGGGTTTTATAAAAAAAAACGGGTTTTTTACAACCCTGTTAAAATACCCTGCAAACGATTCTTCCCCACTGACTACAATGTAACGGAATTCTTTTGAATGCCTCTGTAAATGAACTATTAATGATTTTTATATTCAATATCGAACATGCCATGGTAAACACCATTCTCATATATCAATTGCATTAAAATCCTGGTATATTTACGGGAGTTGGGCGTGAACAAACAGACGGACAGACAAACCGAATTCATAAGTGTTGAAAAGAGTGTAATAAATTCGATAAATTCTTCAAATTTTAAATTCTTATTCTTTCAAGGAAGTCAGTTTCAGGCCAGGCGGTGTGGACTACCTTGCGGCCGCTTAAGCTCCACTAGCCCCGCCCATTCCATGAAGTCAGATAAAAATAAACGAATGACATCCAATATTCTACAAACACAAATTCGCACATTTCATCCCACCTACTTTTTGTATCAAAGAAATGGCCTAAAATAAGCAATCATTTCCGCGTAAATACGGTTATTCAATAAATTTATGATGTCTTAAAAGGATTTTATGACTTTTCCATTTCTTTAATATTTACTATATGTACTTATAACTGAATTTTATAGTGCTTGAAAATAACATAAAATATTCAGTTATAGGTAAGGACGATAAAATAATAATAGATATATCCAATATGACGAGTGTATTAAATAAAATTTATAGAGTTCTGATAGCATTTTCGTGTTTGCAGTTTCAACAGAAAGCTATAAAAACAGATCAAAAAGTTATTTTTAGCAAAACAAATTCGGGCATTTGGGAAGATAAAACCATTCTTAGATTTGCAAGCTGAATATGAAATTTATGAAAAATTTTCCTGGTTAAATTTTTTTTTTCGTGACTACTTTTTGACATTGTGATTTAATAAAATCATTAATGTTTTTTTTTTTTATCTAAATAATGGAGGAAGAAACTGTTTTCGATCTATCCTATAATCTAGGCTGCCAAAAGGCGACTATTTTAATATTTTGTTCGCACCAATATTTTTCTAATATAAATTTTCAACTATATTTATCTTGCAAATGTTGTCGAAGTGTGTGTTAAGGATTTCAGTTTTGAGACGATGGTGCCAATTAGAATTAAAAAATAGTCGCCTGTGGCAGCTCTGTACAGTCTGCTAATAATAAGGCGAAGATTACTATTTTGATTTAGTAGCATAAAATCAATGTATAAGTACAGTGGAGGGCCGATTATCCGCAGGGCTGCGGAGTCGAAGTCGGTGTCGAGCATATTTTTGAGCGAAAGAGTTGGAGTCGTCCATTTTACAAGCAGGTCTGTGTTGTCGGAGTCGGTCCATTTATGAGCGAAGGAGTCGGATCGGTTAAAATTCCCGGAGTCGGAGTCGTCCATTTTTCCCACCGACTCCGCAGCCCTGATTATCCGTACCTATCGGGGATTCCTGACTAACCAAACAAGTTGGAAATTGCACGTCAAACGTGGCATATGGGGTGCGTTCGTACTATAACTAGTTTTATAAATATTTTTTGCACCGCATATTGTTCTGAATGTATATTTTAGCGCACTTCACAAATGCATATCCATTTAATTCGTTTCGAAAGGCTGTAACATCATTAAAATGCACTTAAAATATTTTTTCCCCATTGGCCGTAAAACTTTTGACTGTCCCTGTAATTAAATTATACATCCGATTTTCATAAAATTTGAAATGATGCGACAAAATTTTACAATAATTATATATTTAAAATTTCAGACCATTCGGTTGGGTAGTTTTTGCTCTGTTATATGCGAACAGACGGACAGACAGATAGACGGACCGAACGACTCGCACTTGAATATGGATAAAATGCATTTTTTACTGTAACAGGTTCTTTGTATGGAACAAGTGTATGTTTTTAACACATCCCAACAAAGTTGAAAAGTGTTTATGATTTCAGTTTGTCTGTCCGTTTGTCCGCGCTCTAACTCTCATAAATATACTCAGATTGCACTGAAATTTATGTGTGTTATTGATGTTTACCATACCACGTTCCCTATGTCAAATGAAGTTTGTAGCATGTTTAGTTCTTTTTCAGGGACAGTTAAAATGTATTCCGTTATATTACGGCCAATGGGAAAAAATCATTTCAAACGATTGTTAATGATGTTACTCGCTTTCAAACATAATAAAATCGATATATGCATTTTGTAGAATATGCGATGCGAAGAATAGTCATTATTCATTTACAGGGATACACAAAAGAATTCCCTTACATAATGATGTAGGGGGTGGAAGGAATTATTTTAATTATGTTAAACTATTTCATGTATAATGAAATTGATATACGTCTCTGAAGTTTACTATAACTTATTTCATGTGTAATACGAAGTGCATAGCATTTACAGGGACACACAAAAGGGAAACTATATTGTATCCGAAGTACTGTACATTAGTGATGATTGCTGGAAATGTATTTTTAGTTATGATTTATGATTCACTATATGAATACTATGTGTGTGTATAAATGCTATAATTCATATACATTGCTACACAAAAGAATTCGTAAGGGTTACTGGGTATGAGCGCAAATTGCTTAAAGGTTGTTTTTAAATGAGTTATGTATTTTTACGCTGAACTACATTTAGTTTACTAAGAAATGTTTGTAGAATATTATAAATGATAGACAGGGTCACGCAAAGAACATGGCCGTCTATAAATGATAGTTTCTGGAAATGGGATTTCAGTAGTTTTAAAAGTGTTTTATTTTGAATTAAATTTTAGCTAAATATTGTGGCGTGTAATAAAGGTTCTAGGTAAACTATGGGGTTGTACAAAAGTATTGAAGTATGTTTCCATCTATTAGTATAGATTGCTGAAAGAAAAATTTCAACCTGTTATGCGTTTTCTTGCTAAACTAATTTTTCCCATTATCAAGTATATCAGCCTGCAGATCAAATACAGGGCTGTTCAAAAGAATTGGAATATATATTCGGCTATGGACGGTAACTGCTGAAATCAGTTTTTAAATGTATTACGCGTTTTCTAAAATGTTTATTTAGTTATTTTATTTACCTTATTTCCCTAAATAACGAAGTTTTGTTAAAGCATTCAGGAAGTGTTGGAAAGTGTTCCATAATCTATGCTTAACGCGGGATTTTTCTTTCTTGTTAAAAATACAAGGGGATAAACCTGGGCTTCCCGGGTTACAGAATATAGGTGAAAACCATCATATTTATTTTTTTTGTTGTTGTTGTTAACAACCTTTTTTCTCTGCACATACTGAAGGCACGGCGATGAATGAGGTATTTTTCGAAAAGCTCTTACTACAGTAAAACACGTTGTTTGATGCTTTAAAAATGCAGTTAATCAAAAATTAATGGATAAACGTATCATTAAATATCAAAGATTGCGGTGAGAAAGCATCGCAAGTGTTTAGAGGGTTTTTTTTTATGATAATTGTAATAATAGATTTTTTTACATGATACATATGTTTTTTAGAATGCCCATTAACAATACTAAAAATCATATTTATATGAAAAATAGCAATAATGCGTTCAAATAAAATGATGAAACTTATTAATATTGGCCTCGTGCCTGGAGTTAATAGACAAAGAAATCGCTATTATATCCACAACACTTTTTGAATTCTGTTCATTTCAGTGTTTTAAACTCATACGGTTCGATTACATATCATAAATTCGTGATTTATTAATATCTTGTTGTTTTATTTATTGATTGGTGATTTTTTTTTATTTCGTAATTTCGTTATGGAATATAAGCTGGAAATAAATGATGAACAATTTATATAAATTTAAGTGCAAAAATATTTATCTTTCCTAATCCTCCGCCCGCGATAGAGATAGATTTGAAAAAAATTCATGCTCGAAAATTACTTTAAAACAAACAAAATTGAGTAAATTCTTTCAAACATATTGCGAAGCAGTTTTCAAACAAATTGCATTTGGAAGTACATATTTTCCCCTATTCGACGGTGTATAAATTGAAAATGTGCAGTATTTAGAAGTTTAAAAATTTCAATAAAAGTTAATAAAAGTTAAATATAATCATCTGCTGTTGTCACCGTCACAATGACGTCCTCGTTACGCATAGACACGTTTATAATATAGATATATAGTAAAGGATAGGTGGATTAAAACTTCGTTTGTGTGTGCACAATTTTCCTTCACATTTTAACCAGGTTTAGGATTGGCAGTTGTTAGTGTGAAAAAGATTTTTTCTCGGAATTAGTACTGGATGTTAATTACAGTTAGTTAGTTAAGTTAGTAAGTTAGTACCCAGGCTTTTTTTAAGGAAAACATACAAAAATTCCAATTATTGGTGATTTAAATTTGCAGATCTTTATTTCTAAAAGATCATCATTCTGAACAGGACTATAACAACGTGGAGAAATGCCCCAGAAGACAAAGGAAGAACGAGAACACTTAGCCCTAGATCCGCACAGAAAGAGAAACAACACGAAGTGGCTAAAAATATCGTTACAATTTAATGCCAGTTGGCGAACCAAATGCTAACTCACAAAAGTTTGGCAACTAGGCATGCGGGAGTTATTTTGTGAAATCCTTCTACAATTTTGCAGGAATTTTTTTCTTCTGGACCCTTCTGCGGTTTATTCACAAAAGGATGCAGTAGCTCAACTTGACGGAAAGGTTTCTCTCTTGCAGTACATCAGTCAGTTTCCTTTTAAAACCATTAAAGATTAAAAACACGGCGTATGCCATAGTATGCAGTGGTCATAGAGTTGCCAGTTAAAGGAATATTGTGGTTAAAGGGGGGCGCCGTGGTTTACAAACGGTGAATCATGCATTTTAAAAGTATGTTAGTAATTTAGCCAAATTATCCGTTACATTCAAGACTGTGCAACTGAAAAAAATCTGTGAAGAACCGATAACTGTAGAATGTAGGATATGCTCGTAACTGTAATGCGTGGGAGTTTGTTATATGGAGGCAGAACTCGAATGCATTTCTTTATTTCTTTTTCGGTGCGTTCATAATTATATAAATATGAATTATTATAAATTATATAAATTATATAAATAGCACCTATAGTCGTCGTCTGGTGCGTCCGTCTGTCCGCATATAACAACGCAAAAAAAGCCCAACCGAAAGGTTTGAAAGTTAAGGAAGTTTGGAATCATATTTGAAATTTTTGGAGTCGTAATATTTCCGTATTACTGAATTTAATATATAGAATCGTAATAAATTTTGTATTCATGCATTTTTGCACAAGGGTACAACAGCTACTGCACCAAGATCTGAATATTTATAAAGCTAGATATAGTAATTCGCGTAAATATACTTGGATTGCCATGCTTGGTATATGTTATTGAAATTTACTATGGCATGTTCGGTATTCAAAATGAAGTACAGTAAACTCTGTCTAAGGCGGAATCGGTCGGGACTGAGAAAATGTTCCGTGGTAGACAATATTCCGGCTTATGCAAAAAATACTCTCCCACCCCACCCTCACAAAAAAAAAAAAAAAAAAAAAAAAAAAAAAAAAAAAAAAAAAAGATCCCTCGTCGATGACGTACTTCCCAGACTCGAAAATCGGTTAAAAACTGAAATTCTGAAAGATCTTTTGTCTTTATAAATAAATGAGAAATGCTATTCAATTTCTTAGTACTGCTATAATATATGCGAATTGGAAGTTTACACACACAAAAAAAAAAAAACAATAAACTTAGAGAATGAGACAGAACGCTATCATTTTGAATTTGAGTACAAACTTAAAGTATAATATATATTGTACTTTAGAAAATATATATTTTGATAAATGTACATTCTACTAGAAATAATAACTTTTAAATGCAATTTTGTATAGGAAAAAATGGCACAAGCAAGAATTCCTTAAAAATTAAACAGTTTCTTTTGTTTCGAATAAACATTTTTGAAGTGTTACAGAATTTAACTAACATGCTCGACATTGAGTATTTGACTTATCAGTTTTAAAGTTTGATAAACAAAATGCGCTCCAGTATTAAATTATCCTCTTTTCAGCCTTATGCAAAATTTTGGTTTCGGCGGGACCTTAAAATCCTTTCCATTTCCACGTTAGGCAGATTCCGCCTTATGCAGCATGAATTAATGGAATATTCTATGGGTTCGCCGGGACTTGAAAAAATTTCCGCGGTAGATAGATTTCCGCCTTGCACAGAGTCCGCCTTTGACAGAATTTACTGTATTTAGCATTTATACTTCGTTTACAGGGTACTCAAAAGAATCCCGTTACATTATGATGGGAAAAAAGGTTTGCATTGTATTTTAGTGATGTTATACTATTTCAAATATATTGAAATTGATATGCATCCCTGAGGTGTCCTATAGGATGTTTACTCCAGAGTATGGTGTTCTATGGTGTATATGTGCATAGCATTTATCGTTCATTTACAGGGACACACAAAATAATTCGGTTATAGTACTGTCTATGAGCAATAATTACTGGAAGTGCATTTTTAGATGTGGTACACGTTTTTGAATTAACTAGATTTTTGTATGTTATTTGCTGTGTATAAATTTTATTGATCATATACAGGACTGAACAAATGAATTTGAGTAAATTTTCGTTCATTAGTGGAAATTGCTGAAGGAGAATTTTTCAACTGTGTTATCCATTTCCTAACTGGACTATATTTTGACATGTTATATATACAGTCGTGGAAAAAAAGGTAAACACCCCTACTAACTCTAAAAATAATTAGAATAGAAGAAAGTTACTGGTGTCAATCGATTTGAAATGAAGTCTAATTTTAAAGATGTATATAAAATTTGCTTAGGGGACCATCTACGAATCAAAACCGGACCAAACTTCGTTTTTTTTTCAATGGCAATACCCAATTTTGACAATATATTTTAAATCTTCGGTTCAAAGTATGCCTAGAAACGAAATTTCTTGTCATTTGAATGATAAGTTTTTGAATTACAAACATTCAAAATTTAGAGCGTCTAATGTTAAATTACATTTTTATATTTTTACTAATATCTGCTGGAATTATAATCCTACTGCGACGATTTTGTGTGTAGTTAAAATACTAAAAAACCCAAATATAAATACAATGAATTTGTAATTTTAAAAATTTTATAATATGAATTATGAAATTAATATTCGAAAAAAATATGAATTGCAACCTGCACTTTTTTGTATAGATTTATGTTTATTATGTCCTGCTTTATAAAAATTTTCAATTTCAAATTTTTCGTTTAAGTAGTTTTCGAATTACCATTAAAAAAGATCAAAAAGGTGGTTTAAGGGTCTGTCTATGACGGGCAGGAAAGCATAATTTGAAAAAATATATTTTACTCATTTTATTGAAATATTTAGGCTGGCAATAGTCGAAACATATTAAGCGAGTGAAATGGTCATGTTGGCAAGAAAGGCACATTAACAGAAGTGATATAATCATGCTGTAGCATTTCAACAATCGAGTACTGAACTTCAATTTGGATATAGACCCTAAAATAGGCTAATTTTAAAATAATTAATTTCTCAGAAACTAATCGTACGAATTTCATGAAAATTTGATATGGGCTAATTGAAGGATGTAGAATACATTAATGGTGTCAAACTTGGGTATTGCAATTAAAAAAAAACAAAGTTTGGGTTCATTTTGATATCTAGATAGCCTCCTAAGCAAATGTAATCTACAGTCGTGGGAAAAAAAAGTAAACACCCCCTACTAACACCTCAACAGATTATCGTAGAAAAAAGTGACTGGTACCGAACGATTGGAAATAAAGTCTACTTTTAAATGATGTGTATAAAATTTGCTTAGGGGGCCATCTACATAATAAAAAGAACCCAAACTTCATTTTTTTCAATAGCAATACCCAATTTTAACAAAATATTTCAAATCATCGGTTCAAACTTTACCTAGACACCAAATTTCAAGTCATTTGAATGATAAGTTTTTGAATTATAAACATTCAAAATTTAGTACTTCTAATGTTAAATTACATTTTCATATTTTTATTAATATCTCCTGAAATTATACTCCGAATGTGCTAATTTTTTGTGTAGAAATAATACTAAAATACCCAAACATAAATACATTGAATTTGCAATTTTTATAATTTTATGATATGAAGTATGAATTATGGAATTAATATTCGAAAAAATTATGGATTGCAACCTACAAATTTTTGATGGATTTGGGTTTATTAAGTCCTGCTATATGGAAATCCAAAACTTCACATTTTTCTTCCAAGTAGTTTTCAAATTATGCTTAATAAACGGCAAAATGATGGTTTAAGGGGCCGTCTATGATAGAAGTGACTAGATGTTTTGAAATTTCTTCTGCTATCCTTTAATCTAGCACTCTTCAATGATTGTTTGATTGGCGCCTTGATCAAGAAGGGAGCTAGCTCTCTTGGTCAACAATTGAGTACCGAACTTCAACTTGGATACATCCCCTAAAATACGCTCGTTTTAAAATAATTAATTTCTCGGAAACTTATCGTACGAATTGCATAAAAATTTGTTTTTAGGCTAATTGAAGGGTGTAGAGTTTATTTATGCTGTCAGAATTGTGTACTACTATTGAAAAAAACAAAGTTATGATTCGTTTTAATATGTAGATGGTCTCCTAAGCAAATTTTATATGAATCATTTAAAAGTAGACTTTATTATCAATCGTGTGGTACCAGTAACTGTCTTCTACGATTTTTTTTGCAGAGTTAGTAAGGGGTGTTTACTTCTTTTTTTTTTCCACGACTGTACATCATTTAAAAGTAGACTTTATTTTCAATCGTTTGATACGTGTAACTTTCTTTTGCGATAATGTTTTGCAGAGTTAGCTGGGGGTGTTTCCTTTTTTTTCCCCACGACTGTACCATATATTCATCTCTCTATAGATCATATGCAGGGCTCCACAAAAGAATTTGGATATTTCCCGACTACAGATGATAACTGCTAAAATTGGATTTTCAACTTTGTTAAGTCTTTTCCATTTGTTTAATTTAATTATCATCTTTCACCTTCTTAAACCATGAAACTTTCTTACAGTATTCTGAGTGCGATGAAAGTGTTTCATGATCTATGCTTAACGCATAATTTTTCTTTTTTGTTTATTTTGCAGTGGTCCCCGATCCTGTTGGCTTGTTAGATTGCGTGGAAAACAAAGTGACTCTTCCGGTAATTATTTTTTTTTTATTACTATCGTAGAAATTATATGTGCTATATTTTGTTAAACAAGTAATTTTGAGGTTAACGACTATATTCGAATTTTATTTTTGCTACACATGCATACTGTCAAAAAAGACTACCAGAACCTGTAAATAACGCACGATTTTTCTTTCTTGTTCATATGTGAAATAGGAAGTAATCCATTACTTATTTCTTTATCATTCATAAGACAAATATAATAATTGTTTAAAGAATTCCATATGAATATCTGTACGGATGGATGATAACTCTATTATTTTCCACAAAGCATTTTGTTTATGTCAGATGCAATCCAAAGAAACGCAAATAATACCTCCTACAACGTGACCTTACTATAGACAAACCACTCTATACGATACTGATTGCTGATGCTATCTTCATTTTGCTAATGCTTCAACATCAGAATGTTTGTTCCCTGGCAGAATAGTAAGAACTTCCTTTAATTATGTTGGTTATTCATCTTACCAGGAAAAATGGAAAAAAGACATGAGATAAATCTTGAATATTTTTCTGGTTGCAGTTTTTGAAACTCTTTTTTTTTTTTGGGGGGGGGGGGGGGCTCTGTTTGTTGGCCACTTTTATAATTAATATCATCAGAGGAATATTGTCATTGACAAAAAAAAAACATTAAGATCTATTCAAAGTAAGACAAAACTGAGTGCAATCCTATGAGAAATATGCGAGCATTCAGACCCGTTTCCCCACCGATTTCGATGAAATTTTAAATCCATATTCACTGGATTATGCTCAAGACTTATGGCAGACAGTTTTTTTATGCGACTAAAACTTTTTACTTTAGAGCAATGAAGATTTTTCAGAAATTTTCCATTTTTCAGAATTTTTGTTCTGAAACTAATTAAAATTTTTTTAAACTGTCTGCCACATATGATCTTACCTTTATACTCTTCACAAAAAAGTTTTTTATCGAAATCACTCGAGTGATTTAGAGGTTAATGGGGGTTTTAGCTGAAAAGTACAATTTTGTCGGAGAGCTAAAAGACTGACACTTCTAACTTGTGTGCAGTTCTTGCACAGTTTTATCAAACACATGAATTAACCCTTTGGACTCCGGCATCTCTTATACAAATTTTATTTGATCGGCACCACTTTTTTAAAAGAAGTTTCCTTGATGTATATAATTTCAAAAATGTTCTGATTAAATAACACAAATGTTATTTTCCTTATTACTGGTGCCATAAACAAATCTTGTAACTAAAGATGATGTTGCCGCAGTGGCTAACAAGGAGTGCAAAGGGTTAAAGTATATATAAAAACTTGGATAAAATTTAATTGCACATAATAAATGAGTATAAAACGTTAGTAAAACTAATGCGAGTGGGAGTGGCGTCCCAGTCGTGTCTTCCCTTAACCAATAAATTCAAGTTTTTAAGCAGTTTAAGCTTTTTACGCTCTTTTATTTAACTTAACCTGTCTTTTGTAAGTAAAGATGAAATTTTGTAATCGATTTTCAACCCACTCATAGATAAGCTAAAATTATAAAAATCGCGTTCATAGGTGAGTTTCCGATGTAATGGAACATTTTATGTTTCAAACAAAATTTATTGTGTCGAATCACTGAAAATGTTGCAAAAGACCTGTCCAAACACGGACATAGTGTGACTCAGCCAGTAATTGATCAAATAAGGTCAGTTCTACAGGGTTTTTATTATATTTCCTTCCTTTTAAGTTTGAGATGTAAACTGACATGTTTCCTACAATCCTAAATGAATGTCCTATAACGGGCAAAAATAAAATCGGCTGAAATTAAATAACAACAAAATTATAAATAAATAGTTTCTTTAATTGCCATTTTCCCAATAGTGGATCAATCAAAAAAATCAGTCGAAAACTCAAAAATTGATCTTTAAAATATCATGCTTGGTCTGTGATTAACAATAATTCATATAAAACGATTATTTGAAATAAGCAAGATGGAAGTGGATTATTTTAACTTACCGTCATTGTCGCCAACTAATCAAAAACTAAATTTTAACATTTTCTAATAAAAAAAAATCATAAAATGGTTTCTCTTACAGCAGTCAGCTGACAACAATGTTACAACAGGGGCTTCAACATTCAAACAAAAATATTATGTCTAGTGCCATGTGTAAAACTCATTTCCGCATGAAATGCCGCAATATTTCAAAAATTTGATCAACTACTGTAAGGGTATCAACTAACTGGCGGAGTCACCCTATATATGAATTGTATAAAGTATTCATAGAAGGCCGAGAAGGGATAGTGGATTTGGCTCGTTCTGGTTCGCCTTCAACGTCTGCGAACGAATCAAATATCAATAAAATCAAGAAGCTGATGCTTGAAAATCGTCGTATGAGTTTTAGAGAGTTAGCTCAAAATATCACACATATCTTTTAAGAAGTTCCATAACGTTATGACTAATATTTTGGGCATGAAATGCATCGCCACACGATTGGTTTCGAAAGAGATTCGAAGTGACTTCGATTTTCTCCTATTGTTCTGCAAGAGTTTTTGGCCAAAAACGCAACTAATGTCATAGACCAATTGCCATACTCGCCTGGTATGGCCTCATGGACATCTTCCTGCTCACGAAGCTAAAATTACCATTTCGAAGGAAATATTTTAAGTCAATTGCGGGGATAAAAGAAAATTCGCATAAGGTGCTAAAGGCCAAACCCCAATCTACCTTACCTACAAAATATGGAAGACTGGATCCTTGGCTTTCATTGTTGCGTTGAACTAGACGAGGTCTACTTTGAAGGTGCAAAATAAATTTTATGAATAAATAAATTTTTATGTGTTTTATTTAACTATTCCGGGGACTTTTTACACAGAAGGTAATGCCTGATTTTCTATATTTATCCATATCTTGTTCATATTTAAAATAGGAAATAATACATTACTTATTACTTTATCATTCATAAGACAAATAATAATAACTTTTTAAAATAGTTCCCTATGAATATCTATGCTGATAGAAGATAACTATATTATTTTCCATAAAACATTTTGTTTATGTCAGATGCAATCCGAAGAAATGCAAATAGTATCTCTTGCAACGTGACCTTACTATAGACAAACTACTCTGTATGATACTGTTTGCTGATGCTGTTTTCATTTAAGAAATGCTTCTACATCAGAATGTTTGTTCCCCAGCAGAATACTAAGCACTTCCTTTAATTATGTTGGGCTAAAAGACATGAGGTAAAAAGACATGAGATAAATCTTGAATATTTTTCTGGTTACAGTTTTTGAATTTTTTTTTTTTTTTTTTTTTTTTGGTGGGGGCGGGGGGGGGGGGGTTCTGTTTGTTGTCCTTTTTTATAATTAATACCATCAGAGAAATATTGTCATTGACAAAAAAAACATTAAGATCTATTTAAGGTAAGACAAAACTGAGTGCAATCCTATGAGAAATATGCGAGCATTCAGACCGGTTTCCTCAGAAACTACCCCACCGATTTTGATGAAATTTGAAATCTATATTCACTGGATTATGCTTAAGACTTATGGCAGACAGTTTTTCCGTTAGCCCGAAACAATTGATAAGTCGCCAAATACTCTCTGCAAGGCGTTACGATTGTATGAGAGTTAAAACAACAATGGATTTAACAATGCGCCCATAAATGGTCGCCTAAATGGGCCAAATGGCTGTGAAATTCCAAAAATGGAACATTTTAAAGGCTAAAGATTAGAAAAAAATTATATATATATAAAATGAAAAGTATAATGTTTATAAAAAAATTATTATACTTTTATCAATTAATAGTTTATTATTATTTAATTTAGGATTATACGTTGAGAAATCAAATTAGAAATCCTAAAAATATAAAGGTACATATAAATATTTTACAGACATACAATAAATCCAACTGGAGTGAAAAAATTAGCCAGAGCCTGGAATCGAACCTGGGACCACAGAGTAATAGGCTGCTGCTCTATCCACTGAGCCACTCCGGCCGATACCTGGGACTGCTATTTTTCACTAATAAACCATATTGGGAAAGTCACCAGCCATCTATTAAACAGCCTTGGATAACGGGAAAACGATGAATAGATTTTACTATTACATCGATCTACAATATATAATGAAACACACATACACACATAAATAACGGCTGACTAGTTCCATGGGTTTTTGTAGTGTAAGTCACATAACTGATAACTGCTATGCTTGTTGGCCACCGTTATTTTCGAAAAGTTTGCTTGGCCTTATTCAATTAATGAGATATCACCCATAAAATAAGTCACACTTTTCCGTTCTAAAATACTGGTAGCCAAAGATCGTAGCATGTGACTTACACTACAAGTGCTCGTAGAAGTAGCCCGGCTGCATTCAACTCATAAAGATATATATAAATATTTTACAGACATATATACCTAAAAATATAGTTTAAACAATGTTTCATTTCATTTTTTTCTTCTTCGTTGGCCTATCTTAAAAAAGAAACAGGGCAAAAATTTTAGAAATGTTTTTTAAATCACAGATACCTATTAGATTCTGAGGTTTCTGGAGATAGAGAAACATTTTTCGAATTCGTGGGGATCTCAAAAGTTTTTATACTATATTTTTGTAAATCTTGTTTGATCAAGAAACATTTCCCAGTTTTACAGCGTACTTTTGATTAATGTAATTTTATTTTATTATCCAGACAAACTTAACTGGTTTTCATTATAAGTATCTCATAACTAGCCAGTCAGAAACTAGCCATAGGCTCCCCCAGAACGAAATCCAGAATATTGAAACCGATGTACTCGTAATCTGCTGCCAAGGCCTCATTTTTACTTCCTTCTATCTTTACAAGAAGAAAGTATTGGATTCGTGAAAAACTTCGACTTCTGGTTTTCGATGGATTTATACGTTTTAGAAGGTCCTGAACACGATTTGATGTTTTTTTAGAAAATGCCGGTCTGTCACTCTGTGAGTCTGTATGTGACAAAAATTTTGTGGGCGCTCTATCTCAAGAACTAATGCATGGAAACTTCAGATTCAGTTAGACCTTGATATAAACTGGTTCTGATTACTTGTTGGTGTAAATCTTCCATCAGGTGGCGCTGCTGTGTTGCATTTTTTAGATATTCGCAATAGCTATATCTCAAGAACTAATGCGCGGAATTTCACAAAACTTCAGATTCAGTTAGTCCTTGATATAATTTGGTGCTGATAACTTTTTGCTGTAAATCACCCAATAGGTGGCGCTGCTATACTGCATTATTCATGATCATTGCAATAGTCCTATCTCAAGAACTAACGCACGAATTTTCTTCAAACTTCAGATTCAGTTAGTCCCTGATATAAATTAGTGGTATTTAGTTTTTGGTGAAAATCGCCCAAAAGGTGGCGCTGCTGTGCTGCCTTTTTCACGATTTCTACAATAGCTGTACCTCAAGAACTAATGCATGAATTTTCATCAAGCTTCAGGTTCAGTTAGCCCCTAGTATAAATTTGTCCTAATTAGGTTTTGGTGTAAATCACTCAATAGGTGGCGTTGCTATGTGGATTTTTTTACGATTTCCGCAATAGCTCTATCTCAAAGACTAACGCACGGATTTTCATCAAACTTTAGATTCATTTAGAAGTTAACATAAGTTGTTGATGATTCGATTTTGCTGTAAATCACCTAACCGGTGGCGCTGATATGCTGCATTTTGAATGATTTACACGATTTTAGCGATAGTCCTATCTCAAAAACTAACGCACGGAATTTCATATCTTTAGAATCCTCATGATGGGCATATATTGCCATTTAATTTTAGCACTGTACTATAGAGAATTTTGAAGTATTAATCTATATGAGATAGAAGAAAGTTTTGGGATTGGCACATCCGACTAGTTTGAAATGAAATATTGGGTGATTGCAAAAATTCGTGCCCTATTTCAGAGATGGTAGAAACTTACAATTTTGACTATTCTGATATTTCTTTTATAACCACATTATTAACTGGCAGTTATCTACATGTGTCGTGAACAAACGTAAAGATAAAAAAAAATTCAATTAATTTGTAGGCAAGGTTAATATTCAAAATGGAAAATGAAAAGTTACATTTCGTCATGTTATATCAGATATGTTTAAAAAAGGAGTGAGTGCAGGACGCGCTGCAAAAAATATTCAAGACATTTATTTGGATCGTACTCCCGCTCTCAGGATAGTTAAAAAGTGGTTTTGTCAATTTCTAAATGGTGATTTTAATCTAAGCTATAAAATTCGCTCTGAGCGAACTTCTGGCATTGATAATGGCTTAATCCGTGATTTAGTAAATAATGATCCACAGATTACTAGTGAAAAGATTTCTGAGAGACTAAATGTTGACAATTCGACTATATTTCGCTATTTAAAACAACTTGGGTACACTACGAAATTCGATGCATCAGAAATCGGGCACGAACTTTTTAAATCACTCAATATATAAAAATCCCTGCCGGCTCGGGCCTACAGGCGGAGGTAGATTTCGATGTTAAGTACTAAATTCTCCAACAAAACTTAAATCAAGATTAGAGATAAAACCCAGTTTCTTCACAAAGAGCGAGCTGTAGGGAGCTAAACTTTTTGTGAAAATTGTAATATACACGAATACACACACACATATATATGGAATAGGTTTAAAAAATGGCTACAAAAAATTCAGATAACCTTAAAGTGTTAAAATATGTTAATATTTCCATAGTCGGGTTTTTATCATGTTTTAATACGTTTCTTCAAACTTACATGGCGTTACATATTCACCTGCTGAGGTCATTATATTTCCAATATGACGCAATATACATATTTTTTTAATTCGTCAAACTATTTATTTTGAGTTTTCATGCTGAAATCTTGCTCTAGGAAACTTATGACGTAATATTCAATTTGTTTTCAATTTGTCAAACTATTTAATTTTACACGTGAAAATTTTGCAAAAGAAAAGTAATTGTTGTGGTGAGAATTTTATTATTTGGTTTTTTTTTCATTGTTGGCAACTGCTATAACAAAAAACTTTTATTTTTTTCCTGCCATTGTTGTGTAAGAGCTGGTTTTATCAGAATCATGTTAAGACAGTATTCAAAATTTTGAACCCTCCCCATTTCCACCCTCTTGGGCCGATTTCGCCCATTTTCAATCCCCGCCGAGATATTAGCCATCTCAAAGTTGTTGGCGAGTTTGAAGATGATTCGTGCATAATTGCGACTTTTATCGTGCGGACAAAATTTAGTACATACATACATACATATATATAAACTTTTTAGGTGGGGGGTGGTTTTGGGTTCCTGTGGTCCTATAATGAAAAGTTATGAAGGAATTTTTCAAAAGTCGCACCATGGTAACGACTGCAATAGGTAGTATTTCTTACGAAATCTACCTAAAAAAGAAACAAGCTAAATGAAGAATTTTTGTTCAGAGCATCCCGTGCAAGACAATTAGGTAGATTTCGTAAGAAATACTACCTATTGCAGTCGTTACCATGGTGCGACTTTTGAAAAATTCCTTCATAACTTTTCATTATAGGACCCCAGGAACTCAAAACCACCCCCACCTAAAATGTTTATATATATATATATATATATATATATGTATGTATGTATGTATGTACTAAATTTTGTCCGCACGATAAAAGTCGCAATTATGCACGGATCGTCTTCAAACTCGCCAACAACTTTCAGATGGCTAATATCTCGGCGGGGATTGAAAATGGGCAAAATCGGCCCAAGGGAATGGAAATGGGGAGGGTTCAAAATTTTGAATACCGTCTTAACAAGATTCTGATAAAAAGCTCTTACACAACAATGGCAGGAAAAAATAAATATTTTTCGTTAAAGCAGTTGCCAACAATTAAGAAAAAAACAATAAAATTCTCACCACAACAATTGCTTTTCTATTGCAAGTTTTCACGTGAAAAAATAAATTAAATAAATAGTTTGAAGAATTGAAACCAAATTGAATATTACGTCATAAGTTTTCTAGAGCAAGATTTTAGGATGAAAACTCAAAATGAAATGAACAGTTTGAGGAATTAAAAAATATATATATATTGCGTCATATTGGAAATATAATGGACCTCAGCAGGTGCATATATAACGTCATGTGAGTTTGAAGAAACGTACTAAAACATGATAAAAACCCGACTATGGAAATATTTACATATTTTAACACTTTGAGGTTCTCTGAATTTGTTTTAGCCATTTTTAAACCTATTCCATATACATGCGTGTGTGTATTCGTATATATTAGAATTTTCACAAAATATTTAGTTCCCTAAAGCTCATTCTTAGTGAAGGAACTGGATTTATCGCTAATTTTGATTTAAATTTTGTTGGTGTATTTAGTACTTAACTTCGAAATCTACCTCCGCCTGTAGGCCCGAGCCGGCAGGGATTTTTTTAAACATGTCGACATAAATAGCAAAACGGAAATGTAACAAGTAAGAAATATTAAGAATTTTTTTTAAAAAAAGGTTTTTCCGCCTTTTTTTTTCTTTTTTTCAAAATAAAGAATTAAAGCAGTTTATTATTGTTTTTTATCCGGGGGGGGGGGGAAGTCTCACCTGTACTCCCATTTACGATAATTTGTTAACCTCACGAATGTAAAAAATGACAAGTTGGAAACTGCACGCGAAACGTGGCAAATGAGGTACGTTCGTACTATAACTATTTTTATAAACATTTTTTGCACCGTATATTGTATTTAATGTATATTTTAGTGCACTTCATAAATGCATATCAATTTCATTCTGTTCGAAAGGCTGTAACATCATTAAAATGCACTTGAAATAATTTTTTCCCACTGGCTGTAATGTAACGGAAAACTTTTGGAAACTAATTAAACTATACATCCGATTTTTATAAAATTTAAAATGACTCGAGAAAAATTTGCAACAATTATATATTTAACCCTTTAAGCCCTGACCCGCACAATTGTGCGGGTGATACTAAAGTAAAAGAGAATGACTATTTCCTGTTTTTGTGAGATTTAATACCAAATCTGCACATTTATATGAGTTAATTGGCTTCAGATGTTTTGATAAGATACAACTAGGGGGCACCAACTACAATAAGGGTTAGATTTTCTGCTTTTAAAAATACTATATCATCTGACAGCAATAGACAAAAAGTATGTACTGTTGTAATTTCTTTTAAATATGATTTTTAGTGTTTGATTGGATTTAATTTTTCTTTTCGTATACTTTAGTCATGATTTTAATTAATTTTGTCTTTGATAAATTTAATTAGGCTTTACAAATGTTGAAAAACAAATGACCCGCACAATTGTGCGGGTCCGGCATTTACCGCTTTCAAAATGGGTACAATTCCTAATGTATAAATTTTTTATTTTTAAGGGATTTTTTTTAAACTTATGTTTTTAGCAATTTATTTTTTATTAATTACATTTTTAAAGCGGATTAATTTTAAATTAATAGGTTTGTACTATTCATGATTTCTATTTAAAATTTATAGTATTAGACATATAATATGCACATTTAACGAACTGTATGTTTCTGCTTTGAGTTATAGATGTCATATATGATTTATATGTTTTATATAAGTTATATAAGTTATATTCATATCACGAGATAGATTTTTAAGTTTGATAAATTCTTTCCGTTTTGTCGACACAGCAAGTAAACCACCAGGAATAAATAATGAATTATGGAAAGTTCAGCAAATGCTCGACAGATTCGGTAGTGTCTGCTTTAATTTACCAGGAGATCAGAGAAAATTTTCCATAGATGAGCAGACGATTCCTTTTTTTAGGACGTGCTTCAGTAAAGCAGTATATAAAAAACCACACTCTGTTGTAACAGTATCACCTGGGATAGTTTTAAATTTTGTAATATACCAGTGGGAAAGTACAGATCTGGTCCACAAATATCTGGGCTTAGGACCTGCTGTAGTCCTTACTCTGGTTCATACCTAGCTTTATGTACTTCGATCGGTATTTCAACAAAATACCATTGCTGGAAAAATTAAAAATAAGAAATTTGAAGGATCAGGCACAACCCAAACGAAGCGAAGAGCATACTATTTGTCAACGGCTCTTAAGAGGGGTGCGAGCACTGAGCACGTCTCAGAAAATGAAATTGTAGTGGTCTGTCCAAAAACAAAAATCGTTTCAAACATTTTCATTGTGGCTGATGAAAGTTATCTCAATAAACAATAACTTTTTTTGTTTAAACTTTTATTTTTAGATATTTGCTCACATAATGCCTAGCTACACAGTTGTGTAGACTTAGCTGAAAAACGGCTGCATTAAGGCCGTACCCGCACAATTGCGCGGGTCCTCCCTTGGCATAACCTGACATCGGATATTTTTTTTTATATTTTCTTTCAATCAAATACGGTTTAGGGGAAACTACCGATAAGGGGAAACGATAAGGGGAAACCACCCAAACTTTCAATTTCTACCAAAAAAACTCCCGGTCTTAAAGGGTTAAAAGTTCAGACCATTCGGAAGGCCGTAACATCATTAAAATGCACTTGAAATAATTTTTTCCCATTGGCTGTAATGCAACGAAAAAATTTTGACTGTCCCTGTAATTAAACTATACATTCAATTTTCATAAAATTTGACATGACTCGACAAAATTTTGCAACAATTATATCCCAACAAAAAGTTTTCGGTAAAAAAAAAAAAAAAAAAAAAAAAGAAAAGAAAAGAAAAGTGCCCAGCTAAACTGATGGCATTGAGCTCACAGGCTATTCACACTAATTCTATATCATACTCATATTTTAAAGAATAATGCCCCTCAAAAAAATAAGTGAAGGGGAATTAGCCCCCGTTTTCCCCTTTATACTTAACCAGTGAACCTCCAAATCTAATCAGGGAAGCTCCTTATCATAATAAACCGGTATACCAAATTTGGAGCAAATCGAATAATCCTGCAAAAAAAACCCATTTATCTAAATTAAGGGGGTGGACTAGCCCCCTGTTTATCCTTAACCAATGAATCCCCAAAACGAATCAGGGAAGCTCCTTAGCGTAATAAACCGGTATACCAAATTTGGAGCAAAGCTAATAATTCTGCATGAAAAACCCGTTTATATAAATTAAGGGGGTGGACTAGCCCTTCTTCCCCCTTTATCCTTAACCAATGAACCCCCAAAACTAATCAGGGAAGTTCCTTAACATAATAAACCGGTATACCAACTTCGGAGCAAATCGAATCATTCTGCATGAAAAACCCATTTTTCTAATTTAAGAGGGGCGGGCTAACCTCCCTTTTCCCCCTTTATCCTTAACCAATGAACCCCCAAAACTAATCATTGAAGTTCCTTAACATAATAAACCGGTATACCAAATTCGGAGCAAATCGAATCATTCTGCATGAAAAACCCATTTATCTGAATTAAAGGGTTGGACTAACGCCCCTTTTCCCCCCTTTATCCTTAACCAATGAACCCTCAAAACTAATCAGGGAAGTTCCTCAACATAATAAACTGGTATACCAAATTTGGAGCAAAGCGAATAATTCTGCATGAAAACCCGTTTATATAAATTAAGGGGGATGGACTAGCCCCCTTCCCCCTTTATCCTTAACCAATGAACCCCCAAAACTAATCAGGGAAGTTCCTTAACATAAAAAACCGGTATACCAACTTCGGAGCAAATCGAATCATTCTGCATGAAAAACCCATTTATCTAATTTAAGAGGGGCGGGCTAACCTCCCTTTTCCCCCCTTTATCCTTAACCAATGAACCCTCAAAACTAATCAGGGAAGTTCCTTAACATAATAAACCGGTATACCAAATTCGGAGCAAATCGAATGATTCTGCATGAAAAACCCATTTAACTGAATTAAGGGGGTGGACTAACCCCCCTTTTCCCCCTTTATCCTTAACCAATGAACCCCCAAAACTAATCAGGGAAGTTCCTTAACATAATAAACCGGTATACCAAATACGGAGCAAATCGAATGATTATGCATGAAAAACCCATTTATCTGAATTAAGAGGGGTGGACTAACCCCGTTTTTCCCCCTTTATCCTTAACCAATGAACTCCCAAAACAAATCAGGGAAGTTCCTTAACATAATAAACCGGTATACCAAATTCGGTGCAAATCGAATGATTCTGCATGAACAACCCATTTATCTGAATTAAGGGGGTGGACTAACACCCCTTTTCCCCCTTTATCCTTAACCAATGAACCTCCAAAACTAATCAAGGAAGTTCCTTAACATAATAAACCGGTATACCAAATTCGGAGCAAATCGAATCATTCTACATGAAAAACCCATTTATCTGAATTAAAAAGGGTGGACTAACCCCTCTTTTCCCCCTTTATCCTTAACCAATGAACCCCCAAAACTAATCAGGGAAGTTCCTTAACATAATAAACCGGTATACCAAATTCGGAGCAAATCGAATGATTCTGCATGAAAAACCCATTTATCTGAGCTAAGGGGTTGGACTAACCCCTCTTTTCCCCCTTTATCCTTAACCAATGAGCTCCCAAAACTAATCAGGGAAGTTCCTTAACATAATAAACCGGTATATCAAATTTGGAGCAAATCGAATGATTCTGCATGAAAAACCCATTTATCTGAATTAAGGGGTTGGACTAACCCCGTTTTTCCCCCTTTATCCTTAACCAATGAACTCCCAAAACTAATCAGGGAAGCGCCTTATCACAAAGAACCTAGAAAAAATTTTTGAAGCAAATCGGATGTTTCTATCAAGAGTTATCGCGTTACGTACATACATACATACATACATACATACATACATACATACGTACGTACGTACATACATACAGAACGGGCGGGCACATTAGCTCTCAGGCTTTGATAGCCTGTGAGCTAAAAAGCGCCAAGTTCTCCTTAATGTTTCGGTCAGAAAAAGTAGTGATATCTGAAGTTCGCACAAGTTAAAAGCCAAACATCCCAAATCTTTCATTGAAAATGGTTTCCTGCGACTTGGCCGTTAATACCTTCGAGAGAGTTTTTCAAATTTTAAAATATGTACAAATGAGTTACATACCAACTACATTTTTTGATTATTTTAGGCATTCTGTGGCACAGAGTACAGAAATAAAATACACATTTGAAAAAAGCATTTAAACAACTTCAGGCTATTTAAATGCTTAGAAGTTAAAAGCCAAACATCCCAAATCTTTCATTGAAAATGGCTTCCTGCGACTTGGCCGTTAATGCCTTCTACAGCATTTCAAAATTAATGATTAGAAATTACGCATTTATGAATTATTTAAATATTAAAAGTAATATTAGAATGCAAAGAGGCAAATTCCCATAAAGACATTATAAGTAAAAGATTTCTGATAACTACCATTCAGTTTCAACAAACATTAGTTTTGATTACTGATCATTTCGTCCACTTGTGGTTTAATTGCCATTTTGTACGGTCCAAAGCTAAAGTCATTAACGTAAAACCCAAGAAATAAAACAAAATTTACTTACTTCAAATCTCACAATATGTTACATTATATTTTATTGTATAATATTGAAATCTTGTGTATTGACGAAAGAGATTTCTTTCGTTTGAACATTTATTATAGTTTGTTTGCATACATTAAGAGGTATTCGATTTATAAACTGTTAAAAGCTGATACTAATTATGTTTTAGAAATTAGGGTTATTATCTCTTGAATACAAGTATTTTGTTATTTTTAACTTCTAAGCATTTAAATAGCCTGAAGTAGTTTAAATGCTTTTTTCAAATGTGTATTTTATTTCTGTACTCTGCGCCACAAAATGCCTAAAATAATCAAAAAATGTAGTTGGCATGTAACTCATTTGTACATATTTTAAAATTTGAAAAACTCTCTCGAAGGTATTAACGGCCAAGTCGCAGGAAGCCATTTTCAATGAAAGATTTGGGATGCTTGGCTTTTAACTTGTGCGAACTTCAGATATCACTACTTTTTCTGACCGAAACATTAAGGAGAACTTGGAGCCTTTTTTTTTTTTTTTTTTTTTTTTTTTTTTTTTTACCGAAAACTTTTTGTTGGGATATCACTACTTTTTGTATGTTTTTTTTTCAAGTTTGTTATTCTAAACTATATTAATATGAAAAAACTTAAATTTCGATACTTTTATGTTAGCCCTGGAGCAAATCTCCTCATTAGCCTTTTGTTTTTTCGCCAATAATAGTTTTCATTTTTCACATGTGTAAATTAGAAACATTGCTTTGATTTTCAAATAAAATATTTTGGTTTATGTTATTATTTCTTATTTATTTATTTATTTATTTCTATGTCAAATATTCTATTAAATAAAATGAGGGAAATGCATCTATTTTAAATGAGATGACTGAAAAGTATATATCTTTAAATGAAATGAATGCAATATGAACAATGGGGAGTTGGGAACAGTATTTGGCGATTTGCCACTTACGACCGGCTAACATAAAAATACCTAAATTTATTTTATTGAGCTTTACAAATTTATACTTTATTTCTTTTTATATTAAAGTACTAGCCGCCTCTAGCAAGCAGTATTTACCGTATTAATTCCATGTTAAATGTTGCATCATGCTACTGTTATTCATAATTTAATTTACTTGTCCATTCTTTCGCCAAGTCGGAAGCTTTTGATAGAGAAATCAAGAACTCTTTACGATCATGGAAGCACATCATATATTTTGTGTTGTTATGTATTTCATCCTTCATGACAAATATCTCTTAACTCACTTATGCATGTTTCCTTAGCAGTTACGATTCGTTCTCTAATGCGGAAATTTTAAAACCTATTAAGTAATCTTTTCTAATTGGGCTCATTGCCAATTGTTTTATTTTAACGGATACGGCTGGGTACAAGTGAAATGGTTCTTATGAAATCCTTTGACAATATCTGCATTTGCATTAAACCGTGTCCGTATTGATGCTAATATCTTTTTCTTTCACGTTAACCTTTTCAATAGACTCGATTACGGAAGAATAAAAGGTCTACCGGCTCACTGCCATGATCCATTTGAAACTCTATCATTCTTCTCATCTGATCGTGTTGAAGAATTAGTCAATGTACCATGGTTTTAAGATTTTAGCTAATTTTATTTGAAACCAGGGCCCGACTTAGACAGTGGGGGTCCCTGGGGCAAACATTATTCCGGGGCCCCCTTCGTTCTTTTGAAAATTTTCGTGAATTTGTTGAAATGACTAAAACTAAACTTCATACCTATTGTATGTAGACTTAAATTTCATACCAAGTACTATTCACATTTGTATACTGTATAGTACAAGAAAGATAACTATAAGAAACTATAGCATACATTTTTTTTTTTTTGGTTATAGGAATATAAGGATAAATGTGAGCCGTTAAAATGTAAATACAGTTCTCTCAGGCATTATTGGCTGTTTGTGTTAATACTTTTCTATTTAACTTAATCTTTGTATTCTATCAGCATGCATTTGGGTGATTCTATCATATAGAAAGGCAAGTGGTGGCATGCATTTAATAATAATAGCAACAAATTTCAATACTTGTTATGTTGTTACTGCATTCCCCATGATGCCTTAAAGTACTTTGGTATAAAGTTTCATAATATGAAAACAGAAAACAACAGATAGCAAATGTGTAATATTACTGTAATATTTTAATTAAAATTATGTATTTTAAAAAATATATGAAATCAGTTAGGAAGAAATTAAATATCATAAAATAAAAAACACTTTAAATTAGAATCTGGTCACTTTTGGATATCTTTTATCATTTGGCTCTCATTTAACTAAAACTTATATCTGCCCTTGGGGGGGCCCCTCAAATCAGGGGGCCCGGGGCAGCTGCCCCGCATGCCCCTGCATTAGTCGGGCACTGTTCGAAACCTGAAAACTAAAATGCGAGGAACCGGATTATAGAAGATTCATTCTAACGTACATATCGATTAACAGGTTACATATTATAGAATTATAATAATCATAAGGAGAAATGGCAGTTTCAATGCTTTAATAGTTTCCGTAAATTATCTTTATGTAAAACAAAAGTTTTAGCGGTGTAAAGATTAACAACATAGTCACAGTAAGTATAATAACAGTACAATATAATAACAATAGCAGAGGTTTTGGGCAGTGACGAAACTATTGGCACTTTGGAAATATTAGTACGTTATATCATTTAACTATTCAGATGATATGCGGAAAAATAAAAATAGATGGCTCGCATTAATAATTAACTCATTGAAAAATAGGCACTAGCGTCAAATATTCGCCAAGCTTGGCGACATTTAGCAAAGTTTTGCCAAATTTGGTAATACATCATGTCAATTCTCAAATTTGGCGACAAAAAATGTTTTGTTTATTCTGACGTCATAATGATGCATATGTATTATGTATTATACACATACCTATCATATATATGATGCATATGTATTACGTATTATATGCATATGTATGTTGTTTATTCTGACGTCATAATGATGCAGATGTATTATGTATTACACACATACCTATCATATGTATGATGCAAATGTATTACGTATTATATGCATATGTATAATATGTATGATGCATATGCATAAGTTCATTAACATCACTAAAACGCATTTAAAGGAATAGTGCTCCATAAATAGTAGGGATAGTTGCCAGATTGACCAGAGTTCTATTGAAGATTAGAATTCCGAAATTTATAATAGACCGGGAGGCCTCTGCACACACCATCACCTCATCGAGTTTACAGCTGAAGTTTTAGGATTAGTTAAAACTAGATTAGAATATTTAAATGCAACTGGTCTGTTAAGTCATATCTTGGTAGAAACCACCTGAAGACCTAATTTTAGTGGTTAACTGATAGGTTTACTATTGTATTTTCCTGCATCCAAAAGTTTGGAAACATGGAGGAATGGGTGCAAAAAAACACAATGGAAAATGCTCCAATTAACCCGTAAAATCGGGTCTGTAGGTGGTTTCCACAAAGATATGACTTGGCAGACCACTTACATTTCAATACGCTAATCGATATTTAACTAATCCTAAAATTTCAGCCGTCAACTCGATGAGGTGATGATCTGTGCAGACGCCTCCCGGTCTTTAATAAAATTTGTTTTCAGGAAGTAAAAGATAGAAAGATGGACAGATAAACTGAAAGATTTGCCTTATTAAGATTTTTGTAAAAGCATATAAAAATTCATTCAGCTTGAAATCATGTAACACCTTTATAACTCAGGCTAATTTTCTGTAATCTGGTTTTGGCGACTAACATATCTTATCTATAACTGTAATCTTTCTTTTACAGATTTAAAATTAACAATAAATTAACAGTAAGTAGGCTAATAATACAATATAATAACATTAGCAGCGGACTTCGGACGTCGCATCTGTCGCACATCGTTAAAGGCAGTTTATTAGTTACACATTTCATTTAATTAAAAGGAGATTTTTAAACTTTCATATGGAATTAGGATATTTTTCCACTATAGAAACTTTGGCATTTTTTTTTAAATCTTGGCGCAATTCGGACTTCAGAAACTGAGATATGTTGCCAAATGATATAAACAACTATGAAAACAAACCTGATGAACTTTTGTTATTTATATATGTATTTATATACATATAAACATTTTATTTATACATGTATAAAATATTATTTTTTATATACAAATTATTTATGTTGGTATATAAAAATAAATAAACGGGTTCCTTACATTAAATAAATTGTATACATATGGAAGAAATTGCTTGCGTATATGACACAGTAAATAGGTTGCCAGAAAATACGTTATTATCAAATTTCTTTTCTCGTCAAGGCTATTTTCTGTATTTCGCCAAGGCTACTATATCGGAAACGTACCAAATTGTGGTTATACTTTTGTTAAATGTTTTATTGTTTTAATATCGTAAATATATCGTAACCTATACTGATTAAAATTTTTAGGTATATTCATTTTTTCTATTTAACAAACATCTTTGGAAAAGCATATATATAAAATGTTATTCTGTTTGAAATCACGCGACCCCCTTCAAAACTCTGTAATCGAGTTTTGGCGACCAACATTGGCACAATTGAATGTGTTAAGGAACTGTTTACGGCCAAATGAACACCCCTTGTTGGAAGGGTTTAGAGGCGGAAATTCTGTGTTTTCAGATTTTTCTGGTTAATTGTGCTACAAACCCGACTTACTTGTGAAGTTTCATGATTCTACGACTTTTAGAAGTACCTTAGTTATTTGATGATGCGAAGTGAGTCAGTGACAAAAAAGCGCTTTTTCGGAATTTAATATTTCGAAAACTATTAAATATAGAAACATGAAATCGTGGAACCTTAGTTCAGTTTGACCATACGAACATGTGTATAAAAGAAAAATTTCTATATCTCTCCTTAAAACGACGTTATGAGGGGGTGAAAAGTATGCCGAAATGGTTCAGGAAAAGGTAGCTTACGGCTTGTGCGAACTTGGCGGACGCACTGCCGTGCTCCCAGATACTCAAAATTTCACACCATTTGGTTGGGTAGTTTTGCAATGTTATATGCGGACGGACGGACGAATTGAACGACGACTATAGGTGCTACCTATTTATATAATTACGAACGCAACTGAAAAGAAAAACAGTAAAAAGAAAACAAGCCTAAATAAATACTTTCTTCCGCGGGAGGTTTAAGGGAGCAGGGCCTCCTGACTAAAAAATTCTTAGTTCCCGTTTTTATATTTCAAGTTACTTGAAAAAAAGAATTATTATTGTGGTTTCAAAATTAGAGAAAATAATTTTCATTAATTAAATTTGAAAATCCAAAGAGGGGTGAATGCTTTCTTCTTTGCTGGTTAATTATTTTAAGTTACTTGAAAAAAAATACTATTATTGTTTCAAAACTAGAAAAAAATAAATTTTATAGATTAAATTTCAAAATACAAAAAGGGGTGGATGCTTTCTTTTGACTCCTTCCCCCTTCCAGGAATTCATGAAACTAACTACAATATAATAATAAACACACATACTACAATATACATTAATACACACATTCACACATAAATAACGTCTGCATTCAACAGTTAAAGGTATATATAAATATTTTACAGACATACATACAATAATTACAATAAACCCAACTGTGTAATGTCTGTAAAATATTTATATATACCTTTAACTACAATATCTTGCATAAAACAATTTGTATATGTCTCCTGCAACTGGTTATCTCCAAAGAAATGCGAATAACATTTATTAGAACATGACATTCCTACGTAAAAGATACTCGGAAAAATACTGTTTCTCGATGCCATCTTCAATTAACTAATACTACTAGTAATGACGTCTCCCCAAAGTATACCAAGCATTTCTTTTAATTATGTAGATCATTTATATTGCCGACAGAAAAGAGAAAAAGGCATGACATTTGTTTTGATTATTCTGCATTTTTTTTTTTTAAGTTTTATGTAAGGGTACAGTGAAAGGTACAGTGTTAAGAAATGCTAACTTTTCTTAAAGCTAAACTATTTAAAAACAAAAAGAAAAGTCATGCGTTAATCATAGATTATGAAACATTTTCCAACACTTCCATACAGATCCAAAAGCATTTCTTTCTCTTTTTTTTTACTGTGTACATCACATTGTTAAAATTTTCTGTAAAATCACAGAAAAAAAAAAACGAGACTCTGCAAATTTACACTAGTTCTCATTTAAATGCATTCGATTGAGTTTCTCAGTTTTCATTTTACAGAGTTTCTCGGATTTTTTAATATTACAGATTCTCTTCTCTTATATAAAAGCGTAAATACGGGTTAGGTTTCCTTAGAAAGAACACCCCCCCACACACACGGAGGGCACTCCCCCTCCCCCCCTTAGGGCCTATATCCCTCGTGTTGATAATTGGCCGTCATAGTAAATACAAACCACAAACATCTTTTCTTATATAAAATTCCCTGTGGGGGTTTTCTATGTCTTTATTTAAAGATACTAGGGGGTCTCTGTACCCTACGAGCTACGCTCGCCAACCCCCGTTCAGTCACCTCAGATTCTAAAAGCATGCTAATTTCATCGGCCTTAAAAAGATTGAATTATAATTTTAAAAAACAGTGACGGTTCCCCTGTAAACGCGTTTTTATTCATTTTCCTTTGATTGGAGATTTTTAAGACGAAATCAGCCGCTGATAAGAGATACAATGGCTTTCGTCTTTGATTAAAAACAAGAAAGAAAAATCATGCGTACGGCATAGATTATGAAACGCTTTCCAACACTCCCTGAAAGCTTTAACAAAACTTCGTTATTTAGGAAAATAAGGTAAATAAGATAACTAACTGAACATTTAAAAAACTGATTTCACAAGTTACCATCCATAGCCAAATATTTATTCCAATTCTTCCGAACAGCCCTGTATTTGATCTGTAGGCTGATATATATACTATATAATAGAAAGTTTAGTTTAGCAAGAAAACGCATAACAGGTTGAAATTTCTCTTTCAGCAATTTATACTAATAGATGGAAACATACTTGAATACTTTTGTTCAGCCTTGTTGTTTACCTAGTACTTTTATTACACGCCACTATTTAGCTAAACTTTAATTCAAACTAAATCACTCTTAAAACTACTGAAATCGCATTTCCAGAATTTATCATCTATAGGCGGCCATGCATCCAATTCTTTGCGTGGCCCTGTATATCATTTGATCTATTTGCTACAAACATTTCATAGAAAACTACATTCAGTTCAGCATAACACATTTTAAACCCAACTTTCAGCAATTTACGGTCATACTCAGTAACCTTTACGAATTCTTTTTTTATATCAACTATAACATTTACACACACCATATAGTACGCATAAATATAGTGAAACTTAAAAGCGCATATCATAATTAACAAGTTGGAAATTGCTCGTCAAACGTGGCAAATGAGGTGCGTTCGTACTATAACTAGTTTTATAATTATTTTTTGCACCCCATATTGTACTGAATGTATAATTTTTTGCACTTCATAAAGTGCATAGTCTGATACATCATTAAAATGCACTTGCAATAATTTTTCCCATTGGCCGTAATGTAAAGAAAAACTTTTGACTGTCCCTGTAATTAAACTATACATCCGATTTTCCTAAAATTTGAAATGGCTCGACAAAATTTTGCAACAATTATATCTTTAAAATTTGAGATCATTCGGAAGGCTCTAATATCATTAAAATGCACTTGCAATAATTTTTCCCATTGGCCGTAATGTAAAGAAAAACTTTTGACTGTCCCTGCAATTAAACTATACATTCAATTTTCATAAAATTTGACATGACTCGACAAAATTTTGCAACAATTATATCCCAACAAAAAGTTTTCGGTAAAAAAAAAAAAAAAAAAAAAAAAAAAGAAAAGAAAAGAAAAGTGCCCAGCTAAACTGATGGCATTGAGCTCACAGGCTATTCACACTAATTGTATATCATACTCTTATTTTAAAGAATAATGCCCCTCAAAAAAATAAGTGAAGGGGAATTAGCCCCCGTTTTCCCCTTTATACTTAACCAGTGAACCTCCAAATCTAATCAGGGAAGCTCCTTATCATAATAAACCGGTATACCAAATTTGGAGCAAATCGAATAATCCTGCAAAAAAAACCCATTTATCTAAATTAAGGGGGTGGACTAGCCCCCTGTTTATCCTTAACCAATGAATCCCCAAAACGAATCAGGGAAGCTCCTTAGCGTAATAAACCGGTATACCAAATTTGGAGCAAAGCTAATAATTCTGCATGAAAAACCCGTTTATATAAATTAAGGGGGTGGACTAGCCCTTCTTCCCCCTTTATCCTTAACCAATGAACCCCCAAAACTAATCAGGGAAGTTCCTTAACATAATAAACCGGTATACCAACTTCGGAGCAAATCGAATCATTCTGCATGAAAAACCCATTTTTCTAATTTAAGAGGGGCGGGCTAACCTCCCTTTTCCCCCTTTATCCTTAACCAATGAACCCCCAAAACTAATCATTGAAGTTCCTTAACATAATAAACCGGTATACCAAATTCGGAGCAAATCGAATCATTCTGCATGAAAAACCCATTTATCTGAATTAAAGGGTTGGACTAACGCCCCTTTTCCCCCCTTTATCCTTAACCAATGAACCCTCAAAACTAATCAGGGAAGTTCCTCAACATAATAAACTGGTATACCAAATTTGGAGCAAAGCGAATAATTCTGCATGAAAACCCGTTTATATAAATTAAGGGGGATGGACTAGCCCCCCTTCCCCCTTTATCCTTAACCAATGAACCCCCTAAACTAATCAGGGAAGTTCCTTAACATAAAAAACCGGTATACCAACTTCGGAGCAAATCGAATCATTCTGCATGAAAAACCCATTTATCTAATTTAAGAGGGGCGGGCTAACCTCCCTTTTCCCCCCTTTATCCTTAACCAATGAACCCTCAAAACTAATCAGGGAAGTTCCTTAACATAATAAACCGGTATACCAAATTCGGAGCAAATCGAATGATTCTGCATGAAAAACCCATTTAACTGAATTAAGGGGGTGGACTAACCCCCCTTTTCCCCCTTTATCCTTAACCAATGAACCCCCAAAACTAATCAGGGAAGTTCCTTAACATAATAAACCGGTATACCAAATACGGAGCAAATCGAATGATTATGCATGAAAAACCCATTTATCTGAATTAAGAGGGGTGGACTAACCCCGTTTTTCCCCCTTTATCCTTAACCAATGAACTCCCAAAACAAATCAGGGAAGTTCCTTAACATAATAAACCGGTATACCAAATTCGGTGCAAATCGAATGATTCTGCATGAACAACCCATTTATCTGAATTAAGGGGGTGGACTAACACCCCTTTTCCCCCTTTATCCTTAACCAATGAACCTCCAAAACTAATCAAGGAAGTTCCTTAACATAATAAACCGGTATACCAAATTCGGAGCAAATCGAATCATTCTACATGAAAAACCCATTTATCTGAATTAAAAAGGGTGGACTAACCCCTCTTTTCCCCCTTTATCCTTAACCAATGAACCCCCAAAACTAATCAGGGAAGTTCCTTAACATAATAAACCGGTATACCAAATTCGGAGCAAATCGAATGATTCTGCATGAAAAACCCATTTATCTGAGCTAAGGGGGTGGACTAACCCCTCTTTTCCCCCTTTATCCTTAACCAATGAGCTCCCAAAACTAATCAGGGAAGTTCCTTAACATAATAAACCGGTATATCAAATTTGGAGCAAATCGAATGATTCTGCATGAAAAACCCATTTATCTGAATTAAGGGGTTGGACTAACCCCGTTTTTCCCCCTTTATCCTTAACCAATGAACTCCCAAAACTAATCAGGGAAGCGCCTTATCACAAAGAACCTAGAAAAAATTTTTGAAGCAAATCGGATGTTTCTATCAAGAGTTATCGCGTTACGTACATACATACATACATACATACATACATACGTACGTACGTACATACATACAGAACGGGCGGGCACATTAGCTCTCAGGCTTTGATAGCCTGTGAGCTAAAAAGCGCCAAGTTCTCCTTAATGTTTCGGTCAGAAAAAGTAGTGATATCTGAAGTTCGCACAAGTTAAAAGCCAAACATCCCAAATCTTTCATTGAAAATGGTTTCCTGCGACTTGGCCGTTAATACCTTCGAGAGAGTTTTTCAAATTTTAAAATATGTACAAATGAGTTACATACCAACTACATTTTTTGATTATTTTAGGCATTCTGTGGCACAGAGTACAGAAATAAAATACACATTTGAAAAAAGCATTTAAACAACTTCAGGCTATTTAAATGCTTAGAAGTTAAAAGCCAAACATCCCAAATCTTTCATTGAAAATGGCTTCCTGCGACTTGGCCGTTAATGCCTTCTACAGCATTTCAAAATTAATGATTAGAAATTACGCATTTATGAATTATTTAAATATTAAAAGTAATATTAGAATGCAAAGAGGCAAATTCCCATAAAGACATTATAAGTAAAAGATTTCTGATAACTACCATTCAGTTTCAACAAACATTAGTTTTGATTACTGATCATTTCGTCCACTTGTGGTTTAATTGCCATTTTGTACGGTCCAAAGCTAAAGTCATTAACGTAAAACCCAAGAAATAAAACAAAATTTACTTACTTCAAATCTCACAATATGTTACATTATATTTTATTGTATAATATTGAAATCTTGTGTATTGACGAAAGAGATTTCTTTCGTTTGAACATTTATTATAGTTTGTTTGCATACATTAAGAGGTATTCGATTTATAAACTGTTAAAAGCTGATACTAATTATGTTTTAGAAATTAGGGTTATTATCTCTTGAATACAAGTATTTTGTTATTTTTAACTTCTAAGCATTTAAATAGCCTGAAGTAGTTTAAATGCTTTTTTCAAATGTGTATTTTATTTCTGTACTCTGCGCCACAAAATGCCTAAAATAATCAAAAAATGTAGTTGGCATGTAACTCATTTGTACATATTTTAAAATTTGAAAAACTCTCTCGAAGGTATTAACGGCCAAGTCGCAGGAAGCCATTTTCAATGAAAGATTTGGGATGCTTGGCTTTTAACTTGTGCGAACTTCAGATATCACTACTTTTTCTGACCGAAACATTAAGGAGAACTTGGAGCCTTTTTTTTTTTTTTTTTTTTTTTTTTTTTTTTTTTTTTTTTTTACCGAAAACTTTTTGTTGGGATATCACTACTTTTTGTATGTTTTTTTTTCAAGTTTGTTATTCTAAACTATATTAATATGAAAAAACTTAAATTTCGATACTTTTATGTTAGCCCTGGAGCAAATCTCCTCATTAGCCTTTTGTTTTTTCGCCAATAATAGTTTTCATTTTTCACATGTGTAAATTAGAAACATTGCTTTGATTTTCAAATAAAATATTTTGGTTTATGTTATTATTTCTTATTTATTTATTTATTTATTTCTATGTCAAATATTCTATTAAATAAAATGAGGGAAATGCATCTATTTTAAATGAGATGACTGAAAAGTATATATCTTTAAATGAAATGAATGCAATATGAACAATGGGGAGTTGGGAACAGTATTTGGCGATTTGCCACTTACGACCGGCTAACATAAAAATACCTAAATTTATTTTATTGAGCTTTACAAATTTATACTTTATTTCTTTTTATATTAAAGTACTAGCCGCCTCTAGCAAGCAGTATTTACCGTATTAATTCCATGTTAAATGTTGCATCATGCTACTGTTATTCATAATTTAATTTACTTGTCCATTCTTTCGCCAAGTCGGAAGCTTTTGATAGAGAAATCAAGAACTCTTTACGATCATGGAAGCACATCATATATTTTGTGTTGTTATGTATTTCATCCTTCATGACAAATATCTCTTAACTCACTTATGCATGTTTCCTTAGCAGTTACGATTCGTTCTCTAATGCGGAAATTTTAAAACCTATTAAGTAATCTTTTCTAATTGGGCTCATTGCCAATTGTTTTATTTTAACGGATACGGCTGGGTACAAGTGAAATGGTTCTTATGAAATCCTTTGACAATATCTGCATTTGCATTAAACCGTGTCCGTATTGATGCTAATATCTTTTTCTTTCACGTTAACCTTTTCAATAGACTCGATTACGGAAGAATAAAAGGTCTACCGGCTCACTGCCATGATCCATTTGAAACTCTATCATTCTTCTCATCTGATCGTGTTGAAGAATTAGTCAATGTACCATGGTTTTAAGATTTTAGCTAATTTTATTTGAAACCAGGGCCCGACTTAGACAGTGGGGGTCCCTGGGGCAAACATTATTCCGGGGCCCCCTTCGTTCTTTTGAAAATTTTCGTGAATTTGTTGAAATGACTAAAACTAAACTTCATACCTATTGTATGTAGACTTAAATTTCATACCAAGTACTATTCACATTTGTATACTGTATAGTACAAGAAAGATAACTATAAGAAACTATAGCATACATTTTTTTTTTTTTGGTTATAGGAATATAAGGATAAATGTGAGCCGTTAAAATGTAAATACAGTTCTCTCAGGCATTATTGGCTGTTTGTGTTAATACTTTTCTATTTAACTTAATCTTTGTATTCTATCAGCATGCATTTGGGTGATTCTATCATATAGAAAGGCAAGTGGTGGCATGCATTTAATAATAATAGCAACAAATTTCAATACTTGTTATGTTGTTACTGCATTCCCCATGATGCCTTAAAGTACTTTGGTATAAAGTTTCATAATATGAAAACAGAAAACAACAGATAGCAAATGTGTAATATTACTGTAATATTTTAATTAAAATTATGTATTTTAAAAAATATATGAAATCAGTTAGGAAGAAATTAAATATCATAAAATAAAAAACACTTTAAATTAGAATCTGGTCACTTTTGGATATCTTTTATCATTTGGCTCTCATTTAACTAAAACTTATATCTGCCCTTGGGGGGGCCCCTCAAATCAGGGGGCCCGGGGCAGCTGCCCCGCATGCCCCTGCATTAGTCGGGCACTGTTCGAAACCTGAAAACTAAAATGCGAGGAACCGGATTATAGAAGATTCATTCTAACGTACATATCGATTAACAGGTTACATATTATAGAATTATAATAATCATAAGGAGAAATGGCAGTTTCAATGCTTTAATAGTTTCCGTAAATTATCTTTATGTAAAACAAAAGTTTTAGCGGTGTAAAGATTAACAACATAGTCACAGTAAGTATAATAACAGTACAATATAATAACAATAGCAGAGGTTTTGGGCAGTGACGAAACTATTGGCACTTTGGAAATATTAGTACGTTATATCATTTAACTATTCAGATGATATGCGGAAAAATAAAAATAGATGGCTCGCATTAATAATTAACTCATTGAAAAATAGGCACTAGCGTCAAATATTCGCCAAGCTTGGCGACATTTAGCAAAGTTTTGCCAAATTTGGTAATACATCATGTCAATTCTCAAATTTGGCGACAAAAAATGTTTTGTTTATTCTGACGTCATAATGATGCATATGTATTATGTATTATACACATACCTATCATATATATGATGCATATGTATTACGTATTATATGCATATGTATGTTGTTTATTCTGACGTCATAATGATGCAGATGTATTATGTATTACACACATACCTATCATATGTATGATGCAAATGTATTACGTATTATATGCATATGTATAATATGTATGATGCATATGCATAAGTTCATTAACATCACTAAAACGCATTTAAAGGAATAGTGCTCCATAAATAGTAGGGATAGTTGCCAGATTGACCAGAGTTCTATTGAAGATTAGAATTCCGAAATTTATAATAGACCGGGAGGCCTCTGCACACACCATCACCTCATCGAGTTTACAGCTGAAGTTTTAGGATTAGTTAAAACTAGATTAGAATATTTAAATGCAACTGGTCTGTTAAGTCATATCTTGGTAGAAACCACCTGAAGACCTAATTTTAGTGGTTAACTGATAGGTTTACTATTGTATTTTCCTGCATCCAAAAGTTTGGAAACATGGAGGAATGGGTGCAAAAAAACACAATGGAAAATGCTCCAATTAACCCGTAAAATCGGGTCTGTAGGTGGTTTCCACAAAGATATGACTTGGCAGACCACTTACATTTCAATACGCTAATCGATATTTAACTAATCCTAAAATTTCAGCCGTCAACTCGATGAGGTGATGATCTGTGCAGACGCCTCCCGGTCTTTAATAAAATTTGTTTTCAGGAAGTAAAAGATAGAAAGATGGACAGATAAACTGAAAGATTTGCCTTATTAAGATTTTTGTAAAAGCATATAAAAATTCATTCAGCTTGAAATCATGTAACACCTTTATAACTCAGGCTAATTTTCTGTAATCTGGTTTTGGCGACTAACATATCTTATCTATAACTGTAATCTTTCTTTTACAGATTTAAAATTAACAATAAATTAACAGTAAGTAGGCTAATAATACAATATAATAACATTAGCAGCGGACTTCGGACGTCGCATCTGTCGCACATCGTTAAAGGCAGTTTATTAGTTACACATTTCATTTAATTAAAAGGAGATTTTTAAACTTTCATATGGAATTAGGATATTTTTCCACTATAGAAACTTTGGCATTTTTTTTTTAAATCTTGGCGCAATTCGGACTTCAGAAACTGAGATATGTTGCCAAATGATATAAACAACTATGAAAACAAACCTGATGAACTTTTGTTATTTATATATGTATTTATATACATATAAACATTTTATTTATACATGTATAAAATATTATTTTTTATATACAAATTATTTATGTTGGTATATAAAAATAAATAAACGGGTTCCTTACATTAAATAAATTGTATACATATGGAAGAAATTGCTTGCGTATATGACACAGTAAATAGGTTGCCAGAAAATACGTTATTATCAAATTTCTTTTCTCGTCAAGGCTATTTTCTGTATTTCGCCAAGGCTACTATATCGGAAACGTACCAAATTGTGGTTATACTTTTGTTAAATGTTTTATTGTTTTAATATCGTAAATATATCGTAACCTATACTGATTAAAATTTTTAGGTATATTCATTTTTTCTATTTAACAAACATCTTTGGAAAAGCATATATATAAAATGTTATTCTGTTTGAAATCACGCGACCCCCTTCAAAACTCTGTAATCGAGTTTTGGCGACCAACATTGGCACAATTGAATGTGTTAAGGAACTGTTTACGGCCAAATGAACACCCCTTGTTGGAAGGGTTTAGAGGCGGAAATTCTGTGTTTTCAGATTTTTCTGGTTAATTGTGCTACAAACCCGACTTACTTGTGAAGTTTCATGATTCTACGACTTTTAGAAGTACCTTAGTTATTTGATGATGCGAAGTGAGTCAGTGACAAAAAAGCGCTTTTTCGGAATTTAATATTTCGAAAACTATTAAATATAGAAACATGAAATCGTGGAACCTTAGTTCAGTTTGACCATACGAACATGTGTATAAAAGAAAAATTTCTATATCTCTCCTTAAAACGACGTTATGAGGGGGTGAAAAGTATGCCGAAATGGTTCAGGAAAAGGTAGCTTACGGCTTGTGCGAACTTGGCGGACGCACTGCCGTGCTCCCAGATACTCAAAATTTCACACCATTTGGTTGGGTAGTTTTGCAATGTTATATGCGGACGGACGGACGAATTGAACGACGACTATAGGTGCTACCTATTTATATAATTACGAACGCAACTGAAAAGAAAAACAGTAAAAAGAAAACAAGCCTAAATAAATACTTTCTTCCGCGGGAGGTTTAAGGGAGCAGGGCCTCCTGACTAAAAAATTCTTAGTTCCCGTTTTTATATTTCAAGTTACTTGAAAAAAAGAATTATTATTGTGGTTTCAAAATTAGAGAAAATAATTTTCATTAATTAAATTTGAAAATCCAAAGAGGGGTGAATGCTTTCTTCTTTGCTGGTTAATTATTTTAAGTTACTTGAAAAAAAATACTATTATTGTTTCAAAACTAGAAAAAAATAAATTTTATAGATTAAATTTCAAAATACAAAAAGGGGTGGATGCTTTCTTTTGACTCCTTCCCCCTTCCAGGAATTCATGAAACTAACTACAATATAATAATAAACACACATACTACAATATACATTAATACACACATTCACACATAAATAACGTCTGCATTCAACAGTTAAAGGTATATATAAATATTTTACAGACATACATACAATAATTACAATAAACCCAACTGTGTAATGTCTGTAAAATATTTATATATACCTTTAACTACAATATCTTGCATAAAACAATTTGTATATGTCTCCTGCAACTGGTTATCTCCAAAGAAATGCGAATAACATTTATTAGAACATGACATTCCTACGTAAAAGATACTCGGAAAAATACTGTTTCTCGATGCCATCTTCAATTAACTAATACTACTAGTAATGACGTCTCCCCAAAGTATACCAAGCATTTCTTTTAATTATGTAGATCATTTATATTGCCGACAGAAAAGAGAAAAAGGCATGACATTTGTTTTGATTATTCTGCATTTTTTTTTTAAGTTTTATGTAAGGTACAGTGAAAGGTACAGTGTTAAGAAATGCTAACTTTTCTTAAAGCTAAACTATTTAAAAACAAAAAGAAAAGTCATGCGTTAATCATAGATTATGAAACATTTTCCAACACTTCCATACAGATCCAAAAGCATTTCTTTCTCTTTTTTTTTACTGTGTACATCACATTGTTAAAATTTTCTGTAAAATCACAGAAAAAAAAAAACGAGACTCTGCAAATTTACACTAGTTCTCATTTAAATGCATTCGATTGAGTTTCTCAGTTTTCATTTTACAGAGTTTCTCGGATTTTTTAATATTACAGATTCTCTTCTCTTATATAAAAGCGTAAATACGGGTTAGGTTTCCTTAGAAAGAACACCCCCCCACACACACGGAGGGCACTCCCCCTCCCCCCCTTAGGGCCTATATCCCTCGTGTTGATAATTGGCCGTCATAGTAAATACAAACCACAAACATCTTTTCTTATATAAAATTCCCTGTGGGGGTTTTCTATGTCTTTATTTAAAGATACTAGGGGGTCTCTGTACCCTACGAGCTACGCTCGCCAACCCCCGTTCAGTCACCTCAGATTCTAAAAGCATGCTAATTTCATCGGCCTTAAAAAGATTGAATTATAATTTTAAAAAACAGTGACGGTTCCCCTGTAAACGCGTTTTTATTCATTTTCCTTTGATTGGAGATTTTTAAGACGAAATCAGCCGCTGATAAGAGATACAATGGCTTTCGTCTTTGATTAAAAACAAGAAAGAAAAATCATGCGTACGGCATAGATTATGAAACGCTTTCCAACACTCCCTGAAAGCTTTAACAAAACTTCGTTATTTAGGAAAATAAGGTAAATAAGATAACTAACTGAACATTTAAAAAACTGATTTCACAAGTTACCATCCATAGCCAAATATTTATTCCAATTCTTCCGAACAGCCCTGTATTTGATCTGTAGGCTGATATATATACTATATAATAGAAAGTTTAGTTTAGCAAGAAAACGCATAACAGGTTGAAATTTCTCTTTCAGCAATTTATACTAATAGATGGAAACATACTTGAATACTTTTGTTCAGCCTTGTTGTTTACCTAGTACTTTTATTACACGCCACTATTTAGCTAAACTTTAATTCAAACTAAATCACTCTTAAAACTACTGAAATCGCATTTCCAGAATTTATCATCTATAGGCGGCCATGCATCCAATTCTTTGCGTGGCCCTGTATATCATTTGATCTATTTGCTACAAACATTTCATAGAAAACTACATTCAGTTCAGCATAACACATTTTAAACCCAACTTTCAGCAATTTACGGTCATACTCAGTAACCTTTACGAATTCTTTTTTTATATCAACTATAACATTTACACACACCATATAGTACGCATAAATATAGTGAAACTTAAAAGCGCATATCATAATTAACAAGTTGGAAATTGCTCGTCAAACGTGGCAAATGAGGTGCGTTCGTACTATAACTAGTTTTATAATTATTTTTTGCACCCCATATTGTACTGAATGTATAATTTTTTGCACTTCATAAAGTGCATAGTCTGATACATCATTAAAATGCACTTGCAATAATTTTTCCCATTGGCCGTAATGTAAAGAAAAACTTTTGACTGTCCCTGTAATTAAACTATACATCCGATTTTCCTAAAATTTGAAATGGCTCGACAAAATTTTGCAACAATTATATCTTTAAAATTTGAGATCATTCGGAAGGCTCTAATATCATTAAAATGCACTTGCAATAATTTTTCCCATTGGCCGTAATGTAAAGAAAAACTTTTGACTGTCCCTGCAATTAAACTATACATCCGATTTTCCTAAAATTTGAAATGGCTCGACAAAATTTTGCAACAATTATATCTTTAAAATTTCAGATCATTCGGAAGGCTCTAATATCATTAAAATGCACTTGCAATAATTTTTCCCATTGGCCGTAATGTAAAGAAAAACTTTTGACTGTCCCTGTAATTAAACTATACATCCGATTTTCCTAAAATTTGAAATGGCTCGACAAAATTTTGCAACAATTATATCTTTAAAATTTCAGATCATTCGGAAGGCTCTAATATCATTAAAATGCACTTGCAATAATTTTTCCCATTGGCCGTAATGTAAAGAAAAACTTTTGACTGTCCCTGTAATTAAACTATACATCCGATTTTCATAAAATTTGAAATGGCTCGACAAAATTTTGCAACAATCATATATTTGAAATTTCAGACCATTCGGTTGGGTAGTTTTTGCTTTGTTACATGCGGACAGACGGACAGACGGACGGACTGAACGACGACTATAGGTGCTACGTATTTATATAATTACGAACGCACCTAAAAATGCATTCCCTGCCATCGCCGCTAATATACAGTACTTCGGATAGAAAATACTTGCCTGAAATGTTTTATATGTTCCTGTAAATGCTATGCACTTCGTATTATACATGAAATAACTTAAGTAAGCCTCACCGACGTATATCAATTTTATTATATATGAATTTGTATGATTAAAATACGCCGCAAACAATTTTTTCCTATACCATTTGTAATGGAATTCTTTTGTGTAGCCCTGTAAATGAATAGTAACTATCCGTTGCACCGCATATGCTACAGAATATTCTGCATATTTTAGTACACTTCGTAAATTCATATATTTTTTATTGTGTTTGAAAGGGTGTAACATCTTTAAAATTCATTTGAAATGATTTTTTCCCATTGGCCGTAATGTAACGGAATATTTTTGACTGTCCCTGTAAATGAACTAAACATGCTACAAGCTTCATTTGAAATAGGGTTCGTGCTAGTCTAAAGGTCAATAACCAAAAATTTCAGTGCGATCCGAGTATATTTACGAGAGTTAGAGCGCGAACAGACAAACCGGAATCAATAACACTTTTCAACTTTGTTGGAAAGTGTTAAAAATTTGAAAGTAAGCTAATGTAAAATGAATTTAGTACACAGAGTCTTTGTCTCTCGGTACTCTTTAACAACGCTATGAGAAAGTTCTTTTAAATGTATCATTTAAATCTGACGTAATTTTCACCAAAATTCCCTTTCTCTTTTTAATATTCACATGTAAATACTTTTGTTGTTAGAAAAGAAATATTATTTGCGCTGTCTTAGAATTCACGATAATAGTTGAAATGATTATCTCAAAATATTGAAATAAATGTCTCGTGCAAATATATTTTTTAATTTAAAGTGTTTTGCCAACTTTTATTTATTTGGCCTTTTTAAATATGACGTATTTTCCTTCATTTGTAACTTTTAAGGCATAATAATGAATTTAGTATTTAAACATTTTCTTTCCCTTTTAAGATTCACGTGTAACTGTAGTTCTTATGATGAAATTTTCAATATTTTCCGGATTTTTAACACGTAATCACTTAATTATATTTTGAAAGTTTTTTTCTGTTGATAATAGCCACGTGTAAATAATTTTTTTATTTGAAGGAAATATTATTCTTTGAGCTGTTTTTAAAATTGGCAACAGTTTAAAATAATTGCCCTTTTCTAAAATGTGTAAAAAATATCTCTCGAAATGCTGAAAATTTGAATTTAAAAAAGAAATAAATCCTCAAAAAAAAGAGTCAAATTAAAATAATAATTACAGTCTGCACATCGGGAACTTCCAATGTATAAAAGGATCTAAAAATATTTAAATTCCTATGTATAGTTTTTCTCCTATAAAACTTTTTTAATGGAACGTTTTTGACCATCTTTAACATTAACTATCTCTTAAAATAATTATTCGATTTAAAAACTGTCTGCATCAGCGTGTTTATAAAACATGTCTCTATGATACCACCGATTTTCATATTTTTGTATGAAACAGTTTTCTTAGTATTAACGAAGAAAGACCCCCGGTCATAAAAAATATGGATGCCGATCTAGTAGGAATATACCCGGATGATCTACGCAGATTTTCATTGGTCCATTTCCAAATCAAAACTTTTTCCTTCTATATATAAAAAAAATTTTTGATTTGGAAATGGACCAATGAAAATCTGTGTAGATATTCCGGGTAGATCGGCATCCAATTTGAATGCTTAAGCATGGCCTTTCATCGTTAATATTAAAAAAACTGTTGCATACAAAAATATGAAAGTCGGTGGTATTATAGACAAATGTTTGAAAAATACGCTGATGCAGACAGTTTTGAAATCAAAGAATTATTTTAAGAGATATTTAATGCTAAAGTTGGACAAAATCGTTCCATTAAAAAAGTTTTATTGGAGAAAAAACTATACATGAGAATTTAATCATTTTTAGATCATTTTATAAGTTATAAGTTCCGGATGTGCAGATTGCATTTATTTTTCTTATTTGACTCATTTTTTGTGGTTTTATTTCATTTTTAAATTCAAATTTTCAGCATTTCGAGAGATATTTTTTACAAATTTTAGAAAACGTTATTAATTTAAACTGTTGCCAGTTGCATAAACAGCGCAAACAATAATGTTTACATCAAATTAAAAATTTATTTACACGTGACTATTACAAACGAAAAAAAAAACTTTAAAATTAGAATTAAATGATTACATGTTAAAAGCAGGAAAATTACGTCATAAGAACCATAGGCACAGATGTCATATATGCGCATATATTGGCGCAACCTATTGGCCCCCATATTGGCGCAATTTTTTTCCGACGCCAATTTGGCGAAAACGTCAATAGCATAAACAACAACATCCGGGTTACCATATCAAGCAAAATAACGACACTTTAGCACCAGTTAAGTACCCGTTGCGTATATGAAATTGGCGTCAGAAAAAAATTGCACCAATATGGGGGGTATATGACATCCGTGCCGAACCATCTTTACACTTGAATTTTAAAAGAGAAACAAAATCTTAAAATTAAAAAAATCATTATTATGCGTTAAAACTTGTAATTTGAGGAAATTACGTCATATTTAAAATGGCAAAAAATATAGCAAAACAATTTAAATTGAAAAATATATTTGCGCGAGATATTTTGAGATAATCTTTTCAACTATTATCGTGAATTCGAAGACAGCGCAAATAATATTTCCTTCTAACAACAAAAGTATTTTCACGTGAATATTAATAAGAGAAATAAAACTTTGGTGTAAATTACGTCAGATTTGAAACGATACATTTAAAATGAATTATTTAAAAGAACTATCTTATAGCGCTGTTAAAAAATACCGGGAGACATGACACTGTTTACTTAATTCATTTTACATCAGATTATTTTCAAATGTTTAACTAATTTTTTTAATTAAATAGGAAAACAGCCATTGTATCTCTTAAAAGCAGCAAATTTGGCCTTAAAAATCCCCAATCCAAGGAAGACGAATGGAAACCCGTTTACAGAGAGATCGCTACTGTTTTTTTTTTTTTTAATTTTAATTCAATATTTTTAAAGCCGATCAAATTAGCGTGCTTTTTGGATTTTGGTGTGCCTGAACGGGGGTTGGCGAGCGTAGCTCGTAGGGGGCAGAGCCCCCTAGTTTTATATATAGAAGGATTTCTATCTTTGCTGTAACATGCAATTCAAAATACACACTTTAAAATTCTTTTTCAATTTTGTTAAAAATATCAAAAAAGAATATTTGGTTTAATTTTTTTAATTAAAAATTAGAATATTTTAATAAAGCCAAACTTGTCTGTGTGGAGTTAGCGGGGATTTTTATCGACAATCACTTTGCAGTTGTTTCAATCACAATGCGCATAAAGCCTAGTTATATTGCAAACAAGAAAGAAAAAATCATGCGTCACGCATAGATTATGAAACTCTTTCCAATACATTCAGAAAAATGTAATAAAACTGCACTTTTTAAAAAATTAAAATATTACGTCTAATTCAACCCTGTGGAAACGCATAACACATTTCAAAACCCAATTTCAGCTGTTCCCGTCCACAATTGGAAAAGTAACCAAATTTTTTCAGCAGCCTTCTATAGGATATATAGATTTGAATCTATTAACTACATGCTTGCCAAAATTTAGTTCACTTAAGAGAAAAATGTACTTCAGTTGAAAATTTAGCTTCAGCATTTTCCTCTAATAAGGAGAACGGTGCGTGAATACTTCTGTGCAGCCCTGTATTTGAGGTATAGAATTTATATATAACGTCTAAGATGCAAAAAATTAAATAAATTGAAAAGCGCATACCGAATTTTAAACCGTACACTCCAGCAATTATTTCTCAAAGACAGTACTGTACTGTAACCGATTTCTTTTGTGTGTCCCAGCAAATGAATAAAAAATGCTATGAATGACATGTTTTAACGTGATCGTAAAAGAATTCGGTGAATTATATCAGTTTCAATACATTTGAAATAGCGTAATGTCATTAAAATACTCTGCAAACGATTTTTCCCCATATACCATAATATAATGGAATATTTTTGAGTTGCCCTGTAATTGAACTATTAATTCTACATACTTCATATACAATACCAAACATGCTTGGGTGACCCTAAATAACCTTTATCAATTTCATGAAAATCCGAGTATAATTACGGGAGTTAGAGCGTGGACAGACGGACAGACAAACTGAAGTCATAAACACTTTTCAACTATGTTGGAAAGTGTTAAAAATATTTTTTTTCCTAATGAATCATAAATTGTGTGCAGTAGTAACAGTTCCTATAGCACAGGCAGTAAAGTGTTCGTCTCCAACACCGACGACTCGGGATCAAATCCCATGTCGGTTAGAAATAAATTTTCTAAAAATTAAATTAAATGGTACAGCAGTTCATATTCGATCAAAAAATTCTAATTCTTTGAAGTTTAAAAATTCGATAATTTCGAAAATTAAATTAAATTATCATTAGAAACAAACAAGAAAGAAAAAATCATGCGTCAAGCATAGATTATGAAACACTTTCTAACACATTCAGAATAATGATGTAACAAAACTGCACCGTATAAAAAAATAAAATATTACGTCTAATTCAACCATATAGAAACGCATAACACATTTGAAAAGCCAAATTTCAGCTGTTCCAATCTACAATCGGAATTTTTTTTTTCCGCAGCCCTGTATATGATACATAGATTTATATCTATTTACTACATGCATGCCAAAATTTAGTTCACTTATAAAATGCATATACTTCGGTTGAAAATTCCCCATCAGCAATTTCCTCTAATCAGGAGAATGGTACGTGAATACTTTTGTGCAGCCTTGTATATGAGGTATAGAATTTATATATAACGAGTAACATGCAAAGAATTAGTTAAATTTAAAAGCGCATACCGAATTTTAAACCGTATACTCCAGAAATTATTACACAAAGACAATACTGTAACCGATTTCTTTTGTGTGTCCCTGTAAATGAATAAAAAATGCTATGAATGCCCTGTTCTAACGTAATCGTAGTGTAATTCAATGATTTATATCAGTTTCATTTGAAATAGCGTATTGTCATTAAAATACTCTGCAAACGATTTTCCCCATATACCATAATGTAATGGAATACTTTTGAATGCCCCTGTAAATAAACTATTAATCCTTCATATTTCATGTACAATACCAAACATGCTTTGGTGACCCTAAATAACCTTTATCAATTGCATGAAAATCCGAGTATATTTTACGGAAGATACAGCGTGGACAGACGGCCAGACAAACCGAATGCATAAACACTTTTCAACTTTGTTGGAAAGTGTTAAAAAACTAAATAAATTAACACAGGATTGTGTATTTTTTATCGATGTAAATTTACAGAGTCTACTGTAGATTTACCAAATAATTTCTCTGTTATTTAACGGAATCGCTGTTTTCCTAATCTATGTAATTTTACATAAAGCTTAAGATGACGGATTACCAGTAGATTCTCTGTAATTCCACAAAAAAAAAATTTAACAGTGCGTAACCAGCCACATCATCAGAAATTAACTATCTTGCATAACACATGTATTTATATATGTCATCTGCAACTGGTTATTCCGAAAGAAATGCAAATAAAATCTCTTACAATGTGACATTCCTAAAGGAAATCTGCTCAACAAAATACTGATTATACGGATGCTATCTTCAGTTAGTTAAAGCATCAATATCGAAATGATATTTCTCAGAAAGAATAATGTTTCTTTTAGTTATACTAGGGGATCGTACCCGGGCTTCCCGGGTTAAAGAATATAAGTGAAAACATTTTTTTTTTAAATTATTGAAAACTAACAATTTTTTTATATGCAATAAATTTTTTAGATTGACCACTTACATTAAAAAAGCATTTTTCATATGGAAAATACGAATTACACAATCAAATACATTTTTGAAATTTATCAAAAGTGATATTTTCTTATTAGCCGCATGCTAAGAGTTATTTGCCAAGATTTTACTACTTATGGCATCCTTTTATGTTCTCATAATTTCAGAGCTTATACATGTCTGGTAAATTTGTGTTTTATTTATGTTATTTTATTTATTTATTCATAGGGAAGTTTTTTTAATGGAAATTCGCCGTAAGAAAATGATGAACTCTTTCTTTTGTTTTAAGGGCAAACGGATTAATCTTTCGTAATCGAGCTCCGCGCGATATATATAAATTAAAAAATTTCATGTTTTAAAATTGTTTTTAAAACCATAGCCAATCAGTAAACTGAGATGAACTTTGCAAACAAATTCCATTTGAAAAAGAATTCCTTTTTGGTGATCTAAAAATTTAAATTGTACGATTACAAATAAGTTAGATTTGTGTTTTTTCAATATTACTCTTTTATTTCTTTATAAAAGAAGTATTAATTTCGTTAATATGTCTTTCACAAATATGTTAGTTTGGTGGGTTTTTTTTATATTATTATTTTATTTGCTTATAAAGGACGTATTAATTTCATTATACAAAAATAGAAACAAATTCTGAAAAATGTTTGTTGCTTTATGTGTAAAATGTTTATTATTTTATGTATTGAAACCGGCACGTGATAAGATAAACTTTTAAAAAAATCATGCTTAAAAATTATTTTAGAAAATATAATACATCAGTCAATGAATACAGTTTTTAAACAAATTGCATTTGAAAGTACATTTATTTCCTTATGCGACAAAAATTGAAAATGTATGACGGTCAGAAGATTGAAAAAATGCAGTAGCGAATATTTCAAGACCGAAATTTGATCGTGAAGTATTGCCATTCGCAAAATGACGTCAGCGTTACGCACAGATACGTTTGTTCTTTATAATATAGATACATAATCAGTAAAATATAATAAAGATCAGTTATTAGGATGTGGTTATCAATTGAGGCTGTTATGCTTGGATTTCCGGAATGAAAACAGCAATTTTCACCTTCTCAAAATTTGCATACACACTTCTCATATCCATATTCATCATTTTTAAAAAAATTGTATTTTGTTTGATCATTTAAAAATCATTTTAACTCAAAACTTGAAGTCAAGATTGCCAGCAACATCTTTTATGTGAACAGACGCACGCTTTATTTGATATTCTAATCTCAATTTTGGAGAGTAAAAATTTCCGAAATTTATGGTTTTTAGACGCATTTGTGTTAAAAGGCTTAGTTTTATCTAACAAAATGATCGTTTTCTTTTAAATATGACTTCATTTTCCCTTAAATAAGCATTTCGCCTAGTGTCTGAAACTTAGTACACATGCAGAAGGAAAATCACTATAGGAAATGTATGAGGAAAAATGCGTGTTTTTCAAGAGCAGTGTGTCATTTTCCGTTGTTATGCCCCTAATATAATATTCTGCTCCTAATGGGATTTTTCGCCACTAAACCCTATACAACAATCAGAAATTAGCAGAAAATAGCATGAATAAAGTTTAAAATACCTCATTATTTCTCTCTTGTCTGCAATAATGAAAGCTATCTAATTTTCACAATTTTGAAGAAATTTCATAAAATGCTTTTAAAATTAAATTATAAAAGTGGGGCAATTTAAAAAAAAAAACAGATAGTGCGACCACATCTACAAAGGAAGTGGTTTAAAAATATATATATTTCTAAAGTTGGTTCAGCAGAAATATCAGGGCAGATGACTAAAAAACACATTTGTGTTTTAAATATATAGGTTATATAAAATTAGGAAAAATTAAATTAAGCAAATTATGTTATTTTGATAAAATTATAGTAGAATGTCCTAAAGAATAGTATTAAAATTTTATTATTCGAGAGAACTTTCGACAACCACGAATTATTTATTTGCTTGTCTAAATCGGCGAAGCAAATCCATCCAGGCGAGAATCATCAATTTCTGTAATATAAATCGCTATTATTTGCATGTCACCTCTCTTTTATAAAGACACTCTACATTTTTGTAAAACATTGCGTTTATCAGTGTGCGCTTTCGATTACATTATTTTCAAAAGTGAAGCATTTTCACCTGTGAAGAATTTCAAAGCAGCTGGGCTGTGAAAATGACGCACTTCTACAAAACATAATTCAGGTTTAAGAATTAAAATACACGCCTTTTTATAAAATGATGTCATTTGCATCCGCTAAAGCAATCTACTTTTACAACCCAGTCTTAAACTTCGTCTATGGAAAAGTGTGCATATGACGTCATTATCACGGAATAACAGACAATATTTTTGACATAGCCCATATTTTATTTTCAGCTATTGTTTCAGGTTTTATGAAAAAATGGCAACAAAAGGATACAGTATCTCCTTTTTTCAACTATTTTTCGTTTACTTTCAATGACTTTCAATAGAAATGAGGTACTTTTGTTGCCACGATAAGAAAAATGGTATTAAAAACTGCAAAAAAATTAATATCTCAAAAATTAATTGAGATACAGCTTTCAAACAAATTGCATTTAAAAGAGCAGTTTTTTCCTTATACGACGGTGTAAAAATTTAAAATGTGCTATGTTTAGAAGTTTAAAAATTTGCAGTAGAGAAAATTGCAAAACCAAAATTTCATTCCAAATTTCAAAGTGTTGCCATTCGCAAAATGACGTATGCGTTACGCACAGATATGTTTGTCCTTTATAATATAGTTATAGATAGACCAAGCATCTCGCCCAGAAAAAGTGAAAAGACATGAGACATGTCGTGATTATTCTTCATTTCTTTGAAAATAATTTGTGCGTTTATATATACTAAGGATCCAATCCGACCTTCCCTGGATTCAGCATATAGGATAAATACATTTTTTTTATTATTATTTGAAACTCTAACACTGTTTTTATATTTATTTTTATTTATTTATTTGTTTTTTTATTTTTCTCACTAATAACCCCAAAAATCTTTTTATACTAGTTTAAATGCCCGTCCTAGGACGGTAGGTAAAAATTGTGGTTTTCACATAAAACTTGAAATAATTGATAAAAATATTCATGTACTATTCATCGATAATAAGGAAAATTGACTTGAAACGTTAAGTTCAGAGCCTGATTAATGCATGGGCCTCTGCGGTTTTGACAACAAATTTGTAATCTAATTTAAACAAGAAAGAAAAATCATGCGTTAAACATAGATTATGAAACACTTTCCAACACTTGCGAATGCTTTAACAAAACTTCGTTATTTAGGGAAATAAGGTAAATAAGATAACTAAGTAAACATTTTAGAAAACACATAAAACATTTTAAAAATTGATTTCAGCAGTTACCGTCCATAGCCAATAGTACCTTTATTACACGCCACTATTTAGCTAAAATTTAATTTAAACTAAAACACTCTTAAAACTACGAAATCCTTTAAAAAACACCTGTAAGCTATTTACGCTCATACTCAGTACCCCTTACGAATTCTTTTGTGTAGACCTGTATAAAAACTATAGCATTTATATACACCGTATATTATGCATAACTATAGTGAAACATAAAAACGCATATCATAATTAAAAATGCATTTCCAGCAATCATCGCTTATGTACAGTTCTTCGGACACACTATAGCATCTGAGATATTTTGTGTGTCCCTGTAAATGCTATCCACTTCTTATTATGCATGAAATAACTTATAGTAAACCTCAGCAACGTATATCAATTTCATTATATGTGAAATAGTTTAACATAATTAAAATACTCCGCAAACTATTCTCCCCCTTCATATCATTATGTAATGGAATTCTTTTGTGTGACCCTGTAAATGAATAATAACTATTATTTGCACCGCATATCCTACAGAATGCATATTTTAGTGCATTTCATAAATGCATATCAATTTTGTTATGTTTGGATGCATGTAACGTCATTAAAAATCATTTGAAACGATTTTTTTCCCATTGACCGTAATGTAACGATATACTTTTGACTGTCCCTGTAAATGAACTAAACATGCTACAAATTTCATTTGAATTGGGGATCCTGCTACGGTGAACTTTAATGACATCAAAAAAATTCAGGGCAAACCGAGTATATTTACGAGAGTTAGGGCACGGACAGACAAACCGAAATCATAAACACTTTTCGACTTTGTTGGGAAGTGTGAATAAAAAGATGTCAAAAAAGAGGAGAGATTAGAGATCGGTCTAAGATAGTAAAAAAGAAACTGTCAGAAAAACATATACACTAAATTATTCCTTATTTAAAAAAAAATAATAATAATTTCCGTACTTCTAGAAAACATGTTTTACCCGTGAATTCTTCCCGAAAGTCTGAAAAAGAGGGAGAAATTTCGTTCATTCCTAGCACGCATGCGTATTCGCACTATTAATACTAAAATCCGAATTTATTTCAATACACGAAAGATCAAAAATTCTATAAATTAAGATTTATAATTTAATTTAAAAAAATGAATAAAAGAAACTAAACGAACAATGAAAATAAATGTTTTCGAATTTAAAAATAAATAATGATATGAAAAATATCATTAAGGTATCCAAATAAAGTTTTGAATAAAATTACTTCACTAAAAAGGAAGAGGTTATCAATTCGACGGGTACATATCTTTTTTTTTTCTTATGTATGTTCAGTGATTACTCCGAAGCCATGCGACCGATTCATGTGATTTTTGTTTTAATTGAAAGAGGATACTCTCGAATTGGTACCACTTCCGTTTCATCAAAATTGGCTCAGTACTTTTTTGATAATTCAAAAAAAAAAAAACAGTGGCACTCCGGGAGTGCCAATAGAAGTGAAAACTTCAACAATTACGTGTGTGTTTTTTTAATCGTCAGGAAATGTTTCATTGTGCAGGAAATACTTTTAAATGTAGTGTTTTTTTATTCATTATTATACAATAACATACACCATAGACATACACCATAACGCAAAAATAAACAATTTTTATGCAAGATAACAAAATAAAATTTCAAAAACAAGAGAGTTTTTCTGCTAAATTTACCCGATATTTTATCGAATAGTTCACTTTTGCCGCAAACTATTGACATAAATAACAACTGTTGAATAAAGATAATTTTATTTTGCTAGAGCAAGGTAGTTTTATTTTAGCAAGAGTCACGAGACTTGGCTAATTTTTACATGAGATGTTTTTGATGAGATTTCCTTTTTCTAACTCTTGTACGTGTATTTCGGGAACCAATAGCGCACAAGCAAGCATGCGGCGCGCTTGCCTGTAAATTGTTGTTATTGATTAAGCAATCAATAACAATTAATTGCACGCCCTCCTCATACCGAACTATGCACAATACATGTACATACTTATATACAGAGGTGTCAGTTACAATAACAGTATCACGAGTTCAATGGTTTTTCCCATCTCAAAAAATGCCAAACGCGCCCAAAGAAGCTTTCACTTCAATAATGAAAGTATCAAGTATTTGTCTTTAACAATAAACACAACAGCGTAATGCAACGAAAATGTAAATTTTGGGCGTGTTCCTGTGTGAACGCCGGGAGAAAAAGTGAGTTTTAGCTTCGTTCTTCTTTTGCGGATTGGGTTGAAGAGGGAAAGTTCCTGTCATTCACCGCTTGGCCCGCTAGTGTCTATGTGCCAAAATGCTAGCATGTCGGTTACGTAACAGTGTCTCCAAATCAGTGGTTTTTCTCCATCTCAAAAAAAGCTCAACGCGCCTAAAGAAGTTTTCACTTCAAAAAAAAAAAAAAAAAAAAAACAATAAAATCAATGATTTCTTGCAAAAAATTATCTTTCATTGTTGTAACCGTTTTCCCAATCATAAGCATAAAACTATGTATTCATATACGTTAGCGTCAAGTTGTCGCCATTTTTGTGAAATGTCGCCAAATTTGGCGGCGAAAATGAGTCGCCATAAAAAAGGCCTAGAATGGCTGTAGCTAACTAATTAGGCGACATTCCCATTCAAATTCTGTAATGTATCTCCTCCAATCGGCTTCTTCGCATTTGTTAATCGCCAGTCATATTTACAATTGTCAATGGCCAATCGCGTTCAAAATAGTAAATTAATGTACATTTATTAAATATATACACATATTAAATAGGGATGTATATTAATCCTATTATAAAGGGAAGATTTGTATTATTTTTTATATATTATTTAGATTTTAAGAACGAATTCATTGAATTACCATACAAATCTATACTAAATCTATGATCGGTTAGCGAACACAGTTTTGGAACGGATTAAGGTCGTTAACCGATCACCCACTGTAAATAATTTCCGCACTATTTCGTTTTAAGATAGTTCAACAGCGAAGAAAAACTAGTGCAGATAATTCCATGTGCTACTGCAGATAATTCCATGGGGAAATCCCATATTGCTCACACAACGCAAGATTTGGCTACAAAAAAGTGTACATGCTCTCTAATGTTTTTGCATCCAAATCTTGTGTTGTGTGAGCAATATGGAATTATTCCATGGAATTGCCTGCATTAGCGCCCTCTGTTGTCGAGAATACGAACTAATTTTTTGTTGGCGTCATACAAAATCCCGTACCACGCTGAATATTTATCTGCAAAAACCGCATGTTTCTCCGACCCATAGATCATTTTTTATCGCGTTTTACTTTCGCACCGAACATATGAAACACCCGGTATATTATTTCTGATGTTAACATCCTTTTTTTCTCTGCACATGCTAAAGACACAGCGATTAATAAGGTATTTTTCGAAAGGTTCTTCGAGGCTTTTGGCGTAGTACAGTCAATCCGGGTAACTTTGAACCACGGTGTGTAACTTTGCACCACCGCTATTTTTCAATATTTTTGACTCTAAAAGACTAAATAAACTCCAGAACTGTGCTCTGTTGGCAAGGTTCTAAACTGGGATTTCTACTCTTTATTTTAGAGAATAAATTAACAACATTATGCGCAATTAATTGCATCATCTAACTATTTTTGTGAAGTACTGTTTTCAAGTTAATTTTGAATGCTGTTTTGATGTTGTTGTAATCCAATTAAATTTTCATAGTAAGTAACAATATACTCATTTATCAGACATATTAATATCTAAATGTTGCAAATGTGTTAATATTTTGTGATTATTTATTTATTAATAGTTAATAAAATGTGAAATAAGAAGGAACTAGCATTTTACCGCATTTTCAGGGTAACTTTGAGCCGGCTCAAAGTTACACTGATGCTTATAATTTACTGATTATAGGTGCTACTGTCGAAAATTTCCCATATTTGCACGTATATTTTATACAAATGCCGAAAGTGTGCATTAGATATGACATGTAAATATTTTTACAAATATGTGTAAAATACATAAAATTCATTTAGAGGCGTGATTAGGGGCGGAGCTACTCAAATTTGACATTTCATACGTTCGACGTTTTTTATTCTTGTTTGAATAATACTAGTACTTGTATGTATTACTGTAACTATGGATATAGTATTGTAGAGTTAAAACATTGAAAATCGTTTTTCACTGCATTTTTATGTTTTATATGAACAATAAACAGGTTTATTTTATTTCTAGATGTTCATGGTTCTCTTCTTCCACTTTTCTTATGCCTGATATTTGTTGTAATATCATAAATTATACAAATCTTGTGATGTTGGGAAATGTAAATTCGCAGTCTTTACATATCTGAAAACATTTTTTGGCGTTTAAAGTTGTTCTGACTACAATACTTTTTTTATAATTAATTATTTTATATAAAAATTTATCATATGGTGCAAAGTTACCCTAAATGGCTGGATAACTTTGAACCAGGCTAAAAATCCATTTTTTATTGCTTTTATCCTTATTATTCCTTAATTTTTTATAGTCAAACAATAATTTAGGATCATTTCTTCTCTTTTATGCCCCTAGTTGCGACAATATTCTTCAAATAAGAGTGTGGCATATGAAAATAGAGAAAATGCGGATCAAAGTTACCCTGATTGACTGTATGCTCATGTATCGTTAAAATACATTGTTTGATAAAATTTTATGAAAAAACGTAGCAAATAATCTCAAAGATCGCGGCAAGAAAGCCTCGCACGGGTCTCTTGTTTTTTTTTTTTTTTTTTTTTGTTTTTTTTGTTTAACCATTTCGAAAAATGGTTATTGTCCTCTGTCAGAGTAGGAAATCAAAAACATATCTGAAGCGTTTTATTGGTTGAATCCGCATTTTATTCGTTTTATGATTGGTCTATACAGTAATCTGTATTCTCCCTTTACTTTCAACAGAGATGGATACTTCTGTTGCCACTATGACAAAAAAGTAATAAAAACTACAAAAAAAAATTAATAACTCAAAAACAAATTACGATACAGCTTTCAAACAAATTGCATTTAAAAGTACATTTTTTTCTCTATACGACGGTGTAAAAAGTAATATTGTGGGATGTTTAGAAGTTTAAGAATGAAATTTCATTTAAAATTGGTCGTCAGATTTCTTGGAAATATGACGATGGAAGAGCCTTTTCCCGAACAGTCAATGAAATGCTTGGATAATACGTAAGTTTCAGGAAATCTGACGAGTCGCAGGCGATTTTTGTCGTTTGCAATTTTTACGTGTAATAACACTATTAATGTTTAATTCATGGCGTACGTAATATATGATCAACTCCGTGCGATGTTTTATGTCTTAAATTTTAGTCTTTGAAAAAATCATTTTCCAAATGGTCGTTGTAATTTGATAAATTGCTTTTTTATTTTTTATTTTTTATTTTTTTATTTTTTTTAACCATTTGGAAAAATGGTTATTGTCCTCTGTCAGGGTAGGAAATCAAAAACATATCCGAAGCGTTTTATTGGTTGAATCCGCATTTTATTCGTTTTCTGACTGGTCTGTACAGTAATCTGTATTTTCCCTTTACTTTCAACAGTGATGGATATTTCTGTTGCCATTATGACAAAAAAGTAATAAAAACTACAAAAAAAAATTAATAACTCGGAAACAAATTGAGATACAGCTTTCAAACAAATTGCATTTAAAAGTACATTTTTTTCTCTATACGACGGTGTAATAAGTAATGTTGTGGGATGTTTAGAAGTTTAAGAATGAAATTTCATTTAAAATTGGTCGTCAGATTTCTTGGAAATCTGACGATGGAAAAGCCTTTTCCCGAACAGCCAATGAAATGCTTGGATAATACGTAAGTTTCAGGTGGATAATACGTAAGTTTCAGGAAATCTGACGAGTCGCAGGCGATTTTTGTCGCTTGCAATTTTTACGTGTAATAACACTATTAATGTTTAATTCATGGCGTACGTAATGTATGATCAACTCTGTGCGATTTTTTATGTCTTAAATTTTAGTCTTTGAAAAAATCATTTTCCAAATGGTCGTTGTAATTTGATAAATTGCTTATTTTTTTTTTTTTTTTTTTTTTTTTTTTTTTTTTTTTTTTTTTTGGTGTTTTGGGTTTTTTGTTTTTTTTTTTTTTTTTTAATTGATAACTTTAATAATTTTTTTACATTTAATCTATTTTTTAGTATGTCCACTAACAATACCAAAAATCATATTTATATGAAGAATAGCAATAATGCTTTTAAATAAAGCTATGAAACGTATTAAAGGCGATATTATCATACTGGCCTCGTATCAGGAGTTAACAGCCGAAGAAATCGCCAATGATCTCTATATACAATCAGCTTTTTTGATTCTGTTTATTCCAGTGGTTTAACCCCTTGAGGGCAAGCAAAAATGTCTCTAAATATTGAATTCTCACCGGAATAATCGAAAAATTTTATTTTTAATAAGGAAGAGCAAATTTTCAATGACTTTCCTTCAAAGTTAAAAATATAAAATTTAGTTAAAATTTTCTGGTGAGAATCTTGTTTACATTAGGTGGGATATATTTTATCCCACCGCCCTTCAAGGGGTTAAGCGCGAAATGTGATTGCATTTCTTAAATTTGTGTTTCATTTATTGGTTGATGAATGTTTTAATTTTGTTATGGAATATGATCTGGAAACAAATGATGAGCTATTTATATTAAATTAAGTGCAAGCGGATTTCTCTTTCCTAATTGTCTGCACACGATAAAGATCATTTTGAAAAAAAATCATGCTTGAAAATTATTTTAAAACAATAAAAATTGCGATACAGTTTGCAAGCAAATTGCGATATAGTTTTCAAACAAATTGCATTTAAAAGTACATTTTATTCCCTATTGGACGTTGTAAAAATTGAAAAAGTGCGGTATTTAGACGTTTAAAAAATTGCAATAAAAGTTAATGAATTGCAATAAATTTAATCGTCTGCTTTTGCCACCGTTAAAATGACGTCAGCGTTACGCACGGAGATGTTTGTCCTTTATACTATAGATAACAAGAGATTTAACTATAGAAAAAAAAATTAACCTTAAAAAAAAAACAAGTAATATAATATTTAAATGTGAAGCGTCTTCTCGTTAAAAAAAAATACCGTAATTTCCGGCATATAATCCGCGGATCAAACAATTTTGTTTCGACCCAGATATTTTATTTAGTAATTAAAGTCAAATATTTACTGCGGTCTAAAAAGTTACAATTTATTTTTAAAAATTTCTGGTTCAAAAAATGATCGTTTGATCCGCGGATTAAACGCCGGAAATTACGGTAATTGAGATTACGAACATTTTTTTGTTTTCTACGAACATTTCAGTTCGGTAGAAAACAGTTGCCGAACTAAATTATCTTATGTTATAAGATATACTATATATGTTATAAGATATGTTATAATATATGTTACAAGATATTTATGTTATAATATATGTTACAAGATATTTATGTTATAAATATCTTGAAACTATATTACATCTAAGATTTTAGTTTCCTTTTACAAAAAGTTCAGCTACAAGTCTGAAATACCATCCATGTAAGTCGTCCTAAACAGCGTTGCCAGTTTGGACTCCAATTTTAATCGAAATTTCCAATTTATACTGTGAATTTCTAAAGAAGAATTTCTACTCTGTGTGACCGCTAAACGTCTCTTGTTAAATAAACCATAAAATACTATTCTTTATTTCTGGTATGAAATCGAAATTTCTGAATAAAAAAGGAGGCCAAACTGACAACCCCAGTGTTGCCAGTGGGCTACTTTTTTTTAATTCAGATTTCTTGATTGGCACCACTTTTCTGAAACGGTAAAATTCACAATGTTTTTGCTTTAATCAATATGTGATTAAATAAGGCACATTTTACCATTTCAAAAAAGTGGTGCCAATCAAGAATCTGATTTTAAAAAAAGTAGCCCATCTGGCAACACTGGACAACCCTGGTCCTAATCTAGGGAAAATTATGTATAGTTTTTTTTTCACCATCGCTGAGAGCCTGATTACGAACTTGTCAAACTTATAGCAGTAAAAAGAATAGAAATGAATGCCTTATTCATTACAGTAATTTTGCATGAAAGCAACATTTAAATAAAACAAAAATTTCATTAAAGTTTCCTGTTCTCTCCGTCGGTAATAGGGCTTCGTCACTGATACTACTGAGTGATAATCATTGCCGTATTTAATCCAGATATCTGCAATTAAATAAGACAAAAATTAATATTCGAAAATAGTAGTGACATAAAGGGACAGAAGATTACAACGGCCTATTACGGAGAGGCTGTCTTTTCGTAGACCAAACTGTAGAATTCTGATCACATTCGCAGAGAGAAACCCTCTAATGTAGTCTTCTTATCAAATCTCATACTCGTTCTGGATTTTATATTCCTGGGTTCGTGAAGTTTCTACATTTGTCAATTATAACAATGTGTTATGAAAAGTGCTACTTAATCATATTGATAAACTAATGGCATAAAACAAGAGATACCGGAAAAATTTAGAAAAATTATTACTAATTACTTTAATTTTTTTTCTAGATGCCATCACAGGTGTCACACTGTTACAATAAAACATGTAACAGGGTGTCATCTGTGCTGGCATCTAGAAACTAGCATTTCTGCAGAAACTAGGGGCTCTCCCTCTTGCGCGCTAACGCTCTCCAATCACCGTGAATTCTCATTGGGACCACTACGCGGTCCCATCGCGCTTTGCTCGCTCGCTCCTTTTTGCAGCAACTCTAGCCAGTGTGAGTACTATCATAAATCATTTTAACATATAAAATTTACAAAAAGTTTTAATGTAAAAAAGCAATTGAAAACACAATTAAAAAATATATATAATGGGTGCTACCAATGGGCACAAATCATTTTAACATTATGAAATATACAAATTTTAGAAATGTAAAATAATTAACTGAAAAAAAAATACATTGGACAATACAAATACATACATTCTATCATTTTTATGCAAGATTTATTGTCTTCATAAATTGCTATAGGCAATCTTTGCTGTATATCGAGATCTTCTAATAGTTTCAGCAGCCATATTAATTCTTGTATTGCGCTCGCCGCTGCAACGAACTCTGCCTCTGCAGATGATTGTGCGACACACGTTTGTCGTTTTGTTATCCACTGTATTGGATTCTTTCCTAAAAGGGATAAATTGCCTGTTGTCGATCTTCTTGTTTTTAGATCTCCACCCCAATCTGCATCAGTCTATACTTCCAGGATGGGTGGTTCTTCCGTGCTAATTACTAAATTTAAGTCTTTTGTTGAATAGAGATATCTTATTAATCTTTTAACACCTTTCCAATCTCTTTCAGACGGCGTTTCGTTCTTTCTACTCAAGATGTTTACCCCTACTAAAATATCAGGCCTACTTATTGTAGCAACATATAACAGCGCACCTATTGCTTGTCGGTACTTAGTGTTGTTTGGCATTTGTGTTTCCTCATTGTCTAGTCGTTGAAAGCCTGTTTCCATTGGAGTGCCGTATGGCTTAGAATCTTCTAAACTGAATTTTTTTGCAATTTCTATTATTTTTGCTGTTTGATTTAGTTTAAAGCCATTGTGAGTCTTTTGTATTTTTATCCCGAGGTAATTGGAAATTTGACCTAAATCTTCAAGTGCGTACTTAGATTTTAGTTTATTTATTATCTCATTTATATTTTCATCTTTTCCTGCGATGAGGATATCATCCACGTATACTGCTATATAAACCGTGTTTTGCCCTTCTTTTCTTATAAATAAACAATTGTCAGCATTGCTCTGTTTAAATTTTAATTCTTTTAGTGTTTCACTAATGTTTGAATACTATGCTCTTGCAGCTTGTTTTAGTCCATATAGGGCTTTTTTAACTTACAAACCTTATTGGGTTCTGTAGTGTTTATATACGCTTTAGGTTGTGATACATAGACATTTTCTTCCAATTCACCATGTAAAAATGCAGTTTTGATGTCAATCTGCCTAATATTGAGATTGTGGTATGCTGCGGCAGTTATGAAGACTCTTAAACTTGTATGGGAAACTACTGGTGCATAAGTTTCATCGAAATCTACCCCGTATTTTTGCCTAAATCCTTGTGCGACCAATCTCGCTTTGTAACGCTTGATTTTTCCGAATTCGTCATATTTCGCTTTAAAAGTCCATTTCGACCCAATTACTCTTGCTCCTTGTGGGGGATCAACTAAACACCAGGTTTCATTTTCATTAAGGGAATTCATTTCCTCTTCTGTCGCTTTTATATCCAGTTCTGTTTTTCTATAGGATTTTCTATACTCATCATATCTTCCCAACTGTTAGGTACAGTCGTGGAAAAAAAAAGTAAACACCCCCTACTAACTCCTCAACAAATTATCGTAGAAGAAAGTTACTGGTACCGAACGATTGGAAATAAAGTCTACTTTTAAATGATGTATATAAGATTTACGTAGGGGGCCATCTACATATTAAAACGAACCATAACTTTGTTTTTTTCAATAGCAGTACCCGATTCTGACTGCATAAATGAACTCTACACCCTTCAATTAGACTAAAAACGAATTTTTATGCAATTTGTACCATAAGTTTCCGAGAAATTAATTATTTTAAAACGAGCGTATTTTAAGGGCTGTATCCAAATTGAAGCTCCGTACTGGATTGTTAACCGAGAGAGCCCCTTCCTTGATCAAGGCGCCTTAAGCGCCACTCAAGGAGTCGATGAAGCATGTCAGATTACAGTACGGCAGAATAAATTTCAAAATGTCTACTCACTTCCATCATAGACGGCCCCTTAAACCATCATTTTGCCGTTTTTTAAGCATAATTTGAAAACTACTTGGAAGAAAAATGTGAAATTTTTGAATTTCCATAAAGCAGGACTTAATAAATCTAAATCCATCAAAAAACTTGTAGGTTGCAATTCATAATTTTTTCGAATATTAATTTCATAATTCATATCATAAAATTATAAAAATTGCAAATTCAGCCTATTTATGTTTGGGTATATTAGTATTATTACTACAAAAAAAAATTAGCACATTAGGAGCATAATTTCGGGAGATATAAATAAAAATATGAAAATGTAATTTAACATTAGAAGCACCAAATTTTGAATGTTTATAATTCAAAAACTTATCATTCAAATGACTTGAAATTTGGTGTCTTGGCATAGTTTGAACCGAAGATTTCAAATATCTCGTTAAAATTGGGTATTGCCATTGAAAAAAATGAAGTTTGGATTCGTTTTAACATGTAGATGACCCCCTGAGAAAATTTTATATACATCATTTAAAAGTAGACTTTATTTCCAATCGTTCGGTACCAGTAACTTTCTTCTATGATGATTTGTTGAGGAGTTAGTAGGGGGTGTTTACTTTTTTTTTCCACGACTGTACATATACTGGATCGTGCCGGACTGCATAAGCAAACCTGTCCGGCGGCACACCTCTATTGTTCTTTCTGATCTTCTCACTTGTGGAATTTGTTGTTGTGACGCGGGTGGTGGACTTAGTTCATTTTGTGTTGGTGTCAGATCTATTTCCATTTCATTCGTGTCTTTCTGTTGTGTTTGTTTGTTTGTTTCCGCGATTAATTCTCTTCTATCTAGATTTACGTTAGTACCTGGATTATTTTTATTTTCTATAAATTTTACTCTTCTGGCCAATATTACTCTTCCGTCACTTGTATAGATTCTGTACGCCTTAGAGCGACTGTCGTATCCGACAAAAGTGCCTTTTTCCGCTCTATTATCTAATTTTCCCCTCTTTGATTTGTGTATGTAAGCGTATGCAGTACAGCCAAAAATTTTGAGATATTTCAAATTTGGTCTCCTATTCATCCATAATTCATAGGGTGTGGTGCTTACCGATTTTGAAGGTAGCCGGTTCTGTAAGTGATTCGCGGTACATATGGCTTCTCCCCATAATTTGTGCAGGAGATTTGCTTCATTTAACATACTTCTAACCATATCTAGTAGCGACCTATTCTTACGCTCTGCGACACCGTTTTGGCTTGGGTTAAATGGTACGGTAAGCTGATCATGAATCCCATTTTCTTTTAGATATTTTTCTATTTCGTTACCCGTATATTCACCACCGTTGTCCGATCTTATCTCAGTAGGCATTTTTTCGAATTTGTTTTTCACCATTGAGACGTATTCTTTTAATTTTTCTGAAGCCTCACTTTTATTTGCGATTAAATAAATTACACAAAATCTCGTATAATCATCGATAAAAGTGACGAAGTATTTTTTCCCCCAATTGTGGGTGTATTTATAGGGCCACATACATCAGTATGAACTAACTCGAGCCTTTTTGTAGCTCTATATGCACCTGATTTAGGAAATGGGGTCTCACTGATTTTTGACTTGATGCATACCTCACATTTAGCATTATGTTTACAGTTGTTGATCTTAATTCCCTCAACTAAGTCCTTTGATAACATGGACTTTATTCTGTCGTAGCTCCTATGCCCCATTCGTCTATGCCACAAATCTATGCAATTTGCATTTCAGCAGTTGTAGGTGACATTTGCATAGTGCTTGTGATTTTCATCTTTACTAACATGTATTTCGTACAGATTGTTTTTAAGTTTACCTTGAAGTATAACGTCGCCTTCGTGAATTATATCACATTTATCTTTTTCAAATTTGACTTTGCAACCGTTTTTAGTTGCCCTACTCACTGACAGCAGGTTAGTTTCTATGTCAGGAACGTATAGTACGTCACGCAATATAACTTGTTTGTTTTTATTTTCGGTATGAATTATTACCTCTCCAGATCCATACGAAATCAGTTTATTACCATTAGCGACTGTGACGTTTGTTTCATTATTATTTGTAATTTTGGTAAAAAATTCTTTTGAATTTACTATGTGACTGGAACTGCCATTGTCCACTATAAAAGTGCCTTTATTTTCGGACTCTTCGGTTAGTAAAGCGACACTGTTGTTTTCATTTACTGTGAGTTTTCTTTCTTCAGGTTCCGCATTTTTATGTAAATTATTTTCTTCATAAACTAGTGATGTTGAATTGTTTTTATTTTTAAAGTGTCTGTTATTAGTGTAACTGTTGTTGTTTTTCGTTTTTAGAAACCAGCAGTCTTTATTTGAGTGGTTTTTCATTTTACAGTGTGAGCAGTACTTATTGCTGCCTCTTTTCTGTTCTGAATGATTAAATTTACCTTGAGTTTTATAGGCTTTATTGCTGTTTTCGGAATTTTCACTATTATCTACTCTGCGAGTATATTCATCCGTAAGCTTGCTTTTTACTTTCTTCTATCTTTATAAGAAGAAAGTATTGGATTCATGAAAATTTTCGAATTCCGGTTTTCGACGGATTTACACGTTTTAGAGGTCAGAGAACCCGAAAAACATGTTTTTACAAAATGTCTGTCTGTGACTCTGTGAGTCTGTCTGTCTGTCTGTCTGTCTGTCTGTGTGTATGTGACACAAATTTTGTGGGCGCTCTATCTCAAGAACTAATGCACGGAATTTAATAAAAATTGATATTCAGTTAGTCCCTAATACAAATTGATGCTGATTAGTTTTTGGTGCAAATCGCTCAACAGATGGCGCTGCTATGCTGCATTTTGTATGATTTCCGAAATGCCTCTATCTCAAGAACTAATGCACGAATTTTCATAAAACTTCAGATTCTGTTAGTCCTTGATATGACTTGATGCTGATTACGTGTTGGTGCAAATCGCTCAACAGGTGGCGCTATGCTGCATTTTTATGATTTCCGCAATGGCTCTATCTCAAGAACTAAAGCACGGATTTTCAGGAAACTTCAGATTCAGTTAGTCCTTGATAAGACTTGATGCTGATTACATGTTCGTGCAAATCGCTCAACAGGTGGCGCTGCTATGCTGCATTTTTTACAATTTCCGCAGTGGCTCTATCTCAAGAATTAATGCACGGATTTTCATCAAACTTCAGATTCAGTTAATCCTTGACATAAATTGAAGTTTTGTACAGTTTGGTGTAAATCGCTCAACAGGTGGCGCTGCTATACTGCATTTTTTACAATTTCCGCAATAGCTCTATCTCAACAACTAATGTTTGGATTTTCAACAAACTTCAGATTCATGTATACTTTGATATGAATTAGTGCTGTTTGTGTTTTGGTGCAAATCGCTCAACAGGTGGCGCTGCTATGCTGCACTTTTCAGAATTTCCATTATAGCGGTATCTGAAGAACTAATGCAACAATTTTCACTAAACTTCAGAATCAGTTAATCCTTGATATGAATTGACATTTTGTACATTTTGGTGTAAATCGCTCAACAGGTGGCGCTGCTATACAGCATTTTTCACGATTTCTTCAATCGCTGTATCTCAAGAACTAATGGACATATTTTCATCAAACTTCAGATTCAGTTACTCTTTGATATGAAATGATGCTGACTACGTGTTGGTGAACATCGCCCAATAGGTGGCGCTGCTATGCTGCATTTTGCACTATTTCCTCAATAGCTCTATCTCAAGAACTAATGCACGAATTTTCATCAAACTTCAGATTCAAGTACACCTTGATAAATGTTGATACTGGTTATGTGGTTGTGTAAATCGCTCAACAGGTGGCGCTGTTATGCTGCATTTGTCATGATTTGCGCAATAGCTCTATCTTAGGAACTAATGCACGGATTTTCCCCGAACTTCATTTTCAGTTAGACATTGACACATGTGGATGATAATTAGTGTCTGGTGTAAATCACCCAATAGGTGGCGCTGCTATGCTGCATTTTGATGGATTTACACGATTTCATGGACAGTAATATCTCAAGAACTAATGCACGGAATTTCATCTTTTTAGAATCCTCATGATGAGCATAGATGCACTGTGATAATGAATTTTGAAGTATTGACAAGTATGAGATAGAAGAAAGTTTTGTGATGGCCACAACATACTAGTTATAAATTGTATGGTTAACTCAGCTTCATCTCTTGCCTCCAGGGCAGTAACTAGGGTATCGTAGGACGGTGGCAACGAGCATAGCAGTAGTGCTGAAATGTGCGAGTCAGTTATGTTTTCACCTATGGCTGACAGTTTATCCACTATCTCTAAAATTTTAGTAATGTGGGCTGTCATATTGCCACCTTCAGTTAATTTTGTACTGTACAGTTTTCGTAGCAAGTACAGCTTACTAGAGAGATTAGACCTTTCATGGATTTGTTTAAGTGCGTCCCATGTTTGCCTAGCTGTATTTGAATTTTTGACATGCACTATTTGACTGTCGTCAATGGACAAATTTATTAAAGCCCTTGCTTTTCTGTCTTTCTTGGTCCAAGCATCGTTCAATGGAGTGGGGGCCTCTTGCGTAATAACTTCAATAAGTTCGTCTCGAATCAATAGCATTTCGACCTTGAACCGCCAATTTGTATAATTGTTGGCGTTCAATTTTTCAATGGTCGTGCTATCTTTTGTAGAAGAAGCCATAATGTTGCTAAGATTCGTTTTATTTTTTTTTTTTAATAAATTATCCTATCGGATTACCAGATTTTATTTTTATCAATTAGTGACAATGTTTTTATTGAGAATTTTTTTCACTCTCATAATCAATTTGTTAGCAATATTTAATCTTTGCTATCAGAAATGGCGTGGTGTTTGTTCTTATCCTCAAAAATTAATTATCTATTTCTCAATGTAAAAAACATAGGTAAGATAAATTGTGCTTACCTTATATTTATGCATATCCGTTTATCATCTGGTAATTTTCGTCCGGAAAGGGTAAATCGATCTACATATTCTTCTTGTATTTCTGTTTTAATTCACAGGTGATGATGGTGTGAACTTCATGCGGTTTAAAAAGACACATATTTTTGTGTGACTTGTGAACTTAAATTTGTGCCGAAACTTATAAAAAGAAAGTTAAATATATTTTTAATAAGAGCTTTAAGACATACATCTCTCAGTTTGAGAGTCTGAGTTACAATTGAAAAGTAGAGAAAAAACACATGAATAAAATATTATTAACAATAAAGAACAGGAAATTAATGCCATAAATCAGCATAACAAATAATTTGTATCAATATTTATATTTATGGTATTTTAAAATTAGAGTTTATAAATGTCTTATAGTTCTTGAGTATTGCGAAATGTTTATAATAAAATATCTGTTTACAATTGTGCAATCACTTTTCAGTTTCACTTCCTTCTTTCAGATCATAAACACTTTTGATAATTACTTTTGTAAATCACATTTGACACATGAAAAACAATTTACTTCGCTTAATTATTTTAATGTCCTTGTTTGGAGATTATATTTCACAATATCTGTCAACAAATACAAGATCATATAAGAATTTGAATTCATTTAAGCTTGGAAAGGGGATCCAATCAACTGATACACACATAAATTCAAAACAAACAATCTATAAAAGGTATTTCAACGATAATAAAAAAGAATGATTATTTAGGTGCTACGTATTTATATAATTACGACGTTTCCTCATAGAACATAAATAATGGAATACTTTTAAATGTCTCTGTAAATAAATTATGAACGCTACATACTTTATTTTCAATACCGAACATGGCATAGTAAATCTCAGTAACATATATCAATTATACAACATATGTCATCTGCATTTGGTTATCTCCAAAGTAATGCAAATAACATATCTTATAACGTGACATTCTTATAAAAAAGATATCCAACAAAATACTGATTCTTGACGCCATCTTCAATTAGTTAACGCTTCAATATCGGAATGACATTTCTCCCAAAGTATACAAGCATCTCTTTTAATTATGCTGATCATTCATCTTACCTAGGAAAAGAAAAAAGGACGGTGTTTGTTTTGGTTTCTCTGGAGTTTCTTTTAAGTATACTTTTACACAAAAATAATGTTTATGTATAAGGTTAAAAAATACTAATATGTCTTGAAGCAAATCCATTAAATATATATATATATATACAGTAGAACCTCTTTTATCCGAAACTCTTTTAATCGAAACTCTCGGTTAACCAAAATTCATTTTTAAAGCTTTTTTTTTTTTTTTTTTTTTTTTTAGTATTACATTCCTTGTCTGCAAACTCCATTTTTGAAAGCTTTTTTTTTAAACTAAACTATCATATTCCTTGTGTACAAGCGGTCCTTTCTGAGCTACGAGTATATATAAGTAATTTCGATCCCCTTTCTTAGAGTTCCTTTGAATTTAACTTGTGCTCCAGGCTCCAGTAAGCTGCGGAGTGGAACGAAGAAAACGAACAAATTAGCAATTCTGAAGTTTCTGAATGTTTTGCAAAAGACTGGCCACGGCTGGAGCAGCAGAAAGACTGCGATACTGGTGAACTAATAATATTTAAAAACTCCGCGATAGAGCTTCAAAACAAAGACAATCAAACTGCGACAAACAAAACATTTTTTTTTCAAACCCTTGTGATACATGTAAGAGGTACTTAATTTTAAAATTAAAATTCAGGTAATTTATTTTGTGTTTCTATTTTGCTAATGCTTTATTTTTATTAAGCGCTTGTTACCATTATAAGAAATATTGCATGTATTTCTCCTTAATCTTAAAATTGGAGCATTCTCGATTATCCAAAGATTTCGATTTTCCGAAAGAGGGTCGGCCCCATTTACTTCGGAAAATCGAGGTTCTACTCTATAATAATGCTTTTTACACTATCTCTCTGTAATAACAAATTAGGTAGATTTTCTTTTAATTAGAAATTAAGATATCATGATAATATTGTAGAATTAAATTACAATCCATTAGAGATATTTTTTTAATTTATAAAAATTTATTAGTATTAAGTATTTGTATTTGACATGTCGATTGGTAAGTTTATTAAATTATGTTTTTTAGCAATAAACATATATTTTTCAAGTGATTTTGTTAAGGTGAAAAAGTTTTGTTATCCTTTTTTGTTTGATAGTATGCTGGCCTGAAACTGAAAAGCTTGAGCGAATGTTCCCGAGCTCGATATCAGCACGATCTGAATGGTGTGACTATGTGAGATTTTCAGGGTTTTCCGTATACAAGATCGATAATTCAGGTGGCTTATATATCAAAAGTCCTCCTTGAAAGCACATTTTTTATACCAATATAGTCAGTGCACACTGTTAAAAATTTCTGTAAAAACAGAGAAAATAAACAGAGACTCTCTGTAAATTAGTTCTCGGATAAATGCATTTGATCGAGTTTCTTGGTCATCATTTTACAGACATTTCCCTTTTCTTATAACAAATTCTCTGTAGAGATTTCCTTGTCTTTATTTAAAGATATTTTTATCTTTGTTATAACCCGTAATTCAAAATACACACTTTTAAAATTCTTTTATAATTTTATTAGAAACTAGGGGAGTCTGCCCCCTACAAGCTACGCTCGCCAACCCCCGTTCAGACACCGGAAACTCTAAAAGCACGCTAATTTGATCGGCTTTGAAAAAATTTCGGAAGAATGAATTATAATTTTAAAAAAAAACAGTGGCTATACCCCTATTAACGGATTGTTTTCGTCTTTGATTAAATCAGATCAGCGAAACATGTGAAAATAAGCTAATATAAAAGGATTTAAGTAAACAGAGTCTTTGCCTCCCGGTATTTTTTAACAACGTTATATATAAAAGTTTTTTTAAATAAGACATTTTAAATGAATCGTTTTAAATTTTACGTAATTTTCACCAAAGTTTTCTTTCTCTTTTTAATATTCACGTGAAAATACTTTTGTTGTTAGAAAGGAAATATTATTTTCGCTGTCTTAGAATTCTCAACACAAGAGCAATGCGACTCCTGTAGGCACTTCAATAACATCTGCATTGGTTCAAAATACCTCAATTTGTTGATTTTCTGTAAGCAAGTAAACCCTATTGGTTTACAATGAAAGCCTATGGGAATTTGGCGAAATATATTAGAGATATCGTCAAGTTGGCGTCACTTTTAGCGACTAATTTTGGTCACCAAATTTGGCGATATATCGCCAAGTTGGCGACAGACTTGGGGCATTTGGCGACAGAACAGGGTTCCCCCCCTATGGTAACCTCCCTTATAGGTATGGATATGCATTAAATGGTGTTCAATATATATATAGATTATTTTTTAAAGATTATCTCAAAATATGAAATAAATGTCTCGCGCAAGTACATTTTTTAATTTAAACTGTTTGGCAATTTTAAATATGACGTAATTTCTTTCATTTACATATTTTAACGCATATTAATGAATTTATTATCTTACAATTTTCTTTCTCTTTTAAAATTCACGTGTAAATATAGTTTTTATGACGTAATTATCAATATTTTCCTGCTTTTAAAACGTAATCATTTAATTTTCATTTGAAAGTTTTTTTCTGTTTATAATAGTCACGGGTAAATAAATTTAAAATTTGAAGGAATATTATTATTTGCGCTGTTTTTAAATTTGGCAACAATTTAAAATAGTACCCTTTTCTAAAAGTTGTAAAAAATATCTCTCAAAATGCTGAAAATTTGAATTTAAAATAGAAATAAAACACCAAAAAATGAGTCAAATAAAAAAATAAATGCGGTCTGCACACCGGGAACTTCTAATGTATAAAGTGCTTTAAAAATTATTAAATTCCTATGTATAGTTTTTGCTCCTATAAAACTTTTTTTAATGGAACGATTTTGATCAACTTTAGCATTACATATCTCTTAAAATAATTCTTCGATTTGAAAACTGTCTGCATCAGCGTGTTTATCAAACATTTCTCTATAATACCACATTTTTTCATATTTTTGTATACAATATTTTTCTTAATATTAACGAAGATAGACCTCCGTTCACCAAAAATTCAAAACCGGCGGCGGCGGTGACAGCGTTATTTACTTTTTTTTTTTTTTTTAGAATAAAGAGACATTAAAAAAATTTTTTTGGTCTTAAAATTGTTTTATTAAAAATTAGAATATTTTTGAAAGGGAAAATTCGTCTCTGCGCAGTTAGCGGGGATTTTTATCGACAATCACTTTACAGTTGTTTCAGTCATTACGTGCATTAAGCTTGGTAATGTTAAAAGTAAATTAAAAGTATTTCCCGGCTGAATCATAAAACATATCCTTTGCATACAGTAGTAACAGCTCCTATAGCGCAGACTGTAAGGTGGTCGTCTCCAACTCAGAGAAATCGGGATCAAATCACGAACGGCATAGAAATAAATGTCGTACACATTAAATGGTACAGCAATTTAAATTCCCCTGAAAAATTCTAATTCTTCAAAGTTCAAAAATTCACTAATTTCGAAAATGAATTAAATTATTATCATTAAAAATAAATTTACTGAGAAAAATATATTTACTGAATAAATTTACTGTAAATTTACCGAATAATTTCTCTGTAATTTACCAGAATCTGTCTAATCTCTGTAATTTTCCATTAGACTTAAGATAATGGATTACCAGTAGATTCTCTGTAATTTCACAGAAAAATTTTTAACAGTGCAAGTCTTAATTCAAAAATTTTTTCCTATGAATTTATTAATAATTTTCGTAACTATGTTTTAGAATTTAAAAAATGCCTAGATTATATTTAGGGCCATTTAATACGTGTCTCTCTATTCTAAAAAAAAGTAACTACCGCTGTCACCGCCGCCGCCGCCGCCGGTTTTGAATTTTTTGTGACCGGAGGTCTTTCTTCGTTAATATTAAGAAAAATAATGCATACAAAAATATGAAAATCGGTGGTTTTGTACAGAAATGTTTGATAAACACGCTGATGCAGACAGTTTTCAAATCGAAGAATTATTTTAAGAGATATTTAATGCTAAAGTTGGACAAAATCGTTTCACTAAAAAAGTTTTATAGCAGCAAAAACTGTACATGGCAGTGTAATCATTTTTAGATCATTTTATGCGTTAGAATTTGCCGGAGTGCAGATTGCATTAATTTTTTTTATTTTGACTCATTTTTTGAGGTTTTATTTCTATTTTAAATTCAAATTTTCAACATTTCTTGAGATATTTTTTACAGATTTTAGAAAGTGATATTAATTTAAACTGTTGCCAACTGTATAAATAGCGGAAACAATAATGTTTGCTTCAAAAAATATATATATATATTTATACGTGTAATAAATTAAAAATTTATTTACACGTGACTATTATAAACAGAAAAAAACACTGGAATTAGAATTAAATAATTATGTACAAAAAGCAGGAACTTATTAAAAATTACGTCATAAAACTATAATTACACGTGAATTTTAAGAGAGAAAGGAATTTGTAAAATAATAAATTTATTAACATGCATTAGAAGTCTTAAATAGGAGAAATTACGTCATATTTACGTCACATTACAGTTATTACATAAAACGAACACAAAATAATATTGCAAAACGGTTTAAATATAGAAATTGCGCTAGACATTTATTTGATATTTTGAGCGGATACTTTTCAACTATTTTTCTTAGGAAAGCGCAAATAATATTTCATTTCTAACACAAGCATTTTCACGTGAATATTAAAAAGAGAAGGAATAATTTGGTCAAAATTACGTCAGATTAAAAACGATTAATTTAAAATGTCTCATTTAAAAGAACTTTCTTTTCACTTTGTTAAAAAATACCGGGAGACAAAGATTCTGTTTACTTAATTCCTTTTATACTAGCTTATTTTGAAATGTTGTTTGTTACACGTGTCTACGTCATAAAGTTATGTTTTATTTCGACGTTTTATTTGTATTTTTATTAATGTTGTACTAATTTATTTGTTCTTCCGTTATTTAAAATAAAAATTATGCCAATTTGTATAATTTGGCGAGTGGTTTGGCGATTTATATAATTTGACGAAATTAGTCGGCGGGATAATCAAGTAGTACCGCAGCGGATTTGGCGTTAAAATTTCCCCAATCAAAGAGAAATGAATAGAAATCTGTTTATAGGGAGATCGCCACTGTTTTATAAATTATAATTCAATCTTTCGAAATATTTTTAAAGCCGATCACATTAGCGTGCATTTAGAGTCTGCGGTGTTTGGACGGGGGTTGGCGAGCGTAGCTCGTAGGGGGCCGAGCCCCCTAGTCATTTAAAAAAAAAAAAAAAAAAATTCAATCGGATGATTTTTTGGGAAGCTAGTATAAGTTAAAGTCTTTCACGTGGTTTTAGCATTTGCCTCCTCAGACTTTGCATACCTTTGCATACTTTTAAAAACGCATACCACATCGGAAAATACATTGCCAGCAATTATTGCTCATAAACAGTACTGTAATCTAATCCTTTTGCGTGTGTGTATAAATGAACAGCTATGCACACCATATTCTACAGTAAAGATCTTTTAGTGCGCCTAAGTGATATATATATATCAATCCCAATATGTTAGAAATAGCGCAAGATCATTAAAATACATTGCAAACATTTTTTCCCCATAGACCATAAGGTAATTTTTTTAGTGTCCCTGTAAACATACTTTAAATGCTACACACTTCACTTTCAATAGCAAATATACCGTAGTAAACCTCAATAGCATACATCGATCACATGGCAACCCGAGTATATTTACGTGGTTTAGAACACGGCCAGGCAAAACAAATAAATAAACCCTCTTCAACACTTTTGGAAAGTGTTAAAAAATGAATGAACAATACCCCTCTATCCCGAAATAAAATCCTGGCTGCACTATTCCCAGTTAAATTGTAGTGTACTATAAAATATACAGATCTTATACAAAACTACTTTGAATACTTTACATGTGTTAAGAAATTATCTTAAACGGGAAAGTCAAGTTAGCGGAGCGCCGCTTCAACCACCTTATTAAAAAAAATAAAAATAAAAATAAAAAAATTGCAAAATAGGATTGACTAGTGATTGAACGAAGGATTTTTTGTTTTTTCGATTAAACTAATTTTACAAGGCTATACGTAATGCAAATTGTACTGTTTTGCATACAACTCTGCCAAAAGTTCAAATTTCAATTTTTATTTAAATCCTTCGTTCAATCACGAGCTATACTTATCTACTAACATTTTTTTTTCTTTTTAATGTCAGATAAAGACTTTTCTTTTTAATGTCAGATGATGTCATGAATTATCCTGACCGCCACAAGATCACTTTTTTTTTAAGTGATCTCTGGAAACCAGATCCCACTGGCTGAATTTTCCAAATTTTTTAATGAAAATTTTATAAAATATTTTTTAAATGTTGCTTTTTTATATGATTAAAATTTTGAATAAAATAGTTTATTTATTATATTATATAAATAGAGAAAATGTGCTTTTTTCTAATCTTCGAAACCCATGTAACCCATTAATTTAGTTCATTTCCATATTTATATTCTTCATTTAAAAAGGGAAAGAAAAGAAAATAAGAACGCCGACTTGGCATTTTGCACTAGCAAATTTGCTCCAAAATCTTGCCCATCCCTGGATTTTGTTCTGAAACACTCGTAGAAGATACAATATTAAAGAGAAAAAAAATAAGGCGTTAACTCTAATACTTTAAATTTTGATGTTTTTGAGTTTATGATTTACGTAAACATGAAAACAATTTCTCAAAAAAAATACATTATGTTTTTCTATAATTTTAGTATCTCACCAGCTGGGTCGACTGCACTAACAGCTTGGGTCAAAATGTAAGAACTTCAGCTGATATTATCAACTACAGGTGCAAAAGCGTTTGGGAAGGAAAAGGAGTTATACCGGTAAGTATTCAACTTATTCACGTTTGAAGTAAAAAATTACTACATAATTATGTCATAAACTAGTATGTTGTGGCCATCACAAAACTGCCTTCTATATAAATCATGTCAATTAAATAATGCAAGAAATTACATCAATTTAGCACCAATTCATATCAAAGTACTAGTATTAAAAAATGCTCTGACGACCACCAAAAAAGGCTAATATGTTTAAGTATGAAAAAGGGTTTGACAAGTGCTTCTAATAGAGCATGAAAAAGTACAAGGGGTCCCTTCTTGGCTGCAACTCACTGTCAATGCCAACTTTGAAAAAATCATATTTGCGCTTTTTCCATATAAAATAAATTCGCGATACTTTAGTAAAACTTTCCGTCGCGCTTTACATGTTAACTGCACTGTTGTACTGCGCATGCGTCTGCAATGCAACTTTGTACAGTGCACTGTGTACCATTATTTCTCTATAAATTGTACTACACTGTACATTCCTATCATGCTTTTGATTTTTGAACCTCAGCGCACATTCACACTGTGCTTTTGTACTTCCGCATTAAAGGTGTATGCGTCCAATGTTCGTTTATAATTTACATGCATTGCTGTACTGCATAGTAAATTGTACAGCCACAGCCATTTGCTTTTAATTTCAACAATCAATGAATTAATAAATATAATGTTGTGCGTGCACATGTGGAATTGTTCCTGTGCAGAGTGCTGCAACAGTCTGCACTGCACTACAAATCAGTTTTCTGTACAGTTCTACATTGCAGGCGTGCTTGGTGGCCCTATATGAGTGTGATACGCTGTAGGAACTAAGGTTTTTGGTACTATGTAGCCTTACATTCATGTTTAATCAGGCTGCGTCTTTACTGGTTGTGTCTTTACACTACACATTTTTATCGTAACTGTGGCTGATTTTTTTTATATGAAAAAAGCGCAAATATGATTTTTTCAAAGTTGGCATTGACAGTGAGCTGCAGCCAAGAAGGGACCCCTTGTACTTTTTCATGCTCTATTAGAAGCACTTGTCAAACCCTTTTTCATACTTAAACATATTAGCCTTTTTTGGTGCTCGTCAGAGCATTTTTTAATACTAGTCATTTAAATTTTTTGATAATTATATATTGAATATAAATAAACTTGAGTTGCTTTAAATATTCCCAATACTTTTTTTCTTATTTCGCACAATAATGCACTATTTAACCAAGTTATACACATTGTTTTAAGAGGTTCCAGGTTTTTTAATCAAATTCACGTTATTTTTATTCATAATTTAATTTACTTGGGCTCCCTTAAATATAACTAATATAATTCCTTAAACTGATGTTAGTTTTTGTTGCATTAAAATATCTTAGTTTGTTGATTCTCTCTAAACAAGTAAACCCTATTAGTTTACAACGGAAGTCTATAGGAATTTGGCGATATATCACCAAGTTGGTGACAAACGTAGCGGTATTTTGCGACAGAACATGGTCCCGTATATGGTAACCCTTCTTATAGGTATAGTGATGCATTAAATGCTGTTCTATAACCAATGAGATGCGTTTCATTCGAGCGTTGCCATTAAACAATTAACAAATAATCGCGATTTCTGTGACACATACGATAGCGTAACATATATTGTAGATTATCGTGGAAATCGAAGGTTTAGGCCACATCGTATTGTTTAGTTACACCGGTTATACTAACATCGTTCTCATGTTTTGCTACAATTTCTTTTATTGAACAGTAATTCGCTTAAGCTTCTTACTACTGCTATCACTAAGCACTTTTTTATTCTTAGAAGCCATAATGAGAGCTAAAATTAGCGCAAACCTGAGTAAAAGTAAAACAAAAAGTTATTTTTTTTACAGTAATAAAGGTACACAAAGCACTCTGATATGCACACCTTACTCAAAACTTGACTAATAACAAGAGTTATGTGAGGGTTGCCAACTGAACTATTCGGCAGCCTTGGTCGGGAACCGAGATATTGCACGCCAAACGAGTCAAATTTTGATCACCGAAGTTGGACATAAACCGAACTGGTTATAAACAGAAGCGGTCATGAACCGAGGTTCCTCTTATATTTTGACCTATAAGTTTGCAAATATGGCATTATTTATATATTCAATGGCGATGATCATTAGGCATCTTGGCGATTTTGGCGATGAAACTCATCGATTTCAAAGTAACGTTCCGAAGTGTACTTGAACCGCCACAGATGTCATATACGCTTCACGTTGACGCGATTTTTTTTTTCTGACGCCAATGTCATATACGCACCGGGTACTTAACTGGCGTCAGAGTGTCGTTACTTTGCTTGATATGGTAACCCGGATACTAACGGGCTGCTAGGGCAAATTAGGCCTAGAAGCCACAACAACTTAAAGCAGAGTTTAAGATTAAGTGTCCACTGACATGCAGAAATAAGTTAGGATATAATTCAAACATAACTTTATTAAAACCAATTAAAAACATGATTAAATGTATTAAATATAACAATATATGGCCATAACTTCGGCCAAGAACTTAAACAGCTCATATATTGAGCCTTTACTAATATCAGTTACATTACTGAAATATAACATGCAGAAACGAGCCATCTGAACATGAAGTCGCTCCAATACATACCAAACAGAAATCAACTTCGTAACTAACAGTGAAACATGCAGTTATAGAAATCATCCAATTAGAAACCAGCATACGTCATCGGCACGATGACGCAATACCCAAGTTGGAATTCAGTCATTCATCTCCAGATGCGTGGAATTCGTAAATGTATGACGCCATATCTTGTGAAAAACGAAACGCTCGTAAGTTAAAAGCTGAGAAGATTTCGTAGCTGAGCTATAGAACAAACATAGATACCGAGCAGTCTCAGAATTGGGCCGCAAAGCAAAACGACTTTAAACGTTGATATCTATGCCGTATTTCGATATCGGCAAGAAATGCCGCGATATGACATCAATGGCCCGCCTTCCACACATCTGGACGATGTTACAAACCCGTACAAAAAAATTGAAACTTTAATTCAAAACTTTATATGCAGTTTCATTAAAAAAGTATTTAAATGTTTTCCAAAAGAATGCTAGTTTTCTTTCTTCTTTAACTCCAGTACAGCAAGATCCCAGTTCAATATGAAATAAGAACAACTAGAAAAAGTAAAGCATTTTAAATTAACTTTAATTCTCAAAAATTTTCTTTCTAAATTTTTCTAGTGTAATTTTAGTAGGTGGTTTTGTAAAGTAATCAGCTAAGTTTTCATTACTAGATACATACTTTAAATTAAACAACTTTTCATATACTAAATTTCTTAAAAAATGATATCTTACGTGTATGTGCTTAGTTTTACTATTCTCTATAGGAGAGTTAGAAAAATCTATAGCAGCTCTATTATCACAATATAAGTTAAACTCTGAAAAATGAGATGGAAAAATTTGCAGTTCTTTACCCTCTTTTATTATGTTAATTATCCAAATGAGTTCTTTAGCAGCATCGGTTAATGAAATGTACTCCGATTCCATTGTGGAAAGAGCTACACAACGTTGTTTAGAAGTTCGCCAAGATATTACAGCATCATTTAAAAATAAAATAAACCCCCCAATCGATACTCGATCGTCTCGGTTAGATGCATACTCGGCGTCACTAAAACAATTTATTGAAAAGTTATCATTACAAGAAAGACTTAATTTTTCATATCTTGTATGATATACATAACCAAGTACCTTTAATAAAGCTAACCAATGTATTTTACCAGGATTGCTTTGAAATTGTGAAAGAAGATTAATCACATAACTAATATCGGGACGTGTCCTACTGGCCAAAAAGGACAAACATCCAATTAAGTTACGATATGGAATTTCTTCCATTTCAGCAATTTCATCATTAGTTTGAGGGCAATCCTTTTTGGAAAATACAACCCCCTTTGAAATGGGTAAAGAAACAATAGGAGGATAATATTCTTTAAATTGTTCATAAATATTTTCAATGTAATCCGTTTGTTGAATGGAAATACCATTTTTAGTTTGTTCAAAGTTAACCCCAAGTAGTTTAACGGTCTCCCCCAAAACTTTAATGTCAAACTTTTGTTTTAACACATCTATAACTTGAAACATTTGATCTTTATCCTTTCCTAACAAAATCATGTCATCAACATAGAACAGCAAGACAATTTCGGAATTAAGAGAATAAACACAGTTGGTCCACTCGAACTTCTTAAAATTTAAACTTTCTAAGACGGAATGAAGTTCGTAAAACCATTCACGCCCGCTCTGATGGAGTCCATATAGAGCTTTCTTTAATAAACAAACGTGATCTGGTGTTTCCAATTCTACGAAACCAACTGGTTGTCTCATATATGTAACTTCCGACAAAGGGGCATATAAATATGCACAGCGAACGTCCATTTGAATATGATGCCATTTCAATCCACAAACTAAAATCGAGAAAAATAAACGTATTATAGTGAAATTAACCACAGGGCTAAAAACCTGATCATACTGAATGCCTTTCTCTTGTCGGAAGCCTTGTGCGACGAGACGAGCCTTAAATCTAATTATTTCGTTCTCTTTATTGCACTTAATAGTATAAACCCATCTGCTTCCCAAGATCCTAGCATTCGAAGGCTTTTCTACCAAAGTCCAAACTTCTCGATCTTTAATAATTTGAATTTCCTCCTCCATTGCACGCTTCCATAATTCAGCTTGAGGGGAACGCATTGCTTCATGAAATGTATTTGGAACGTTCACCTGATCCCTCTTTAATTGTCATTCATTTAAACTATTTGCTTCCAGTTCCTGATTTACGATACCCGTAAAGTTATTTTTACCACTGAAGTCAAATATTTTTGGATCGAAAGGTATACTTTTAGATTCACAATAAGTTTTAGCATCGTTTTGGGAACTCAACCACATGTTGGTCCCCAATATACTATAATAAATATCGGTACGCGATCCATCTGAACGAGGAACAGCCTTTCGAAACCACTCTATGTTTGGTTTAGTTAACGTAGGAGATTTAGACACTGTTTGTATCGGTATAGAACTCTCCGACTCCCCCTCAATTAATTTAACTTGTTTATCGGGTTCAACACACGATTTTTCAGCATCAGAAACCTCCGAATCGTTTAAATCTAATGCATCCAAATGGAATAAACTTCGGTCAGAAACCCGTTTATTTTTAACTGGTTCCTCTATTCTAACATTGATGGTCTCGATAACTTTGTCTTTTTCGGGGATCCATACACGATAGCCTTTTGTGCGAAGAGCATAACCTACAAGTACCCCCTTTTCAGCACGCATATCAAGTTTACCGCGATTATATTTAGGAATTCCAACATATACAGTGGAACCGAAAATTCTTAGATGTTTAACAGACGGCACTTTTCCTCCAAATAATTCGAACGGCGTTTTAGTGAAATTCTTATGGCAAGTACGATTGACGGTATAGACAAAAAATAGCAAAGCCTCCCCCCAAAATCTTTCATGCAGTTTAGACTCATTAAGTAACGTTCTTACTGCATCTAGGGCCGTTAAATTGAATCTCTCAACAAATCCGTTCATTTCAGGAGAAAATGGGTTCGTCCTCTCAGGTTTAATACCTCTATCATCTAAATATTTTTCAAATTCCCTTGAACAAAACTCACCACCGTTGTCAGTTCGAATATTAATGATTTTGTTCCCAGTAAACGTTTCAGCACGCTTTTGAAATTTTACAAAACAGTTAAAAACCTCGGATTTTTCCTTCATCAAGTAAACGTACACTTTTCTGGAAAAATCGTCGATTATAGTTAGAAAATACCTATTACCGCCTCTACTTTTTGTTTTAAACGGACCTGCTACATCGAGGTGCAACAGCTCTAACGGCTTTACAGACCTAATTTTACCAATTGGTCTAAAGGAAACTCGCCTGGCTTTACCAATTTTGCAAGGCTCACAATTTAAATCTTCATTTTTGAGTGAAGGCATTCCTCTAACTGTATCAACGGTTTTTAGTATGTAATCTTTATTTATGTGGGCAAACCTACGGTGCCACGTTTCTAAGCTGTTTTCCATATTAATCTGGTTAACCTCTGGACTATGAAAATTTTTGTCATTACGTTTAATATACTGAGGAAAAACATGGTAAAGACCATTCTTTCGAATAGCTGAAAATAATTTACCACCATTTAAAAATACATCTATTCGCCCATTTTTACCAACAAACGTGGCTCCTTTCTCTTCTAAGAGATGGCCCGCCATCAAATTATGTCGTAGTTTAGGTGAATATAATACATTGTTCAATACAACAACCCGATTCCTGCCCTTAATTTTACAATTAAACTTTATAGTTCCTCTACCTAGAACTTCACAAGCTACCCCATTAATTGCTGCTTTCATTTCCACCCCAGAGATTGGCTCAAAATCCCAAAATAAATCTTTACGCGAGCAAAAATGGGAACTAGCTGCAGTATCAAACAGCCAGGCAGTATTATCAGTATTTGAATTATAATATGCTTCAGCTATAAAACCCACTTCACCATGTTTTTCACTAACCCTATGTTTAAACCTTCTACAATTTTTAGCAAGGTGGACACTTAAACCACATTTAAAACAATTTCTAGATTCATTACGTTTAAAATTAACACTGGGATCTGCTGCACTTACCTGCTTATTAGAAGATCTAGACCTCTGCTTTGTAGATTTCCTCAACTTTACATCATTATATTTATTTTCACTATTATGTAAAGCAACTTCATTAAAAATACTTAAATTAGAATTTTTGTTAAAAGAACAATTAAACAACTTTAATCTTGCTTCCTCAGATAAAAGTTCGTTCGGAACATTTTCAAAGGTAAAGTCCTTATCCGAAAAACGGTAAATAAGCTGGACAATACTTCTGTACTCATCAGGCAAATGTCTAATCAGCTGAAACGGCTTTAACCACTCTGAAATTGGACGACCAGCATCCTTTAGTTGCATGATGATATCCCTCAATCTAGCACCATAAAGATTCAATTCCTCACCAGGCTGCAATTTGCATTCGAAGAAAGAGTCAATCAATTCTACAATACGTGCACGGCTACTGGGACGAAAATGTTTCTCTAATGCTTGCCATGCCACATATGGATCTTCTATACCACTTAATAAAGGCCTCAAATCTTTACTCACATTCAAATAGAGAATGAAATAGGCGCGTATTCTCTTTGCCAACTCAGCTGCGGTAGGAACCTTCGCTGGATCTTCGGTTTCCGGTAGTTTTGTAGACACGCATTCCCATAGAGATTTCTCCATCAGAAGCACACGAACATCCTCTCTCCACGTACTGTAATTATACGACGTTAATTTATCGATGGGAAGAAACTCGGCGCCCGATGAAGACATCATGACTTTGAACTATTCAACTGAGGTACACAAGAACAAATTTATAAATACCTAAACCCTCTGCATATCGTGGGCTTCAATCAAGGCTGGGCCCATAACCCATAACGGGCTGCTAGGGCAAATTAGGCCTAGAAGCCACAACAACTTAAAGCAGAGTTTAAGATTAAGTGTCCACTGACATGCAGAAATAAGTTAGGATATAATTCAAACATAACTTTATTAAAACCAATTAAAAACATGATTAAATGTATTAAATATAACAATATATGGCCATAACTTCGGCCAAGAACTTAAACAGCTCATATATTGAGCCTTTACTAATATCAGTTACATTACTGAAATATAACATGCAGAAACGAGCCATCTGAACATGAAGTCGCTCCAATACATACCAAACAGAAATCAACTTCGTAACTAACAGTGAAACATGCAGTTATAGAAATCATCCAATTAGAAACCAGCATACGTCATCGGCACGATGACGCAATACCCAAGTTGGAATTCAGTCATTCATCTCCAGATGCGTGGAATTCGTAAATGTATGACGCCATATCTTGTGAAAAACGAAACGCTCGTAAGTTAAAAGCTGAGAAGATTTCGTAGCTGAGCTATAGAACAAACATCGATACCGAGCAGTCTCAGAATTGGGCCGCAAAGCAAAACGACTTTAAACGTTGATATCTATGCCGTATTTCGATATCGGCAAGAAATGCCGCGATATGACATCAGATACAGATGATACATTAAGGAGGTTGGCACAGATGTCATATACGCCCCATATTGGCGCAATTTGTTTTTGACGCCAATGTCATATACGCAACAGGTACTTAACTGACGCCAAAGTATCGTTATTTTGCTTGATATGGTAACCCGGATATTGTTGTTTATGCTGTTGATGTTTTCGAAAATTGGCGTCAGAAAAAATCGCGCCAATATTGAGCGTGTATGACATCTGTGCCACGAGGTTTTCGCCAAATTGGCGTCGGAAAAAATCGCGCCAATATGGAGCGTATATAACATCTGTGCCCAAGTTTTTATTAGTATTTTTATTAATGTTTTACTAATTTATTTATTCTTCCGTTACTTAAAATAAAAATTATGTCAGTTTGTATCATTTGGCGAATAGTTTGGCGAAATTGGTCGACGGGATAATCAAGTAGTACCATATATTTTTGCTGTACATTTTCAACAATATCTCAAGCAAAAGTACCTAAAGTTAAACGAAACCCTAATTATTTAAGGCACAAATTGTCATATAAAACAACGGGTTTGGTGCGTTTTTTTTTCTGACGCAAATTTGACGAAAACCTCGTTTTCGAATAGCAGTTACATATCTATTTTTAAATTACTTTCTATTATTTTAAAACGGAAATAACAATAAATAATGAAAAGTTTAATTATTAATAACTATAGAACAAAACAATTTATATAATTTAAAAAAATAAAATAAAAGTAAATAAAAAAAAAAAATAATTGATAAATAAACAACAATAGCTCAGTTACCGTATCAGGCAAAATAACGCCATTATCGCGCCAGTTATGTACTCTGGGTGCGTATATGACATCTCTTCCTTATTAAAAATAGATGGAATGGTATTTTTTAAGGTATGCTTAGTATGTGAAGTATTTATATTACTGCATAACTATCGCTTGTGTAAGTCACGATGTTATGATGATAATTAAAATAAACCTTACATTTAGCTCTTGAACAGAAGCTTCCGATTTACCCTGTTTTTCTTTTTCCTATCAACTCGTTTGTGCTCCATTGTGTCTTTTACTCCAGTTCAAAATATTAATCAAGAAAGTTTATATATATATATTTATGACAATGATGCATTATCTGCTTAGGTTGACGTCGATTTCACAAATACAAAAATCTGTCAGTTGAATTTCAATTTTTATTGACTTATAAAAACAAAAGTACACGTGTTATCCTTTTTTTTTTTAAATTATTGTACTGCTTTTTAGGGAGTGGCAACACGAAATAAATTATTGAATTAGAAAATTAGAAAATGAAAAGGAGAGATTTCTATAATTTTATGGGGACATTATAAAAGACAATTTCGATTTTCTCATCGACCGTCAAACATACAAAGATGAAAAAAAAACCTATTCTAAGTTTTAACAAGAGGATCAAAATAAAATAAAAACGAAGTTAATCCACCCACTGGAACGTTAGCTACGCTTTGTTGAATTTTGCGTCTTCATTTTTTCGTTTAAGATTAAATAAAAAACTACTGAAAGCTAAAGTAATTTTTTAAATGCTATCAGTTTATTCGTCTTGTCGAGTTCTATCTTTCAAAAGAAAAATCATTGTCGTATGTCAACTGGTTCGCTAGAAATTTAAGAAAGTCGTTTGCATTTTCTATTTCTTAATCATATTATAGCTTAACGCTGCCGCGTTTGCTATGATTCTGAATTTGAAGTTTGATGAAAATTCGTGCATTAGTTATTGAGATAGAACTATAGTGGAAATTCTGAAAAATGCAGCATAGCAGCGCCACCTGTTGAGCGATTCGCAAAAAAACATAAACAGCAATAATTCATGTAAGGTATATATGAATCTGAAGTTTGTTGAAAATCCAAGCATTATTTCTTGAGATAGAGCCATTGCGGAAATTGCAAAAAATGCAGCATAGCAGCGCCACCTGTTGAGCGATTTTTACCAAAATGTATAAAACGTCAATTCCTGTCAAGGACTTACTGAAACTGAAGTTTGATGAAAATCCATGCATTAGTTCTGGAGATTGAGCTATTGTGGAAATCGTGAAAAATGCTGCATAGCAGCGCCACCAGTTGAGCGATTTACACCAAAAACTAATCAGCGTCAATTTATATCAGAAACTAATTGAATATAAATTAATAATAAATTCCACTCATTAGTTCTTGAAATAGAACGCCCACAAAATTTGTGTCACACACAGACAGACTCGCAGACAGACATTGTGTAAAAACATGTTTTTCGGGTTCTCTGACCCCTAAAACGTTTAAATCCGTCGAAAACCGGATTTCGAAAATTTTCATGAATCCAACACTTCCTTCTTGTAAAGATAGATGAAAGTAAAAATAAAATCATAAGACGAAATGCGATATTCCACCTTGATTCAATCACAAAATACACAACATGAACTTTAATAAGCTCACCGTGCAACTTAAAAGGCGACAAAGATAATAATAATATAGATGTTACAAGTTAAGAATATACATTTTACTTAAATTTTCTAGTACTTTCGGCCTTTAATCCTGAGGTCATCGTCAGGAAATACTTTTATTAATTGTTCCTGCAATTTTACCTGTTTTTATTAACTGCAATTAATAAAATTATTCCCTGGCAATGGCCGCGGGAATTACAGGCTGAAAGTACTAGGAAATTTAAATAATAATTAGAAAATTTCGTGAACTAAAAAGAAAAAAAAATAGTTACAGATTTTTCGCTGTGATATTTTTATGGCTGTTTCATATACGTGCTTGTTAAGAAATTGCACTTTCTTAAAACTGAGAATAAAGTCCTTATAAAAAGAAGAACCAAAATAAATGATTATTTATAAATTTTAAGCCATCTTTTTTAACTGTTTTTAAAGGTGTTACTTAATTTCGAATAAATTATTTTAAAGTTTTGACATAGCCATATTTTAAGCGCAGTAAACAATCTAGGATAATACACAAATATTGCAGTTGATGGAAGTTAATAAGAATTTATTGAAGTTAAAATTTCAACAAAAATCATTCTCTAAAAAAAATCTTGCAAAAGTTATAAAATATAATAGCAAAATATATTAAAATTTAAAAAGTCTTGAAAATCATCTTTATGAAAGAAAAACGAAAGCACTTACAGGTCAGCTAGCAAATCATCAGATGTGTAACAATTTGATATGTTTTTGAGCCAATTTAGCATTAAAATATAACTACATATTCTACTAAATAAACTTTTCTATGATTTGAATTGCGGCTAACCTTCCATAATTGAAGGGTGGATTTTGGCATTCCGTTAAATACACATTTATAATCAGAAAGGATATTTTGTGACATTGAATGTTTTACCGAGTAATTCTCATCTTTCAACAGTATTATATGTAAAGTTCGACCGAATTCTCGGTTCTGTTTTCGGAACAAAATCTTAGTTTTGGCGAACATTTGTTTTTGGCGAAAATACTGTTGAATATTATTCGACCGTCACCGAAACTCAGCCGAAACTATCGGTATCCCTAAAATCTCATTTCTTCTTTATGGAATTTTCAACATCTCTCATCGATTTCAGCTCTATTGGCTTAAATGAGAGCCTGTTTATTTATTTCTATGAATTTCACTCTTTATAATGGCTCAATGCGTATATGCAGGGCCCGATTTAGAGTTATATAGGGCCTCGTAACAGGCAGCATTTTGGGCCCCCCTTCTATCTATTCATTAAAATTGTTCATGAATTATGCTTGAGTGGTGTTGTGACTTAGAGATCTGCACGATCTGGGCCTGGTCTCCACTCTTTTTGGGGCGGGCTTAGTGACTACTCTTTACGGGCCCTTACTTTTTTCCTGAATGATCGGGCCTAACTTATTTTTTCTGTACAGAGCCGGGACTGGTTTCATTCCTAGTCTTAACGGCCCAAAATTTTCAGTCCTAGTTTTGATTCAGCCGTAATAAAATCACCGTCTCGGCAGGGCCCGGTCCGTTCAAAGATCAGTAAAATTAGGCCTGACCTAAAAATTTTTGCAAAAAATGCATACATTTTAAAATCTCCATTATTCTACAATTAAACATTAAAATTTATTATTTTTAAAGAATAGTAGATTTCTACGCTTATTAAAATATAGCTGAATTAAAATATAGTAAAATGTGTGATAAAGAACCTGCCTATGACGGAATCCTGTTTTAAACTGAAAAACGTCTTGATTCATGCAAAATTAATATACTAATGCGTAAGAAAAAGATATATAATACATTTACACTTGCTAGGAAGGGAACTTATCTATAACGCTATTTTTTTTCCTATTCATTTCCGTCTTGGAAGATTTTACTGTATAGCATTTTCCAAGATTTTTAACACTTCAATACATGGAATATGGATTAACATTGTTAATGATAACTGAAACATTTACATAGAAGAAATATAGATTCATTAAAAAATAAATATCTCAGCTATTTCTATAACAAGTTGGAAATTCCTCGTCAAACGTGGCAAATGAGGTGCGTTCGTATTATAACTAGTTTTATAATTATTTTTTGCACCCCATATTGTACTGAATGTATAATATTTTGCACTTCATAAAGTGCACAGTCTGATACATCATTAAAATGCACTTCCAATAATTTTTTCGGAATAATTTGACTGTCCCTGTAATTAAACTATACATCCGATTTTCCTAAAATTTGAAATAGCTCAACAAAATTTTGCAACAATTATATCTTTAAAATTTCAGACCATTCGGAAGGCTGTAATATCATTAAAATGCACTTGCAATAATTTTTCCCATTGGCCGTAATGTAAAGAAAAACTTTTGACTGACCCTGTAATTAAACTATACATCCGATTGTCCTAAAATTTGAAATGGCTCGACAAAATTTTGCAACAATTATATCTTTCAAATTTCAGATCATTCGGAAGGCTCTAATATCATTAAAATGCACTTGCAATAATTTTTCCCATTGGCCGTAATGTAAAGAAAAACTTTTGACTGTCCCTGTAATTAAACTATACATCCGATTTTCATAAAATTAGAAATGGCTCGACAAAATTTTGCAACAATCATATATTTGAAATTTCAGACCATTCGGTTGGGTAATTTTTGCTCTGTTACATGCGGACAGACGGACGGACAGACGGACGGACTGAACGACGACTATAGGTGCTACGTATTTATATAATTACGAACGCACCTAAAAATGAAGATTATAAACATGAAAAAAAAAATTAAGATAAATATTTTTGGCCAGAACCAAATCGACGTAAAAATCAATGTTTTGTAGAAATTCACTCGGGCAGGGCCAAGATTTTAACTTTTTCCGGGCCGGGCCGGTCTCGGGACGAACTTTTAACTGTTATTTCGGGCTGAACTTTTTGTGTGCTACATATCTCATAGGATGTCTAAAAGAAAAATGCCCTCAATTTTTCATCATAAATGTGTTTAACTTGGCTTGTTTAGAAGAAAACAACAATTTCTCTTGAAAACAATGAAATACGAAGTTGTTATAGTAAAATTTTAATCATTAGTTTTCTGATGATTTGGCTCATACCTTTTTGAAAACAATGGAATATGAAGTTGTTATAGCAAAATTTTAAGCATTAGTTTTCTTATGGCTTAGCCAATTCCTTTTTTAAAACAATGGAATATGAAGTTGTTATAGTAAAAATTTAAGCATTAGTTTTCTGATGTTTTAGTAAATTCCTTTTTGAAAGCAATGGAACACGAAGTTGTTATAGTAAAATTTTAAGCATTAGTTTTCTGATGATTTAGCTCATTCCTTTTTGAAAACAATGGAATACAAAGTTGTTATAGTAGAATTTTAATCATTATTTTTCTGATGATATAGCTCATTCCTTTTTTAAAGAAATGGAATGCGAAATTGTTATAGTAAAATGTTAAGCATTAGTTTTCTGATGATTTAGCTCATTCGTTTTTTAAAACAATGGAATACAAAGTTGTTATAGTAAAATTTTAATCATTATTTTTATGATGATACAGCCCATTCCTTTTTTAAAACAATGGAATACAAAGTTGTTATAGTAATATTTTAGGCATTAGTTTTCTGGTGATTTAGCTCATTCCTTTTTTTTTTTTTTTTGGTGGGGGGGAGGAGGGGCATAGGGAGGCAGAAAAGTAAAGGAGTGGGCCACACTCCCTTCCAAAATCTTTAAAAATGTTTTTGGTTAAAAAGAATTTGTACCAGTTTTGGCCAATTTTAACCATTTGGCACCCTCTTAACAAAAATCTTGATTACTCCCATGGTGAGCCCCGTCAAATGGCGGGGTGGGGGGACAGCTGTCACGCATGCTCTGTATAGGTCAGGCCCTATATATATGTCTGAATTTTAATATGCTTTCCAGGTTCTCATTAAAATCTGTAGACTTAATAGTGACAGAAAAATTTAGTTTTAATACTGCACAACTGTTTTGAACGTGCTCTAAAGAAGGTATAGAATAAAAGTACTGAAAATAAAAGCTGGTGATCAATTAAAATAGCCATTATAAAAGGTAAAACGAGGTATGTATATACTAAAACATTTTTTAATTAGATGAAACTCGTATAATTAAGAAAGCATTCTGTGCTATTGATGAATTGCATCTTGTTTCATACAAAAATTAGAAACTTTGGTCAGAAGCACAGAAAGCCAACTTGGAGTAAGTTTCCAAGCAGGTGCACATATGTGTGTTTCTTAGAAATGTGCTTATTTATACGTATAATTAATTAATAATTATATATATGTGTATGTGTGTCTATATTAATTAATTTAAAATTATTTTTAAGACAATATCGTTTTCGTTTTTGGCCGAAATTAGGAAGATAACTGAAATTCGGTTTCGATAGAACACTAATTATATGCATCCGCATTGCCTTGGGCCAACATTCTTGTTGACATCGCTTTTGATTAGCACCAGTGTTTGACTTAAAACCCATTAATGAATGACTAGCCCAAACCAGAAACGTCTTTAACAAATTATCTGAAGGGCTCACAAACCATAGCAGACCAAGTCCATTTTGAAAAAAAAATGAGATAGTCAATTTATAAGGTACATAAAATATATTTTATCCACTCCCACAGTAAACCAAGTCTGTAAACAGATGACATATATGAGAAAGTATGTGAAAACAGACTTGGTTCACTGTGGGAGTGGATAAAACAGATCTTATGTACCTTCTATAAATGGACTATCTCATTTTTTTTTTTTTTTTATCCGACTGCCAAGAAGGGTTATGTGTTTCACGCGTATCTGGGTATGTGGATTTCTTTATACCCTTGAAATATCCCAACGACTGGATGGATTTAAATGAATGAGGTCTCTATCGATTCGTCTTAACCGTAAGAGGGTTATAGGCTAGGTTTTGTTTTTATAAATTCAAAATGGCGGCCGTAAGATACAAAATAGCGGTAGAAAAGAAAAAAAAATTACGCACCCTATTGAATGGCATATCATTGGATAGGTCTTTCAAAATCAAGATGATGTTTCATTGACTATTTTAGATAGTCAGAAGCTCCGTTTAAATATTACACAACCTGGAAGTTGTGTAGGTAGGATCTCTAGGTTTTTTGCAACTCTAACCTTCATAGACATCTATAAGCCTCATCAAAACAGTGTTTATAGATAAGAACTAACAATTAAACGCAACTTGAAATTCATCAATACAAGTAAATAAAAAAATAGGTAAGTAATATAAAAAATAGTTTCACATTGATGAGAAATAATTAATTAGTTCGCAGTCGGGTTTTTTTATTTTTAAATTTAATTTTTATTTGTTTCAAAATGAACTTGGCCTACTATGGTTGTGAGCCCCTCATTTAATCTTCTGAAATTATTTTTATTGGAGTTTTGAAACATATTTGTTTTACTATTGTCCTATAACAAGTCTAATTAAATCCACATCGAATTTACAGGAAGTCTTTTACATCAAGGATTGCGTTATCGAAAAAACTGGATTACCAGCAAAAAATGTTTCAGCTGAAGTCTTGGGAGCTTACAAGGTAAGAAAAATATTGTAATTATTAATATGGCTTTGATTAGTTTTCATAAAAATGTATTTATCTGGAATTTGATGTATTTTATAGAAATATAAATTTTGATTATGTTTGATTCATTGCATGCGTAGATTAAAGGAGAATTTTACATATTAATAATGGCGTACTTTTTTATCATGATGCCTAAGGGAAATCCGGGCCATTTTTTGTATATGTTCTTGCTAATAAAATACTCCAAAGTTAAATAAAATAAATAAAGTAAGCACCGTATTTCAACCGGGGCAGATGCTCCGTCTGCCCCCAAGGGAGGATTTGGAAAGTCTCCAAGGAGAGGGCAATACTGCTATTTTGGTGTTTTTCCTTATAGATGGATTTGCGATCCCCAGAACAAAGAATAATCTTGCTCTATATGCACAGTAGACGCTCGATATAACAATCGTTTTTATATCGAGCGATCGATAAAAATTATAGCAACTTTCTTATTATAGCGACCGATCGAAAAAAATATCTTATGCAACAATTTATGCAGAATTATATGTTTACATCCACTAGAACGACCAATTAAACCAATCATTCCAATATAACAAGACATTCCAGCTTTTCTAACAATAATTGTTTAATATTTTCTGTTGAGTTGGAAAAGCTTGAGGATATTTTTGAATTGTCTTTCCCTACTTCAGGGGTCGATGCAGGTTTTTATTCTTGGGCCAATTTTGTGAAAGTTAAAAGTTATTTTTGTGAATTCTATTATATTTTTGTGAAAAATAACATTCATTAACGAAAGTTGAAATCCATTTACTTAAATTCGAACAAAGCATTTTATTAACAGAAATTACTTTAAATCTTCTGGCTAAAGTTTTTGTTTTCGTGACCTGGTTTTATTAACAAATTACATACTTTAAAACAGTTTTTATGAAAAGGAATTGTATGAAGGGGCCTATTTTATTAAAAAGAATTTTATTAAGGGGCCTGTTTTATTAAAAAGAATTTTATTAAGGGGTGTTTTATTAAAAGGAATTTTATTAAGGGGCCCATTTTATTAAGTTCATTTTTGTGAAGGGGCTCATTTTATTAAATTTATTTTTGTGAAGAGGCCTATTTTATTAAATTTATTTTTGTGAAGGTGCCTATTTTATTAAGTAGATTTTTGTGAAAGGGCCCTAAATAGGCCCCAAATTTCACCTAGATCGACCCCTGTACTTAAATTTATCGATTCATTCTACGTTCCTGGAGGAAAAGTATTACTAACAATAAGAATCATTTTTGTATTCTATACATGCTTTGAGCACAATAGAGAGCTTCTATGTCCAGAATTTTTGCAACAGGTATTTGAGAAAAGTTTACTGCACATCAAACTGTTTGTTTCTTTATTTCTAAAGTAGTTCAATGAAGAATGCTTTAAAACCTATTAGCGAAGCATTTATGCATCAAGGATAACGGATAGCTGGCAGAAAATCCAATTCTATCACTTTTAACAAGTAATTTCTGGCCATCAGACTCATTTACATTCTCTAATTTTCATTCACTAGATGGTCAGGAACAATTTAGCAAACTGTTTATGCGTAATTTTAGATTTATATATAAAATATTTTTTAATAATTTTTCTGGTATTAGTCACATTTTAGAATTTTTATGCAATATAGAATAAGAAAAACAAATATGTATCCATTTTGAGTACTTTAAAAATTAAAAAGCTTAAAAACTGGGTTAGTTTAAATATGCCGACTTGGAGGCCTTTTATCATAGCCCAAGTGAGGAGCGATCGCCTCATCTCTCCTCCCTTGAATCTGCCATTGCCTCCACACCCCCTTAGTTTCGTCACTGACTACAGCTAATCGTTACTCAATGCAGTTTATTTCTACAATCAAATACATTAACAAAACTAATTTCAATACATAAAAATTCAGAACGCATCGGTGTATTGTCAAGTTTTAAAGAAAGACATACCTTATCTGCAAACGTAGGCTTAGCCAGAAATTTATTTAAGCCTTTCCGGCAAGATTTAACTGTGAAAAATTGTGCATGAAAGAATTTTTTTTCGTTAAAAAAACATGCTTAAATTTACGATTCATAAAATATTTTAGTTATAATATTATTGAATGAAATATAACTTTAATTAAATTTACTTTAAAGTAGGAATTGTACAAATTTTGCGGTAGAAAAACATTTTAAGTAACTTTAATCCCATAATGATGTAGCTATCAATATTCATTATACCGTTCGGCTAGAAAATCTTGTGATGAGCTACACTCGCCATTACATTGAGTTTTTTTTTTTTGTTTTTTTTTTAATATATATAATAGAAGCTTAGACGTTGAAATTGATTCCTTATAAATTAGAATCTGCTATGATTAACCCCTTGACGGGTGGTGGGATATATTATATCCCATTTACGATTAATGACGATTTGCACCAGAAAATTTTTATTAAATTTTACTTTTCTAACTTTGGTGAAAAAAGACGTAAAATTGCTTTTTCTTATTTTGAAATAGAATTTTTCAAAGATTCCGGTGCGAGTTCAACATTAAAGGAACACAATCACTTGCCCTTCAAGGGGTTAAACCACGTTATTTTAAGTGTACTACGAATTTCACTATTAAGGGCATTGTTACAGACTACATAAAATAATAAATACAGTCAAACTATTACATCATTATCTTACAAGTAGCTCTCTGCATTTACGAGGTATTTCAGGAGAAATTTAGTTTTCCCCGTATACATATGGAGCTGCACTGCACCTCGTATGCAATTTTTTAAATTTTATGTAAATTGCCCCCCCCCCCTCCAAAAAAAAGAGGGTTAGCAACGTTTTGCTATGAGCTGGGTGGCGGGGGGGGGGGGGGGGGGGCATTTGCTCTATCCTAAAATAACCTGTCGATAAATCTGAAGTTTTCAAAACCGTTAACGAAACTACAAACAAATTTTAAAAGACGATTATTGTAAACAATTAATATAGTGTATTAAATATTACATAATTTCTTACCAATTCAATTTAAACAATGCCTTAACAATGTTAAGGTGCTACTTAAATAGAGAACAGAGTTTCCAAATCAAAATACATCCTACAAAGGCAGCAAAAGTAATTTCTGCAAGATTTAATAAAAAATCATGAACATGAATCATCCGATGAATCAATCATTCTTGAATCATTCAATTCAATCCTTAACATAAATTATCCAATGAAAAATTTTCGCAGCAGTTAGGAATTTTTGTCTTAAGAAGTTACTTTGTTTGTACTATTATTTTCTTTATCTAACATATTCCAATTTCTTTTTAGGAATGCGAAAGTACTCCTAGCGCTCCACAACAAAGGATAAAAACTGCTCCAGTTCAACAACAACAGTTAAGGGTATCGAGTAAGTACACCTTCAAAATTACCTATTGTATTTAACCCTGCGTTAGTCGCATGTGTATCACTGTGATACAAGTCACCATTTTCCTCTTGTAAGTTTTGAATGCATTAGTTGGTTCGAGAGCAACTGCTGCGGGTGAAAAATTGATACCAGTGGGAGGAAGGTAGAGGGAGCCACATGTTCCGAATCTACTTGGTTCAAAACTTACAAGAGGAAAATTGCGGCTTGCATCACAGAGATACACATGTGATTCTTTCTTTGGAGTAATAGAATTAAATGATTTTCCTTTGCTATAACCTAAATCTTCTTGGCATATAAAACAACTAAATATTGCAAATACTTGCATATAAATCGACACCCAAATTCGAATGAAATAACATGTTGAATAACGGTATTTCCGAACAGTTATATTTGCCTTATTTAATAACGGATTTCATACATTTATGCGATTAAATAATGCAAAAATTGCTATTACTAAATACTGGTATTAAAACTGTTATTCCTCTCGAATTTGGAGTTCGATTTATAAGCAAATACATACGGCATATTAGTTAAAAGGGGTCTTTACTTTTACTACATACTTTAACGGTTACTGCTTTTGCAATTGCCAATGTAAAGATTATCAATATTGATTACTAAGACAGCACTTTACCAAGCCATTGCAATCCAAAGGAAAAGTCAGGGGTAGTATTGGCCCTAGGTGATTTTTCAGGACATACTTTTTTCGATATTTCAGGACACATTTACTTGGCATACTAGCCGAAATACAAGAGCATATAGTAAGGATTGAAATTTATTTAAGCTTGGAAAGGTGATCCAATCAACTGATACACACATAAATTTAAAACAAACAATCTATAAAAGGTATTTCAAGGATAATTAAAAAGAAATGATTACCTATATCATCTTCAACTTCTCATCCTTGGAATATTTTTGTTGTTGTATGTCTATCTTATTGTGAACTTTCTTTTTTTAATTAATGTTACACCTTTCCTTTTTCAACAGAATCTTACACTGATTTTTTTTTCCATACATGAAGGATGGACCATACAAGTGCAACGAAAAACGAGCTAAAAAATATGTCTTAAAAGAGAATTGGTCTGCTTCTGCCTTGAGGAAAAAAGAATAGATATACAAAACACAAAGTGTAAACATTTTTTATCGACAGAAAAAAAATTTCGGTTACTATCCTTGTCACTAGTACTGTTGTTATTACACATTTTGCCCTAAGTATGCTATCTTGTATGTTTATGTACACTTACGATCGTGGTAAATATTTTGTTGCGTAAGATTGGAAGTTTGGCATTTTGATCATCCAATTTGGTGATTTCAAATGCCAGTATAACACAAAACTCAGGAATTTTAGGACAGACTACTATATTTTAGGACATTCAGGGCTTTTTTTAAATTTCAGAAATTTTGGGAATTACAGGATAATTACGACTTCTGAAAACCACGCCTAATACTTACCTGAATAAAAGTACACATGTTTTATGAACTTTATATATTACGCTGTGTGCAAACATTATTGCCTACTTATTTATCTTTTACTAGATGACCCACCCGCCCATGTCCGGGTCCGTCGATTTTTCGAAACGAACTGCGAATGATTGAAACCTCGCTTCATATTAAAATATAAAAAAAGAATCTCAAAATGAACCTTTGGGATGGGTCCTTGCAGCCTTCGGCAGTGTACACCGGTCATGGTGCGCACTCATTTCTAATTATAAAAAACCTCGAAGTAAACGATTCTCTTTCAAAATGAACCATGGGGATGGGTTCCTGCTGCCTTCGACAGCGTACACTATGTTCCAAACAAACCTCTTTCTGAATGAACATAAAGCACGGGTCCCTTCTGTCTACGGCACCATATAGCAGGCGTGCTGTGCACGCACTGGAAAATCCGAACAGAATCATAAGAAAGAAACAAATCGAATACTTTTAAATGTAAATAAAGAGGAAAAAATACTTGTGGACAAACTCTTAACTCATATCAAAGGACTCTTGCCACAAAACACATTAATAATCTTTGAATAATTTATAAAATACTTTTAAATTATATTTTTAGCATTTGGCAACGTATAATAATTTCCTTTCATATCCCAAATTAGATATGAGGTCTGCTTCACTGTTGAAATGAATCTCTTTTTAGTTCCGTTTTTAATGAATGGGTTAGGTCCTGTCTGGTTGTTCCTTCTAATATTTGTACTGTCGCAGTCAGTTTCTTGGAAAAATTAAGAAAAATTACCACCCTTTTTTTTATTTATTGTTTGTTTGTTTTTTTTATATTTGGTTGTAAAAAAAATTGCATTTGCTCTAAAATTTTCAGCTCAATATCTTGCTTAATTTTCGTAGTTTAAGCCAATTAGGGAAAATTGTCATTATTTTTATTGTCATTTTGCGAAGTTCTAGCCTCGCTTTAATTTTCCCAAGCATTTTGATTGGACCATCACATGAGCTTCGCTCGAAGAGTCCAAATCACTCAGATTGCATTTTAGAGGGGAAAAAATGTTTTTTTAATTGGGCCATTTGATGAGTTTTTAATTAATATATCAGGTAATTATCAAAAAATTAAAAATCTGACCCTCAGGTGCATCATGACCTGCCTTGGACGACCCTCACCCAAATTTTCAGACTTCTAAATGCGCTAGATTTCGTTAGCCATGATCGTCATGCACACATACACAAACTTTCTTTTATTAGTATAGCCTAGGGGGCTTCTGCTCCTAGCAAGGCTCACCAACCCCTTTAAGATCCCGTAGTCTCTAAATCACACTAATTTGCTCCATTTTAAAAAGAAGAAAAAAATGTTTGCAAATGTAAAAACTTGGAAGCCATTTCAAGATAAATATTATTTTAAGAAATCAGTCCAGTGAATGAAATAAACAATAAAAATGCTTTTGATTTAATAAAATATCATTGCCTGCTTATCCTCCACCCAAAAAAATAAATGAAAGAAAAATCTGGGAAAAAGGAACTACGAACGGAAAATTTTGTGCAATTTATGCCATTTTAATAAAATCGTAATAAAATATTATTTTAGGTGGAATATCATAATGAAATTTTCCCTTATACAGTATTTAGCACTTTTGATATACCGTAAGATATCTGATATACCGTTTTTGCTTAGCAAAATAATTTTTTAAACGTACTGTAAGATGGGTTACTTTGTGACACCTGGTCTAGTTCTCGTATTTCGAATTTCCCGCTCTGTCCTGTGTGGTAGGAAAAAAAACAGCATTGCAAACTCCTAGTACAGTGTGCCACAAGGCCGTAGCCAATGGGAGGATCACAAGGGTTTGATCCCCCTCTGAAATTTCTGTCAGGATGATTATAAATAGGCTATTGACTATCAGTCAACACAGTCAAAATTCGGAAATTAACTAAAGTCCAGATTCAAAAATCAAATTCTATGCTAGCATATCTTTATTGTTTGATTCTGTTTGTACATTAAAACAAATAATTACAGATTTTAAGAAATCTTTAAAATTCATTTGAGTTTTCTAGTATGGGACTCGATATCTATAAAAGCAAAATGTTAACGCTGCAAAAATAAAATGAATACAACTGATACAGATTTTGAGACTTGTTTAGCCCAAATTTTTAAAGAATGAAATGAAAGTCCTTTAAAATATCTATACAAACTTAGCTATTCTGATGTATGCGACTAGAAGACATTTTTGGCAATAAAACATTTGAAAACATGTAAAAAATGTCAAACATTAATTTGGTTGACACTAACATCGCTAAAGAGGTTTGTAAATGAAATTATAAGTTTGTTTGCAGTGATAAAAGCTTAAATTATCTTTTATAATTATATCCAATTAAATTAATTGAATTCAAAATAAAGCATAATAAGCTTGATTAATGTAACTCTTAACAGTCACCTATATTCAATTAGTAAAAACCAAATCTAAAATAAAACAAGAATAAAATTCTGGACCCTAAATTCCCCTTCGAAATATTTTTCTGGCTATGGCCTTGGTGTGCCACATCACCTAACGACCATTCCCCGAAGCTCTAACATGAAATATGCAAACTAGACCAGGTGTCACAAAGTAACCCCCATCTTATGGTACCTTTAAAAAATTACATTACTAAGCAAAAATTAAAAAAAAAAAAATCTCTGCTCATTTTTTTTTCTTGTCTTAAGATGAAGCTTCTCAGAAATATATTGTTTATTTAGTACTATCAGATTTCCTTATACAAGCATTTCATTATAATAGCAAATACAATTATAAATAAAATATTACAATAATGCTTTGTTGTATTTTTTCACTAAAAAGTTTGTGTCCCTGGTTTGTGCAACATCTTTTACCAGATATATTTTTTTCTTTTTCTGTTCTTGTCAAAAGAGTGTATCACCACAGCCTTGTGTAGCACGCCCCCCTCCCCTAAAAAAATAAGATTTCAAATTTATTGTCAAATACTTAGACTGATGGATAAATGAAAATTGTGTTTCATAATAATTTTTCTTTCTGCATGTAATTTCTTTTATCAGGTAATAGAAATTACAGGTAATTTTCTTCAAAATTAGCCACTAATTCATTTAATTGAAAAAAAAAAATGGTGTAGTAAATCATAAACATCATATCTAACATATGAGGTGAAAAAAATAACTGAATTAAGTTGGTGTTGGTAACTTCTGCTACTTTATGCAACCTTTGTTACGTCATTTAAGCTCTGTTATGAAAAAGTAATTAATTTCTGAAAATTGTGTATATTGATTATTATGTAATCTATCAAATGATTGATACATTCAATATGAGTGACGAAACAATCCCTAAAAGCCATTTTTTTGTATAGTGATTACTTTTTTTAATTTCCTGGAGAAGTTTCATGTATAAAACAATTTGATAACAGAAATTACTTGGTCATAATTTTATTAAACCGCCTTAAATATGTTTTGGTTAATATGCAGAATTAACTTGGTTAAGGCCATCTATTAAACATATAAAGGTAAATCGTATTGTTTGGTTTCTTGTACGTATAAATATGATAAGTGCAACGTTTTCTCTGGAAACAGAAGTTACAAGTTTCTACACCTAGATAACTTTCAATAGATTTACTAAATAACATTAAGGCAATGCTTTCTCTGGAAACAGAGGTTACAGATTTTTACACCTAGAAATCTTTCAACGGATTTACTAGCTTAAATAAATAACATTAAGCTCTGCTTTAAGTTATTTGCTTTACTTTCAAAAATATAGTGTTACAAAATGCAATTATGTGTCCAAAATGCACTGTAAAAAATGAATTTTATTGAGTAATTTAACCGATATAACTGCTGTTACGTTACACGAATGTGTAATATTACACCAGTTATATCAGTTTAAATTACACCATTATATAAGTTAAATTACTCCGTAAAATTGGAGGCAGCATGCTGCCACTAATTTTATGGAGTAACGTTACATAAATTTTTACGGTGTGTAAAGAAAAAAAATATTCACTAAAAGTGATAATCTGTGAGTAAAATTAAAATGACCAATTAACAGATGACACTTAAAATATAAATTACACATTTTACATCTTTTTAAGAGTTTATGTCATATAAGCTTTTAAAAAAATGTGTAGTCACAAAATACTTAAGTACCAGCATTTATTTTTACAACTGATAAGAAAATAAAGGTATTATAAACTGAAACTTACTAATAAAATTGATTAGTAAATGTTAAATACTAAAGAAATCTTATGAATTACTTATAGGTGTTGAATATAAACCACCAAGTCCTCAAATTCAAGTTCCAGTAGTCCAACCACCTCAACAAGCAATACAAGTTCAAACACCGATTCAACAAATTCAAGCGCCTGTTTTTCAACAACCTCAGTCTCAATTCCAAGTGCAAAGACCAGTTCAACAAGTTCAATTTCAACCTCAGCAGCAATTCCAAGTACAAAGACCAATTCAGCAAGTTCAAATTCAGCCTCAGCCTCTATTTCAAGTGCAAAGACCAATTCAACAATTTCAACCTCAGCAGCCCTTCCAAATGCAAATACCATTTCAGCAAACTCAAACAGCTTTCATGCAACCACTTCAACAAGCACGAGTTCCATTTCAACAATCTCAAGCACCAGCATCTTTCCAAATTTCAAATACTGCTTCACAGCAACAATTTGGATCAAGAGTTCAAAACACCTTTCAGCCTCAGCAAATCCCAATAATACAGCAACGACCAGTTCAACAACAAATTTCAGTAGCAGCACCTAATCCAATTCAGCCGGCTCCATTCGGATCATTTGCAGCAAATCAACAAACTCATACAAAACCTGCACCATTAAATCAACAACATACTGCAGCTTTCAAACCACAGTATCCACCACCTGCTTCTAGACCTCAATATGCAACTTCAATAAACCCAACTGTTCAACGACAACCATACTCTCAACAATTTTTCACAATATATCCACAAGCTCCTCTTCCAAATCAACAACAAAATATCAACAGAGCTACTCTGTCTCAAAAAACTGTACCTAATCAACCATTTGTGTCTCAACAGCTAGTTGCTGCAAATACACAAGACAGTTCAGTTATTTTGAATGCACCTTATTCTTACTCTTTTCAAATTCATCATCCATTGCAACTAGCATCCTAAGCCATTCTCTAAGCTCTGTAATGATGATAAATCATTCCATGAGAAAAAAAAAATGTTATCAGAAACTTGTAAATGATGTTTCTTAGAAGACAGTAATCTACAATTACAATCTCTTCAGTAATTATGAATGATAATTACATATCAAAGTTGACTTTTAAAAAAAATAAAAATCATTTTTTTTTCTCCTTACTGAGATTACATTGAATAAATATGAACACAAAGATTTGATATGTTTCATTCCAACAGCGTAATCACATCTAATAAATAGTTATTACTCACAGATTAAAAATAAAGAATGTTAATTTGTTAAACAGTGCATTTAATTAAAACTACACAATTTACAATGAAAATAGAAAGTACATGAATATTTATTAATGATAGACTAAGTTATGGTACTAATTTGCCTATTAAATACAGCATTAAAGGTCTAAGTACAGTACTAAATGTTTGTACTAAGTACACAAGGCAGTGCAGCTACTTTGAAGGCACTTTATCTTTACAAATTCATCATCCATTGCAATTAACATCCGGAACAATATTGCAAGACCTTCAATGATGACAAAAACTTTCATTCCATTTAAGATAAATGAATACTAAAAAGTTATCAAAAACTGCAAATAAAGCTTCTTGGAAAACAAAAATCTATAATCACAGTCTCTTCTATAATTGAGAGGTTCACAACCACGGTAGACCAAGTCCATTATGAAAAAAAAATTGATAGGCCATTTAGAAGGTGTGCAAAATCTGTTTTATCCACTCCCACAGTGAACCAAATCTGTTTTCACATACTTTCTCATATGTGTCATTTGTTTACAAACTTGGTTTATTGTGGGAGTGGATAAAACAGATTTTATGCACTTTCTAAATGGACTATCTCCTTTTTCAACACTTTCCAACAAAGTTGAAAAGTATTTATGCATTTGGTTTGTCTGTCCATCTGTCCACGCTCTAACTCCCGTAAAAATACTCGGTTTTTCATGAAATTGATAAAGGTTATTTAGGGTCACCCAAGCATGTTTGGTATTGTATATGAAGTACGTAAGATTAATAGTTCAATTACAGGGGCGCTCAAAAGTATTCCATTACATTATGGTATACAGGGGAAAATCATTTGCAGAGTATTTTAATGACATCTCGCTATTTTAAATGTTTTGAAACTGATATGATCACTGAATTTCACTTCGATCATGTTACAGCAGGGCATTCATGGCATTTTTTATTCATTTACAGGGACACACGAAAGAAATCGGTTACAGTACTGTGCCTTGAGTAATAATTGCTGGAGTGTCAGTTTAAAATTCGGTATGCACTTTTAAATTTAATTAATTTTTTGTATGCTACTCATTATATATAAATTCTATACCTCATATACAGGGCGTCACAAAAGTATTCACGCACCATTCTCCTTATTAGAAGAAATTGCTGAAGGGAAATTTTCAACTGAAGTACATGTATCTCTTAAGTGAACTAAATTTTGGCATACATGTAGTTAATAGGTGCAAATCTATATATCCTATACAGGGCTGCTAGAAAATTCGATTAATCTTTCGATTGTAGGTGGGAACAGCTGATATTGGGTTTTGAAATGTATTATGCGTTTTCATAGGGTTGAATTAGACGTAATACTTTAGCATTATAAATGGTGCAGTTTTGTTTATTCTGAATGTGTTGGAAAGTGTTTCACAATCTATGTTTAACGCATGATTTTTTCTTTCTTTTTTTTTTTTTTTTTTCAAAATAGACTTGGGACTACCATGGTTATGAAACCCTCAGTTTTAGAATGGCAATTTACATACCAAAGTTGACTATTTTAAAAGATACAAATCCTTTTTCTTCCACTTACTGAAACGACATTGCGTAAATATAAAGATCCTAAAATCTTTTGTTACAATAGAAAAATCTTTATGTAATAAATGGTTATTGTAATCAGATTAAAAATAAAAATTTGATTATTATTAATAGGCATTTAATTTAAACCACACATTTTAAAGATGTATCATTAAAACAACGTTGTAATTAATTCTTTCCTATAAGAACAGAGGGAACAAAGGATTTAGAAAAGGGCAAATCACTGTAATGCCACAAAGGATTAGAAAAGAATATTTAGATTATAGCACTATATTATGATCACTGTTGTGTAGGTAAACTATCCTCATGACAATACAATGCATAATTAGATTATTTAACAAGTAAAACATTAAATAAAAAAACATTAAGTAAAAATAAAAAATAAATTCTCCACAAAACAATCCATCGAATTGCATAGGTGAAATATTTTACAGTTCACAGAAAACAATCTTCTTAATATATTTTTATCTAATATGAAATTTACCTGAACTTTCATTCATCTATTATAAATTGTAATTGATCGTATTACATCAATAGGATGATTATAATGCCTATTCATTTTTATAACACTACACATATGAGCATTCCATTATAATTAAAGAAATGTTTTGGGCTATAAAAATGTCGAATGAAAAAAACATTTTTCAAGAATTTTAGCAATTGTTTGGATTTTGCAGTAATTTTGTGACATTCGTTAAAGGAATTCGGTTTCAAACATTAAGCCGTTATGTAGTAAGTTTTGTTTTTCTATGATTGAAATCCTCCGATTTGAATTAGTGATAAAAATAAAAAGTTGCATCCTGCAGCGATTTTTTCACATTTGTGAAAGAATTCCAGTTACAATGTTTTAGCCTAATATAGTGCATTTTGTCTTCTCTGATTTTCTGGCTATTTTTATGCAGTAGAGCTGTAGCAAACCGCACATATTCGTTACTAAGTAACGGGTATTCTCTAAGATACGAAATACCAAATCGGTACTTCGAAATACGACTCGTTAGTCGTTACTGTGTCAATACGCAGCCGAACAAAATGAAACTAACTTCAAACGTTGCTTACGTTTCTGTAATTCATGAATGGAGCAGATAGCCGGATGCGGTAAAAGATGCAAATTTGTATATTCGGACTCCGATATTTCGGCGTCAGTTGTTTCTGTATCAGTGTATGCGTATCATTCTGTTAGTATCAGTTATTCTCAAATCTCAAATGATCTTGATTTCGTAGGGGCTTGTTGATTCCTTTATTATGGAAAGAAAAATAGCTATTTTATACTCCGAGCTTGCGGATTTAGCAAAAAAGTATTTATCAGCGATGTCGACATTAGTACCATCTGAAAGAATTTTTTGAAAATCAGATTATATATTATCTGAAAAGCGTGCTTCATTAAAATAAAAAAGAATGGAAAAAATATTATTTTTAAACATAAATCAAAGATTTCTAAAATAGTAATGCGAGTGGCGTAAACTGTTGGTTGATAAGATGATAAAAACTAAAATGAAACATTTCTTTTAAATGTTCTGAAAAATTTCAAGAAATTCTGTTCTAAAATTTACAGGTTTGCTTTCAGTGCATTCTTTATCTTATAAAAATATCTTTGTACGTGTATTTATGTTTTAAATTTGAAAAAAAAATATTTTTATGATAAAGACGAGTTTTTAGATTGTTTGTAAAAATGTTTTTATGATAACGTTTAATTTTTTTAGCCCCCGGTATGCTATTTCTTTCGCCCAGCTAAGCTAATAAAGTGTCGTCTCCAAAAAAAAACACGCTCCGTTGTATCAGCCAGTGTATAAAATAAAGCAGAGGTATCATTGTACGGAATAATCTCTGCCGCAATTTTATTTTACTTCTAAGAATTGCACATTTTCAACTTTTATACCGTCGTATTGGGAAAAAAAAGTACTTTTAAATGCTATTTGTTTGAAAACTGCATCTCGATTTATTTTTGAGATATTAATTTTTTTGTAGTTTTTAATGCTATTTGTTTAATTTTTGTAACTCAAGTACTCCATTTCTGTAGAAAGTAAAAGTAAGGGAAAAATAGTTGGAAAGTACCAATTATAACTTTTTGTAGCCATTTTCTCATAAAAACTGAAAAAAAAAAAATTAATTAAAATACGTGCTGTTTCGAAAAAATATAAGCGAATGACTTCTAATAAAACATGGAACTTTTAGAAACTGAACAATTTTAAGTATCGACATTAATATTACGAAGAAATGAAAGCATATAAATCATGAGGTAGCCATTTTTTTTTTTTTTTTTTTTTTTTTTTTTGTTGAAGTTCTTAAATAACGAAAGGAATTCTTCAGCGGATGCGGATAACGTCATTTTATATAAAATAAAAGCGTGTGTTTTAGTCTTATAACTGAACTATCTACATTTATACACATATATATTTTTTTTAATCGGGCGTGACACTCAATTCTGAAAAAGCAGAATTCCTGTTTTCTAATTTCTTTTTCTTTTTTTTTTTTTGCGCTTGTAAAAATATTTGTCACAGATATCATATACGCACCACATTGGCACAATTTTTTTCTGACGCCAATGTCATATAAGTACTGGGGTACTTAACTGGCACCAAAGTGCCGTTATTTTGTTTAATATGGTATCCCGGATGTTCTTTATTTGTTAATATATTGTTTAGTTCTACAGTTATTAATTAAACTTTTTTTATTTATTGTTATTCCCTTTTTTAAATATATATATGTAACTGGTATTCGAAAACGAGGTTTTCGCCAAATTGGCATCAGAAAAAAATCACACCAATGTGGTGCGTATATGACATCTGTGCCAAATATTTTTGTTGGTATGTTTTTAAATTTCATATTTGAAAAAAAGGTTTTTTTAAATATAAATCAATAATTTCAAAACTAATAATGTGACTGAAGTAAAAGTCATTTGATAGGATGACCACGTAAGAAAGTAAATATACATATATTTAAATATTTTCAAATTATTCCAGAAGTTATATTTTCATAATACATAATTACTTTTAGTGTAAAATTAGTAAGTAAATTTGTAAAAATATTTTCTTTGTGTAATTATATTTCATAGTTTTAGTATAAATTTGATAAACTTTCACTCTTCCTAATTGCTTTCTTCAATTATTCATAATTTCATAAGTAAGAAATTCTACAATTCAGACATGTTATATTCAATTATGCATGGTATTTTAATTTTGTTTGCCTTTTTTCATTAAAACGTAGAAAATTAAATGTAAATTTTACGTACAGATGGCAGCACATATTTTACGTTAAAACAGTAACGAATTCTTCAAAAGACTCATGTGCAGTATATAATTAGATTTGCTGCGGGTTTGTAGTACATACCCGGTTTTTGAACAGTAACGAAAGTAACGAGTAACGAATACTTTCTAACGGGTAGTGAGTTTGAAAGTAACGACATCATACGGGTATTCATTTAGTCGTTACTTTTACAGCACTATTATGCAGTGATTTTTCCACATTAGTAAATGGAATTCAGTTTCAATTTTTTAGCCCATAAAAGTTGTCTTCTTATCAATAAAATTTATTCGGAATTCATACAGTAATTTTTGAATTTTTTATGCAATTTTGAGTTTTTTCACATTTTATGAAAAATTTTTGACATTCATAAAAGGAATCCTAATTAAATTTTTTAGCCCAGTTTAATAAATTTTGTTCTCTTTTCAATAAAACTTATTTGGAATTTGTAGAGCAATTTTTGAATCTTTTAATGAAATTTTAAATATTTTTTGGCAATTTGTGGTGACGTTTTGACATTCGGTTGGAAACTTCTAGCTTAATGTAGTAAATTTTGTCCTCTGTAATTTCTTAATCTTGAATTTTAATGCATTTTTTCACATTCTGCGACAATTTTTTGACATTCATGAAAGAATCTAAGTTACAACATTTTAGCCCACCATAGTAAATTTGGTCCATATTAGTATATTTTTTCCAGCCACAGAAAGAGACTAAGGGGACCAGAATGCATAAAAGTGGACCACAGGAGACCTTTATCTAAACAGGAGAGTTAAGGAACGAAAAAGAATTATTTGGGAGCCTTGGTATTGTCATTCTCTAAATTACCTTTGAATCTTGTAAAATGAGATTTTTCTCAGAATCAACAGGATCTTCAAAGTATGCTGAAAATGTTGGAGGAACTCTGATTAAATTGGAACTCAGGTTAACTATGAAAATCCAATCTTTATTTTAATTTTACATAACTTCTTATGTTTAGTGTGAAATGGTGCCTTGTTAACATAAATGTAACAAAATATATTTCATGATTAAATAGAGATAATAGTATGCTTATGTTAAGAATTATTTTTTAAGATTTTTTTTTTCTCTTTTTTTTTTTTTTTTTTTTGTCAAAATGTAAATTTTTCGTAAAAACAAAGGCAAATAAAATAAATAAATAACTTAATAAATTACAAATAAAGAAAGAAATTCAAAAGTCAAAATGGAAGTGGGAGAAGATAGTAAGAAACTAATATATATATATGTTATGGCCAAAACCCGGAGCTTGGCCAGTTCGCGAATTGACCGGCCAATTCGGGAACTGGCCAAGATTCCTGGCCAAAACCCGAAATACGTGAAATGAACAGCGCATTTCGGGTTTTAGCCGGCCAATTCGCGAACTGGCCGTGAAGCCTTGGCCAATATACGAAGTGGGGATTCAAGGCTGCCCGGTAGGTGGCACTGACATGCACACGTGATAGGAAAGAACGTTCCATGCTTTGGCAATTATATTCTGATATGTTGGATAATTTTTCACCTGTTTGATATATTTCGATAAATTGGGTTTATTGTGAAAATTATATTCTAATCTGCTGGAGATTTCCGTCCTCTGTGACTAATATCGATCCATCGGATTCATTGTTCAATCCAATAAACAAATTATCTGACTGACTCTGTAAATAAACGACAAATTCTACCTAGCCAATATCGAAAAAAAATGTTGTAGAGCATATTAATAAAATATAACAGTTTTATTATGTTCGAAGTAGTGTAACATCATTAAAATACCCTATAAACGATATTTTCAGATATATCATAATTCGTTATCGGAATTCTTTGGGAGTCCTTATAAACGAACTATAATGGCTACTTAATCAATACTCTATAAAAAACATATTGCTCATCACATGAGTTAGGTATGTGAATTTTATTATGTTTGAAATAGTGTAACATCATTTAAGTGCATTACAAATGATCTTTCACCATTTACTGCAATGTAACTAAATATTTTTGAGTGTCTCTGTAAACAAACTATAATTGCTACTTATTTCATACACTTTAGATAACAGTTTGTTGTCCATCTTAATGATGCATACCAATTTTATTATAATCGAGATCATGTAACAACATTAAAATGCACTGGAAAAACTTTACCCATTGATGATATTGTAATGAAATACTTTTGTGTACCCTGTAAATTAACCAAAATAGTACACACTTCACTTTCAGTACCGATATGTATTTATAAACCTAAATAAATTAACAATTACAAGTCAATCTGAGTCTTTACTCGAGTTAGAGCATGGGCAGGCAGACGGCCAGACAAATTGAATTCATAAACACTTTCAACTATGTTAGAAAGGGATAAAAAGTAAAAATTGGTTTTTATATACCCATTTTCGGAAATGGCCGATCGCATCTGGCCAGTTCGGGAATTGGCCGATAGCATCTGGCCAGTTCTGGTTTTGGCCGGCCAATTCCCGAATTGGCCAGTCAGTTTAAAACATTGTTGGCCAATTCGCGAATTGGCCGGCCAGTTCAAGAATTGGCCAATTTCGGGTTTTGGCCGTAACATATATATATATTAAGGAAGAAAATTAAATTGAAAAAAAATTACAATTAAAAAAAGGAAAAGATTGCTTAATTAAATTAAGGAAGTTTTTTTCAAATTGTAGAAAACATACTTAAATCATAGTTTTCATAAACAACATTATCACAATTAGATATCTATCTTAATTGTAATTCATCATTTTATGATTATTACATCAAAGTAAGAAATTAAGAACTACTTTTTTTTACGCAGTCACTATACTTCCAACTTGTTAGGAAAATAAATAAATAATAATAATAAAAATTCATATATTGATGGACTGTTAACCTTTTTTATTTTAGGCAGATGCATTTTTGTATAAAAATAAATACATCAATAAAAAACAACACAAATCAAGGGGAAAATAATTTATAGTCCAAAGATACAATGATTTTGTGCAGCAGAACTAATTGCATAGGATATGCAATAAGCCATAAAATCAGATGATATCTACACTGCAATCCGTGCAAATGGCCTATTCCCTCGATGTCGACCACGGCTTCGTTTGCTGGGCTTGCGAGGCTCATTTTCTGGTTTACCCATGTTTTCGGTCGGACTTGAGGAGGATGGGCGCATTTTTGTCGGTTTTGAGCGCATCACCATGTTTGAAGGAGATGCATTAGGGATCAACAACACAATGTTACCTACTGCTTTCGTTCTTCCCTCTCGAAAGACCATTCTCATCCCCACACGTAGGTATTCAGGATTTTTAATGAAACGAAAATGGACAAGAGCTTTGTCACCAGTTCGTAGGCAATCCATGGACATGCTGAGAATGGATGCAGTTTGACGTATGCTCCCACAATGAACTGTATAAAGAAAGTAATAATAAAGCAGTAAGCAAACAAATAAACAAAATAACACATTCTGCTTTGATTATATAAATGAAATTTCAGAAAAAAAAGGTGAGTGAGCATTAATTTTTGGTCCTATCCTTGATACAGCCCAAACAAATTTTTCCTTTTACGATGATGATTTTGCTTATTAGTATAATTTAAGGTCCATATTTATGGCCTATTTGATTGATTTCTAATTGGACACTGTGTAAACGTCTCATACAAGATCAGAAACATAGGTTTATTTAGCAAAGTTTAATGCATTTCAGTTATTTCAATTTGCTTTTTTTCTCTGATATAAAGCACTCATAACGCTTTTGTAGTTATCTTATAAATCTTTATTATAAAGCAGACACATAACTGTGAGTAATAGTGATATCATATCATTGCTTCAAAGCAACAGTAGAACATCTAGTAATAATAAAAAATGATATGTCTGACTTACTGCTATGAATAACTGTGTTTACATCTAGTGGAACAACTTCTTAAACACAAAGTTATGTTTAATATTATATGACAGATGTGTTTTATAAAGATTCCTTACTGTTCCACTAGAGGCAGACACAGTTTTTGATAGCAGTACGTCAGACATATCATTTTCGATTATTACTAGATGTCCTACTGTTGCTCTGAGGTGACGATATTGACACTGGCAACAATTAAGCAACATCATATGACATCGGCAATGATTTAAGCAATCTCCATTTTCCTTTCTTTCGCAAATTTACTGCTTCTAAACATCACATAATTAAACTTTTTGCACCATCACAAGGAGTGAAAAATGTACTTACAAATGCAGCTAGTTTGAAAGCTGTATTGCTGCTAATTGACTTTTTATGGCTCTTAAAATAATTTTCAAGCATGTTTTTTGTTTTGTTTTTTATCTATTACTATTGCATGCAGCTCAAATAGATAAATTTAACCCATTAACTTAAAATGACATAAAATAATTCAGTGTTTGTTTCTAGCAAATATTCCATAACATAATTAAAACTTCATCATTAAATAAATATATGAAACAATATATATAAAAAACACAAATTTAACAGATATGTAATCGAACTATGTACTTAAACATTGAAATAATCAGAATAAAAAAGGTTGCTGTAAGTTAGAAAATCTTTGGTGATGGCTATTAATTCCTGGCATGCAGTAATTGTTTTTATCACTAAAGCATGTGTTTCCAGTTACTATTCAGTAACAAAATTAAAACGTCATCACAGAAATACATAATTAAAACACAAGTTTAACAGATAGATAATCAAATTAATACTGAAATAATCAGAATGCAACTTGCTGCAGCAATGAATGACTATTTCTTTAACTATTAACTTTTCGCATGTGGTTAATACGAAAGTATTGCTTTTAATAAATTTCAAAACTTTATTTTAATACATGACTGATATTTTTCATATGAAAATGCTTTTTGGTGTTGTTAGTGAACATGGACAGTCTAAAAAAAAATCATTAAATGGAAAAAAATCTATTACAGTTTTCAATTAAAAAATGGAAATGGAACAATTCATCTATGTTCTGCACACCGGCAGAATGTTCTGTAAGCCAAGGGACTTGGAGAGTATTTTCTGATGCCATGGAAAAAGTTTGTTTCTTAATATTTGAAATGCAACAGCAAGCCTTTAAAATACTCTTGGTGAGACATGACTAAAGAGCCCCACCATAAACTCAAGACCAGAGACCCGGAGCCGGAGCGCTCCAGAGCTGTGTTTCCCCTGGAGCTGGAACTTTAAACTTTTCCCTGCTCCAGGGCTCCTTTAGTTTTTAATATTCTTTTAAATCTTTTTTTTTTTTTTTTTAGTCTTTTAAATTTCTAGGCTTAAAATATTTTAATTACATCATTATTCAGTATTTTAATTATATCATTTTGGGGTTTTTTTTTTTAATTAGAGATGGAAAACTTCTTACAAAAACATGGTAACGCTACTTCACTTCTACTTTCTACTTGACTGAGCTAAGTGACAACAGTATTTGAAAACAAATATGGCCATCTGTTGTTTATATGTGTAGTTGTACAATTTTGGTTGTTTGAAAAGTGTAGAAGAAATTTAAGATTTTTGTCTTTAAAATTCCACCAAACTTTCCATTTTAAAAGTAAAAGCTAAAAGATGTCATATTTTCTAAACAAGCATTTCAAGTTTGATGTGAAGAAAAATGCATTTTGTCAGATCTTTAATGAAGGAAAAGGAAGAAAGAATTTGTGAGCAAAAAATTAAATATGTAAGTTAAAATCTACAACTCAAAAGCGTGAAGTCGGAGCGGTTGCTGGAGCCACAGTATTTTATCTCGGAGCAGAGCTGGAGCATCAAAAATTGTTCGACTCCAGGTCACTGCTCAAGACCATGCCTAAGGGTTCTCAAACTGGATGGGTGCTCAGTAGGGTAGTCACAAGAAATTAATTTTTGAATTTTTTATGGGGGATCCCCAAAAAAGTTGCCAATTGACTAGAAAATTAGATTGGCAAGGTTTTAGCTCATTTGGATAATGTTAACCCGTGCCTTATTGAGGTTTAAGTTTGAAAAAAAAAGTGATTTTTTGAAGAAAAATGCTGTTTTCCCTTCCTGAAATGAATACAATTGAACCTAGAAACATAATGCAGGTCTCATTTTATAACAAAAAGTTTTGCTTTGAAGAACCACACCTCATTTTTTGCTAAAAATGCATAGATTTAAAGATATGCACATTTTTCAGGTCCAGACTTCACTCAAATCTTAAAAATTGACTTTTTATGAAAATGCGAAACAACATTGTAACATTTCATTTCATCTGCTTTCCACCTTTTGTTTTTCTTTTTTTTTTCATTTTGTACATAATAAAGGCTTTAATTTAAAAAAGATTTCCAAAGAAAATGAAAAAAATTGAATTTTAAACTGAAATATTTTTTTTTAAAGGGGGGGGGGGGGACAAAGAAAGTATAAAAAGGAGAATAAATAATGCTTGAATGCATTTTATTATTAAAATTTTGTTACAAGAAAGGAAGCATAATAAAGAAAAGAAATTATTATCCCTTACAATCATCACGTTAACCCTTTCCGGCTCAGAAAAATTCTGTTCGTAAAGTGATGAAATGATTGACTAACACGGGAATTTAAAAACGACTTTTTTAGAAATTAAAAACAAGTTACTTTAAATTTCCATTGTAAAAGCAAAATTTTATTAAAATATTCTTGGTGCCGTTTGTATGGAATTAAAATCAGGTGATCCTGACATGGGACCACTGTGCCGGAAAGGGTTAAGGTGATAATGGCTTAGATAAGGTGACTTTTGAAGAATCTTGAAAAGTTTTCTACATTCAGATAAAACTTTTAGCATACACGGTTTTTGTTTTTCGTGTTTTGTTAAACAGGAATTGAAATTTCGGGTTAACTTTATTCCCCTTTCAGCTGTGACATTGACAACTTTAAAACCATTCATTATTTTTTTGCCTTCAAATAAGGTTTATTTTCACACCATAAATTGGGATCAGTATTTAAAAATTGCTTATTAATATAAAATATTTAAAAAATTTTTACAGTTTAAGATGAAACAAAAACATCGACTTCTTTGTTCAATAAATAATCCACTTCGTTGAAACCTTTTGTTGCTCTTACATTCCTATCATTATCATCATCATTTTCCTCTTCGAATAACATTAATTTTACAGCCATGCTTATGTTGGTTTTTTTCCAAAGTATCATCTAAAAATGAAAATGCAACTTGATCCGAGTTATGATACCAAAGGTGGTTTATCATTTTTTATGTAGTCAACAAATGTCTTTATTAAATGCAAGTCTTGGATTGGTGTGGCCAAAGTGGGAGTGTGAATATTGAATCACGCTTTTGCGTAAATATTGATTAGAAATAAGCAAAGGTCCCTAATACCTTCATTTTTTAAATTTGTTATTGAGAGATGATACAATATATTTTGAGAGAATAAATAGCCTGTGTCATCCATCTGACATGATAAAAAAGCACCAGGTGCTCTAAAAAAAATGTCTTTTGGAGGAAGACATCTATAAAAATTAACAAAGTTGGATAAATTCTATATAATCATCCCTGTGCTGTTATTTTTTTAAAGGTTCTGTAAGAAAACTTGAAATTTCTTCTGAGTTAACTATTTATAACTAGTATTTCATCTTCAATAGCATTTTTCTACTTAGTCTGGTTTAATTTAGACCACTCAATCAGAAATTTTATTTTAAATATCTGGCTGAGAGGCAGTGGTTGTGCCCACTTTACAATCAAAATCAGCTTTTCGGATAATTTTTAAATAATGCTGGCGACATGGTAAATACAGACAATTTCCTTTAATAGTTTCTATACACAAATTCAGGTTCCTCTGAGGAGACCTGTGCAGTACTGCAGTGGTATCAAAACACATTGCCTGGATTTTACCAACTTCCTCTCACTCTTCAACTACTGCAAATATAGCTTTCGCCTGAATTATTCCGATACTATTTTCAAGCTGAGGAACTCATAGCAACTGTTCTTCATCTCCATAACTAATTAAAACTGCTATCCTTTCTACATTTTCTTTATTCAAAAAATTAGGAAGCAGTTTTCCATCCCAGTGAATAAGTTCTGAATAAATCTGAATTTTTAAATCTGTTTTTGTATGAGATCAGCTCTTTGTTTACGAAATAGTTATTTACGGAGTCGTATAACACTTGTACTTAAAATTAAAGTCTGTGGTTAACTGGTGGATGTACCCTAAGTCTAGCAGCTTTTCTGGCGTTCAGTTTTTCACTTAGCAGATATTATAAAATATAACAAGTAAAACTTGACAATTACATGGTAACATACTATCATGGTAACATACATGGTAACATTTGATGAGACATGTGGCCAATTAAAAAAATCTTACATTTCTACCATCATACCAAAAGGGGGAGGTGATTTTCCAGAATGTTTCGTCAATTCTAAATATACATAATGATAGCAGGTAACAAAAACAGCCTTGTAATAGAAAGAGAAATTCAGAGGTTTGTTTGAAATGTGCTGCAACTGCAATACAAGTCGAGAAGCTTTTTCTTTCTAGACACAGAACTAGATAACTAATAATTAATTATAATTCGTGAAATATTTTTAAAGTTACAAAAATTGTTCAATTATTTTTGCCTACTAATGCAAATAATACAAAAAAATTATCAAAAGTAATACAATTATTAATTTGTCATTTTCACTTATTTTTCAAAAATGCAGAGTTTGAGGGCACGGTTCACGAGCTGACCTGAAAAATACTAAATGTTCATCATATATAAATTTTGATGAGAGTAAAAGTTCAAGGCAACAATTGTTTCTATGAAATAAAACAAGAATCAGGTTTCGAAGATAAATAGTTTTCACTTAAAGAAAGAAAAGCTACATTTTTTCGCCAAAAATTGCGAATTTTCAAGAATTCAACGTCGATGAGACACGGGTTAATGTTATTCAATTGAGCTGAAACTTTTCCAATCTCATTTTCTAACTAATTGGCAACTTTTAGGTGGGTCCCCCAGAAGAAAATGTTTAGAAAAGTTTTTCCCATGTTGCTTGTGATCACCCTAGTGCTCAGTGTCACTGAAATTCTATAATGAACTTAACAAAATTTGATTTGTATAAATTTCAGCTTTTAAATAAATCTGCTAACATAAAACAGAGATTAAAAAAATTCTATTTCTGAAAATTAAGCTCTGTTTTCTATTTTTTTTTTTTTTTTCCTAACCACCCACCTACACATCCAATATTTATGGAATAAAGTTATTATTGAAGAATATTAATTGGCATTTTTTATTCAAGAAGCATCATCTTAACAATTACATTTTCAGATAGTTTTATTAATTACACATCAATATAAATTGAATGTATATTTTAATTTTGATCTATTTTTCATTTTTACAGATTTATTTGGAATCAGCCTTACAGGTTGTTGAAATTAAAACAGAAAAACATATCAATGTATTAGTAAAGGACCTCTTTATAGCAGCGGTTCCCAACCTATGGGTCATGGAACAATTGAGGTTTGTCACAAAAATATATCTTTTATTTCATATGTTTAAAATATATAACAATTTCGCAGCAAATAATATTTCATGGGAAAGTCCTTCATTTCTTTCAAGATGAATATACGAGCAGAATATTCAGATATACCTAAATCAGCTTTGAGGTCCTTGATGGGATTCAACACGACATACTTGAGCGAACAATTTTCTACTTTGCTATTGTTAAAAAACAAGTACAGAAACAAACTGCGTATAGAAAGTGACTTAAGATTACAGGGTTCATACAGAGTTGGGAAGAAAAAATCCAAGGAGTACCCAAAAAATTTTAAGGATTTTTTTTTTTTTTTTTTTTTTGTCGATTTTTTTATGTGCTGCATCATTATGTGGTATGCACACTCCAATTTTTAATGCCCAATTTGGAGAGAAAAATATTTCAAAAACAAATTTTACTCTATTATAATCTAATTGTTAGTGCTGAAATTGCACAGTATTCACAATATATTGCTTATTGATTTAGTAAGTTTAAATACAAAATTGACAATCTACTTTTTTATGCAGTGGCCAATGGTCATGTCAGCAAGGGTGATTCTGAGTAAAAAAAAAATTCTGAAATTCACAGGAAATCTTCTGAAAAGTTACACCAGCGAGGGGGGAGGGGAAATCCACTCCCGACACTAGCTGTGCATTTTCTCCGTGGCTCTTTGATGAAATTCGCATTTTTTCGCGATCTTTTGACGAAATTTGTGGGGTTTTTTCGCGATCTTTTGACGAAATTTGTGGGGTTTTTTCGCGATCTTTTGACGAAATTTGTGGGGTTTTTTCGCGATCTTCAGACGAAATTTGCCGTTTTTTCGCGATCTTCAGACGAAATTTGCCGTTTTTTCGCGATCTTCAGACGAAATTTGCCGTTTTTTCGCGATCGTCAGACGAAATTTTTGGGTTTTCGCGATCTTTTGACGAAACTTGTGGGTTTTTTCGCGATTTTTCGACGAAATTTGTGGGTTTTTTCGCGATCTTTTGACGAAGTTTGCGGGGGTTTTCGCGATTATTTGACGAAATTTGCATTTTTTCGCGATCCTTGGACGAAATTGGCGATTTTTCTGCAAACGATTGACAAAATTTTTTTCGGCGACCATATGTCCGAACTTTCGAATTGGTGACCGATTTTTTAAAATTTTCGGAAATGAGTGCCTTACATTTTCGGAAGTTTCGGACTAGAATTACCCCTACTGTTATATAAATATAGATTAGTCATAGTCAAACCCCCAAACACTTATGTATATCACATACATGCTTACATATATCTTTACACATACATCTTTAAGAAAATTTTAAAAGGCAAAAAAAAAAAAAAAAAAAAAAAAAGAATGCTAAATGCAACATACAAGAAAATATATAACAAGTTTTGAATTTATTCTTTTAGAACAGCGGTAATCGCTTTCTTTGAAGGTGAAATTTTGACGAATTCGCATTTTTTTTAGCGATTTTATGATGAAATTCAAATTTTTTTTCGCGACCTGAGAAAATTTGCTTTTTTTGCGATCTTTTAATGGAACTCGCGTTTTATTTCGATTGTTTAACAAATCTGATGTTTTTTTCGCGATCTTTTGATGGAAACCGCGTATTTTCGCGATCCTTTAACGAAATTTGCGTGTTTTTTCGCGATCCTTTGAGGAAATTCGCGTGTTTTTCACGATCTTTTGAGGAAATTCACGTGTTTTTCGAAATCTTCTGGGGAAACTCGCGTTTTATTTCGATCGTTTAACGAAACTAACGTTTTTTTCGCGATCTTTTGATGGAAACCGCGTGTTTTTCGCGATCCTTTGAGGAAATTCGCGTGTTTTTCGCTATCTTTAGAGGAAATTTGCGTGTTTTTCGCCATCTTTTGAGGAAATTTGCATGTTTTTCGCGATCTTTTGAGAAAATTTGCGTGTTTTTCGCGATCTTTTGAGGAAATTTGCGTGTTTTTGCGCGATCTTTTGAGGAAATTTGTGTGTTTTTCGATCTTTTGAGGAAATTCGCATTTTATGCGATCTTTTGAGGAAATCTGCTTTTTTTCTTTGTTCTTTTAAGAAATTCGCGTCTTTTTTAAGAAATCAGAGTTTTCACGCGATCTGTTGGAGAAATTCCCGTTTTTTCACGATCCTTTGACAAAACTTACGAATTTTTTCCGCGATCGATTGACGAAATTTGACGGTATTTTTTTTTAACATATTTGCGAATAACGCGATTTTTCCGAAATTCTTGGCTAAATGCTAAACATCGATAAAATTTAAAATAAAGGTCGGCTAATAGTGTTGAAAAACGGACTTTACGGACCTAATAATTGAAAAACGGACCAAGTGGGAGCCCTGCTATTAAGATTACCCTACCCAATCAATGTTGTGCTTCAGATGAATGACGTGCATAAAGGATTTACCGTGCGTTTTTCAATCACGATTTTTTCCCCCCTCGGCAGCAATATCGCTTTGTGTTCGAAGCCGCAATAGAATATAAGGAGTTTCTAAGTAGTGGTTTGCTTATCTAAGTAGTTCTAAGTACTACTTGGGAATGTTTTCATGTCTAAGGAGTTTCCAAGGAGTCTAAGGAGTCTGTGCGAACCCTGGATTATAATTAACCGGCTTTAACCCTGATATAGATGCCCTCATCAGTAAACACCAGCGTCAAAAATCTCACTGGTTATAAAGTTATGTTTTGATAATAATTAAATGTATTTTAATTATCTTTGTAGTGTGTGTGTTGTTTTAATTATTATTCCCCTTACATATATTGGGATTACCAATTCTTGTTTTCATTAGTGTAGTTTTGATATTAAAATTTACCTGTTTCTTAGCATAGGTCAGCCGATAGCTTATAGAAGTCATACAATGATTTCAATACTGATATACACTCTTATATTAGGACGGTCGCATACCAATAAAGGTTGGGAACTGGTGCTATATTGTATTTCATGTTTGGCTGAAGCCAAAAATCATGAAAACAAAAACAAATTTGTTTTGATTTTCACAGAGAAAGAGATGGCTGTTTCTTAATGGAAAGATCTAAACGCTTAGGTACACCACTGCAAAAACTCCTCTCTTAACTATAGCTTTGAAAAGTTCTAAATTATCTGGAGGGAGGAGGGCATTTTGTTCTACCAGAGTTCCTCATTAATTTAACATCAAAACCAACAAGAGGCTTAAAGACAAGACAGAAAGTCATTTTATATGGATTGATAACCTTCCAACTGTGAAAAGGCACCGAGAATTCAATCAGTCACTGAAAAAGATTTCAACACTTCTGAAACAGTCCTATTTTTGTAAGAGTTTGTGATTTTATTTATTTATTTTTTTTTTTTCTACAGATTACTGTGATTGGCAAATAATAGAAATCAAACTTATTTTTATTCCTAATTTTTCAAAATTTCAGTGATATTTCCATGTTAACTCGAGGTTGACAAAATTCTCAGATATTTCCATATTTTCCAGGTCTGTGACCACAGTGGTATAAAAATAAACCCATATACAGTTTTTCTAAAATAAAAGAATTATAAAATGAAAATTAGTAAGAAAATCATACACAAGGAACTTTTGTGCAAAAATTTTTATCCTATGATGTTTAAAAAGTGAAGTTATAACTTTCATTCAGATTTGATTTTTTTTTTCCTGTGGTGTATCTATTTATATAAAATCCAAGTCTCTGTGTGTCCCTCACGATTCCGGTAGGACCGCCTCATTGAGATGAGTAATTGTGAATATATACTAATGCAGGGTTACCACAGTAGCGCCAAATGTTAGCAAACTTTGTGACAGCTGGCTAATTTGGCGAAATTCCCATTTAAAACCATTAATCTTTCATAAAGGAGGTCTCCGAAATTTAATTTAAACTCCGCTCTTTTAAGATATTTTTTCAAAATCTATGAGTGAGAATTTAAAGTACATCTTTACAACTTCCTCCCGATGCTACTAATAAAATAACCGCCAATAGCCGACGCTGTACTGTGTGAGCTCCTAACTGTGCGATTTTAATGTGCTTTAGGTACTTTTCCAGTATAGGTGCCTTGGCGAAAAAGGAAATTCAGCAACTTATTTTCCGGGAACCTGTCCACTGTTTCATTTTATATACACACGCATTTTGTTCGATATTTATCCGATTTATTTAACATAAAAAGCCGTTTCTCTAATTTTATACAGAAACAGATGTAATTTGTACATAAAAACATCAATAATATACATATAAAATAAACATATAAAACAAACAAAAACGCTCATCAAGTTTGTTTTCATAGCTGTTTATATGATTTGACAACAAATCTCGATATTTTCCCGTTATACGACCATGCCAAAATGTATGCTAATGTGCCAATTATTTCAAAATGCTAAAAGATATTTGTAATTTTATGCTAGCAGTTTAATATGAGTTTTATTTTATTGCTTTATTTTATAACACTTATTTGTTCACTTATTTTAAGTATATATTTGTGATTTAATGAAATAGTTCGTAAAAGTCTGGAATTTTCAAATGTTATATTTTTAAATGCTCACTTTAGTATCGACATGTTTTTTCTTTTATTTTTCAAATGCTTCAATTCACGTGATTTTCATTTTGCGCCCACTATTATGCTTGGCGAAAATGGTATCCGTATAACGGAAAAGTACCCAAATCTCACTTTCTGATGCCCAAATTACACCAAGCTTAAAAAAAAGAAACGCCAAAGCCCCCACAGTGGAAAAGTACCAAACTGTCTATTATTTTGTGCTAGCTGTGTTATAGTTTGTACTATATGCAAGTGGGTTGGAGCGAAGAGTTTAAACATTAAATATTAAAGTTTCGGCACAGATGTCATATACGCCCCATATTGGCGCGATGTTTTTCTGACGCCAATGCCATATACACAACGGGTACTTAACTGGCGCCAAAGTGTCGTTATTTTGCTTGATATGGTAACCCGGATGTTGTTGTTTATGCTGTTGATGTTTTCGCCAAATTGGCGTATATGACAACTATGCCACAGTTTCTATAAAGCAGTATAAGACTAAAAAAATTTAAGAATAAAATAAATTCAAAATAAGACTAAAGAAGAAAGATAAATCATGCGTTAAGCATAGAATATGAAACACTTTCCAACACATCCTGAATGCTTTAACGAAACTTCGTTATTTGAGGAAATCAGGTAAATAAGATAACTAAGTAAACATTTTAGAAGACGCATAAAATATTTTAAAAATTGATTTCAGCAGTTACCGTCCATATCCAATAGTATCGTTATTACATTCCACTATTTAGCCAAAATTTAATTTAAACTACTCTTAAAACTACTGAAATCACATTTCCAGATATTATCATCCATAGACGGTTATGTATCCAATTCTTTGCGTGACCCTGTACATCATTTTATCTATATTCTACAAACATTTCTTAGTAAACTAAATGCAATTCAGCGTAAAGATGCATAACTCCTTTAAAAACCACCTTTAAGCAATTTACTCTCATACTCAGTAACCCTTACGAATTCTTTTGTGTAGCCCTGCATATGAACTGTAGCATTTATACACACAGTATAGTATGCATAAATGTAGTGAAACATAAAAGCACATATCATAATTAAAAATACATTTCTAGCAATCATTGCTTATGTACAATACTTCGGAGAAAAGTTTCTTGGCGAGAAAGAAGTTTGCCAACGTATTTTCTGACAACCTATTTACTGCTTCATACTCACAAGCAATTTTTCCATATGTATGCAATTTATTTAATATAAAAAAAGCTATTTACCCATTTTTATAAAGAAACAGTAGTAATTTTTGCAGATGTCATATACGCATCGGGGTTGACATGTTTTTTCTCTGACGCCAATTTGGCAGAAATCTCGCTTTCGAATACCAGTTACTTATATATTTTTAAATTATTTGCTATCATATTGAAAAGGAAATAACTATAAATAAATAAAAGTTTGATTAATAATTATAGAACAAAACAGTTTATATAATTAAAAACAGAAAATAAAAGTAAATAATGAATTTATTAATAAATAAAAAACAAAACCGGGTTACCATAGCAGGCAAAATAACAGCATATTGGCGCCAGTTAGGTATCCCGGTTCATATCTGAAATCTGTGTGTAATTTGTATATAAAAAATATTATATATATTTAGAAACTATTTTTTCTATGTATATAAGTGCATATATAAACAAAAATAAAAGTTCATTAGATTTGTTTTCATAGCTGTTTATATATTTTGGCAGCATATCTCACTTTCTGATGCCCGAATTGCGTCAAGCTATTTTTAAAAATTCTCTATAATGAGAAAGTACCTAAATAAATAATTAACAGAAATAACCAATTATACAAACTAAAACTTTTTATTTCGAGATCAAAGCATGGTTTTTAATTTCAATTAAAAATACATATATCCTTGGATAATTTCAGTTGAAATTAGGTTCACAGCTTAATATCTCATTCCATAAACCTATACAAACACAAGTGATTCATTCATCGTGAAACGTAAAAAATATTAAATCATTCAGGTAATCATACACAAAGTAAGTTCTCCAACAATCAATGGACAATATTCTAATGACATCATAGTAGGTAAAATTGTGACGGTATCGTTTGTTTATGGTTTGAAATCACAAAGATTTAATTTTGCAATGTCTCTTAGTTACATTATTTTATTGTCATATTTATGAGCTCAGAACAAAAGCATATTTTTTCCTTTTTTAGTTATTAAAGACGGAAAAAAATTATAAATGCATGATTTGAAAAATTTAAATAATTTTTGGTACTTCTTAGTTATCCCGTCGACCAAATTACTGTCGCCAAATTGCAAGATTAATTGCCAGTAATGGTTGCCATTAATTAATTAATTGTAAGATTAAATGCCAATAATGGCCAATAAAACCATTAATTCGACGTTTTATTTGTATTTTTATTAATGTTTTGCTAATTTATTTGTTCTTTCGTTATTAAAAAAAAAAAAAATATGTCAATGTGTATCATTTGGCGAGTGGTTTGGCGATGTATATAATTTGGCGAAATTGGTCGACGGGATAACTAAAAACTACCTAATTTTCTTTCTTAAGAGTAAAAAATAACATCGGGAAGTAACAGCGGATTTAAGTTAAATAAGTTTACCTGTTTAATTCTGTTATAATATTCAAAATGACTGTATTCATTAGATTTCAGTAAACAACATCAGGGCCCGATTAAACTTTGAAATTAGGGAAATTACAATGTCATTTCAGGACCTTTCTTTTGGAGAAGCTTTTCTAAATTCCACATATACATGGAAACTCTTCAGTGTTAGAAATATTATTCTTAGGACTGACATAACATGAGAACGGCCTGCAATTTTACACAAGTTTTTGAAAACTACTTTATATCAGAAATTTTACTAAAAACTGGTTACTTTTTTGTTATAGCGGCCCACACTATTAGGATTATGACAAGTTGCAGCCAATTTCGCCAACGTCGTAACCAAGATCGTGAAGCACACACATATAATATCATTTCATGAAATCGTATACGATAATTTAATATTTTTTACCTTACTTCAAGTGTGTAATTTATTTATTTTTAAGGCTTAACAATCTAAATTGTCCAATATATAAATTAAAAAAAAATGTAAACAAAGATTGAATTGACATGACCACAAAAAGCCTCAAATCTGCATAACACTAGGAACCAAACTGTGCAGATTAGTGGTCTTATACTGTACACAATTTTTCATAAATGTGTTTCGTTCTTAAAATGTGTTATTTTCATCTATCACTGCGGCACAATCGAGAAAACTCATATTCTTTCACATGAGTTCTATATATCTTTATATCTAAATTTCCGTCATTTTTGACGGGCTACCTTTCTAGTATTAAATAATGATTAATTAGTATAAGGTAATGGTGATGTCCAAATTTTAAAAATAAATTTTTAGATTTAAAAGCAATGTTACAATTTTTTCATTTTAACTTTACCTATAAGTAAAATTTTCATGGAAAAGCAGCAATTGAATTATTATTAAGGTAATTTACTAATCAGTAATTAAAAAGTTCATACTTAGAAACTATTTTACTTAATCTTCAAATAAAATTAATTTTTTATACGCATATTTTAAAACACTTACGTGGTGATATTTGTTTTATTTGTAACAATAAGAAATTCATATGCAGCAGTTAAATGGACAAATTCAGAAATTCTCACAAATCATAAAACTCCATGTTAACCTACAGTAAATTTTTAAAACAGGATTAGTTATTATCTAATACATTTTTCTAGGATTCTGTTTAAGAAGAATTTGGGGTCTTCAGAAGACCCATCACATTTTTTTTTTTTTTTTTAAACAGGATTTTTCACAAAATTTTTCATCTTAAAACAGGATTGTTAACAGAATTCTTTGTCTTTAAAACAGACCTTGCACAAAACTTTTCCTATCTCCAAACCAAACCCTAGACAAACTTAATTATTTGAAAATAAAATTAGACCTGGTACAATCACAAAACAACTGATTTCCCCCAAAGAATCTATTATCTAATTATAAATAAATAAATAATAAAAGCATATTGTTAAAACCTACAGGCAGGAACCTGAATAGAATATAATGATAATTTCAGATTCACAAAATTATAATTGGATTTTTTACAAGCATAAAAAATTGTTCATACCGTGTTTACTCGCATAATAGTTGCACCCCTGATTTGAAGCAGAAAAAATCGTCAAAATATTTTCCTCGCATAAATTGGATGGATGAAAAAAATGATGAAAAATTGGGTTCGTAATGTTTGGAAGAAAAAGTCTGGACAGTGTTGCCAGATTGGGGGCTTTTTTTAATTCAGATTATTTGACTGTCACCACTTTTTTAAAATAGCATAATTCGCCTTGTTTTTCAAAATTTTTAATCGATTTCTAAATAGGCCGAATATTTCTATTTCAAAAAAAGGGTGACAATCAACAATCTGGGGACAAAAAAGTCCCCAATCTGGCAACACTGGGTCTGGAGCATTGCTCAAAAAAAAAAACCAGCCATGCTATGGTACTCGATAGCTTCCGAGGACATCTTGTTGATGATGTAAAGAAGGAACTTTCAGAAGGCAAAACAGATCTTGTGTTAATTCCTGGAGGTCTCACAGCAATTCTGCAACAGTTGGTCGTATCGGTTAACAAAACGTTTAAAGGCAATATAAGAAGAGTATATGGATATTGGATGGCCAATCGGAACAAAGAAAAAACTGCCAGTGGAAAAGTAAGGCGTCCCTCCCTGGAAATAATGTGTACTTAATTATTACAAAGCTTGACTTTAATAACAAGCGATATATTTCAAAAAGTTTTAAGAAGACGGGTAGCTCTGACGCTTTGGACAGAAGAGAAGACAACATTTTATGGAATGACAGAGATTCTCCAGACACCGATTCACACAGTGATTATACCCATTATAATAGTGATACTGATACCTTCAGTGAAAGTGATTTATTAAGAAAATTTTTTTGTCAAAACATTCACAAAGATTATTTGTAAATTTTACGTCTATAAAAATATTATCGTAAAAAGAAAAATGGTGTTCAATAAGCAGCACATAATCTGAAAAAATTTGGTAAGTTACTAATTTTATTATAATGTGTTTTTTTTATACCAGTAATGTTTTAGCATTGGAGTGTACAATATTGTGTAGTAGATTTCCCCACATAATAGTTGCCCCTAAACTTTCACAATGAAAAATTGGTAAAAAAAGTGCGACTATTACGCGAGTAAACACGGTAATTTCATAAAAAGAGGAGCTTGTGTGAATCTTTTGCTTTATTATCAGACAGTTAGCATCTGATATTGACATTCTTCATTATCAAAAACTTTCTTCTTAAAAGTTGATGATGAAAACTGAAATTTGAAGTTCACTATATTGACTATAATCAGGGGGTGGGGAAATGCATCATTTTACTCGCCACTGGCGAGTGAATTTTCTGACTAGGCGAGTGAATTTTTAGGTTGTCTTTGAAAACTGCAAACTGTAGCGATATGCGAAAACCTTTTTTTTTTTTCTTTGTAGTTAGCTATATTTTTCAACTTTCCTAATTACTGCGATGTAAACATGGTACTAAGTCCTATTTTATATTAAACTTTCATCTCTTGTTTATATTTCTTAATTTTACAGAATAAAAAATATGAAAATGCATTAAATAGTAACCAACTATTTTTGAGTTGCGTAAATTTTGTCATAAAAATTTTCAGCTGTATGTTGCATTTTACTGGCTGGTGAAATAAATCTTTGGCTGGTAAGATTTTCTAGAAATTCCCCACCCCTGACTATAATGCAAAATCAGTGCAAGTGCAGACTTCATTTGAAATTCATTCTTTCATTATTGTTTAATAGATCTTATCTTCTACTACTGCAATGCTTTTTACAACTGCAGGTGTAGACAGAAGAAAAGTTTGTCATTAAATGAGCTGCATTCAAATGCTTGCATCATAGATCATAGTTATAGAAGCTCCATGAATTAAAGTGTCATTCTTACTCTTTTTTATGGTATTCATTAAATTTATTAATAGACAGCTTAATGTTTATAGAGTCAACTTATAGGAAAGACACACTAAGATCACAAAATTTACTCAACTTATCTAGTAGAAGTCTTAAATGAAAAAAATATACAGTAACAGATATTTTTGGCACAAATAAAAAACAAAAAGACAAATACCCATTGCCTGGTATCTTGGACTAATTGTAGTTGGATGATGTAGAACTAAAATTTCTCCCTTAAATTCCCAATAAGCTTCTGGATTTAGAGCAGGAGACACCATAACCATTCCTTTTCTTATGTCAGACCTCTTTATCTATTAACGGTAAATAAATAAAATTATATGACCAGTGTGCAAAATTATATTAACCACTTATTTTAAAAACATAATATGAAACTTAACACAATATAAACTTTTTGTTTATTTTTATAACATTTGCACAGTGAGTGACTAGGGTTTGATACAATACTATATACTAGATATTCTCAGTTGATGGTAGCATATGAATAATTCAAATTATAAAATGTAAACTATTACCATATTTACTTGAATCTAAGACATTCTTTATATCTTAGCCATAAAAATAAGGATTTTTCTTTCTCTCTCTATCTTTTTTTTTTTACTTATATAAAACATTAAGAAATTTTGAGAAAAGAAAATTGTAAAACTTACAAAACATGGTAAATTTTAATTTCATTATTCTCTACATTTTTCCAAATTGTTAATAACTGTTCAATATTTCAATCTACATACTCAGATACTTCACAGTATAAACCATCATTTCTGCTTTCCAGTGTACCTACATTGCAAGATTGTTCATACACAGTGACATATTCAGTCTCATCCATTGCATTAGAAAAGTCACACTTAAGAGAAGACTGTTTAAGAGGTTATTCAGAAACCAGTTGGAGCCGGTTCTGAAATTCAAACTATCCTAATATTAAAAAAACTATAACCAAAATCAAAAAAGTAAAAACTAGCGCGGTGGTAGATCGTCCTCAGCTATCCTATGCAAAAAAAAAAAAAAAAAAAAAAAAAAAGAAATCATTCAAAAATATTAAAATCAAAGCAAGAAATTTGAAAATAACACACCCATAGACTAAGAAAGGAAAGCTCTAATGTTAAGTCTATTTACAACCCGTCTAGCTTTTACTTTTTCGATTTTGGTTATAGTTTTTTTTTTATATGAGGATAGTTTCAATTTCAGAACTGGTTCAAACCAGTTTCAAAAGTTTTTTTTTTTTTTTAATCTGAAACAAAAATTGAAAAAGTACAAACTAGCACAGTTGTAGATTGTCCTCAGCTATCCGGTGCAAAAAAATCATTTAAAAATATTAAAATTCATGTGAGATATTTGCAAATAACGTGCCCATAAACTTAGCATTACCTGTGTGTAAAGCATGTAATGAATGCATTGCTGCTTTAAAAGGTCTATTTATGTATATATCAAGTGCTAAACATGAGCACAACTAGATCGGGCCTGCTTCTTCAAATCCTACTTTTATCAGAATTTGTTATGTATACCTTGAATGAAATTGATATAATTAAAATTAAATCTGAGACAGACAAGTAAAGAAAGCCCAGCAGCTAAGGAAAAGGCTAGGTTTATTTGCTCATAATATGGAGAAGATGAAATAAAAGAAGAACTATCCTATATATACTAGACACATCTGGTATAATATTTCTGAATGTCTTCAATTGCAAGATGCATTCAGTTAAATAAGTTTGATTTTGGAGACAAAAAGTCTGCCTAAGATTTCAATAAATACGGTAAATAAAATTTATACTACATTAAAAAAAAATGGCTGATTGTCTTTGTTAGGTAATGACAACTTTAAAATATTTAAATAGTTAATTAAGATTAATAGTTCAAAAATCGTTTTTAGTTAATTTTTACTTAAAAACAATTTTAATTTATTCTCCAGAAAAGATCATTAATAAATATCAATAATAAAATATAATTAGCTTAATTTTAACACTTTCAGCCAAAATAAATATCTCTTATAATAATTTTCAAATATAAAATTCAAATTATCACATAATGATCTTTTTTTAAAAATCTTTATCAATCCATGTGGCAACAAGTAAAACAGCCAATCTGCTACTTTCACGCCCAATGACAATTGATGTGAGCATCGTTTCTAGCGTCTCTCTCTCTCTCTTGCCATTGTAACTTTGTGTCGATAGAACACATAGCCCTCGCCGGTGTACTGAATTGTTAAAATCAGTACACCGGGGGAGAGCTTATGATCCAATAATTTAACAAGAATTTTAGAATAAACTACAATAGATAGCATAAAACTGCATCTTAAAATGTTCAATAATTTACCTAAGAAAATCTCAATGGAAAAACTTACTAGTACTGTTTGTGCGGAATAGGATCAACGTTACTAATTCAAATCATCATCAGAATCTTCTATGTCTCATCGTATGCAGACTGTATGCAGATTCAATTGTGGGATGATTGGAAACTTGCCGATTATCATGATGAATGGAAGAATTAATAAGTAATGTCCATATGTATGTACACACATTTTTACAAGTTCCTCTGTGGTAAGAAAATATTTTCTATTTTCAAGACTTTCCCTCAATATGATGAAGGATGCGCCCTAACAAACTTTTCTCTTATGCTTGAATCAACCATAACTGATTAATGCTCATGATCAAGCAAGTTGGGATTGCTATTCACATGATTGCAAAGGAGAATTTAGTGTAAAAAACTGCAGCTAGAAAAGGACATAGTGCTTTGAGATTTCATACTTATTACAATCAAAATATTTTTATTACAAAGCAATAATGGAATTAAATAAGAATTATAAATATTGAATGAAGATTTCAATATCTTCTGAAATAAATATCAAGCAATTTGTGTCAGTGAGGATATTGAGTTTTGTGAATGCAATAGAATGAATAAATATTGTAATAAAATTGTTAAGGGGTTCTGCACAGATTACCTTATTTTATATACATTTCTTAATAAATAAGTTAGTTCATATATGAAGTGTATTTATTTAGTGTACTGTGTATTTTATTTTCATATGTAGAACTTTCTGCCAAAATAACTAATTTAACTTCAAATACTTTGAAGTCTTTGCAATATCTTTGCAAAAAGGTGCAAAAGAATTAAGTGATAATTAATGAATGTTAAGTATTTTGATTGGTAAATTAATTTTCAAAAATATTATTTTGGCACTTCTGCATTTATAAGTTACAATAAGGGTCTTCAGATGGATGATCCAACTGAGCAGTTCGGGTGAGTACTTTAATTATTATTTGTGATCCATCATGTATCTTATCTTTTAACATCATGTACTTTGTCTATTTTCCCACTTAGATCATGAGACTCTTCTTTAAAATCAATTTACACTAAATACTTCTCTCTTTAAAACCATTAATATCTTTCTTTAATAATTTTTTTTTTATATAATTTAAGAGTCTTTTAGTTGCTTCTAACTTACATTTTAGCTCTTACAAGCATCCTCATACCACTGTGCTGTTAACAATGATTTCAATAGCATATAATCAAAATCAAAAAATGTTTTTAACGTGTTCTATCGCCCTGCAGAATTAAAACTTTGTATTAACTCAAAAAAGTTTCGAAGTTATAGAGCATTGCACTGCACATGGGTGAACTAAATTCAATGAAGAAAATTAAAGGATTTTTTTCCTTGAATTTGCTTGCAAACCAGAATAAAATCTAGATAGGATACATGCATTGTAATTATGTTAAATCATGTAATTATGTTAATCATGTAATTATGTTAAATTTCATATCATATAGTTCTATAGAATTTTAAAACAACTTCAGTAAAAGTTTCTCTAGATTGTATTCATGTTATAAAACAACAAAAAACTTTCAGCTGAAAAACACCTTCAGCTACATAAATGATTATACTTAACCAATCATTATGGTATAAAATCTAGTAAGACTGGGAATATTTAGAACTAACATCATTATCTATTTTTTTTTTTTTTTCACTGGTTTCCCCATAAGATGTATGAAATCTTGATAAGTTGCTGGCAATACGTTTTTTTTTTCAGGTATACCAATCAGTGCAGTATAGTCAGCCAGAAAATAATCATATTCCACAATTAATTCTAAACACACAGTGAAATTACTCAGCAACACACTTGCTAAGATCATGGGCAAAATAAAACAATTATACAAAGCATCTCCTCTTATTGTTACCTAATAGCTTATTTCTAAACAGTTAGTTTTAGACATATGCTTCCAAATGGAACAAGTTGGAAATTGCTCGTTGAATGAGGCAAATGAGGTGCGTTCGTACTATAACTAGTTTTATAAATATTTTTTGCACCGCATATTGTACTGAATGTATATTTTAGTGCACTTCATAAGTGCATATCCATTTCATTCTGTTCAAAAGGCTGAAACATCATTAAAATGCATTTGAAATAATTTTTCCCATTGACCTTAATGTATGTAACAGAAAAAATTTTGACTGTCCCTGTAATTAAATTATACATCCGATTTTCATAAAATTTCAAATGACTTGACAAAATTTTGCAGCAATTATATACTTAAAATTTCAGGCCATTCGGAAAGCTGTAACATTATTAAAATGCATTTGCAATAATTTTTCTCCATTGGCCGTAATGTAACAGAAAACTTTTGACTGCCCCTGTAATTAAACTATACACCCGATTTTCATAAAATTTGAAATGACTCAACAAAATTTTACAACAATTATATTTAAAATTTTAGACCATTCCGCTGGGTAGTTTTTGCTCTGTTATATGCAGACGGACGGACGGACAGACAGACAGACGGACTGAACGACGACTATAAGTGCTACGTATTTATATAATTACGAACACACCTAAAAATATTTCAAATGTCGTTCATCATCATATTAAAAGACATTTACGTCAAAATAGTAATTTTCTTATTATTAAGTTAAGAAATTTAAATTTTTATACAATCCTTGGGTTTATAGAGAGAAAAACTTTCTCCATGCTCTAAAAAGTAAAATGCTATTACTTCCATGCTTTTATGACCAAAACTTACTGAAATAAACTCTGAACTTTATAAATTTTCAGGGTTTTCTGGAACTAAAAATGAAAAAATGCATATTTCTGTTTGGAAATAAAACTGTAAAAATTGGAATTTTTACTATTTTACTTATGGAACACAGGTACCTTATAAAAATTCAAATTTCACAACTTTTTAAAAAATAACTATTTTGAGGTAAATGGACTTTATATCATGAAGAAGAATATTTGGAAGACTTTTGCTACTGGAACTACACACAACTACCGGTTTGGGAATAAGCTAATGATCAATGATAACAAGGGGCATCTCTATAATCATATACAATACAAACATTTTGCATTATTTTGGCGATTACCGAAAGAGACAACACAATGCAATGCTTTATCAAATACCTTTTTTAGAGCAAATGAAGCAGTCTGCCCACTCCTCACTTCCTTCACTGGCATTCTCTTTCGATGAATGGATTTCACAGCAACTGGCTGGAAATGCCCAAGAGGATCTGGTCCAAGCATTAGAGTATCATTCAGCCTTATGGTTCCTTTTAGAGTCGTACCAGAAACAACAGTCCCAACACCCTACAAGTAACTATATTTTAAATCTTAGAATGCAGTAATATATAATACAAAAGTATAAACCACAATTTAGGACTAAACATGACATAAAAGCTATACTAATGTAGCCTTATTTTTCATAGAATATAAGGTTCATCTTTTGGAATGGAGATATTTTACTGGTTAATATTACAATTTTATAAAATATGAAAAGAATTTTTTATATCACATGCATCTTTAATAGGAGATTTTGTACAGGTGGAAATTCAAATTCATAATTGAAAAAAATGCACAGATTTCTAATTTTTTAGGTAAATAAAAATATTCATCAAAAGCACAACTTTGGAACACTTTATATTGACAGGCAAAATGGTTACAGTTTTCTAACCCCTACACAGCCTCTATCTCATTTATCAGATTGTTAGTTGAAGTTGACTTCACAGTCATCTGCCTTATTTATAGCTTTTATAAAAAAAAAACTTGGGGAATGAAGTTACAGATTTCTTAGTAGTATTTTAAGAACTGTGTTAGAAAATAGCTGTTCTGTTTTTGTTTTGTTTTTTTCATTCATAAAGGAATTAATTCTAATTATTATTTTGTAATTAAAACACATTTAATTCTAAATAAATGGGCTCCTTCAAATTTCTCAGATAAAAAACTATGTGTGGGGGCAGCCAGGGGAATGATATTTTTGTTCTATTTTTTTTTATTATTATTTATTATTAATAGATACTTTTACAAAACGATATAGTTAAAAGATGGAACACAAGTATAGTTTAAAATAAAAGTAAATTGTACATTTTTTTTCCCCACTATAATTATACATTTAACAGGGATTTGCTACTTTTTTCTTTTTCCAGAGAATAATCGATAAAAATTTACCAGACATGCAACTAAATATTTTTTGCAAAATTGGCTTCATATGGGAAATTTTACAATGCATGGGTAGGCTTGCATCTAAAAAAATAGGGACAAAGGTGAATAGGACTCGCATCCTGAGGGTTCCATACCGTTATGTCATATTACTGTAAAGATTAGTAAATAATCAGTTTCTTAGCAAATATACAAAAAATAAGAATGGCCTCCTTATACCTCGATACTTCTGGTAATTGCTGTATTGTAAAGCTGTAACTTATTTAATCACACTCGTTTATTCAACTTAACTTAGTTTTTGTTTGTAAAGACAAATTTTTGTAACTGATTTTTCACTCACTTCCTGATAGGCTAGAATTATAAAAAGTCCTTCCAACATGTACTGGGAGAAAAAGGTAGCTTCCTTATTCTTTGTCTTTAAGAATCCAGCTTCTCAAACACACAATGATAAAATTCATGGAACCTGATTATAGAAGATTCCCAGTTATGACATCAAAGAAAATCACTTCAATTATCATGTCTGCCAATTTCATGCTTTTACATTTTAAAATGGGCCTATGAATATGTCAGGAATTTTTGCATTATAAAGCAAGAATTTTTATTTATTTATTTATTTGGGAACAGCCTTAAAAGTGAAAAACTTTTCTCAGTAAAACTCCAAATAGCCTTACAGACAGAGACAACACGTAAATCATTAAGAATTTTACACACATACATAAAAACATTCAGAACATAAACAATTTTTTTCCTCCTTTCTGCCTCATATGTAAAAAAGTTTTCCAGAAGTCATCGTGTGAGAACAATCACTCATAACACAACATTTATCAAAAATTAAAAAATGCTATTTAATTACAAATCAACTTCAATTGTCATGTCTGGCAATTTTATGCCTTTACATTTTAAAATGAGCCCATGAATATGTCAGGAATTTTTGCATTCTTGAGCAGGGATTTTTATTTATTTGGGAACAGCCTTAAAAGTGAAAAACTTTTCTTGGTAAAAATCCACATGTAAAAAAAAACATTACAGACAGAGACAACCCGTAAATCCTTTATATTTTTATACACATACATAAAAACATTTAGAACATAATATCCCCCACCCCCTTCCTGCCTCATATGTAATAGTGTTGATATTGTGTTATACTTAGAAAAATATTAATAAATGCCCTAAACATATGACAGGCATTTTTGCCTTGCTAAAAATTTTTAAAGCATGAAAATATAACAAGTTTAAAAAATCATTTTAGCAATCTTCTTTGAAAGTCTGAAATTATCACTTCGTCCTCACATATAAAATCTTGATAAAACCGTTCTAATGTAAATCTTAAAACATTTCTAAAATACAGTTATATACATAAAACATGAAATTTCCTTAAAAACTTAATGCATATCAAAATCCGAAGGTTTACAATGAAGCTTTTTCACCATGAAATATGTCATGAATAAATCTTTGAGGGGAAAAAATTAATTTCTGAAACAAAATACACAAAATACATAAAAATGATAACATTATTAACTTGAAAATCCAAGATATAAATATCAGCTGAACTTATTAATTATCCATCAGGTGCAGTTTGAACCTTAACACAGACTGACATTTCTTATCGGTTAGATTAAACATAAACTGCTTCCCAAAGAGTTAAAAACATGACATTAAATCTGGCATATAAATTAAGGCTAAATTTCAAATGAACAACGACAATTTAGTTATAGTTTCATGGCTAAAATGTTATAAAAAACAAGAAATTTTGAAACAAAAAAATGAACACAATTTCAAGTGACTGTTTCTTAATGACTTGCTTTCAATTGTGCAAAAAACTGATGTTATTAACATTGCCTTTTCTTCTTATTATTTATTTATTCAGCATTAGTCGGCATATTTTAGCAAGAGTAGTTTGGCACAATAAAATATTTTTTGTGACCAACCACTAATTTAACTCACATTGTTGCCAGTTCAGAGTCTTTATAAATAAAAGTATGGTGGCATACATGCATAGCACATGCTCAGATTGGAAGTTTCTGTCCAAACTGTTGCAACTCACATTCCAAAACTTGGTAATACTTGCCTAGACAAGTTCTACTAAATGAGTGATACAAGTCAACAAATATAAGCTATTCAAGAATGGCAGACTCACCAAGTTTTTGTCCAGAACCCTCTTAATCAATCAAATTTTATTACTTGTATGTCGCCAGTATCTTGTATATGAAGTAACTCTAAATGCTCATTGCTCACAATTTTGTCCAAAATTCTCTCAACAAATCAAATTTTATTAATTGTATGTCACAACTTTCTTATTTTTAAAAGCTCTCTAGTTATTCATCATTTAAGACTGACCAAAATCTTTCCAACCAATCAAATTTTTCATTAAAAACAAATACGGTGTATTTGAGTCAGGTTAAAATGCTCATATGTTCAGCTGGAAGTGAACTAGCTTCATGAGTGGAAATTTGGCCATTCTAGTAAACCATGTCTCCAGGAAAATACAGCTTTTGTGTACGTAACAATTTGATTTAATGACCTTGGCCAACTCAATATCTGGAAAATGATTGGTTTCTATGGCATGAGCTACAATTTTAGAGTTTAAGTTTCTTGAATTAAAAGCATTAAGGTGTTCTTTTAATCGTATCTCCAAGGTATGGCTGGTCACTCTGATATATATTGCATCACATTGTTTACATGGAATACCACAGATTTCCTTTCTGTTAAGAACTGGGGTACTTGTATTTAAAATTAAAGTGGGAGCCTTGTAAAGATTTCTGACGGACAAAAGATGTAAATATACCAAAAGGTTTTAAAAGATGCGAGATTTTCTGTGATAGGTTTCTGTACCTATTCTAGCCGTACCTTGGAGATACAATTAAAAGAACACCACAGTGATTTCAATTCAAGAAAAATAAATCTCTAAAATTGTAGACCACACCACAGAAACCGATCATTTTCTAAATGTTGAGATGGCCAAGGTCATTAAATCAAATTGGCATGTACACAAAAGCCGTATGTTGTCACATGTACAAGAGCTGTATTTTCTTGGAGGCATAGTTTACTAGAACAGTCAAATTTCCACTCAATGAAGTTAGTTCACCAGCTGAATATACCATTTTAACCTGACTCAAATACCCACTTCTGTATTTAACTGTTTGTGACACATGCTCTCAACTGAAAGTTGAATTATGTTATCTCTTGTGATTTTGTTTTTTTATATTACTGATGAGGAACTTTAAACAAGTTTGAAACATTTAATGTTATGTTTTAATGATTTTTATGTGCTTTTAAACTGTTTAATTAAATTGTTTGTATTTTTGTATTTGTTTCTAGTTTAATTATGAACAGATGTTATATATTTTTTCTCTAAACAAATTTTTCATGTTTGATTTTCTGATTCATGTTTCTCTTTCAACCTTTTCATGTGCCATGTCTCTCACATTTATAAAAGCAACTACTGCTCATCACTCACATTTGAAATGCAGTAGACAATCATGTATTACAATATTTGACATGTGCCTAAAAAAAGGATACAATAAACCATTTTAGAATAAAACATTACTAGGTGTACTACAATTCTATTATAAAAGTGACATTCAAATATCATTTTATAGTCTAATATCATTTTATTTATCATACTTAAAAATTATACATTTTTATTGTTCTTAAACGCAATAAATACACTTGTAACTAATACTTTTTTTTATAGTAAACACTAATAAAACCTACACAAATGGCAGTCCCTAGTACACAAACATTTCTGTTTAGAAATTACTTTTTCAATCCCCAAAACTTATATAATAGTATGTATATTTACATTCAAATAGCAGATACCCTTGAATAACAAACAAATTCTGCTGTGCCAAGATGCCCACTATTCAGAGTTTTTACTGCATTCAGTAGACCTTATGAAAGAAGCCTTCAATGTGACAACAGAAAAAATTATAACCTACAAATTCGTCAGCTCCAAGATGTACAAAAAAAAATATTCATAACTCAGGATGCATTTTTTTTTTTTTAATGATGTAAAGCATGCATTAATAAAATACAATATTTGATTGTGTGTCATGCTGTTTGTTGATGGTGGTTAGAGAAATCTATTGCATGTACAGATCTGAAAATTTGACTCCGGATAGATGAAGAGAAGTTTGAATGTACGCAAGGCTCGGATTTTAGATTTTTTTCTTGTATTTTTTATGTGGTTTTTAGTACTGTTTCATGTTTCACAGCGATTTTTTTACATTAGTAAAACAGGAATGCGATTTTAATCTTTTAGCCCAATATGGTGAATTTTGTCCTATTTTCAATAAACATTATTTGGTATCATTTAAACTTTAACATTAAACTTTATTCGGTATCTATATTTTAATTTTACATATTTAAGTTACTTTTTTGGCACTTTTTTCTGTATCAATAGATCTCAGTATTTAATATTTGTCATCCAAAGATAAATTTTAAATCCATATATGGGGGAAACCTTTTGGGAATCATTTTAAAAATAAAAATTCAAAAAATATTAAATAGATTTTTTCTTACAAATTTGAAAAAAAAAAAAAAAATCAATTTTTGCCACATTTGGTAAATGAAGAATGCCAGAAGCTTTGTTTCACAGGAGGAAATTATTGACAAAAGGGTAACAAAAATGGGATTTTGAAAGAGAGTATGGGCACTTATACAAGACTTTATTATAAAAAAAAAAAAACTCTGCCCGATCTAAAAATTTTCCGTTTTTTTTTTTTTTTTTTTTTTTTTTTTTTTTACATTTATATATATGTATATTTTTTAATGATCAGCAATTTTAATGAAGTGATTTATTTTTGTATATAATCAAAATTTTCACATTTTTTCCTTTTTTTATCACATTTTTAACAAGTTAGCTTATAATTGCACATTTTAACACAAGTGTTATTTATCCTCTTCACTACAGAGTGCTAATGTAACATTATTGATTAGTACTGAATTATTTCTTCTCCAATTTGACTTCAAAGCAAGAATATTTAATTATTTGCATCATTTTGAATCTTAGACATCAGAGCATATCATTCTAAGATCAGAATCGCAATTATGTTAGAGTATCCTTTTCAAAATGGGAAAGAATATATGGACCTATCAAAGTGAAGAGGTTAAACAATTTTGTGTATTAACAAAAGATCTCCAATCATTATAGTGATTGTTGTTTTAAACATGTGTTATAGGGCACAATTAAAATTTTCAGGTTGAAACCACTTTTTAATTGTTTATTTTTATAAAGGTTTTTTTTTTTTTTTTTTAGTTTTGCATATTGCATTTTCCATTACAGTGATTGCTGTATCATTGATCTCCTCGGTATAATGCCAAAGGTAGTGAACCTCCCGCCACAAGGTTCATTTGTATATCATAATTAAAGTAATTTGAGATGTATTTAAGATAATCCCAGGTAACATCCAGGTTGGTCTGGTAGTATATAGTATATAAAGCGTAAAATAACATGCATTTTTCTTACAGAAATGATACATGATTTTTTTTTTTATGGAAACTTATTTTATTTTACTGCTTGCTAATAATGGCTTAGTAGAACTCTGCATACTGACATCTAATTACACTAAAGTTTTGAAATGTAAAATTCAAAAATTCTTACTGGAACTGAATAAGTATCATCGATTTGAAATTCAGCCGGCTCAGAGTCAGAGTTGGGCATCCTTGTAGATAACAAATTAAGAAACATTTTCAAAAGGGGAAGATTTTCTCCTGTGACATTCGAAACTTGAAAAATGGGACATAATCTAAAAGAATAACAATTTATTGGGGAAAAAAGGCAAATTATAACATAAGTTAATCAACATATTCAAGTTTATATTAATAATTAATTATGTAGAGAGAATTAAAGAAAAAATACTTTTTAGGGTTTAAAAACAAAAATATTTTGAAAAATAGAAAAAACTTTATAATATTTTGCTTCTAAGGTTACTTTAAACTACAGTTGGGCAAATTTGTAATTACAATTTAATTGTATGTAAGTAATTATAGCTAAAATTACATGCTGTAAAAAATTCTTGCAGCACTGTAACTGGAACCACTTCCATTCCATTATTTCATGAAATTTTTGTGTTTGAATGCATGTAACTATAATCAATTACATGCAATTAACTTGTAATTACATTGCGGATAATTGAGATTACAAATTTGCACAACTCTGCTTTAAACAATGTTTTAATCTAAATAAATATTCTTAACCATATTTTATCAAGATGACATAGGAAAAACAAACAACAAAAAATGTGTATATCTTAGGATTATCTTAGGATTATCTTAGGATAATTTTGAGCTCACTACAGTTGCAGAACTGGCAATTCAAAATATGAAAAAAAAAATCGAAATAACTGACCACATTCAATGTTTCACAACAGAAAATATTTCAAAATTCATTTTTTTTTCATTATTTTTATGAATAAAATTGAATTTTCCACTTTCAATGAAATACTAAATTGGGGAAAATCAACTGAAATATTGCACATAACATTTGAATTACTACAGATATTTAAAATCAATTTATTTTCTGTATTTTCCAAAAGTACAATTAATAAAAGAAATGTGTGATATAAATTATACCTCTCAGAGACAAAATTAGTCGCAGAAATAATCACATCATCTTCAGAGTGAACAATTACGGGAATCTTTCGACATCCTGGAGATTTTAAAATACGTACAAGAAGTTTCATTGTGTCATGAAGCACATTTTCAGGACACATGTCTATCTTTGTCACAACCACAAATACCGGCACATTTAAAGCTAGAGCTAATCCTAAATGTTCTTTTGTCATCCCAACAATGCCAGCATTTGCACCAACCTGAAATTCAGAGTTTAGTGTTTTACTCAAACAATATAAAATATAATCAATTTATCACAAGTCAAATACAATTGCTTCGAAACACAAATACGCTTAAACCACACAGGAAATAATGAAGATAACAAGTAATATAAAAATTTTGTTTTTAAAGTCAATTCCTACTTAGGCCATCAAAGAAAATTTAATATAATCCCTTAAGCTAATATTAGTTTTTGCTGCATTAAAATATCTCAATTTGTTGATTTTCTATAAGCAAGTAGATTTACAATGGAACTCTATGGGAATTTGGCAAAATATTAGAGATATCGCCAAGTTGGCATCACTTTTGGCGACTCATTTTGGCTGCCAAATTTGGCGATATATCACCAAGTTGGCAACAAACTTGGTGGTATTTGGCGACAGAACAGGGTCCCCCCCCTATGGTAACCCCTTATGGAAAATACTTTCATTGATCTTCAATAACCGATGGCTGCCATTTTGTTTCCCATGCAAAACTAAAATTAATTAATTAGAATTTAATTAATTAATTAATATTTGAAAAAAACTGTATTAACCTCAATTGTCATCCAGTACAAGTTTAAAAAAATGTATTTCAACTTGATAGGATGAATAATGAGTATTTTATTAACGATTGAAAATTTGAACAAGATAAATATATAAATAAATAAATATAGGGAGAGTGTGAGCTAATAGTAGGAATTGAAAAATAGTTAAAAATAAGAATTTCTATTTAAATAAATAATATTAACATTACAATACAAGCACATAAATACTTTTGAACACATGAAAAATCTTCGAAAATTTTAGAGTTTTTCTTCTTCCAGTGATTTAATCACACACACATACACAGATAATGGAGAGTATACAGGATTTTACTGTTATTTTATTTTATTTTTTATTTCATTTTTTTTTTTCGGGGGGGGAGGGGGAAGGGAGGCAGGCTGAACATGGATTATCTTACGTAGAGTTCTTCCTTCTGAATACTCTTGCACACAAATGTATATTTTCCCTTCTGATGGTGCCTTTTGGCGTTCCTAATGGTTTTGTTAGATTTCCTTAACAATACCCTATAATGCTCTTACTATTATTAAATGATACCATATCTAGTCTGAGAAACAGATTGGATAGTTCACAATTCTAATAAAAAGTCTATTTATTGATATTTGCAAGTTCATTTAATTATACACTTTTTTCTATCAATGTATATTTTAAAGCCATTTATTCATTACATAAGTTCAAAGTTGCAAGAAAAAGAAACATCCTCAATCATTATTCATACTATAAAATTATTTCGCAAAATACAAACCTATACTAATTAAAAAAAAAAAAGAATTGTTTGTCTGTGTGTGCAATGACTAGGAAAATCTACCACACATAGATGTCTTAAAATTTGGATAAGGATAGTCCAGGGAAGGTCTTAATGCACCTGAGGCTTAGATTTTTCATTTTTTTTAATTAACCCCAAAATTAAAAAGTTTAAAAAAAAATTGTCGATGCTAGCAACAAACCTATTCCGAAGCAGGGAAGATCTGAAAGTATGAAAGGGGCTTTTGTCTTCTTTCGTCATTGAAAACCTTTCTAAATATGGATAACTGAAAAACACAAAAACCACATCTACATTCTTTAAGCTCTCTATTGAAGTAACCCATTACACAAAATACAAAAGTTAAGCCTTTAAAAAAATTAAGAAACCTTGCATTCGTGTTATTTTCACCCTCATTTTTCAAAGTCCACATCAGCGTAGCTTTTTAAAATATAGAAAAACTAATTACCATACCAAATTAAAGATTTTACTTTTAGGTTTAAAACAAAGCAATCTGAAAAAATATCGATGTTAACCCTTTCAAAAAAATGTTTCCAAGAGTCAATTTAATGGTTTTGTGATTACTATAATCTTTAAAAATATGTATCCAGGTTTCTGATCAAAGTATGAAAACAATTAAAAATACCAGACCATTCCAGGTTTATTTTCCTTTTGAATGGCCAATATCCATTTCAAAAAATATCAATATCAGTATCAACCATCTGAAAAGAATTCATTTGTGAAACTCACTTTTGAAAATTCCAATGTTTAAAATTCTGCATTGGCTTCATAAATCAAAATGCAACAAGAAAAAGATACCAAAGCACATCTACATTCATTTTCTTTTAAAATGACACCTTTGCTTAAAAAATATTAATATTAACTCTTTCAAAAATGTTCATTTTCATAAGCCATTGTGTGCCAGTAATAAAGAAATTAATAGGTGCAGTAAAAATAGGAAATTATATAAATGAAGTTGATCTTACTTAAAGAACATGATGATTGAAGGGCACTCACGCTTGGCACACATTGAAGACAAGTAGAATTAAAAATCTTGTTTATTCATTCAGACTTGAGAGGTCGGAAGGTATATAAAGGAATTTAGCTGGTCATCATACATTATGATACATAAAATATTCTCAAAGAGAATCATCCTTTAATTCAATGGCATTAGATGCTGCATTAATTTTGGCTGAGTACACTTATTCTTTAGAGAATGACTTGATATTAGAAAAGTCCAAATTGAGATGAGTAAAATAAAATACCGGCGATTGGAGAAAAACTTTTAATGGATTGAGAGATGACTTTTAAACTTAGGAGTTTGAATTTATAACATTGCAGAAATCATGAGATTTGAAGCAGGTAACAGACCTGAACTTCAAAGGAACGATTTTCATTATGAAAAAAAGCTAACGAAATTTCTTAAGAATTTTCAAAAAATTCTGTTGAAAACTTGAATACATTTGTATTTATACTACGTAAATGGGGGCTACAAAAGTGCTGGCAAATTAGCTTTAAATCCATTAGTTAAATTTAAATGATGCTATATTAAAACGAACGTGAAATGTGATTACCACATTACACACTGTAGGAAATTCTGTTTTTTTTTTCTGCAATGCTTAAAATTTTGCATCAGCTTCAGAAATCAAAATATGAAAAATGCTAAACCAAATATAGACGTTCATTTTTTATTTGAATGCCACAATTTGTTTAAAAAATATTAACATTGACCCTTTGAAAGATATTGGCTTCCGAAAATTATTAACACAAATTTAGTTTTTTTCTGTGATGTTTAAAAATCTGAATCGGTTATGGAAACCATAATACAAAAAAGTACCTAACTACAGCTACATTTTTAAAATATCAATATTAACTCTCAAAAACATTCATTTATATAAGCCAATTTCATGAATTGTTATTTTGTTGTATACTTTAAAATTCTGCATTTGAAAATATAAAATCATTCAACACTAGTTTTAGGTATATTTAAGAACAGATACAGGCAGGTCAGCCAGTGTATAAATAATGCAGATATATTTTCATGTTCAAGTTATTTTTTATTTGTTCATGATGTTATATATATATTTTTTAATGCAAGATATGTGTTTCATTTAACAATTTTATGAGGCAGCTGCACTCATTAGTTATAAAACTGCCAGTAATTCAAGAAAAAAAAAATGAGTAAACTGAGAAAAATAAAATATTAAGACAGATTTTAATTAACAGATGTGAAAAAAATCTGTATATATATTACAAAACTGACATATTTCACAGATGGTGGCAATTGTGATAGGAAATTGAGTTGTTAAAATAAATAAAGGATTACTATTATAATGGAAAGTGAAATGTTATTACACATACTCAAAGTAGAGGTCTGCACAGGCTGAAATTTCCAGACCCGACCTGAACAAAACATATCTTGGCCTGGACTGGTGTAAAGCCTAAATGTTCAGCGCAGGCCAATTATATTTTTGTAGTTCACGGCCCGGCCCATACAAAAATCAGTGAAAACAGGCCTGACCCAGCATGTGCAAAAATCCATTAAATCAGGCACGGCGCGACATGACTCAGTTTCTACAAAAAATTCCAATTTTTTTCAACACAGAATTAAGATTGCTTTAAAGAATACTGCATACATGTTTATAGAAAAATTTTAAAGTATACTAATGTTCACAAGACAGAAAATCCACAATAGCTACATTAAGGATTATTTATACTCTTAGACTTTTCAACATTCAAATAAAGATACATTAAAAAAAATTAATGTAGTTTAGAATTTTAAAAAAAAAGAGTTAAAACATAATAACTGTTGAAGTTGTATAATAAAAAGTAGACTTTTGGAAATATTTCTCTGTAAGTTAATAAGTTATATTCCCAAGGATTCCATTAACAGAAGTTCATTATCATTATTACTATTTTTTACAAAACATATTGCCTGCCCGACATATCCTGGGAACAATTAAGTACAGTTGAGTTACAACCCAACCTATGTAGGAAAATAAATGTAAGCCTGATCCCGACCCAAGACTGGTGAAAAAATTAAGTCTGGGCTCACACATGATGTAACTGTCCCATGCCAATCTCTATGCTTGACTTGTTATATTTTTGTATCAAAGCTATCAAACTAGCGTCGTCAACTAAACACAGAAGAAAAAGGAAAAAAACACAAAATAAGCATTTGAAGTTTTTTTTTTTTTTTTTTTTTGAAAGGATAAATATTTTTTTTAAGCAGATAACCCTGTTACAATTTGAAAAGTACAAAAGTACAATGATTAAGTGCATATTTCTTTTCTTTTCTTTTTTTTTTTTTTTTTTTTTTTTTTGGTATTTTGATTTATTAAGCGAATATGGACTAGTGAAAAAGCTAAAAAAAATGGAACACTTTCCCCTATTCTATTCTTTTATGCTGTGGAATGCTATGGAAATTCTAACCATCAGATGGTAAGCCATTTTGCAGTTCTTAATTAATATCCCAGTTAATTATCAAAAATAAAAAATTTGAGTCTCAGATTAATTTGCACTTCCTTGAATTATCTTCATCAAAATTTTCACACCTCTACATGCAGTAGATTTTTCTAGCCATTGAAGACACATACACTGACAGACAGAAAAAACATCTTTTATTAGAATAGTTTATAAAAGTACCAATACCTTTATTAAAATTTTTATCAAAGTACCAGTTATTGCACTAAAGAACCAGTGGAATTATTAAATGTTTGAAGAATTAAAAAAACATTTCATGTAAAGAAGATTTTTTTGTTAACTTAAAAATTATAGAGCAATACTCACCATTAGCATAGTAAAATCTGGAATATGTCCAGTCATTCCAAAAATTGTTGTCTTCAGATACCTTTCATGTCCAGCGAGATCAATAAAAGTAATAACCTACAAAAGTTTTTAAAAAATACAAAGAATTGAAATGTTATAACAGAAATAAAGAAATTATTTCAAAATTATCTTCATTAAAAGTATTTTAATGTGACAATAATAAAATTGAGTGACTAACCAATTAAGAAGCATAAATTAAGGGGACTTATCTGGTGGGGAAGAAAAAAAGTGGAATCTCGTGTTATCCTGTCAGAAAAAATATATGTCCTTCTTGTTCATTCAAATTTGGAAATTTCAACAATATTTTTTTTTCAGCATGTAGATAGTAACGTTCTTTATCCATCTGTAAGCTCCAAATTTTATATCTTTTCCAGTCTAAAGTAACAAATGAGTAAAGAATACTTTTTATACTTTTCGGAATTTTTTAAAACTTTAACACAAATTTTCAAATACTCATAATTATATTTAAAATATTTTAAGCTTACAGAGGGATAAAAAGCCTTTTTATCTATGTGCTGAAAAGAAACATTGTTGAAATTTTAAAATTTGAATGAACAAGAAGGATACATACTTTTTCCCCATAGGATAACATGGCAGCGCTTGAATTTCAGGGCAGGATGGCGGGATTTGCACCCAAAATTTTTAAATCCTGCCCAAAATAATATCGTGGGCGAGAAACTCCCATCCAAAAAATCTCACCATTTTCTTCCTGAAAATTTTGCGTTTTGAAATTACGATCAACTCCCGCGAATGCCTTGCAAATTTCCCGATATTTTCGCGCGACTGATTGACACATTTTGCTTTTTTTTTTTTTTTTTGCGAAAGGTCGTTGAAATTAACGAATTTTCCATGCGGTCGATAGACAAATTTCATTATTTTTTTCTCGAGATCGTTTGGCAAGTGTCCGCAACCGATTGGTGAATTCAGGGGTGAATCTGTTACGAATTTTCCGAAAATTTAAGGCATTAGGTTCCGAAAATTATGAAAAATCGGTCATCAGTTCAACAGAAAAATATCGCAAATTTCGAGAAATGATCACCGAAAAAATCAATTTCGTCAATCGTTCGAGGAAAAAAATCGCAAATTTCGTCGCAAAGGATTGCAAATAAAACACAAATTTTGTCAAAGGATCGCGGAAAAACGTGAATTTCATCAGATCGCGGGAAAAAAACTCGAAATTCATCGAAGGTTCGCGAAAAAATGCAAATTACATCAAAAGATAGCAAAAAAGTCAAATTTTGGCAAAGAAACGCAGAAAAAATGCGAGTTTCGGCAAAGGATTGCGAAAAAAGAGAATTTCGTCAAAGGATTGTTGAAAAAAAGCTAATTTCGTTAAAGGATCACAGAAAAAAGCTAATTTCGTCAAAGGATTGCGGAAAAAAGCTAATTTCGTCAAAGGATCGCAGAATAAACGCGAATTTAGTGTTTAGTCAAACAGCCACTGAAAAAAAAAAAAATGCGAATTTCATCAAAGAATCGCGAAAAAAAACACGAATCTCATCAAAGAATTGCGAAAAAACGCGAATGTTTTCAAAGGATCTCGAAAAAAACTCGCGTTTCGTCAAAAGATTGCGGAAAAATGTAAATTTCGACAAAGGATCGCGAAAAAACCGTGCATTTTGTCATCATCAACTCATTTGCAACATCACATGCAATATATAAATTTAACTAATTATATACGTCAAAATGGTAAATTAAAACGAGCAGATACACGCTATGAAAGCTAGAGCTGGAGATGTAAATTCACAGAATAATGGACATGTCTTGAATGTAATAAAAGTAACTTGGAGAATGTTTCAGTAACACAGAGTCATATTAGCTTAAAAGAAGATTGCAGTTTATTGATAAACATCTTGAAGAACTTAACAGCATAATAATTCACATTAAAGCATTTCTTGAATACAACAGCCATGAAGCATGGCGATTTCGTTTAGACACAAAAATAAGCATACTTGATTTACATATGAAAACTATTTAAAAACATTTAAAATCTTATGAAACGTAAATATAATAACAAGTATACTAAACATACTTCCAGGATAGAGTCCCAGCCACTATCCAGTTCGTGATAATAGCTCCCATTTGGAAGACTAAAAAGTGTGACCTTACCGTGTTTGCATCACGTATTTAACTAAAATGGCTCGGATTGAAAACATCGTTTGGGAGCGATGCCCGCCAAACGGACCAATCAGAAAGCGGCATCGAATCAATGCAAGCAGAGATTCGATGCAAAGATTGATTAAAGAAGCGATATGCAATGTCGCCATCTAGCGGAGAAAGCACCATTACGGAAAATTAAACTTAGTCTGGAGTTGAATTTTGCCGGTGTAGGATGACAAGATATGGATGTAATGAAATGGAAAATGGCGGAAGTTAATACGAACGCCAAAAGATTAAAGAGGAACTTAAATCAACTGGATATTAACTGAAAACAATATGAAAAGGTAAGTTTAAGTTAATTGATGTCTATTATTGATATTATAATGAAATAAATAAAAGTAAATAAAAGACTTTATTAAATATGAACTTAGAAATAAAAATGATGTAAGTGGAATGAAATAAAGATATAAACAGATAAGTAAGGCGATGAGAACCACAATGTTTATGGTTTCCATCACATTTTGTCAAAGAATCGTGAAAAAACGCGAATTTTGTCCAGGGATCAGGAAAAAACTCCGCGAATTTCGTCAAAGGATCGCGGAAAAACGGCAAATTTCGTCAAAAGATCGCGGGAAAACGACAAATTTTGTCAAAGGGGCACGAAAAAACACATAGCTAGTGCTGGGAGTGATTCCCCCCCCTCCCTTCATCCCCTCTGTTGCAACCTTTTAAAAAATTTGCTGTCAGTTTCAGAATTTTTATTTTTTCTTTTTACTCAGAATCACCCCCTGCTTTCTTACTTTTTTAAATAAAAAAAATTTTGCATTATTATTCTGAGTTGTTGATTTAAATTGCTTTAATGGCATTTGCCTGTAAAAATACAGACATGACAAAATAATTAAAGTAAATCTTTAAAAAGCACGTAAAATAACAGTGGGTTTTCGATTTTCTTTTTCCCTTCCAAGTAACTCAACTCCCCTCCATTTATAAATGTTGGTAGGGAGACTCCCCTCCTATGAAAAATTGAATTTCAAGCCCTGCATGGGATTCCACTTTTTTTCCCCCACCAGATAAGTCCCCTTAAAGAAATGAATCAAATAAAAACTATAAAAACAAATGAACTATTATGCTTGTTTACATATACATTAAAAAAAAAAAAAAAACTGCTGCTGATTACAAGTATTAAATAAATTACTTCTGTCTGTATATAGTAACAGATTTATCTTCCATGCATTCTGTGCATTAAATAAATTGTATAAATATTGAAAAAATTGCTTGTGTGTCTGGAACAGCATATAGGTTCCCAGAAAATATAAGTGGAAAATTTGTTTTCCAAGGCCATTTTCTCTATCTTACCAAGCAAGACCTCTATAACAGGAAAATACCTCTATAACAGGAGAGTACCTCTATGTATAACAGGAAAGTACCTCTATAACAGGAAAGACCTTCTATAACAGGAGAGAAGGGAGGGGTCCCTTCTCTCCCCAACAAAAAAACCTTATAATTTTGATGTTGAGTATTTCTATTTCATAATCACTTCAATATTTAAAAAACAGAATATTTATTTTACAATTAACAACAAATTACCTTTGATGCAGCTTCACAAATTTTCACCCAATCCAGCTGACCACCATGACTATCTGGTTTGTTTACGACATTCCCGCAGCTGTCGAAACCAAGAATGTCATTCCCAACACTTGAAGTTCTTCCAGATTCCATTTCATGCTTATGGCGGAATAACTTTTGTCGCGCAAATCCTCTTCCATTATCTAATTCTCCATGTGTCAATACACCTAACAAAGTACTTTTACCGGCATCGACATTACCAATCACAGCAACCCTAAGATGCAAAAGTAAATGCATATTTAAAGATTTATTTAAATGAAAATTAAATTAATGAATTAACATTTTAAGTTAGAAAAGGCATGTTGGGGTGGTAGTGCATATATAAATTTCATTGGAATCCAAAAATTATATGTTTGGTTCAGGGTTGTAATGGATAGCTGCCCGGGTACCCGCCCAGCTACCCACCCGGGCTGGGTTTTTTATTAAAAAAATGGGTTTTTTATAACCTTAAGGGTTGTAGTGGGTAGCTGCCCGGGTTCCCACCCAGCTACCTGCCCGGGGTGGGTTTTTTACAACCAGTTGCTTGTGTTTTTTCTTGCCTTTCTGTACTTTATCGTCTGAAACTGTAGTAAACATTGGCCAATTACCACAAAATATTAAGATACACAGTACTACTTTACATTTTAAAAATAAACATCGTAGTTTGTAAAGCATTTTTTACAGAGACTCGTCAAAAATTTTAATGTATGACTGCCTGCTATACATCAAGCGATAATATATTTAAAATTGAATGATTAAAAGATTGTTGCAAAAAACACTTTGCTAATGTAACTAGCAAGCAATAAGCAAATAAAATACACAGACAATGTTACTTTTAATGTTAATTACATGCAAAATTGTTATCAAATCGTGTATTAAGAAGCAATCAATTTAAGTTGGTTTTATTAAAAAATGTATATGTGAAACATAACTGCAAAATTAGTTAAACAGTGTTCGTAGAATAATGTAATACTGATGCAATTAGGAAATAATAATTATAACTATTAATAAAATCTGTTTTCAAATAAAATTCCTTAAGATTAAATGATATTATCACAACCAGTGACAATCATCTATAATTAGATTGCCCTTCATTTCCCTTTGCCTGGGGGATTTGTCAGCACCTAAGGCCGCATCCACCATTTTTGATGCAACTGACAGCTGTTTTTGTGATCGATTAAGGAAAATCAATTACACTTTTGAAAATCAACTTGTATAAAATGGTTACGTAAAAAATTTTGCTGCCTTCTAGACTTTTATAACAATGGTATGGACAATATTCTTACTTTGGGTCCATAATCCAATTATTCTGTCAAAAATATAAGGTATCTCAACCTATGCCAACCTTGATTTTCATTCATAATTTTAACAATAACGAAGATACTAATAATGGTATTTTCAACAATATTAGTTTGTTCTTGTGATATGAGATGACATCATGAGAAGTATTGAAAGGGGGTCATCATATACATAAAAATAATACTAGATGATGGAAATAGACCCTCTAAAATTTGACATATAACTGACAATACATGTAGTGTGACTTCTAAAACTAACTTGTAGACAGTGATTGGAAACAGCATGTTATAGGTAGTTAAATACAGTAGTCAATACATTTTCCCATAGTCTGTAATGTAACATGCTACTTTTTGAAATAGCAATGTAGTAAGTAGCTAAATTTAAAAAAAAAATTGTTTGTAGCATAGACATTACTTTTAACATTACTTCCAGAAACAAATAAAAGTGTTATTTCTTATTTTACAAATCATGTGGTTGTCTTAGCTTCTTTTGAGCAAAATGTTATGTTCAGTGCAACAATATGTTCACGTCAGTAATGAAATCCCAGTTTTAGCCTTTTAGCAAAGCACTTTATAACCATAAGTTGAAAACATTCCTGTTTACAAGGATGTAATTTTGAAATGCATTTTTTTTTTTTAAATTAACAAACAGGTTTTAAATAAACAGTTTTTACTATTATTATTATTATTACTTTTTTTTCTTTTCAAATCAGGATAAAATAGGTGTTTAGGCAATCACATTATTGTTATCCAGCTAATTAGATAAATTTTAGGAATGTTAACCAAAATTATTATCAGGGTCAGAGAAAACAAAATTTTAACTGTTAATTTTTGCATACGGTTAATATTAAAAAACCCTATATACCTGCTTTTATTTGCAGGCTGTTTATGATAAAATCACAGGTGTCACTAGATTCGGAATATTGTGTTCTTTTATAATATTGATACAATTTTTTTTAAATAAGGATGATCTACATGTTAAAAATTTCCCCTTCAATTTTCAAATAATAATAGACACTTCTGATGCTCTATTTGTGTTCCTTGGATCAAGTTAGCCTGAAAAGCACAGTCGGACCCGGTTAAGATGCTCACGGTTAATATGCAATCCCGCTTAATATGCAGATTTTTTTTTGTTGTTGTTTCTTGAACATCAACCATAACAATAAAAAATATCACACTTAATATGTGAACAGTTATTATGCGATCCCGCTTAATACGTGATAGATTTTTGGTCCTTTGAGGAAAAATAATCACACTTAAGACACAAATTCATAGATCAAAATGTGAATTCCTCTACATTGTTGTCAGTTTATCAGATCAGTGGTTTTTATTCAGACAGAAACCACTGCTTGTTTTATTTAATAACATATTTATTAAGAACATTACTAATAGGAAATAGTGGTGGATATTTGAATGAAAACACCCACTAAATTAGCAACACAGCAATTAGTCTTTGATCCCATGTCCTAGCATTCTTTGTCCCTCACATCATGTATGCTTTAACCGTAGTAGAGAGAGGGACGAACTTTTGTTGCTTTTTGCTACTTCTTATTTCTTTTTGTGATGCATGCTGTTGAGTCTTTTTTTCTTTTTTTACAATGTAGGAAATAAAGCCTCCCTAGTGCTGTTTATCTGTATCAGATAAATCTGTGTCATTCTACAAAATGTGACTCTGAAGGTCACAGTAAATAAAACATCGTTAGGAAAATCACATTTAATTTCAGAATCAATGTTACGTATTCTACTGAAACAGCCAAGTAAATTTTAACTGCTTATTTGTCCAAGAGAATGAAGGTAAAAGCCAATAAATACAACAGTGTATAAAGGATATTGTTCGATTGGCATACTCAAGCTCGAGCTTTGAACATATCTTAGTGGTCAGTTTTGTAAGAGAAGAAGATTTCACGAATAGCAAAAACTTTCTCTCTCAAAGAAAAAAAAATGTTGAGTGCATGATTGGATGGATTTAAAAATTGATACAGAATCATATATAATCATGTTTCTGTGTAAGCAGCTGCAGTGAATAGCGAAGAAATAGCGTTGGAGGACCAGCCCAGTATGCTTCTGAAAATTGTCTAATTATAAAAGGTTGTGATATGGTCAATATGATTAAACTGTTGGACTGTTTATCAAAGTAAACAATTAATTTCTGATAAAATATTGACGATTAGATGTGTAAATAAGCCCAGTTCCTGGAACATTATACAAATTATGTTTAATACACAATCCCGCTTAATACGCGACTTTTGTACACTCCCTTGAAATATGTCTTAACCATGTTCGACTGTATATATAGTTTATATTTTTTTAAATCTGTATGGCACACAATGGAATGTTCATTGGGACAGATTCACAAATTAAAAAATTAAATTAAGATCTCAAAGAAAAAACTTCCAGAATGATAGGAGTAAAATTTTAGAGACGATAGATGCATAAAATAAACAAAATGAAACTCTCATTTTCCAAATTTTATTTATAAAACTTTTCAGGTTGTTATTTATGATTTTCTTATATGTGATTGACTAAAAACTAAACTAAAACTCTGTGGTATACAATCCAAGAAGTATCTGGGCCGACAGTGCCCATCTCTGTTTTCTTGAACCTGGGCCCCGAGGTGCTGTGCAGCTTGCATCCCGGCCAGGTGGTCAACCTAATGCGAGACCCTCGGTGTTTAGTTCCCAAGCAAGCTTGGTACTCATTTTATCGACCCCGAAGGGATGAAAGGCTGAGTGAACCTTGCCCAGTCAGGAGTCGAACTCTCGACCTGCGTTGTGGCAGTCAGATGTTCTGACCACTACACCACTGGGCTTCTATATGTAATTGAACAACATCAAAATAGGTCCCTTTGGATCGCTGAAAAGTAAAATTTTGTTATGTCTTGAAAAATAATGATTCGAATGAACTGTTAACTTATACATCTATGTTTTTAATGATGCTCATTCTGTCCACGTAAAAATTTATGTACGACATAACTTTTTTAAATATGAATTTATTAATAATTTTCATAATCAAAATTATGCTTTTGAGTAAAAAAGAATGTCTGGAATATGTTATGAGTACCTAAAAATTATCCAAAAACCCATATCTCAACAAACAAATAGTTTTTGAGAAAAACAAAAGGAAAAGATATAAAATCCCAAATTCCCTAGCAGTTTGTAATGCATAACATTACTATTAGCCTGAGTGAAAGTACATATCACAATACTCACTAACAGAATACATATCACTATGTGAAAGTTGCCCACAGTCTCATGATGTCACCTTTTAAAGTGAACTGAATGACGATTGTTCATGTGCCTATTGACATTGACTATCTCTTTTTAAATTGTTCCCATTTCATTAGCCTATAGGTACATATACAATTTACCTTTTAATTTAATTTTTTTTTCTCATTCATTCTGTATTTTCTTGAAGATCAATAAAACTTATTTTCGGTGATCTTAACATGTCATACTTTTTTCTTTTCAATTTTTCTCGAAAACTATGCATTTTAGAGCATGGTTCTTTGGGCACTTTTCATGTACTCTGAGCAAGTATTTTTATTCTGAAAATGTTGGAAGGTGTCATTCAAATATCTTGTATAAGAAAGAAGTTTTTTTTTATGTAGTCTTTGATCTAAATTAAATAAGATAATATTTTCCCCTGTCCTTACATTTAAAATATTTTTTATAATACTTTTAACGGATGTAGTATTAATATAATGACACAAAAAATTACAGAAAGAGCAAATGTTTTCTTACTCTAGCACACGCATAATCACTATTTTCAAATATTCATTCTGGTGAATTTAAAAGGAATCATAAGTGAATTATAAATATTTTTCATCCAAAAATATCAAGAAATAGTTTCATGAAATGCAGTTGAAGTTTCCTAGCCCCGAAAATCATGACTCTTTTTAAATAGTTCCTATCTTTGGTATTTAATTTCATCATGAATATATAGTTCTATTTTTCTTTATTCAAAACCCTACTTATGATTTCGAAATACTTCCATAATTTTCTTTTAGATTAAAATAAAAGCTTATATGTAAGTTGCTTTGCAAGAATTCGATTTAATGCAATAACTATCGATTAAAATCTTAAATCTTCCAACTCAAACACTTTCCTAAACTGGACATATTCTTCTTTAGATCTACAAAACCTAGAGTGGCAATCACTATTATAATTTCGGATAACAGCATCACATTTCAGTGCACCCAACTTTAATTTTGGTAGATATGTTAGATTAGATAAGTACAGACAACAAAATTCCATAGCAACATCATACAGCTTGCTACAATCTGAAATGAATAATAACATAATTACTGTTACACCAACTCAGAGACATGTGTAATTAGGCTGCAATTCACTTCACATTGCAGTGGTGTGTCTGATATTGTTATGGCAATATCCTCCCCCCTCGTTAGTGTACTGTTGAATGGCTCTTTCCATAGCTTTACTATCAAATATATCATATATTCCAAAATTGTCTATACTAAAATAGACTAGAAAAATGTGACATTGCCTCTCGGACTATTAATATTATAATAATAATAATAATAAAAAGAAATACAAGACGATATAATATACAAACTGACTACTTGATGATGAAAAAAAAATGTTTCAAAGCTGAATTTTTTTTTTTTTTTTTTTTTTTTTTTTTTTTTTAATAGAATTATTTTATATAAAATATAAAATTTTCTTGAATTTCGTTTGAAAATTTTCAAACCAAATTCACAAAATGATAAATGAAATTGAATTCACATAAATTTAACTCCTAAGTTTTACATGTATCACATACCTGACTTCAACAAAGTCATTATCTTTCGCCCTTTTCCTGACCAGGTACTCTGACACAAATCCCTGTTCAACTTTATGTTTCCTCAAAAGAACGCAGTCAGCTTCCAGAGTACTGGCCATGCTTTCCAGTGTAGCCACTGATGCAGCCATCTCCTCTTCAGATAACCCAGTACTACCATCATCTAACAAATGGAATAATTTAAATATTTATTGTCATAAATAATTACACAAAATTGCTATGAAAAATTTACAAACATATAAATGCACGCATATGTAAATTACAGAGAAAGAGAGGGGGGTGGGGGGTGTAAATGTAATTTCAATTTTTATAATGCAATGTTTATATTTTTTTGGTAACCATTGTACAATAATATTTGGATTGTAGGAACATGGTAATCTCTTAAAATCATAATAATATTCACTGTTGTTTTTACTTAATTCAGATAAACCATTTATTATGTGTTCATCAACATTCATGCTTTATTGAAAGAAAATTTTATACAGTTTACTAAGGAACAGCAAAAAACATAAAAAGTGAAACTGAAACAAAATTAATGTTTACTTTTTCAAAGCACAGGAAATTTGGGTACTACCTAGTTATCCCGTCGACCAAAAATATATCAATACTAACCAAATAAACCCAAACACATAATAGTGAGAACTTTTCCTGTCTGGATTTCCATATGGTTTAGTCGGTAGAACATCAGTGCGCTATACTAATGGCCCGGGTTCGAGTCCCGGCATGGAATCTTTTTCAGTATGTTGACCTTTGTGCCTCTTAAGCAATTACTTTGAAATTGATTTTCATTTGAAAAAAACAAAAATATATCGCCAAACTATAAGATTAAATGCCAATAATGGTTCATCGTAAACGTCACATTCACTTGGCTTTAAGCAAGTTACACGTGTTTATGTCATCAAGTGATATTTATTTTGGCGTTTAATTTCAGCGTTTTATTTGTATTTTTATTAATGTTATACTAATTTATTTGTTCTTTCATTATTTAAAATAAAAATTATGTCAATATTTATAATTTGGTGAGTGGTTTGCCGATTTATATAATTTAGCGAAATTGGTCGACGGAATAACTAAGTAGTACCGAAATTTGTTCACAATCATTACTATTTTGACATGAAAATGTTTGATACTAAAAATACCAATCTCCAGGAAGTTTACCACCCCTCACCCACTTTTTTTTTAAGATGATGGGCAGGGAGATGCAAATTTTATAAGTCAAAAAGTAAAGGATTTGAATCCATAGTGTGCAAAAAAACTTATCGCACACAAACCAAACTAATTAACAAAACAATTTACAAGGTCACAAAACTGGACAGTGGCCAGCATAAGAAATTTGAAGAATTTGAATTATACAAACCTTTTCAAGTAACCAGTCATGGCAGAAACACATATAACTTACAAATCAGAGATATTTCATTTTCAGAATGCAAGAAAATGAAAACACTTTAAAACGAAATTCGTACTTAGAAATGTTCTCTTTTAAATAGTAACTGCATAAAATTATCTTTAAAACTGTATAAAATTATTATTATTATTAAAATCGTATAAAATTATTGTTCAATAAAGCATGAACGTTGATCAAAGCATGATAAATAGTTTAACTGAATTAAGTAAAAACAACAATGAATATTAGGAGATATTAGGAGATATTAGGAGATTACTGTGTTCCTTCAACCCAAATATTATCGTATAACAGTTACCAAAATATATAAACACTGCATTATAAAAATTTTAATTACTTTTAACATTAATGTTCAGCGATCTAGTAATATTTTACCCTGTAAAAGAATTTTTTATTTCCCATGGTAAATCAAATTACTAGTTAATCATTTCTACTAGTAGTTCACTGAATCATAAAAATACCTAATTATTGATGACTGGTAAAAAATCATATAACATACAATACAAATAGTATATCATATAATGTATACAATACATATAATGATCATTTTATAAGTAAGACCATTTTTCTACTACAAAAAAATACAGAAAATATTAGGTGAAAATAACTACTATGAACTAAGCTCAAAATTATAATTTTTTTTTTAAAGGAGGAGGGGTTATTCTTTTTAAAACAGGCATGAAAGTTTAGAATAGGAAAAAAGGTGGAAAATTTTTTCCATCTATACAATGGCAACACTCTTATCATTCAGACACATTTCAACTATTATTTATACAATAAAATGAAATGTAACTGTACGCATGACAGTTATTTTCTTCTAATAACTTAGAAATTATAATAAAAAAAATTACAAAAAAATTTGTACATTATTTGAATCAAAAAAGAAAATTGAAGACTATTTGGTCAAGGTGTACATCCAGAACTATCTAATGAACTTATGTAAGCTACAGCGATTACTTTTTCAAAATAAATATTATTTTAGAAGGTTCGTCTGTTTAAAATTTTTCCAAGTCAAAGTGATCTTTGCTCCAGAAATACATCAGTGAAATTACCCCCAAAAAGGGTCCAATAGTTAGGAGAAAATATCTTTTTTTTTTTCATTCCAAAAATAACTTTATGGAAATTTCCTTTTCCTTTTAAATTCTAAAAAAAATACTCTGGAAAGGCATTTTAAAAACAACTTCCTTTACATGACTTTCATATACTTATTCACCTTGAATTTGATGGCTGTTTTGCACAGCAATTCAGAAACAAACTGCAAGAATTTGAATAGACAAAATGTCTGATTATTAAATTTTCCAGACAACAACAACCCCCTCCTCTCCAAATGCTTCCAAAATTTTCATTGCATTTTTACATCAATTGAGAAAATGGCCAAAATTGTTTTAAAAGAGGTGAAATTCCTCCTTTAGGAGAAATTATCATGTCTGTAAAAATCAGCTTTTACTTTTATACAAAGATACTAGGGATGCACCGAATAGTGATTTTGGCCGAATACCAAATATTCGGCCAACAGGCGAACCAAATACCGAATATTCAGCTAGCCGAATAGTAACTATTCGGCCGAATACCGAATATTCGGCTTGTCGAACAACTTTATATTTCAAAGTTTAAAGGCATTAAAATGTTAAAATTCAAAACAATTTTACATAATATTTAAAACAGAAAATTTTATTCTAATAAACAAGAGCTTTTTTCAAGTAAACTTTATGCTGAAAAAAAATTGCTTTGAGTTATTTAAGAAGAGGATAGTTATAAAACTTTAATTAATAAAATTTTAAATTTCATGGCTTCTACTGAGAATTAAAACAAATGAATAAAATTTTCTTAAATTCTAAAACAAAAACAAACATTTTAAAATAAAAGAGAAATTGTGGAAAAATTGTACAGGATCATATATTTGTTTGTCAGGAAGAGACTAAAGTAAAAGTTAATAAATAATACAATCGATTCAAATTTCATATGGTGACAACTTAGCAAGAATAACTGTTCTACTCCCTATGATTAAGCAAGAAAGTTTTTAAATGCATCCTAGATCGGTGTCTGGAATGAGAAATCATTTTCAGGGATTGTAAACGTTGTTCTTAAAATCTTAGCAAGAAATAGATTATTTACTGGACAATGTTCAGGAACTTGCATTTGTACATAATTCCTGTGAAAATCCTCATGATTGGTTAATTTTCTTAAATAATACTTAACAAACAGCAAATAAATAATGTAAAAACATTCTCTTTTATTTAAATACTAGCGAACTTGCCTGGCGTTGCCTGGGTACATAAAAAAAACAGCAGGAACTACGAAAAAGCTCTGAAAATCACAATAAGATATCGCGAAAAATTATTAAATCGCTTCTCAAATTTTGAAAAGAGAAAAAAAATTATATATTGTGTTAGAAGATTGCAAGTTGATTCCTTTCACTAATGTGGAAAAATAGTAGCAAATCGCTAAAATACACTAAAAATCATAAAATTCCCAAAAAATTCGAAAATTGCTATATGAAATCCGAATAAACTTTATTGAAATGAGGGTAGAATGTACTTTAGGTCAAAAATGGAATGTCAAAAAATTTCAGCAGATCGTGAAGAAACGTAAAAATCGGTAAATAAATAAATAATCGTAAAAATCACATTAAAAATCACAAAAAGTTCAAAAATCACGAAAGTCAAAATTTACTATAATTGGATAAAAGTTTCAAATCAAATTCCTTTGACCCTGTGGGCTCTCTTAAAATTTATGGTTTGGAAATCATGCTAAGCATTAGATCATGTTACTTTTATTCGTAATTAATTTACTTGGACTCCCTTAAATATAATTAATATAATCCCTTAAGTTAATATTAGTTTTTGTTGCATTAAAATATCTCAATTTGTTGATTTTCTGCAAGCAAGTAAACCCTATTGTTTTATAGTGGAAGTCTATGGGAATTTGGCGAAATATTAGAGATATCGCCAAGTTGGCGACAAACTTGGCAACAGAACTGGATCCCGCCTACGGTAACCCCCCTTATAGGTATAGAGATGCATTACATGCTGTTCAATAATCGCATAAAAAATTTGCTAAAAATTCAAAAATCGCTGTACAAATTCCGGATAAATTTTTTTGAAAAGAGAACAAAATTTACTATATTACGTTAAAAGAAAGAAACCGTATTCTTTTTCCTAATGTGGAAAAATCAAATTAATATAATCCCTTAAGTTAATATTAGTTTTTGTTGTATTAAAATATCTCAATTTGTTGATTTTCTGTAAGCAAGTAATCCATATTGATTTATAATGGAAGTCTATGGGAATTTGGGGAAATATTAGAGATATCGCCAAGTTGGCATCACTTTTGGTGACTCATTTTGGTCGCCAAATTTGGCAATATACCGCCAAGTGGGCGACAAACTTGGTGGCATTTGGCAACAGAACTGTGTCTCTCTATGGTAACCTCCTTATAGTAATGAAAATACATTAAATGCTGTTCAATAATTGCAGAAAAATTTCACTAAAAATTCAAAAATCGCTGCACGAATTCCAAATAAACTTTTTTGAAAAGAGAACAAAACGTACTATATTGGGTTAAAAGAAAGAAACCATATTATTCTCACTTATATGGAAAAATCGCCTTGAAACTTAAAAAAGTGTTAAAAATCACATAAAAAATTAAATTAAAAAAAATCTAATCGAAAAATCGAAAATCGGGCTTCGAGGTGCAAAACTTCATATATAAACGTACCTTTTCCCCAAATTTTGTAGCTCTACGTGTAGTGGTCTCTTTATAACACCGTCGACACACTCACTCACACACAAACTTCTTTCCTTATTATAGATGATTCTGTTTCTAATTATTTTGAATATCTTTATAAATTGACTGTTAAACATAGAAGTTGTATAAGGTTTTGAAAAATATGTTTTAAAAGTTTTTTTTAAGTATTCGGTTCGGACGAATATATCGATATTCGGCATACCGAATAGTTTGATATTTGGCCGAACCGAATATTCGGTAACATGGCCGAATGCCAAATAGATATCGAATATTCGGTGCATCCCTAAAAGATACATTACTTAAATAGCTACAAAATGGAATTATATATTTTAAATGACCAATTAATAGTAACAATAACTGAATTTATTATAAAAATTTGATATAAAATTTAGATACATTTTAACTGAATAAAAAAATAAGCGATCAAAATTTACTGGTTTATAAAATCTCTACATAAAAAAGCAAACATTTCAGAAAAGAAAATATAAACAAATGAATTTGTTTAAAATTCTCCAACTTTCAAAAGACCAAAACTAATTATGACTATTCAATACTTTGAAACAACATACATGCTTACTGGCTTTTATTATTGCCAAGCCTGTTTTGAAATCTTACATTATACTCTTCAGATTTTTCCAGCATTCTGAAGTTTGACAAATTATTCCTGAAAAAGATTTTTGAAATAGACAACTTTTGACTTGCAACTTTACTAGTAAACTGTTACTAAAGAATAGTTAGATTATTTCTTTCTGGCATATTTGAATTGTCGTTTTCAAAGATTTATATTAATACATATGAATTAATTTTATAAAGATATCAAAACTTCAAAACTAATTAAAAATAGAAAAGCTAATAATAAAAGACACATGGTTTTATTTCAAAAGTTTATTGAAACCATGATATAAAGAAAACACTTTAAACCTAGTTTAATGCTGATCAGACTACTATTATAAATAATAAAAATGTGAATCAAACTTGTTTTAACCTTAGAAGTATTTCATGCTAATATAAAATATATTTACTGATGAATTACACATAAACTTGAACAACATCTGCACTCTATGCTACGCAACTGAAAACATAATCATCAGACAAGGACAGTCCAACAACTGATATTTTATGAGTATTTGGAGCAGTTGAACAAACATTTGTGTTTATTCAACTGCTTGAAAATTAGGTCACACAGAATAAGGAAGAAGTTGCAAAGGATATACTAAGAAATATAAATCACACTATAACTCTTAAGAAAAGAAGGAAAAATAAAATATATTTAGTATAAAAAATATAAAAACATTTTAAAGAAATAAAATAAAATATATAAAATTGAATGTTAAAATATAATTTTTAATTTAAAGAATCAATCAAATAATAATATCTTCCCCCTTAGTGATGCATATCAATCTCATTACATATTATATACTGTAACATCAATAAAGTGCACCACAAACTATTTTTCACACAGACCCAAATGTAGCAGAAATCTTTTGTGAATCTCTGCAAACAAACTATAAATGCTACAACACTTTATTTTCAATGCCATACATTCTATAATAAAATTCAATAAAATATAAAAATTGGCAATCCTAGTATAGTTACGACAGTTAGATCTCGTACAGATGGACAAACATATTGAATTCATGAACACTTTCAACTATGTTGGAAATCTATTACTGAAATTGTCTTGTAAGACATAATTTACCAAAATAATAAATACCAGCTTTTGGTATTTATTTATTTTTTACATGCTTTCTTTTAACTTACAATTATGTTTGTGTGTGGTAGTCAAATCTTGTGACTCATTTTTCATCCACGTCCTGTTAACATAGAAATTTAAAATTAGGAATATATATGCATTCCTGAGGGCAATACATGAATTGAACATTTTTTTAATTCAATCCGTAAGGGAGGAAATGGTGGACAAATTTTCTTAATGGTTATGTTTGATTTCCTACAGAGAAATCAACATCAGCTTCAAAAATGAGTATTTGTTGAAAAATACTAATGACATGGTTGCCACAATAGTGCCGGATTTTAGTCAACTTGGTGAAACATTGCCAAATTTGGTGCCAAAAATGAAGCCAACTTGGCGATAGCTGGCTAATTTGGCAAAATATTTCCATCTAAATCCCTTAATCTTCCATAATCGAGTTTACCACAATTTAAACTCTGTGCATTTAAAGGGTTTTTTAAGACTTTCTACTTTTTAATGCATTTAAAAAAACATACATATTTTCTACATTTTTGTGAATTTTAATGAAAGCATGTTCAAAAAAAAAAAAAAAAAAAATTGTATTTATGTTTAATATCGACTCTCTGCAAAGCTATTGAAATAAGTTGTAGATGACAAAGGAGTTGTTTTGATTACATATAACAATATAACCAGATAAATCTACCCTATATACATAAAATCCTAATGAAACGAATTTATGAAACAACTGAATGAAACGACTGATTATATTTTACAACGATTTCTCCTAAAATATGGAATACTATGCAATAAAATTAACACCAAAAATCCATATTGATCTGCATATCTCAAAACTGGTAATAGAATTTTTAAATTTGAATTAGTTTTCGAAATATTATTTTTTTTCTAATTTTAATTACATTTCTGTAGTGAAAATCTGTAATGGCAACAAAATTACCCCTTTCTTTTTTTTTTTTTTTTTTTTTTTTATTTTGGAAAAAAAGGGGACAACAAGAAAAACTATAGGGATTATTAGATTTCTTCTCTTTCATCAATTTCAAATTGATAATTGAAATTATCTTTTATTTCAACCGATAGTGAAACAATATTATGATTAAATTATGTTTTTTCAGGTAAATTTAAAAAAATAAAAATCAGATTTTTTTTTTTTTTTTTTTTTTTTTTTTTTTTTTTTTTTTTGTCATGAAAAGTGAAATTATTAAAATAAGAAAAAAATTTTAAAATAAGAATTAAATGATCATGTGTCAAAAGCAGAAAATAAGGAAAATTACGTCAAAATATTTATATGTAAATATTAAAAATGCATGAAAACTTTAAAAAAACAAAATTATTTCATGTGAAACACATTCAAAGGAGATAATTACATCAAAATTCCCAAATACAGTACACTTTCTGTAAGGCGGACTCTGTGTAAGACGGAAATCTGTCTAACTCGGAAAGATTTTCAAGTCCCTGCGAATCCATAGACATAGAGTAAAATTTGTCTAAAGCGGAATATTGTCTACTACGGAAAATTTTTTCAGTCCCAATCGATTCCGCCTTAGACAGGTTTACTGTATTAAATATCGTCATAGTTAAAGAGAATTGACCATATTCTTCCATTCAGTTTGAAACTATAAAAATCGTCATTTTACCATTTATGACGTTGCAGGAATACTGTCCATTATTACACGTGTAAAACATTAATGTTGAATATTAGATTATATTTGAAAAGCTCAAGTAATCATATTCCCAAATACTTTTAAATTAAATAATATATGTGCCCATGAATTTTAAAAGTGAAAAAAAGTTTTAAAAAAATAAATTATTACATGAGCAATGCATTTAATAGTGAAAATTGTGTAATATATTAAAACGATGCATTTAAAACGATTTTCATTGCAAAGAATTTTAATGTGACGTCAGATGGTATAAATGGAGTGCAACTAGCAAATTTGTTTATTTTAGATGATTTGATGCAGCGTAAATACAGGTAAATGTATGTGCAAAATGCTTTTGTTTTTATTGTACGAATTACTATTCGATAAATACATTTTAGAAAATCTGGATATTCATATTAAATAATATAAACAATATACATTGTAAAATATACATGATGGTATATTAAAATAAAGAAAGAATTTATGAATAAGCTATATCTGTTCCTGAAAATACCTAAAACTCGATCAAAACATAAAATATAAGATTAAAAATTTAAAAATACAATGTCTTTCAATACCGTGGTTCTGAAAGATACTCTCAAGCAGACGGAGTTTTTTAACTTTGAAACTAAAAGAAGGATATTGTCCATAGTGTCATTATAAAGGAGAAAAAGATAATGACATTTTTAACCTAACCCTTTTATACAAGCTGATTTTCAAATGTGTAATTGATCTTACTTATCAATCCTGAAAATCGCCATCAGTTGTTGTGACAGCGATGGTTGAGGCTATTGTAATAGAAAAATACCCCATTCAAACGGAAAAGAATGGCAACTAGATTACAAAAGATAGCCACCGCTATATTAATATCATTCAATCTTCCGTAACCTGGTAATATCTTTTAAACAGGGGACATTAACGTATTTTTGGAGTCTCTGAAGCCTGAACAGGGGTTGACGGGCATAGCTTGCAGGGGGCAGAGCACCCTAGTTATAATATATTATTAGTAATAAATAGAAAGTGAAGGTATTATTACCTCCAGTTCCAATGTTATAGATGACTTCTCCATGGCCATTATCTAGCCGCACAGCCAATCGCTGAATTAGCTCATCAAACTGTTCAGCAGATGGACTTACTAATGCTGTCTGAAAAGATTTTACAAAAAAGTTAAATTAATCTACTTTCAAAATTAAAAAAAAAATAACCATCATCAATTAAACCTATTTTTTCAAAAAATTAAATTTACTTATTTTCAATAAAAAATAAATAAAAATAAATCAGGATTAAAAATTCTGGTTTAAACTTTTTTTATAAGTGCCAGAATATACAATACAAACAGTAATTGAAAAATGCTAATTTTCAATTACTTTAAATCTATTCGCCAAGAATTATGCAGGGTTCATACAGAGTTGGGAAGAAAAAATCCAAGGAGTATCCAAAAAATCCAAGGAGCCCAAAAAGTTTTAAGGATTTGCCATTTTTTTTCCTGATGTTTTTATGTGCTGCATCGTTATGTGGTATGCACACTCCAATTTTTAATGCCCAATTTGGAGAGAAAAAAACATTTCAAAAACAAATTTTACTGTATTAGAATCTAATTGTTAGTGCTGAAATTGCACAGTATTCACAATATATTGCTTATACTGATTTTGTAAGTTTAAATACAAAATGGACAATCAACGTTTTTATGCAGTGACCAATGGTCATGCTGCAGGGGTGGTTCTGAGTAAAAAGAAAATTCTGAAATTCACAGCAAATCTTCTTACACAAGAGGGGGGAGGAAGGGGAAATCCACTCTCGACACTAGATATGCGTTTTTCCGCGACTCTTTGACGAAATTCGCGTTTTTTCGCGATCTTTTGAAAAAATTTGTGGGTTTTTTTCGCGATTTTTCTACGAAATTTGTGTGTTTTTTCGCGATCTTTTGACGAAATTTGTGTTTTTTCTCGATCTTTTGACGAAATTTGCCGTTCTTTCGTGATCTTTTGACGAAATTTGCCGTTCTTTCGCGATCTTTTGACGAAATTAGTGCGGTTTTTCGCGATCTCTAGACGAAATTTGCGGGGTTTTTTTCCCGATCTTTACACAAAATCTGCGGGTTTTTTGCGATTCTTTGACGAAATTTATGTTTTTTGCGATCCTTTGACGAAATTTGGGTTTTTCGCGATCCTTTGACGAAATTTTGGGTTTTTCGCGATCCTTTGACGAAATTGGAGATTTATCTGCAAACGATTGACAAAATTTATTTTTTTCGGCGACCATATGTCCGAATTTTCGGATAGGTGACCGATTTTTTAAAATTTTCGGAAATGAATGCCTTACATTTTCGGAAAATTCGGATTAGAATCACCTCTAAGTCATATAGATAGAGATTAATCAAATCCCAAACACTTATGTATATCATATACATGATACATCTTAAAAAAAATTTTAAAAAGGCAAAAAAAAAAAGAAAAAAAAAAGAATGCTAAATGCAACATACAAGAAAAAATATAACAAGTTTTGAATTTATTCTTTTTGAACAGCGATAATCGCTTTCTTTGAAGGTGAAATTTTAACGAATTTTCATATGTTTCGCGATCTTATGATGAAATTCGCATTTTTTTCGCGATCCTTTGACGAAATTTGCGGATTTTTCGCGATCCTTTGACGAAATTTGCGGATTTTTCGCGATCCTTTGACGAAATTTGCGGATTTTTCGCGATCCTTTGACGAAATTCGCGTGTTTTTCGCAATCTTCTGGGGAACGTCTCGTTTTTTCGCGATCTTCTAAAGGAATTCGCGTCCCATTTCGATCGTTTGACGAAACTGACGTTTTTTTCGCGATCTTTCGATGGAAACTGCGTGTTTGCACGATCCTTTGAGGAAATTCGCGTGTTTTTCGCGATCTTTTGAGGAAATTCGCTTGTTTTTCTCGATCTTTACAAAAATTCGCGATCCTTTGAGTAAATTCGCGTTTTTTCACGATCTTTTGACAAAATTTACGAATTTTTTCCGCGATCGATTGACGAAATTTGACGGTATTTTTTGGAACATATTTGCGAAAAACGCGATTTTTGAGATGATTCTTGGTTAAATGCCAAATATCGATAAAATTTTAAATAAAGGTCTGCTAACAGTGTCGAAAAACGGACTTTACAGACCTAATAATTGGAAAACGGACCTAGTGGGAGCCCTGCTATTAAAGTTATACTACCTAATCAATGCTGTGCTTCAGATGAATGACGTGCATAAAGGATTTACCGTGCGTTTTACAATCACGATTTTTTTCCCTCAGCAGCAATATCGCTTGCGTCCGAAGCCGCAATACAATTTAAGGAGTTTCTAAGGAGTGGTTTGCTTATCTAAGTAGTTCTAAGTACTACTTGGGAATGTTTTCATTTCTAAGGAGTTTCCAAGGAGTCTAAGGAGTCTGTGCGAACCCTGATTATGTCAGCATTAGAAATTAGATTGTTTATCCACCTACAAGCAGGGTTCTCGCTGCCGCTCGCCATTGCACCAAATTGAGACTAAATACTTCATTGGGCGAGTAAACGAACAATCAGATTTGCCAAATTGCGAAGGCTCAATTTCTGCTGTTTTTAAGCGTGTGCCAGTACAGTCCAGAATCTTATCCACGTTACTGAACGATTGATGTCACTTTTCATGTTCAATCCCACCATCCCATTTACATTACTCTATTTATAGAGATACTGAGTCAACACCAATTCAACCTAGCAACAGTCACAGATACAGAAAGGATTATGCGATAGGTATTTCCCTATTGTCAGTTGATCACTATCTAAGCACCGGCATCGCGCCGGTAAAATCACTAACAAAATTACTTGCATCAGGCGCCAAATAGAGAAAAGTTTTCCAGATTGCGGCTTTGAAATTAGCCATTTACAGTACTATGATATTTATTAGTTGTGTGCAAAGTACCAGTGGCAGATCAATATTTTCTATCTGTTAGAGTAGAAATCTCATAGCAATTTTTAGTGTATATTTTCATAACGGTAAATCAAAAATCGTCGCTGTTTTGAATTTTTATTATGACTGCTAAAAGAGTGTCTGAAACATTTACACATTTAGGAGACATTCAGAATGTACTTATTTTTAACAGATTCTGTAGCAGATAGTCGAATTTCTATTTTATAAGCAATTACAAAAAATTAGGTCGTTTTAGAACATATTGAGAAAAAGAGACACAGTAAGGGGTTAAAGATAGATTTTTCAGTGTTTCACGCCAAATCTTTTTTTGCTAACATTTTTTTCATTTGGCTACTGTTTTTTATTTCTTATTTGCCAAATCGCGAATATTGATCAAAACCCAGCGAGAACACTGCCTACAAGCTGCTTGCAGGGAGGTTATTGTTGAAGAAAACTATCATTATTAGCAATTAGATGTCTAAAAGAATTATCCTCACAAGTAAAGGTACTAAAGTCCGTGGCGGCGATTTTCGATTTTTATAGCTCATTCGATTTGTCTCATCGAGCTAAATAATTTGCCGCCTCACATATTGGCTATTGAGTTTTACTAATGACAGGAAGCTGGGTCAAAGTTTAAAAATTTGCATAATGCAGGGCTGCTAAAGGCGATATATTTTATATTTTATTAGCACCGCTATTTTAAGAGAAAAATTTTGTTGTACATTTCTCTTGCAGATATTGTCACAGTATATGTGAAAAAATTCTGTTTTATTAAAGGGTGTGAGACAGGATTAAAAAATAGTGCCTGTGGCAGCCTGTAATGCGAGCTGCTGAAAAATAAAACAGTAGCAGAAAAATTTTTTCTCATGCAATCATACGCAGACGTTCTGCAAGTTACGAAGTGACTGAAAAACTGACAAAAGAACCGACAATTTGTGGTTACAAAGATTTTTGCTCATAGTAATTCGGGAAAAAGTATTGACAGGATGAGCAAAACTAGACGAGGACATCATAACTTGCAAAAACCTGCCTGTCAAGTAGCATACGAATATTTTATCTGCAATTACAAATTCTTATAATAACAGCAAAAATATAACATTATAGTTGTTATTGGCCCGCCATTTTGAAACAAGACGGTGGATGAAGCTGGCGAACGAACTCGGTCGAGACATTGGTATGTACTATGTATACACCAAGGTACATCCAAATTGGTTCATAAATACGCCTGTTATCGCGTGATAAAAATCAGGTCATTTCAAAATGTCATCCACGCTAGAAATTCAAAGTGCTATAACTCAGCCATTTTTAAAGATATAAACGAAACAAAAACTGCTCCGGAATCTTTGTATCAAGGTCAAACACATAAGAAAAAAATATTTTTTAATTTTCAATTTTTTGGAAAAAATTTAAATGGCCGCCATTTTGAAACAAGATGGCGGATGAAGCTGGCCAACGAATTTGGTCGAGACATTGGTATGCACTATGTATAAACCAAGTTACATCCATATCGGTTCATAAATACACCTGTTATCGCATGACAAAAATCAGGTCGTTTCAAAATGTCAGCCATGCTAGAAATTCAAAGTGCTATAATGCAGCCATTTTTTAAGATATAAATGAAACAAAAACTGCACCGGAATCTTTGTATCAAGGTGAAACACATAAGAAAAAAATACTTTTTAATTTTCAATTTTTTGGTACCACATTTCAAATTTAATTTTTTTTTTTTAATTTTAAATGGCTGCCATTTTGAAACAAGATGGCGGATGAAGCTGGCCAATGAACTCGGTCGAGACATTGGTATGTACTATGTATAAACGAAATTTCATCCAAATCGGTTCATAAATACGAGAGTTACAGTGTGACAAAGATCATATATATATATATATATATATATATATATACTGCATCCTTTGGTATCAATTACTTTTAGTGATTTCTTAAATGTTTTATTCACCTTAATCTTTACGTTATTATGGTAGCCATGTGCGAGTGGATATATTGAAAAAAAACTGTAATATTAATCGGTATGTTGTGTAATATTTCTATTTTATATGCTATAAATATTTAAATTGGTTTTATTGATTTTTCCATTTCATATTATTTGATTCTATTCTGTTCTCATTTTGAATCTATTCACTTGATTATAATGGTTGTTCGGGCACAGAGAAAAAAAATTTTTTAGCTTTAGCTTTTTTTTTCTCACAGAAAACAACCATATTGCTTATATCATTGAATTCTGTGCCCTTGAAAACGTAATTCAATATATAAGCTTTTCCATTATTTGTCGGTGTCCACTTTCTTCTTTTTTCTTCCATAATAATTCTTATAATAAATTATTTGGCACTTTATTTTATACTTACAGCTTTAATTCACAATATTACGGTTTTTAATGGTGGTAGGTTATGTTTAATTAATGGTTATATATATATATATATATATATATATATCAACTTTTGAACGGAGGGTGGTTTCGGGGTCTGGGGGTCATGATTGATGAAAATATACCAAAATTTTTTTTAATCGCTTTCCTCAGAACGGCTGCAATAGGTAGCTTTTTGTAATGAAAGCTACCTAAAAGTGCAAAATTATCATTCAACTTCAGATAATAGATTTCATTCTGACAGTTATCAGCAAAGTCGATAAGCCTAGCTAGACAATCATCACAAAATGAAAATCTTCATTATTTAAAAAAAAAGACATTAGGGGAGAAGGGGGCTAGTGTGGACAAGGGGTTAGAGTGGACAACTTGAATAATTCTGCTATTCATCAAATAAAATTTCTATATAAATTCAGGTATGTTGGTAACACCGATATAACTTCCATGTGAAGTTAGTTGAAAAAAAAACTTTATAGCTCAGTAGTAATTTATAAAAGAAGATTTTCATCGTGCAAAAGTAAGCACATTATATGTTTTTTAATTACCCATTTTACATATTACTTATTGTTAAAAGAGTTTACTTATTGTTAAAAGAGAATCAAGCAGTTACAAATCATTCAAATAAGTACATAAAACTGTGACATACTTTATCATTTAAACTTGCTGGTACTTCTTCGTTGCTTTTCTTAGCATCTTCATCATTTTCACTTTCATTACCCTTCAAGATAATTTCAGTGAGAGTTTTATTAGTGTTCGGAGTATGATCTACCACAGCAGCCATTTTACACTTTCTTGCGGACAAAATGAAACGAGACTGTCGTAAATAGATGATGATACATATCTGAAAAATAAATACTACAAAAATTAATAATGTGCAAATAACAAACCTTTTTACAAAATATCGCATTTTTAATGTAAAACAATCAACTGATAGAAAATGTTACAATGAATAATTTTTAAAATAATACAATGTTTTGTGCATTAATCAGGATTTTTATTTTTTTTAATGAATCATTGAAAAGCATTACTTGAATATTTTACTCATTTCATTAACAAAAAATGCTGAAGTGTCAACTATCAGTAACTTTAAACAGTAAAATTTACAATACAGAATTGATAAAAACAATTGATAAGTACAGATTACAGTTGAGAAAACCAGAAAAAAAAACTTGGATATTTATTTATTTACTTTTTTTTCCCTTAATTATCCCGCTCTGCTGGTGGAAACTGATCTATGTATATAACTATGCATTGCAACATTTTTTTTCAAAGCTTTTTGCCTTTTAATAGCATAGCATTTCCGTTTACAGCTTAATTATTTTAATTATCAAAATATCCAATGAATCAATATAGCATCATTAAAAATGAATGTCGAATTCCGAAACTTCAGTCAAAGTTTATACCAAATATTTGGTATTCGGCAACTGAATACTTAAATTTTTTTAATAAACATTTTCGCATCTATTAGCTTTTTTAATAAACTTTAATTAAAATTAAATTCTTAATAATTTAATTCAGTTACATTTTTATTCTTAAATGTAATTATACAAAAAAAAAAAAAAATTAATGACCTCTTTTTATTCACAAATTTTTTATTAGGTACCATACCAGTTTGTACATTTAACTATTTTCTGTCAAATTATTCATATTTTATACTTTGATTAATGATTTAACTTTGTGGTGATGAAGATAAAAAATTTGAATGATTTTAACTTAATGGATATAAAAGCTATACGATAGGCATAGGGGTACACATATGTTACATATTTGATGTGTATCTGTACTGTATATTAAAGAAAATATGCATTAAATAAATTTAAATTAAAAAAATAACTAATATAGAAATTAATTAAAATTAAATGATAAGGGAAGGATGATAAAAAAGCACTTAAGACCTTCACTGTTACTTTATATATTTTCATGGGAAGATAAAATGTTTCCTGTCATTTATATTTATTTTTTAATTCTCTTAAAACATCCCAAATTCCATTTTCTTTAGCAAAAGTTCTTTTTACATGTAGTTCTATTTGTGCTACACTGATGTATATATTTTTAAACTGCTCGGGACTAGGGATTGACCGAAGCAGCTATTTTGCCGAGTACCGAAACATTGGTCAAAGTGCATACCGAATATTCGCTATTCGGCAATCGAATACTTAAAAAATTTTAATACACATTTCTGCATATGTATTAGCTTTTTTAATAAACTTTAATTAAAATTAAATTCTTAATTTAATTCAGTTACATTTTTATTCTTAAATCTAATTACACAAAAAAATTTAATGTCTTCTTTTCACTCACAAATTCATTAACCCATCACTTATTTTTTATTATTTTATCACTAGTCAATACCCAAAATAACCTATGAAAGTATTTATACAGGCTATTATTAAGGATAAGGATTGTTAGAAAAACAAAAGTTCATTCAAATAAAAAGAAAAAATGTTGTCATTAAGCGGATTTACTGATTGTCTAATTATAAACGTATAGAATAGGAATGTTCCCAAATACAAAAGGTATATCAATTTGTACATTTAACTATTTTCTGTCAAATTATTGATACATGTTTATAATTTTATTACTATTTTAACATTGAGGTGATGAAGATAAAAAATTTGAGCAATTTTGATGGTTATAAAAGCTATAGGATAGGTATAGGGGTACACTTATTTGATGTATTTTCTTTAATATACACCTTAGATATACAGAGATGAACTCTGATATACTTATTTGAAGTGCATGTTAAAGAAAATACACATTAAATAAATTTAAATTAAGAAAACTGAAGTAGAAATAATTAAAATTAAATGATAAGGAAAAGATAGGGGTACACTTATTTGATGTATTTTCTTTAATATACACCTTAGATATACAGAGATGAACTCTGATATACTTATTTGAAGTGCATGTTAAAGAAAATACACATTAAATAAATTTAAATTAAGAAAACTGAAGTAGAAATAATTAAAATTAAATGATAAGGAAAAGATGCCCACATCTTCCTTACTTTCTTTTTTTTTTTCTCTACCATAGACAGTTGTTTTGATTTCACCCCTATGTAGACTATTTTAGGAAAGAAAAAGTTTTTTTTTATATTAAAAATGCCTTTTGACTTGCTTTTTGTAGTGCAACTGAGCTCATGTACTTAATAGTGAAACTCATTGTTTAGCCTACTCTACTTCTAATTAAAAGAGAATTCTTCTACTTCTAAAAAAATACTTATCTGCAATTATTCGGCCGAATACTTATCTGCAATACTTATCTGCAATTATTCGGTTTACATGCCGAATCACCGAATACCGAATCGACTATTCGGTATTTGGTCAATCCCTACTTGCGACCAACATTCCTAACATAATTTTTAATCTTGTATCACCAGACTTTTAAAATATAAACTTTTACCTAATTTAATCCTAGAAATGCATCGATCAAACAAGGCAAATTTTTCAGGTAAAAAACGTTCATTGTAAAAGAATTAATATTGAATGCTAATTAAACATTATTCAAAATTATATAAATTTGAATGATAAATTTCAAAAATGTGCATTACTATTATTACTTTTATTCTTATTATACAGCTAATACTGCTTATTAGGGTTGAACTTAGTCGTGAATAAAGTTGACACTAAAAACATTTTACACTACTATTTCTAAATAGCAATCGTAGTGGCATATTTCTGTAACATTTGCAACAGAATTATACTATAAAGTATATAGTTTGCAAATAATAATGTTAGAAATTTTTGGTAACATTTCTGAAGCAACAAACGTTCAACTCTACTGACATTATAAACTTTGTTATATTGTTTAGTTGTCTTCTTTTGTTTTCTTATTATTATAATTACCCTTTTCTTTAATTATTATATAAGTGTGTTGCGGCCCACCTAATTTCACAAACATATGATTGCGACCCACAAGAAAAAAGGTTGAGTATGGCTGCCGTAGAGAGTTGAACTGAGCAATGTTCTGTCGTGTAAAGCGAGTTTGTGACTGGTGCATATATGACACCCCCCGTTGCAAAAGGATTAAAATTTTGTGGGCAGAATGCTTAATTTTTTTGGAAAATTCGAAACAGAATCATCCCCTGGGCTAGGGATATCATGTTTAGAATCGACGCACCTTTCTCATGCAGCGAAAAAAATACTTGGTATTGATTTTGACATGCAGGGTAGAATATTTTTAGGTTAGGGGACACTTTCTCAGGATTTTATGAAATTTTTTAATTTGTTTACAAAATAGGGGGAGGGGGCATTTGATTGAGAGAGGTGGATTAACAGTACATTACGGTAGTCTTTTTTTTTTAATAGAAAGTGGTCAACGAGATAATGGAAAAGTACTGAAAAACCTTATTCAGTTTAACAAATAAAGATGAGTAAAAACTTATGGTAAATGGTAAAGTAAATTAATTCTTCCATGAAATAACTAATATCTGCTGGCTAAAAAATAAGAATAAAATATCAAAATTTGATCTTGGATAGAATTAAGCATAATTTCATTGTTATAATTTAGTTATGAGGCTACAATTCTGCAAAACTTTTTCTAGATTACTTTTCAAAAAACACTGTTGAGTAATTAAATTTTAATCTATGTGAATTAAATCAAGAATACGTGAAAATAACCAACAACACTTTACAAACATGTAATTTATTAATGTGATGGTATGATATATAGTGACATATTTGCAGCTACACCAAATGGGAAAAGATTGATGCTAAAATGCATTTATCCCCTAAAAGAAATGCATCTATATTACTTCATACAAATAACTTGCCCATTTTAATTTTAGAAATAAAGTTTTAAATAACAGTTTAGTCATTAAGCATAAAAGTTATTCTTTTAATCACAAAATTTTATTTTTAGAACATTTTTTAAGAGCAATATTTAATAAAATAAGTAATTCTATTAGACTAATTTCATACTATTTACAGGAAACTCAGGGCATCTGAGACAGCACAAATAGGCCATTTTAGCATCTTACCAAAATTTTCAAGATAACAGAAAAATGCGGCTTTTAAATATTTATAAACATATCAGGGTTGGTAAAAAAATCAGTTTTTTTTTCAAAAAAAAAACAACAAAAAAATGGGTTTTTTTGGTTTAAACCAGGTTTTTAAAAATATATTTTCCTATTACATATACATGCACATTTACTGATAAAAATAAACATTGTTGGATATATAAGTAATATAACTTCATTTAAAAATAATTTAAATTAAATAATTACAATCGATTATGTAGAAAATTGAAATCATTTAAAATTTAAACATTTTTAGTAAAAGCTATGTCTTATGTTCCATGAATAAAATGCTCTATACAGTGAAACATTGATACCTTGAAAATCTTAATAAACAATCTTTTGATTACTAGTACTATAAATAAATATATGGTGTAGTTTCATAAATGTAATATACTTTCCCATGGCTATTCAAAGTAATTTCTTTGAAATATTTGCAATTGAGATATCTGATTTTTCTGTTAGAACACTACCTTAACAATTATTATCTTTTATTGAAAGTAAAGCCTTTTATAAAGAAATTCCTGGAGTGATTTGAATTTAGCAGTAGAGTCTTTACACGTTTCAAGTATTGTATATTGCCATTTGACACTTCTCCTGAGAAACTGTCAGGTAAAAAAAAAAGGCAATAGTTAAATAAACAGAAATACCTATTTACCAGCTTTTTAGACTTCTGAAAACATTGATCTTAAAATGGAAATTAGATTTATAAAAGTTGTCACCCACTGAAACATTTAAACAGCCATCAGACTGTTTTACTAAGCTAGTGTTACACAAGCTTTTTTTTCTAAGCTATGTTATAATACATATTACTTTTAAATGTCTAAACTAAAAATTAATAATATATCTTTTTAGGCATTTTTATGGGACTTTTTTCTTATGTCTCATGCGAACCTTATCTCGATTTCTCCAATTTTTTTTGTCAGATCTAAATAGTGGATTCCATTACGCAATAGATGATTTAAATATATCTTATTGCATATTTTGGTTAAAAGTAAACACGTGCTTGGCTAGTACACAATTTTTCAATGTCCTCTTATTCGACTTCATATCTTGAGTTTCTTTCTTATTCTTAAGGCTGTTCTCAAATCCAAAAGGGCAACTTTATGACATAAGTTTTAATTTATTTTTGTTTGGAAATGCATGAAACTAGCAGATGCTATTGTTCAGAAACTATGTAATGGAACTGTGTTTTCCGTTTTGTTTTTGCAAACACAATAGATCGTTCAGAAATTATTGTCAAAGTGGTGTTTTGAACCAAACTTCCACTCGAAAGAAGAATAACACTCAAGGAAGTTTAAAAACATCTTTATCATGTGATCAAAATTGCTTATAACTCAACAGGTAATTTATTTATCAAAAATGGAAAACACAGTTCAATTCCAAATCGCTTCCATAGTCCTGATTTTATATCTTTCCATAAAAAAAATGAATTTGTAAATGTGTCAAAGCATTTTGCACTTGTTGAGTAGAGCAGTTGAGAGCAGCCTTAAAAGATAATCTTCCCGATCAAGAAGATTTTCTTTTACAGCTTGACTGAAATCTTGAAGGTCATTTATGTTATTAATTGTAAATAATCTGCATTTTCTCAGAGGAAAATATTGAATATTTTTAGTCTATTTCATCTTTGCTAAATTCACGTTTTAAATTTTCTCTTTAGAACTTCAGATATGTTCATCAACACATGCAATTTGCATTCTACATGCATACAAATATAACCTAGACTCACTATGTCTCACAGTGACTGCTAGGATAAGACTGTTAAAAATAGAAATTATTTATATCCAATAATTTGAAACACTTAAATTACAAAAATGAGAAAATATATTAGATTTTTTTCTAAAAAACCAGTTGGTTAACCAATTGATTTAAACCGTGTCAACCCTGCTGGTAACAGAATAAAATCATAATGTAAAACCCCAATCCCAATGTAGAAATGTATGAAAAACAAAGGCTTGCTAAACCCAATAGCCATGATACAGCAGAGAAAACTCGCAGCCAATCATTCATTAGCATACAGAACAAAGAATAACCAATGGAGAGAATTACTTATGATTGTGTCATCATTGAGGCATAATGTAATCCTTACTAAATCTTAACTAATCAAGCAATCTAAGAAGTAAAAGTGTATTTTTTAGCTCAAATCTACCATTTTGGCTATTTTTAAAAAATAAAGGATTAAAAAAAAGAAGAAGAAAGAAATCTAACTACTTGTTTTTTTTTTTCTCAGCTGATTTTAGAAAAATTAGTTACTCTGCCATGCTATAAGAAAAGTTTGATTGATTAAAAATGTTTGTCACTTTACAAATTTATTAATTCATCATTTTTCTAAAGCTTTGCTTGTAGCTTCTGCATAACTTGTATTTTGCATTTTTCAATAATGTGTAAAATAAATGAAAACGTTGGGGAAAAAGTGAAAAAAAACCAGAATGTTTTTTTAAAAAAAACCATTTGGTTTAAACCAAACAACCCTGAAACATATAATTGCTAAAAATAAACATTATATAAATACATATTACATACACATATAAATAAATGGTACTACTTGATTATCACATCGACCAATTTCGCCAAACTGTCTGCCAAATTATACAAATTAACATAATTTTTATATTAAATAACAAAAGAACAAATGTATTAGTAAAACATTAATACAAATACAAACAAAACGTCAAATTAACCCCTTCACAGTCGCTTAATATTTGGAAAAACCATAAAAAAAGTACCTATTTATATATTGAAGATATTGAATAATTATAAAGTTTCTAAATAAAATATGCAATTAATTTTTTTTTTTTTAAGGCGAAAAAAAAAAAGATGTTATAGAACAAATTCATATTTGTAGAAAAGCCATCATGTGAGAATTCTGTGTCTTAATGTTTGTTTTACACCATACAAATTAATGCGAATAAAACCTTTATTTTTCACATCTCAGATCTTTATTTATCATCATCAGACACATTTTTACAAATAATATTTGAAATAATATATATACATTAAATTTTGATTATTAATAATTTTTTTATTGTTACATATTTCAGAACATGCAATACAAAGCCCAATATTACAGTCAGCGCAAAAGACAAACCCAAACGGCAATATTCAAAGACTTAACACCAAAATGCCAGTTAAATTTTTCTGGTTGCAGAAGTTTTTTCCAGCAATAAATCTCCAGCCCAGAAATATGACGGAAGCGAGAAATAACGAACGACACCTCAGCCCATGATATTGACGGGAGCGAGAATTAAGGGGTTAAAAATCTCTTGATGACATAAGAGACACATGTAACATGTTTAATGCCAAGTAAATGTGACATATACGATCATCCATTAAATGGCATTTAATCTTATAGTTTGGCGATAGTTTTTGGTCAACGGGATAATCAAGTAGTACCAAAAATCCTATACAATGTTATCTCATTCTTCCTCGTACGCTACATATTAGTTCAATTAAGTATGCAATGCCAGATGTGGGCAAAAAATTCTATCTAATGACATTTCATTCATCGTTGTACACTGTATATTAGTTGAGAAAAAAGGATGTTGACAACAGAAATAGTATATTAATATTATATATAAGTACATATGTGGAGTGAGTTTCAAAACTTGTGTTATCCAAAAAAAAAAAAAAAATCAAGTTTTCTTGTTCTACTGGTGAACCTGCATTGAAAAACACTACAACCTGCAAAAAAACTAGTTTTACCGTGTATTACTGGCATTGTAAAATCTTGGTTTACGATGAAAACCAATGGATGCAGTCAGAGGTTTTTTTTGCGCTTTCCCAAAATTTGATTTTATTAATAAGGCGAGTTTTGAAACTCATGACCTACGGTACTTTTCCAGTACAGGGGCCTAGGCATTTTTTTAAGCTTGGAGAAATTCAGCTGACTGAGTGAGATTTGTTGCTAAATTATATCCATTATTGGCATTTAATCTTATAGTTTGGCAATAGTTTTTGGTCGATGGGATAATCAAGTAGTACCGTATTTTCAGGTGTATGAGCCGCGGCACATACGAGTTTGAAAGTATAAAATATTCTAAGTGCGGCTCTTACGCCAGGGCGGCAGATACGGTGATTTTTTTTTTCTTTTACAGCTATGTCTTATAGCTTTTTTTTTGTCAAACCGATATCTTATGACGCCATTTCCCCCCCTTTGATCAACAGTTTCATGCTCTTGAATTGGTACCAAAATATTATAAAATGTCCCTCAACCGCAGATGTCCGAGAAATGTTATTTGTTTTGTTTATTTTTAAACAATTAGCAGGATGAGTAACGTTTATCTCACCGGTTCTCAAGTTAAAAATGATTACATTTTCTGCCCATCCGTCAAAAATTACTTTATCCTCCGGATACTGGAATGTACAGCTGTTGCGATCTTTTCTTCTAATAAACCCCCTTTCCTTCCACTTGCAAAGCAAAACTGCTCACTCTGTGAAGTTACTGGTCTCTAACTAGAGAAATTTTAAATCCCGGCATAGAACTTTTGTGGAATGGGTCTCCTAATACACAGTAAAAACAGTGCAGAGCAAGATTTTTTCTTTACTTTTTTTCAGTATCGAACTCGGCCCCTAAAATAGAGCCGTACCAGACAAAATGAATTCAAACTTTGAAACCGACCGGGTCAGCAGAATTAGTACAGTTTTTTTAATGAGCCGGGTCGAGCGATAAACAAAATAAACGATCCTGACCAATATAACAAATTAAGGGGGCCGACTTCCGCGATATAAATATTGGGCTATTTTGCTCATGCAAAAACACCGGCTCGTTAATGTAAAACCTAAGAAAGAATTAAAAAAAAAAAAAAAAAAATATGTCGTTCGCATCCCATTATTTTTAAATGATCTTTTTTGTATTGGATAGCTGAGGTCGGCCTCTACAAAGAGTCAATTTTACTTTTTCGATTGTGCTTAGAAGTTTGTTTTTTTTTTTTTTACTAGAATACTTCCACTTTCGAAACTGATTCAGAAAATCAAAGTATACTACGAAAAACATCTGTAAACAAAATCGAAAAAGAGTCTTTTTAGAGATCGGCCTCAGCTATTCGACGCAAAAAAAAAAAAATCATTTAAGCATATTGAAATGCGAACCATGTGTTTTTTTTTTTAAATTCTTCCATAGGATTAACATTAGCGAACGGGTGTTTACCCTTGAGTGAAGTAGCCGATCCACAGGGGGAAAAAAATTAATTAATAGCCTGACATAAAAACTAAAAGTTTGGCCTGGCCCGGAAAACATTTAAAATCTTGGCCCGACCCGACTGAATTTCTTCATCAAAACATTGATTTTTACACTGATATGGTTAAAAATTGTTTTATATGAAGAGTTCTCAACAAAAATACTTATTTTATCTTCTTTTTTTTTCATGTTTATAATCTTTATTTTTATAGAAGCACCTAATAAAATCACTCAAGTACGCATTTATAACTAATAAACAAACGTGTAACTTTGTTATCTCTTGACTCAACAAAACACACTTGATTTCAAATTCACTCCATCTCCTCGGACCGAACGTTCTGACACATCGCCCTATAATGTGTGTTTTGTGTGTAGTTGGCTGATAGTTTCAGTTTTGTTTCTTTGAAAAGAACTTTGAATGCAGTAGAAAAAAGAGGTAACAAGATAAGAGATTTTTTTAATGCAAAGTGGATTCGTGGATTTTCTTATCTTTCCTTAAACTTATGATATATATCTTCATTAGGGTTTGACCGAATACCGAATAGTTGATTCGGTATTCAGTGATTCGGCATGTAAACCGAATATTCGGCTTCGGCCGAATACTTTTAAGTATTCGGCCGAATAATTGCAGATAAGTATTTTGTTAGAAGTAGAAGAATTCTCTTTTACTTAGCAGTAGAATAGGCTAAACAATGAGTTTCAATATTATGTGCATGAGTTCAGAGTTCAGCTGCACTACAAAAAACAAGTCAAAGGCCATTTTTAATTAAAAAAAAAACTTTTTCCATCCTAAAATAGTCTAGTTCATATCTGTATATCTAAAGTGTATATTAAAGAAAATACACACATCAAATAAGTATACCCCGTATGCCTATCCTATAGCTTTTATAATCATTATGTCAAAATCGCTCAAATTTCTTTTCTTCATCACTACAATGTTAAAATATTAATCAAAATATAAATAATCTATCAATAATTTGACAGAAAATAGTTAAATGTACAAACTGATATGATACTTTTTGTATTTTGAGAACATTCCTATTCAATATGTTTATAATTAGACAATCAGTAAATCAGCTTAATGACAACATTGTTTCTTTGTATTTGAATGAACTTTTGTTTTTCTGACAATCCTTATCCTTGATAATACCACGTATAGTTTAATACTTTCATAGGTTATTTTTGGGTATTGACTAGTGATAAAATACTAAAAAATAAGTGATGGGTTAATGAATTTGTGAGTGGAAAGAAGTCATTAAATTTTTTTGTATAATTAGATTTAAGAATAAAAATGTAACTGAATAAAATTATTGAGAATTTAATTTCAATTGAAGCTTATTAAAAAAGCTAATATATGCAAAAATGTGTATTAAAAAGTTTCAAGTATTCTGTTGCTGAATACCAAAGCTTCGGTATACACTTCGACCGAAGCTTCGGTATTCGACAAAATTGCTGCTTCGGTCAATCCCTAATCTTCATCACCACAATGTTAAACTATTAATCAAAATATAAATATGTATCAATAATTTGACAGAAAATAGTTAAATGTATAAATTGATATACCTTTTGTATTTGGGAACATTCCTATTCAATACGCTTATAATTAGACAATCAGTAAATCAGCTTAATGACAACATTGTTTCTTTTTATTTGAATGAACTTTAGTTTTGCTAACAATCCTTACCCTTAATAATAGCCTATATAGTTTAATACTTTCATAGGTTATTTTGGGTATTGACTAGTGATAAAATAATAAAAAATAAGTGATGGGTTAATGAATTTGTGAATGGAAAGTAGTCATTAAATTTTTTTGGTGTAATTAGATTTAAGAATAAAAATGCAACTGAATTAAATTACTAAGAATTGAATTTTAATTAAAGTTTATTAAAAAAGCTAATATATAAAAAAATATATGTTAAAATTTTTAAGTATTCGGTTGCCGAATATCGAATATTCGGTGTACACTTTGACCGAAGCTTCGGTATTCGGCAAAATTGCTGCTTCGGTCAATCCCTAATCTTCATAATAATTATCATCATAATAAATTATGATGAAAAGGAAAGTCTAAATTCTGAGCAAGAAATATTTTAAAACTTACAAAATTATTTTTAAAAATGAACAAGAAAAGATGCGTATGTAGCAAATAAAAAATAAAATCTGCCACAGACAGAATCAATGAAACAGTTATCAATAGGTGAACTGCGTAAAAAAAAAGAAAGAAAGAAGAAAGGAACGTTTCTAGTTATCCTAAAGTGGTTTCGGCAGTGTGAGATCTGCACGGGCCGGGCCATACTCTTTTCTGAAGGTTCTGTCCGGGTTGGGTTAGGGCATTACTTTTTTCCTGAACAATCGGGCCGGGCCGGACCTAACTTATTTTTTCTGTGCAGAGCCTGGACTGGTTTCAATCAGTCTTCACGATCCAAAATTTTCGGTCCTAGCTTTGATAAAGCCCGTATGAAAATCATTGTCTCGTCGTGGCCTGGTCCGTTCAAAGGTCAGTAAAATTAGCCCTGGACCAAAAATGTTTGCAAAAAATGCATACATTTTTAAATCGCCATTATTCTACAATTAAACATTAAAATTTATACTTTTTAAAGAGTAGTAGATTTCATACACTTATTAAAATATAGCTAAATTAAAATATAGTAAAACGAGTAAAAAGAACCTGCCTATGACGGAATCCTGTTTTAAACTGAACAACGTGTTGAGGATCTTGTCTATAAAGTTTTTTTTTTCTTTTTTATACAATTCCGTCTTAGCAGATTTTACTGTATAACATTTTTCAGATTTTTAACACTTCAATACATAGAATATGGATTAACAATAGTAATGATAACTGAAACATTTACATATAAGAAATAGAGATTCATTAAAAAAATAAGTATCACAGCCTGCGGCACTTCATCAATGTTTTGTAGAAATTCACTCGGGCTGGGCCGAGATTTTAACTTTTTTCCGAGCCAGTCTCGGGCTGACTTTTAAATTTTTTACCGGGTCGGGCCAATATTTCTTTTGTACAGGCCGGACCAAACTTTTAATTTTTGTATCGGGCTGGTCCGTGCCGAATTTTTTCTGTGAGTCGGGCAGTCCCGGGCCGAATTTTTTTCTATGAGTTGGGCAGTCCCGACCTAGAAATTTCGGGCCAGGCCCGGAAACTTCGGCCCGTGCAGACCTCTAAGTGTCTCTATATGATATTTCAAGACGTCTAAAATCGGGAAAAGCTGCGGCCGAAACGCTTCCGGAATTTAGATTGTACAAATATCAGTTTCTAGGGTATCAGTTTTTTTTAAACAGATTTTCATTGACACGGCGGGAATTCCAGAAAATACGGTACAAAAAAAAATACTATATATTTATATATATTTGTTTATAATTTTATATGCTTCATATGTTATGTATTTATTATACACGTGAAATTAAAACATAGCATTATATTATAAAAGTTAATTTTATATACATCATAAAACATATAAAAAAGCACAAAACATATATTAAGTACTACATAATATTAAATTTACAGAAAAATATTGCTTAAAAAAAACCCGTAGAATTATAAAATACACAAAAATATAAAAAAGTATTTAAAATTATTATCAAATAATAAAAAAAGCAACTCCAAATGCTGGAGATTGCAACAACCGCATTAAAACATTTATCGTCAAAAAACTCTCGCCATAAAAACCAGAACAGGATATGGAATTCTTCCCAAAAGAGTTATGAGAAATGTAAATCAAACACTTTGAATGATGAAACTTAATTATGTTTTTCATTAAATATTCGAGATATTTTAATTTTTGAAGTTTTATTTTAATGATTTCTTATACCTTCATATAAAATTTCAAAGTGTTAACTGTCAAATAGATTCAGCAAATTAATAAATTTGCCCACATAAAAAACTTATTATAAGAAATAGCAAACTATTAACATAACAAACAAATAATTATTTAAATAAGTAAAAATTGTATTAAAAGCCCATAATAATTAATGAACTTGATAAAATGTCAGGTAAAATTCAATTTTACTAAACACTTAATAATATCATGATCTCGGTGAAAAATCTACATCATGCAATCAAAACGAAAACAAGACTAATAAAATAAAATTCTGTGTATTTTTAAAATAAGAGCATAATATAAAAAGAAATTTTGGTTTGTTTTCTTTGACACGTAGAAAGTTGCATACCACAGAATAAAATTCTAATCACACAAACAGAAACTTCATGGAAATTAATGCAAACATTGCAACACATCTGATGCATCCTGGGGGTTGTTAATGAAAACAGATGATGCAAAAATTTGAAGTATTTCTGGATTATATAATGCGGGAAGTGTTCAGTGAAAATAGGGGTTATGCATGATGTTCATATCAGACACTAATTACAACTTATTTAAAGCAATTTGGCAACAAAGGTATAATATAATAACAAACAAGGCACCTTCAAAGGAAGAAGATAAGAATAATTCCGAGAAAACCGAAACTTAACACACAAATTTGATAATAAGACACGTCACGTGATAACAACAAAAAGTATCGAATCATGTACTCCACTCACAGCTTAGAAATAATACAAAAACAGTACATTTGTAAAAATGGGTGACACAATTTATGTTAAAAATTTGATAAAAATATAAAGTCTAAAGTCAATTTAATGATTAAATACAAAAATTTTAATTAAAATATATATTTTTAATACATAGGCCCTTTAATAAAATGATTAAACACCATAACCATGACTGTGTTTTAGACTTTACAGATCCGATATGCCGAATAAATCACTTTCTTGCGAAGTACCCAGTTCCAGTCAGCTCCGCTCATCAATCAATCATAATCTTCCCGTAAAAATTAAAAATAAATAGTTATTAATTTCAGAATTTCGTCAAAAGCTGATGATTAGCGCTATTTTATTTCTGGTGAAAAATTATCAGCATACTTGGCACTGGATGTATACTTTTTCGGTAAAATAAGATGAAAATTGATTTATCGTGTTTTCGGTCTGATTCTGCTCTGAGGATTCTGATCGTGTTTTGTTTTTGTTGACTCTTTTTTATGTTGATGGCGTGACGTTTAAATTTTTTGTGTTTTGAATCTAAATATTTTGGCTAAGCAAATTGTAGTTATTGCTTTCAAATAAATCTAAGCAAACTGTGATTATCACCTATAAATATTTTTAACATGGAAGTGAACACTGAAGGTTTTTCTCTAGATGTAAAGGAGGTTTTAAACTCTGAATTTGGAAACGATCTAAGCAAATTAAGTAATCTTCAGGAACTGTTGGAGAGAGTAAACAACTATGAAAAGGAACTTGAATCTCAGGTTCGTTAAATTAAATATTCTATCTTTAGGAATCGATTCAGACAAAAATTCTGGTCCCTTCACAAAATTCCATTAAACCCCTTCGCAAAGTTCGTTTTAATAAAGAGGCCCCTTTACGAAATTCGATTTCAAAAATGGGTTCCGTCACGAAGTTCCATTTCATGAACACGAACTCTTCGTTCTTTGTTTCTTTTTTTATTTTCTTAGGATTTTCAATTTGTGAAAGAGCTCTGTATCCTGTGCCGGTTGCCGAAAGAATTCGAAATGTTGCTAAAAGGCTGTTTTAGAATCTTACCAAATTTTTATTATTAGCCTCCGGTACGGTATGCTATTTCTTTCTCCCAGCTTATTTTAAATAATAACGTTACCTCACAGAAGCTAGCTGTAAAACAAAGCATTACGATTAAATACTCTAGCAATTTTTTTAACTTCTAAGCATCGCACATTTTCAATTTTTATACCATCGTATTGGGAAAAAAAAGTTCTTTTAAATGCATTTTGTTTGAAAACTGTATGTCCATTTATTTTTGAAATATTAATTTATTTGTAGTTTTTGAAGCCATTTGCCTAATATTGGCAACGGAAGTACTTCATTTCTGTAGATAGTAAAGGAAAAATAGTTTTAAAATAGTAATTATATATTTTTGTTGCCATTTTCTCGTAACAACAGAAAGAAAATGTAATTAAAATGTGTGCTATTTTGAAAAAAATATAAACAAATGATTTCTGTTAAAACAATGGAGCTATTATATACTATATTTAATTGTAAGTATCTATGAAATAAATCATTAGATAGCCGTTTTTTTTTTTTTTTTTTTTTTGATTTTCTTGAATGACGGAATCTTTTTGCTGCATTTGTGCATTATTTCGCGATAGTGATGTGCTATGCATGCTTTACTGTAGATTTTTAAGAGTAGATCGTAAATGTGGAATTCTTAAGCGGATGCAAATGACGTCATTGTACATAAAATAAAACGTGTGCTTTAAGTCTTAAAATTGAAATATGTTTAGTACTGCAGTAGAGTCCCGCTTAACCGAGTTATTTTCTTCTGATGGACTGGTAGCTTCTATTATTATGAAACAGCCCCCATTCTGACCAGAAAATCAGAGTTCTAACTTTTTACGGCTGCTCTTTCATCTTCACCTAACACTACATTTATAATGGCTGTTTCATAATAATAGAAGCTACCAGTCCATCAGAAGGAAATGAAGTAATGGAAATGCCAGGGACGACACTAAATTCTGAAAAGCAGAATTCCTGTTCTCTAGTATTTTATTTTCATGCAATTCATTTTCATTATTTATAGATTAGTATATATAATTTATATTATAGGAGAAGACGGGGTACAATGAAACAAAATTTACTAATTTTATTTCCCTATCCACAATTTTGCATGCACAAAAATATAATTAATGCATACTTTTAATCTTGTATTTTCCCCATCTAAATAAATTTTTATTAGGTTCTAAACAATATCTTTATGCTTGAAAAATAACAAAAAATAAATGTCTTAGTGTTTCATTGCACTCTGTATGCAGGATTACAATGAAACACATACTGGGGTACAATATAACACTCCAAATGATGGAAGCAATTTTCATTTAATATAGGGTAGATGTGCCAGTAATGGACACCCTTAAGGAATTTCTTTAAAAAATATTTTTTTATTAATAGTTATAATTATTATATTCCAGTTTTTTCAATATTATATTAATCTATCAACAATATTTAACCATTCTTATTTAGCCTCATTTTCTCATATGAATAGAAATTTAATTTTAAATAACAGAAATATATCAAAAGCCCAGTAATGGACACCCTCTGGCCCAGTAGTGGGCACCCTCTGTTCCAGTAATGGACACCCCATTAAAAGTAATAAATATAATTATTTTTATGACTGTATTTAGAACCAGAATTTAATGAATACATACTAATGAAACAAAATAATTATTTTTAAATAAATTTAACAATTAGGATACCAGTAATTAATAAAATATTTGTGATAATCATTTACTGTTTGCATCAATTATTGTAATTATCAGAAGATCGATGATTTAATTATTTTAGATGGATAGTTTAAAATACTAAATATCAGACAATTACAGCTATCAAATTATTGAAACAGTGGTGGATTTAAAAGGTAATTTAAAAAAAAAGTTTTGGAATATTAATGTTTAGTTTTGTGTCACTATTTTTAACAATCTTCCAGAGACTACTTGATATATCATTTATAATAATCAATATTACAAACAGAGTTTCCCCCAGGTTTAAAAAAGGGCAGGGTGCTGCTTGTGGAAAAAGGGCACTTTTGGATTCTGAAGGACATGTTTTGGATTCTTAAGGGCATTTCTTGAAATTTTTAAAGGCATTCTTTTGATTTTTAAAACTACTTTTTAATATTTAATAGACAGAACACTATTTTAAAGACAGCAATGAGTCAATTTTTACTATGCAAGTAATTTTTTTAATAAACAAAGGAGTAAAGGCACTTTTTTTCAGGTGGGGGCAACATGGGAGCTAATTTTTTAAATGAGGGGCAAGAGGGGTGCTATTTTGTAAACCTAAGGGCAGGCAGGGTGCAGCACCCTCCTGAAACTGTCTGGGGGAAACTCTGTTACAAATATGAAAGAAATGATATTGTGAGCTGAATATTTTAAATACTAAATAAAATAATTTCAAAATAAAACTGTAGAACTGATGTTTGAGGCCAATGATCTGCAGATTTACTAGGGCTTAGATGCCGTATGTTCCCTCCGCCGTTGTTGTTTTGAAATGTTTGGCGATTTTTTGTTGGCGTGTTGACGGTGGTTATGGATATGGCAACCTTGATATGTTGAATGTCGTGTGACGTGTTTTTGTGACGTGTCGTTCTGGCAACCGAGGAGTTAATGTTGGAATATTGTGAATGTATTTTGATATCGTATTGTATAGTTCTGCCTTTTTATTTTTATGTGAAATTTATTGAATGTATTTGATTAACTATGTTTTCTGTAGTCCGTTTAAACGCTGTTGTTGAAATAATTAGGAAATATGAGGAAATTTTGACAAGAAAAGAAGGTTTGTTTATAGTTTGTGAATACGTATTGATAAGCCTATTTAGGAAAATGTCGGCGATAATATTTCGAGCTGGATCTTTCAAGAAAGCAGATGTTTGTTAAGGTATGTTGATAATTTTATGTATTTTACTGCTTTTGAGTTTTTTACATTTTGTGATTGCTAGAAAGCGAGAATTGCTGAATTTTGAGAATTCTATATCACGAGAAATGCTGAATTCGGCGATGTTTTTTTTTTCGGAAAATGTGCGCGAAGCGCACATACAACGATTGCTGGTTGCCATTTTACCGAATTTTGTTTTTTATGTGTACTTTTGCTTTAAAAGTTTTTTATATTTTGAGATTGCTAGAAAGCGAAAACTGCTGAATTTTGAGAATGCTATATCTGAGAAATGCTGAATTCGGCGATGTTTTTTTTTCGGAAAATGTGCGCGAAGCGCACATACAACGATTACTGGTTGCCATTTTAGCGAATTTTGTTTTTTATGTGTATTTTTGCTTTAAAAGTTTTTATATTATGATATTGCTAGAAAGCAAAAACTGCTGAATTTTGAGAATGCTAGACCTCGAGAAGTGTTGAATGCAGTGATGTTTTTTTTTTTTTTCGGAAAATGTGCGCGAAGCGCACATACAAGGATTATTGGTTGCCATTTTAGCGAATTTTGTTTATTATTTACATTTTATTTTCGTTAAGCCAAACATGCGTATAAACCGGTGCTTGGCGACATTTACTACTTGGCGGAAAAAGGGTTTTCACGCCAAGAAAATTCCAAGATGGCGGCCGGGGGGAACTTATGACATCTGTTCCTTTACTAGTTTCATGAATAATACCTTTAACTTTCATTAATAGTATTACATTATTTTTTTTTTTTTTTTTTTTTTTTTTTTTATAAAGAAACATTTAAGACAGAAAATGGATTTTTAATAGCTTCTGTAACTTAATTGTTTTTATTTAAACGGAGAGGAATTAAGCCCTATGAGCCCCTCTTTGAAAGTGCTCAAACAGTATTTTCTGCTTCCTGGCTGGTTTGATTGCCAGATTATAAAATATGTGAGGTATATATATGTACTACATTAAAAAAAAATAATAAAATATCGAAATTTTATTAATCACATAAAATAACTTAAAAGCAGCTATTTATAAAAGTTTTGGTGTTATTACATTTTGGTAAGTATAATTTAAAAATTAAATTTGATTATTTAGGTTTGCAGTTAAGCCAAAGTATTTTATGCACTATAAACATTACTAAAATTTCATTTTTAGCAATGTCTACATGAGATGTCCATTACTGGAAAATGACTAATTAACCATCCCAGTAATGGACACCCCCTCTTAAAACCTTAAAAAGAAATGAAATTTTGTAAATAGCCATTAGTATATAAAATTCAAAGTTTTCTATTGCTACTCAAACAAAAACATTCAAATTTTGCAAGAAAATAAATAATATATATAAATTAATTAAACAAAGCCAGCTCTTAACCTCTTGATTAAGATTTTCACAGCAAAACTTTGAAACATTATTTTCTGCTTCCTGATTGGTTTGATTAAAAGTGTCAACAATAACATAATTTTATAAAACATACAAGGGGGGAATTATAAAAAAAATAATTAAAGCTAAATATTTATTAGTTATTTTTTTATGAACTAAAAACATCAAGGGGTGTCCATTACTGGCACATCTACCCTAGTTTATTTTATGAACAATGGGATAAATACAAAAATAAAACTTGATTAATAAAATACAAAAAAGAACTTGATGAAAATATTATAGTCCAAGATGAAAAATAAGATAATTCTATTATAGTAGTTTTCGCTAACGCTTGACTTTCATTGACCTTCACCAGTTAAGACCCTGGTCTTGCGATAACGAAGACATTAAGAGGGGGGAATATAAGGGATAATATAGTAGTCGCATTGTGTCAAATTAATGGTTGTATTTGATCTGATTAGCATGCACATATATGCTTGTAAATTTTGTTTTGTGGTATTAACAGTAATTTTTATAAGTTGAAATGCAAAAAATCTTGCCATGATAATTGTTAGATTTGTTATTTGTGTTAACGATGGAATTACTTATTTGCAGTTTTTATTATTTATGTAATTATATTAATTATAATTTTATTAATCAAAACATAAAACGTTTAATGTTCTAACTTGATAACTATTAATTTAAAAGATATTAACAATTTAATAGTAAACGCAGTTATTAATAATTTTAATAAATATAAAAGTGTGCTGTACTTAATAGGTTTACATAATTATCACAAAATATTACATAGTAATGTTATTGCTAACTTATAAAATAACTAATTGTCTGTTTTTATATCTTTTATTACTAAGAATGTTTTGTCTTTGAGTTGATCCTGTCCATTTACACATTCAAGTGTGTATTTCAAGAGTGATCAGATATTTTTTACACATTTAGTGTCATCAGCAAATTACACATTCAAATGCTTATTTTGAAATTTACACATCAGGCGTGCGTTTTGTCAATTTACGCACCACTTTACCTATATAGGCAAATCATTTTTGTATCACCAGCGTTCGAAATCCTTGGCGGTCTGCTGGTCTGAGACCACTAAAAATTCAATCGGACCACTAATTTAAAAAATTTAGTGGTCTGGAGGACCAGTAACTTTTTTCCCTCTCTGACAGGTAAATTTAAATTTTCCCGTCCCTGAGAAAATCACAACCAAACACAAACCACAGATTTTTATTTTATTTAAAAAAAAATAATAAGTAAAAAAGTGCATTAAAACTTAGTCAGTTAAAATAAATAATCAGAAATAAAATATATAATTAATAATTTTATTGTTTTTGTTTATGTACTGTTTATTTAATTTTTAGCAAATTATAATTTTACATTTTATTATGCCGAAAATTTTTGGTAACTGAAAGGAAGTTTGGTTTATATTCTAGGAGGAGGAGGGGGGGTTTCACTCAAAGGGTTAAAGGTACTTAATAACTTAATAGAATTTTATGTAGCGGGCCAGTGACGATATGTGCGGACCAGTAAACTCTGATGTTTACTGGTCCTTGGGACCAGTGACATTTTTTTATCAATTCTACCGCTGATCTCTGTATTTTATATACCTGTTTTTATGTGTAAAGTTGCATAACATGTTTTTTAGAGTGCATAAATGAAAAATCCATGTAATTTTTAAGATTAGTTACTTGCTGTGATGCGGAGAATTTACAGAAATTATTAATATTTATATTAATATTTATTAATTTATTATTAATTTATTTATATTGACAAAAAAGAAAGTCCAATATTTTTTTTTTTTTTTTTTTTTTTTTGCATTTTTACTCTTGATCTTGAAGATTTTAATTCACAAAGAATTGCTATTTTTCTACTCCCGTAACTTAAAAGTGTAAAAGAAAAAGGAAGGGAAAAGATGATTTTGATGCCGGATTTTTGAAGTTATACTGTATATTACTCCTTTCTAGGGAGTGGAAAATTCCACTCTTTAAGGAATGTATTTTTATAAAAGTCACTCCAAAAACAGTGGAAATGCCTGTCACTCTTTCAAAGAGTGAACTTTTCACTCCTCCCAATTTTAGAGTGTAAGTTACTTATTTTGAAAGTTTCTGGAATCCTCCAACATTTTATCCTCTTAGCCTCTATTTCTTTCAATTTCTTTAAAATAATCGCACGAATTTAGCATCATGTTGCCTAAAATAGGTATAACGACACGACACTTAAGTCTGTTATCAAATTCAAAACTGACTAATTTCTGATCTATTCAAGCAGTTGTTTATATTCTTAAATATACAAAATTGTTGTGAACTTGTATCTAGTGAAAATTTAACTCATGCGCATAAATAAGGATCTAATCTTTAGAACAATTCTATTTATTCCACTCCCCCACTCCTTTTTTGTGAGCAAAATTTTGATTTAAAATATTGTACTTTGTTATTTTAACCTTCTACCGATTGTCAAATTTTGCGGGGTTTTTTTTTTTTCACGACCATTTTAGTGAAATCGTGAGTTTTTTTTTTCCCCACAACCGACTTAGGATTTTGAGATTTTTTCTAACAACTGAATGGGCTCCACCAATATCCGAGACGTTCTTCTATCAAAGCTGGTATAGACGGGAGGTACTGGGCTTGATTCAAAATGAGCTCGTCGGCCTAATAGTTCGGAGTTATCGGTGGTTCTCTTTGAACCTTGCGTAAATGTGAGTAGGGTTCGCTTAGAAATGTAATTATTCAATAATGTGGTTTATCTTTTGCATCATGCTATCCAAAATCGTAACAAAAATTTATGTAAATGATTTTTTGGGTTTTTTTCAACGGTTATTATGATATTTTAAAACAGAGAAAACAAATAACAGATATCTGCGATAAGTGAAAATCATCCACTAATTTCGAAAAAAAGACAACGGTAGCAAAATAGCGAAGAAAAAAAACTAAAAACTATGTGAATGATCATTTTGTATCAACCCTCTTGCTGCGTAATTGTTTTATCAAAATAGCTTCAAAAATTGCGTATTTAACTCCTTCGCGACGAGCGTCTTTTAAGAATTTTTATTCTTTTGCCTTCGGTTTTTCAAAACCAAAATTTTTGTCTGATTCAATTGGGAAATTTCTCTGATTAGATAAAGCAAAATTTAGAATAAAAAAACAACTGGTGGGAATGATCAAGGAGAGTTATTTAGACGGAAAAATGCATCCCCAATGAAATCTCGGGTTGCGCAAATTTTGCTACTTTTACTTTGCCCGAGAAACTCTCGGGTTGCGCAGCGAGAGGGTTAAATGAGTGTTAAAAATTTAAATTCGCATTCCTTTTTTTTTTTTTTAGTTCTTGTATTCACATTAAAAAAGATACAATAATATGTAGGCTTTTAGAATTGAATTGTTTTTATTGATAATTGTTAAACAGTTGTTTTTAAATTTAGAATCGCCATAAAATAAGATTATCTATAATGGTGATTCGAAATAGTACAAGCTTTCCCGTACCGAAACCTTTGTGACTCGAGATGAGGGTGGGAAATTCGTATACAGCGAGAGAGGGTGGACGAGACTCCTTATCTCACTTCAGTATTTAAATTTTTAACAGTCCCCTATTTTCTCCGGGTCAAAGGAAATCACGGAAGGGACGGTAGGATACATGATTTCCATGTCAGTTGTCGAAGGACGAGTGTGAATGTCAAGCGCCCGCAGTTTAGGGATTGACCGAAGCAGCAATTTTTTCGAATATCGAATTCGGTATTCGGCAACCGAATACTTGAAACTTTTTAATGCGCATTTTTGCATATATTAGCTTTTTTAATAAGCTTTAATTGAAATTAAATTCTCAATAATTTAATTCAGTTACATTTTTATTCTAAAATCTAATTACACAAAAAAAATTAATGACTTCTTTCTACTCACAAATTCATTAACCCATCACTTATTTTTTATTATTTTATAACTAATCAATACCCAAAAATAACCTATGAAAGTATTAAAATATACAGGGTATTATTAAGGATAAGGATTGTCAGAAAAACAAAAGTTCATTCAAATAATAAGAAACAATATTGTCATTAAGCTGATTTACTGATTGTCTAAGTTTAATTATAAACATTTTGAATAGGAATGTTCTCAAAATACAAAAGGTATTACATCAATTTGTACATTTAACTATTTTCTATCAAATTATTGATAGAATATTTATATTTTGATTAATATTTTAGCGTTGTGGTGGTGAAGATAAGAAATTTGAGCGATTTTGATATAATGGTTATAAAAGCTATAGGATAGGCATAGGGGTATACTTATTTGATGTATGTATTTTCTTTAATATACACCTTACATATACAGATATGAACTTTGATGTACTTATTTGAGGTGTATATTAAAGAAAATGCATATTAAATAAATTTAAATAAAAAAAAAAAAAACTAATGTAGAAGTAAATAAAATTAAATGATAAGGGAAAGTTGCGCATCTTCCTTACTTTTTTTCCCTCTGTTGTAGACAGTTGTTTTGATTTCACACCTATGTAGACTATTTTAGGAAGGAAAAAGTTTTTTTTAAATAAAAAATGGCCTGTGACTTCTTTTTTGTAGTGCAGCTGAACGCTGAACTCGTGCACATAATATCGAAACTCATTGTTTAGCCTATTCTACTGATAAGTAAAAGAGAATTCTTCTACTAAGAAAATACTTATCTGCAATTATTCGGCCGAATACTGAAAAGTATTCGGTCGAAGCTGAATATTCGGTTTACATACCGAATACCGAATCAACTATTCGGTATTTGGTCAATCCCTAGTATAGTTTAAGAAATACCTTTCATTTTATATTAAATTGGCTCAAGTCAGTTTCAAAAATTAGCATTTTTGCTTTACTTTCAGTTGCTCTTGAAGGGATAGGGGTGGTAGTTTCAACAGAATTTGAGTTTTTTTTTTTTTTTTTTAATGCAAGTTTCTGAAGAACGCACAAATTTAAAACTAGGTTGGAGTCTGTTTATATCAAATACTTCACATTTGACTTCATTTAAATATATGATTTCTCCAACGTAATTTATTTTCTTATGTCATTTATACAGATATACCTTCTGCTTGTGCCATACATTTTGTGTGTGGATATCTCATTCTTAGTACCGCAATGATCAGCTTGAAATGGAAAAAAATATGGATCATCATAATCTTCTTCAGAGTCTGTAGCAGGCAGTTTGTTTGGAAAACAATCCCTTCTTAGCTTTTTTTCTCTTTTTACTTTTTAATTGCTTAACAAGAGCATTTTGAACTGGCCTGGTTAGAACAAAACTCTTTTTTTTTTTTCTGTTTTTCTACTCTTACTTCTAATATATTCTATTTACTACTTTTATTACTATAATGAAACATGTTTCATTGTACTACCCTGTCTGCAAGTGTTTCATTGTACCCCACACTGAGGTTACTAAGTAAAAATTTATTTACAAACTCCTAATATTTATTTTTTTTATTTTGGTTTTGGAGGTATGAAGACAACAACCGAAAGCTACCGTATAGAAAAAAATTATTATTACATATAACAACAAGTAAAAAGAAACAAAATTATTTTTAATAAAGAAAGCTACTTTCAATGGTGTAAAACCAATAATCTTCTATTGCTACTGTTGTAGAAGTGTGAATGTATCCAAATCACATCAGTAATTGGAACATATAGTTGTGTATAACATTTATAAATTGCAACTCTCTGTGACAAATTTGACTGATTTTACAAGTAATGTTTCATTGTATATACCCCTTCTTCCCCTAATACACATGATATTTCAATGTTTTTGGTTTATAAAAAAGTAACCAATAAAAATTTACCTTTTATTATTTTTTCACCCCCCCCCCCCCCCTTTGCATATTTTATAATCTTGGATTATTGTTGACACTCTCAATCAAATCAATCAGGAAGCTGAAAATAATGTTTTGAAGTTCCACTGTTTTTCAGTGAAAATCTTAATGAAGAGCTGGTTTCATGTAATAAATTTATATATTCTTTATTTTCTTGCAAAATTTGCAACTTTTTATTTTGGTAGTAATAGAAAACTTTGAATTTTATATACTAATAGCCATTTATAAGATTTCATATTCGTTTATTTAAAGTTTTTTAGAGGGGTGTCCATTACTGGGATGCTTAATTAATCATTTTTCAGTAATGGACACTCCATGTAGACCCGGGTGCAGAATCGGCGCAACGTTGCGACGCACGTCGCAGACTCTTGAGAAGGCCTGCAGACTATTTTTCAACTGTTAAAATTTAGAAAAAAAAAGTTTGTTAGAAATTATTTGCCATGTGCCATAATAATACGATCTACGCCACATGTGATTGACGAAGCTCCGATTCCCTTTAAAATATAAATAATTCACGGAGAAAACCCTAGACACGCGATCGTGAAACGCCCATTATTAAATGAGTCAATCATCTTAGGGGTGATTTCTTTAGAAATTAAAAAAAAATCGGTCATTAGTCCGAAAATTCAGACGTAAATATCACGAATTTTGATAAATGTTCGCCGAAAAAACAATTTCGTCAATCGTTTGCAGTTAAAATAGCCCATTTCGTCAAAGGATCGGTAAAAAAAAACGTGAATTTCGTCAAAAGAACGCGAAGAAAAAACGAAATTTTGTCATAAGATCAAGAAGGAAACGTCAATTTCGCCAAAGCCTGGCGGAAAAAAGCGACTTCTGTCAAATGATCGCGGAAAAAACAAGAACTTCGTCAAAGGGCTACGGGAAAATAGCAACTTTCATCAAAGTATTGCAGAAAAACGCAAATTTCGTCAAAGGATCGCGGAAAGAACGCGGATTTTATCGAAGGATCGCTATAAAAATGAGATTTTCGTCAAAAGATCGTGGAAAATAGGCGAATTTCATCAAAAGGTGACGAAATTTTGGTCATAAGATCGAAAAAAAGCCCATTTCGTCAAAGGGCTTCGAAAAAATAGCAACTTTCCACAAAGGATGGCGCGAAAACGCGAGTTTCGTCAAATGATCGGGAAAAAAGGTTAATTTTGACAAATGATCGCGGAAAAAGCGTGAATTCTATCAAAGGATTGCAGAAAAGTGCGAATTTCGTCAAAAGATCGCGGAATAAACGCAAATTTCGTCGAAAAACCGCGGAAAAAAGCGAATTTCGTGCAAAGATCACTAAAAAACGCGGATTTCACTAAAAGATCGCGAAAAAACACGTATATCGTCAAAAGATCGCGGAGAAAACGCGAATTTTTTTCAAAGGATCGGCAGAAAAAACGCTAATCTAGTCAAAAATCGCGAAAAAAACGCGAACATCGTCGAAAGATCGCGATAAAAAAAGGCGGACATTGCCGAAAGATCGCAATAAAAAAAAAGGCTGGACATCGTCGAAAGATCGTGAAAAAACACTCATTTCGTCAAAGGATCGAGGAAAAAAAGGTGAATTCAGTCAAAGATTCGCGGAAAAATTTGCTGCAACATTGATGTTTTTACAAGATTTTTTTACAGCTGAGTGGCAGGTTTTAGTTAGCCATGTTTTGAGTGAAAGCATGTTAAATTTTGAATTGCGCAACTAGCTGAGATTAGTAAATAAAACATTGCATTAGAATTACTTATAGTATTTGCATGAATTACTCAAATTTGATTTTCTAAGAATTTCACTCTGCTCCAATAACAGCTTTTATTGCTAAAAAATTAGATTTTTGCTGCTTCAAAGTGGCTTTAGTGCACTTTCATCCCTGTATTATCACATCTATATACAATTTTTGATATTATCACATTGTATCAATCTTTTCAAAAATTTTAGAAATTGGTGATCATGTTATTTTGACTGTTCTTCTGTTTTCAAACTTCACAGAAATTTTGACAAATTTTATGAAAGCTTTTTCAGAAAGCGTGTTAAAAATTTTGAGGACAAAGGTAAATTATTTCAAAAAGTACTTTCCTTTTATGTTAATCACAAATACTGGGGGGGAGGGGGGGGGGAGAGTGTACGAGGGATTGGAAAGAGGGCGTTTGTCTTTAAGTTCTGCAGACTGTTTTTAAAGTTTCTACTTGTGTTGCAGACTGCAGAAAAAAATTCTGCTGCTGGGCATGTAGACATTGCTAAAAATAAAATTTCAGTACCTCATGTTTATAGTGCAGAGTTTCTCCCAGACAGTTTCAGGAGGGTGCTGCACCCTGCCTGCCCTTAGGTTTACAAAATAGCACCCCTCTTGCCCCTCATTAAAAAAAATTAGCTCCCTTGTTGTCCCCACCTGAAAAAAGTTCCTTTACTCCTTTGTTTATTAAAAAAAATACTTGCATAGTAAAAATTGACTCATTGCTGTCTTTAAAATAGTGTTCTATCTATTAAATATTAAAAAGTAGTTTTAAAAATCAAAAGAATGCCTTTAAAAATTTCAAGAATCCAAAACATGCCCTTCGGAATCCAAAACATGCCCTTCGGAATCCAAAAGTGCCCTTTTCCCACAAGCAGCACCCTGCCCTTTTTTAAACCTGGGGGAAACTCTGATAGTGCATAAAATATTGTGACTTGACTTAAAACCTAAATAATCCTAATTTATTTTTTTAATTAGACTTTCCACAATATAATAACACCAAAATTATTATAAACAGGTGCTTTTAAGTTATTTTATGTGGTTAATAAAATTTCAATATTTTATTCTGCTCTGCCTTGCATATTTTATAATCTGGCAATCAAACCAGTCAGGAAGCAGAAAATATTGTTTAAGGGCACAGTCAAAGAAGGGCTCATAGGGCTTAATCCCTCCCCATTTAAATATAAACAATTAAGTTACTGAAGTTGTTAAAAATCTGTTTTCTGTCTTAAATGTTTGCTTATTCATTTCTGACAAAAAAAAAAAAAAAAAAGTTATATTAATTAAAGTTATGGTAATCATGACACTAGTAAATATACAGATCAGTGGCCTCAAGCATCAGTTCTACAGTTTTATTTTGAAAATATTTTATTTAGTATTTTAAATATCCAACTCTCAGCATCATTTCTTTCATATTTGTAATATTAGGGTCAGGTGGGGGAAAGTGGTGGTAAAATCAAGCTTTTTTTAGAAAAGGCCCTAAAATCAAACTATTAAATTTATTTTAATGAAACTTTTGATGCATTTTCTATACATGGGACTCATATAGATTAAACATGAAGCATAACCACTCAATTTTATTCGATTGTTTTCTGACAGTGATACATTTAAAAGAGCATGTTTTGATACCACCACTTAACCCCATGTTGGGGGAAAGTGGGGGTAGTTCCAAAATTAGTGTATATTTAAATAAAAATGTGTAAATATTGTTTTTTAAATAAAAATACACTGAAATAAATGTATCTTAATTATTTTTAAAGGTACAAATGCACAAAAAAAAATATTTTTCAGATATTATTTAATTAAAGAAATAATGTCCATGGCTATCAAAATTAGGTTCACTTAGTATGTAGCATATATTGCTGAACTCTGTATAATCTTCACCACCAAATAGCAAGAAAAGTCTAATAGTTCCCCAATGGTGACGTGACTTATTCACATGCTTTATGTGATATAATGTATTAATTTTTATCACTTGGGCGATTATTTTAGCTGATCGACTTTTTGACGGTATGCAATGAGCATAAACAAGATAGTTTGTAAACATCAAATTTGTTTCCAGTTTCTAAAACTAAAATAAGAATAGTTGCCATAATCTCAATATATGTCTCTAAAAAAGAATTAACAAAATATCTTAATTTAAAAGAGAAAATAGATTTTTTTCAATATACCCCCACTTTTCCCCCACCTGACCCTATGTAAAAAATAACTTTTAATTTAATTGTATTATCATATTAAGATTAAAATTTATAAATAAAGCCTATTTTTTTAGATTAATACTTTTATTACAGCCCATTTTTAAAAATTAATCACATCTACAGTCTAAAATTGGATCATGATACAACATTGAGCTAAGCCTAACTATACCACCACTTTCCCCCACCTCAGAAAAAAAATCATAAAAAATTGAAATAATAAAATAATTCTTACCTTGATGCATGAATCTGTTTTTAAGAAGTTCTTCTACTGAAATGTATCAAAATATACTAATTTTTTCAAGTGAGAAAGGATCAAGAACAAAGTTTATCAATACCATGTGTTAAGAACAAACTGCACATATATGTAAACAAGATGATAAACAACAGTAAACTTGTTGCCAGATTTACAAATCTTAATAGAAATATCTGTCACAAACTACAATTATGTATTGAAAAAAAAGTAAAAATAAGTACATTTATTGTGAAAAAAGTGCATTTTTTTAGATTACCACCACTTTCCCCCACCTGACCCTAATTATTACAAGTAGTATATCAAGTAGTTTCTGGAAATTTAATTGTTAAAATAGTTAGAGTACCTACCGATGATTTTTTTCAAAAATCATTATCAACAATGCTTTTATACTTCTGCTACGATAAGTACCTCAGCGCACCTCAACATCTTTGCTGAATGCCCGAAAATCAAAATTTGTGTAGTATAACGGGAAAAATGCGATTTTCTCAAAAACTTATGTGACCTAGGGTAATTGCTATAGTTTTCCTGCAAGGTTTAAATTAATGTCTACTACCTTTAATTTTTTTCATAATTTTATTTTCAGCAGATTCAGAAATAGAAGGAGGGAGGGGAGGACATATTTTCGCACTACATTTTTTACAATATCTCCGAAAATATAATACGTAAAATTAAAATAAATGTATTTTTGAGTTCAGAATTACAAATGCTTTCACACGATATACAAAGGAAAGATTTTCTTTTCCAAGTAACTTAATTAGCCGCTCTACATTTTTCCTAAATATATTTCTGAATGTTTAATAATCTGTAAATATGGTTACTATTCTTTATTACTTCCCCCAATTTGAACTTTCCACGTCCCATAGTTTACGACTACATGAGTGAAACGACTGTGACAGACAGACACAGGAGTGATCGGTATTACTTAGTTATCCCGTCGACCAATTTCGCCAAATTATACAAATTGACATAATTTTTATTTTAAATAACGAAAGAACAAATAAATTAGTATAACATTAATAAAAATACAAATAAAACATCGAAATAAAAGTTACTTGATGACGTAAACCCATGTAGCAACTAACGAGTGAATGTGACATTTACAATCAACCATTATTGGCATTTAATCTAATAGTTTGGCAATAGATTTTTGGTCGACGGGATAACTATTTAGTACCGAGTGATCTTATAATGGTTCCTTTTTTATTTTTTAAGTACTGAACCCTAAAAGCAGATATGAAAACAAAATTTAAGAAATTTTTCGCTTGTTTTTAAGAATTTATATGGAACAGATGTGTTAGAGGTACGCAGATTGAAATTGGCAAAAAAAAAGGAAAAGTTGTTGCAATGAACCGTTATTTGCGGCAACTCAGATTTACAGCAACCATAGCTATTTTTCCAGCTATCAAAAGTAAAAAAGTCACCAACTTTTAGTGATAAATCACTCTTATGGTTTTGTAAATTTTGGCAAACCAAGTTTTTTCTGTACAAGAGGGAAGAAGAGGAAGAATCATTGGCACACATATTATTTTATTGACGTTAAAAAGTAGTATTTTTTTTTTATATATATATAAATTCTTAAGCTTTTTCTGAGGTGTGATGATGAGGATATCTTATTTTTTTAATACTGAATCTTCGTTTTATGGGAATTTATTGACTGCAGCATTACCGAACTTCTCATTTTTTCTGATCCTTTTTTTTTAAACACTTCTATCTACAATGCATTATGATTCTGGTTATAAATTTTTTCAATCTATTTTTATAACTGTGTTTTCCCTGCACCCTATGTATAAAAATTTTCAATTTTTTTTCTTTTGAATCAAAATTATTTCTGTCCTTTTTTTGTTTCTTTCTAGCACGTGCAATAATTTTCAAAAAATCTGCATCACTCTGTAAGAAGTTATTATTTTTTGTATTATGTTTTATCAAATGAATGGAACAGATGTCATAAGTTCCCCCCGGCCGCCATCTTGGAATTTTCTTGGCGTGAAAACCCTTTTTCCGCCAAGTAGTAAATATCACCAAGCACCAGTTTATATGCATGTTTGGATTAACGAAAATAAAATGTAAATAATAAACAAAATTCGCTAAAATGGCAACCAGTAATCCTTGTATGTGCGCTTCGCGCACATTTTCCGAAAAAAAACATCACTGCATTCAGCACTTCTCGAGATGTAGCATTCCCAAAATTCAGCAGTTCTCGCTTTCTAGCAATCTCAAAATGTAAAAAACTTTTAAAGCAACAAAATTCGCTAAAATGGCAACCAGTAATCGTTGTATGTGTGCTTTGCGCACATTTTCCAAAAAAAAACATCACTGCATTCAGCACTTTTCGAGGTGTAGCATTCTCAAAATTCAGCAGTTCTCGCTTTCTAGCAATCTCAAAATGTAAAAAACTCAAAAGCAGTAAAATATACATAAAATTATCAACATACCTTAACAGACATCTGCTTTCTTCAAAGATCCAGCTTGAAATATCATCGACGATATTTTCCAAAATAGGCTTATCAATACGTATTCACAAACTATAAACAAACCTTCTTTTCTTGTTAAAATTTCCTCATATTTCCTAATTATTTCAGCAACAGCGTTTAAACGGACTACAGAAAACATAGTCAATCAAATACATTCAATAAATTTCCCATAAAAATAAAAAGGCAGAACACTACAACACGATATCAAAATACATTCACAATATTCCACCATGAACTTCTCGGTTGCCAGAACGACAGGTCACACGGGATTCAACATATCGAAGTTGCCATATCCATAACCACCGTCAACACGGCAACAAAAAATCGCCAAACATTTCAAAACAACAACGGCGGAGGGAAGATACGGCATCTGTTCCAAATGAATTTTATGATTATTTTCTATATAATAATTTAATGTTTAATTAGCTGAGATATTAACCTTAAAGGCACAGGCGGTTTGCACATACATAATGAAATGGTCGGCATACTCTATGTACCATCGGCTTTTAAAGCCTTAATAACTTTTAATGATATATTTGTGTAATACTATGTCAAGTAGCAGTATAAAAGAAATAAACATCAAATTGTTAAAAACAGACCAATTTAATTAGAATTAATCACATAAATACTATGGGATTTGTGACTAGTTTGCACTGAGTAGATCTCTCAATACACCTCCCGTGTCTTTAAAAGTTAATTAAAAACCTATTTAGAAAAACGCTGCACGGACCAACACTGTAAAAAGAAAAGATTATTATTATGCTGAATTTAGTTTTATGAAATGCCAAATGAAGTTTAAATATAACTCTACATTTATTGTCAGTACAGGATCAAGTTCATCATAAACAGATTAGGATAAGATTTTTAAAAAAGTTATACGGAATAGCAATATTTCATATTATTTAGGCTTCATATCTCTTTGAACTTTTATGGTATACCCATTCATACTTTTCTAGTTTATCCCTTTAAGACCTGACTTAACAATTGTGTACATGATCCTAAGGAAAAAGAAAATACATTTTCCTCAGCCGAACCTGCACCAGACTGTGGATCCTCCCTTGACATAACCTGACATCAGAATTTTTTTTAAATATTTTTTTCAGTCAAATATGATCCTATTAATTAAGGTTAAACTAAACACCAAGACTTCTATTTCTACTGAAATCTTCAAGTCTTATTGTTTCTTATTACACAATTGTGTAAGTCAGGTCTTAATTCAGGTATATCCAACCCTATGTTGTATAGTTTTTTTACAAAGTCTTATTATTCTTTTAGCAAGAATTTTTTTTTTTAAATAATACAGTTAATAATTCATATATTTATTGTACGGAACCCTCTGAGCATGAGTAATACTCGCACTTGACCGTTTATTATAATTTAGCAACAAATCTCAGTGAGTCACCTGAATTTCTCCAAGCTTAAAAAAACTTCCAAGGCCCCTATACTGGAAAAGTACTGTATATATGAAGACATGAATTTCAAAACTCACCTTATCCAGAAAATCAAATTTTGGGAAATCGCGAAAAACCTCTGACTGCATCCATTGGTTTTCATTGTAAACCAAGATTTTACAATGCCAGAAATACACAGTAAAACTAGTTTTTTTTTTTTTTTTTTTTTTTTGCAGAATCTAGTGTTTTTTGTTTTTTTTTATGCAGGTTCACCAATAGAACAGATTGATGGAGAAAACTTGATTTTCTTATATTTTGGATAAGGCGAGTTTTGAAACTCATGTCCTCATATGTACTCATACTCATATATAATATTAATATATTATTTCTGTTGTCAACATCATTTTTTCTCAACTAATATGTGTACAATGATGAATAAGGTAGGGATGCAACGAATAGTGATTTGGCCGAATACTGAATATATATCTATTTTATTGATATTTTCCACGAAAGGATTGCCAGTGATTATATTTTAGCGATATTATCGTTGGTTAAAGAATAGAAAGGGCTATATCAGTTAGAAAATAATGTAAACATCTCGCAAAATAAAAGAAAAAAAGCTTATTTTTTAATTAAAAAATGGAACAATCAAAAATCCTTTTAATGAGAGATAAATTTAAATAACAAATACAATTAATTTAAACATGAAATAAACGTCCGTAATGCTTAAAATTGAATTCAGTGTGAAATAGATACAACATTTGGCGATTTATCGCTTGGGCCAGGTTAAGAAAAATATGTACTAATTGACTAATTACTAATTGATCCAGTCAACCAATTTCTCCAAATTATACAAATCATCAAACTATTCACCAAATTATACACATGGAAGAATGTTGTCACTCTAAAATTTTAAGAAAGGAAAATTAATGAATTTAAATTAAAAAAATCACTAAAGAATAGTGTTATTCTTTGATGACGTTCACTTATGGCGTATAGCGACATACCAAATATAAAATTTGGTTTTTTTAGATAATTTCGGACAAAACAATACTAATAGTTTACGTATTTAGATGCAGAATTATTAAATTTTTCCAAACCTTTTACAATTAGCCAAAAAGTACCTTTCTGCACCAGGAAGTACCATATTAACACAGTGGTTAGGGAGTTGAATTCGGAAATTATTACGGGAAAGCTGGAAATTGTTTTAACCCCTTCAGTTTAGGTCTAGAATGAATATGCTATGTTTTCCCCCTCGTACTAGGTGAGCGTTAGGAATTATACATTGATTTATAGTGAAAAAAAACACGTTTTTTTTTTTAAATACCATATAACACTATCTCGAAATCACTAACTTTTTCAAAAACATTGTCAGTACAAATGTTGTAGAGCTTAAAATTCTGAGTAAAATGAGTACCTACACTTAATACTTTTGTTGAATATTAAGGTCACAATTCTACTTTAAAGTTTTAGCACCGTGGTCAGAGGGTTGAACTCAGAATTAATTAGGGGAAAACTGGAAATCGTTTTAATCCCTTCAGATTAGGTCTAAAATGAATGTTCTATGTTTTCCCCCCTCGTACCAAGTGAGCATTGGGAAATATGTACGTATTTACATTCGAAAAACATGTTTTTCCTTAATATTTTTAACAATATCTCAAAATAGTTAATTCTATCAAAAACATTGTCAAATCAAAGGTTGTAGAGCTTAAAATTCTGAATAAAATGAGCACTCATATTAGTATTTTTGTCATTATGTTCATATGACTGTATTCATTCATACATATTATTTCTGATGTCAACATCCTTTTTTGTATGTACAACAATGAATGGGGTGTTATATAAAAGGTTTTTGAACAGGCTTTTCATATAGAACACTCATATTTCGTTAAAATAAGTTGTTTGCTTAAAAAATTGCAGTTAATTATAAATTAAGGGGAAAAAATATCAGGAAATAAACTCAAAGACTGCAGTGTGAAAGCATTGCACGGGTCTGCGGGTATAATATATTATATTAATTATATATATGTATATCTTACCAAATGCCAAAAGATCACAACCCTATCTAAACATTTATTACACTAATTAACTCGACAAATTTTCTGGCACAGGATATGGGACTTTTTCTGTAATTTGTAAAGAATCTCACCAAAAATGAAATTTTAATAATTTATTTTTTTTTTTTTTTTTTTTACTTTAGAAAAAAATATTCTAATCTATAGTTTCAATTCAATTAACAGGATTTCATTTTTCATTACAAAACTTTATTTTTTTTTTAAATATGTTGTAAATTTCATTATAATAATTTTTTTTTTTCCTTAACATGGGAAACCAAGGAGAAAAAAACAAAACTGAATCGACCCCTGATTTTGTAATTTAGAGATATTTTACTTATGATTTTGAGTTGCAGTTGAATATTTTTGTAGTTCTATAAGTTTTAAAGTAAAGCAAATAACTGAAAACAGAGCTTAATATTATTTATCTAGCAAACTTGTTGAAAGATGCCTAGGTGAACTCCTGTTAATGTACAAAAAGGTGTACTTATCATATTTTTAACAACAAGCAGCCAAACAATTTTCTGTACCACTGCCCAGTGGCAGAAACACGGCGACATAATCGCGGACACAAAAAATCTTTTGCGGACAATTATTATCTCCACTAATGAAGTCAATTTAAAAATTTGTCCGCAACTTTCGGACAATTTTTCCCGCGTAAAAAGCGCGAATTTTGGTTTAAAAAAAAAGCGCGTAAAAAGTGTGAATTTTGGCAAAAGATCGCGTAAAAAGCATTAATTTTGGCAAAAGATGGCGTAAAAGTGTGAATTTTGGCAAAAGATTGCGTAAAAATCGTAAATTTTGGCAAAAGTTCGCGTAAAAATCGTGAATTTTGGCAAAAGATCGCGTAAAAAACACGCATTTCGGCAAAAGATCGCGTAAAAAGCCCGAATTTCGGCAAAAGATCTCATAAAAAGCGCGAATTTCGGCAAAAGATCGCGTAAAAAGCGCGAATTTCGGCAAAAAATCGCATTAAAACGCGAATTTTGGTAAAAGATCACGTAAAAGTGTGAATTTCGCAAAAGATCGCGTTAAAAGCGTGAATTTTGGCAAAAGATCGCATAAAAATCGCGAATTTTGGCAAAAGATCGCATAAAAACGCGAATTTTGACAAAAGATCGCGTTAAAAGCGCGAATTTCGGAAAAAGATCGTGTAAAAAGTGTGAATTTCGGCAAAAGATCGCGTAAAAAGCGAAACTTTGGCTAAAGATCGGGTAAAAAACGGGAATTTTGGCAAAAGATCGCGTTAAAAGCATTAATTTCAGTAAAGATCGCGTTGAAAGCGCTAATTTCGGTAAAAGCGTGAACTTTGGCAAAAAAATTGCTGAAAAAACGCGAATTTCAGCAAAAGATCGCATTAAAAGCGCGAATTTTGGCAAAAGATCGCGTAAAAAGCGCAAATTTCGGCAAAAGATCGTGTTGATGGCTTGAATTTTGGCAAAAGATCGCGTAAAAAATGTGAATTTCAGCAAAAGGTCGCGTTAGAAGCTTTAATTTGGGCAAAAGATCCGGGTGAAAGGCGTGAATTTTGGCAAAAGATCGGGTAAAAAACCTGCATTTTGGCAAAAAAGCGCGATTTCGGCAAAAGATCGCGTAAAAAGTGTGAATTTCGGCAAAAGATCACGTAAAAATCGCGAATTTCGGCAAAAGATCGCGTAAAAAGCACAAATTTCGGAAACAGATCGTGTTAATGGCTTGAATTTTGGCAAAAGATCTCATCAAAAGGATTAATTTCAGCAAAAGATCGCGTTAAAAGCGTTAATTTCGGTAAAAGCGTGAATTTTGGCAAAAAATCGCGAATTTCGGCAAAAGATCGCATAAAAAACGCGAATTTTGGCAAAAGATCGCGTATAAAGCACAAATTTCGGAAATCGTATCGTGTTAATGGTTTGAATTTTGGCAAAAGATCTCATAAAAAGTGTTAATTTCAGCAAAAGATCGCGTTAAAAAGCTTTAATTTTGGCAAAAGATAGGGTGAAAGGCGTGAATTTTGGCAAAAGATCTCATTAAGAGCGCGAATTTCGGCAAAAGATCGCCTAAAAAGCGAAATTTTGGCTAAAGATCGGGTAAAAAACGTCAATTTTGACAAAAGATCGCGTAACAAGCGCGAATTTCGGCAAAATATCGCTTTAAAAGCGAATTTCGGTAAAAGCATTAATTTCGGTAAAAGATCGCGTTAAAAGAATTAATTTCAGTAAAAGATCGCGTTAATTCCGGTAAAAGCGTGAATTTTGGCAAAAGATCGCGTAAAAAGCGCGAATTTCAGCAAAAGATCGCCTAAAAAGCGCGAATATCGGCAAAAGATTGCGTTAAAAGCTTTAATTTTGGCAAAAGATCGGGTGAAAGGCGTGAATTTTGGCAAAAAATCGCGTAAAAGCGCGAATTTCGGCAAAAGATCGCGTAAAAAGCGCGAATTTCGGCAAAGGATCGTGAAACAAACGCAAATTTCGTCAAAGGATCGCAAACAAAGCACAAATTTTGTCGAAGGATCGCGGACACAATGCAAATTTCATCAAAAGATCGCGGAAAATGCGAATTGAGTCAGAGGATCATGAAAAAACGCAAATTTCATCAAAGGATCGCGGAACAAACGCGAATTTCGTCATAGGATTGTGGAAAAAACACGAATATTGTCAAAAAATCGTAAAAAAAAGAACCCGCAAATTTCGTTCAAAAATTGCAGGAAACACGCGAAATTTGTCAAAAAGTCATGGAGAAAACATGAATTTCACCGAAGAATAACAAAAAAAAAAAATCATTTCCTCAAAAGGACGCAGAAAAGAAAAAATCAAATTTTGTCAAAGAATCACGAAAAATTTCGTCCAAAAATTGCAGAAAAAACAATAAATTCATCAAAAGGCCATGGAAAAAATGTGAATTTCACCAAAGTGCAAAGAATTACAAAAAAATAATTTCCTCAAAAGGCCGCATAGTCCAGTCAAATTGTCAAAAATAGATGCAAAAATTCTGCTAGAAGATTTTATGTTTTTAAACTGTTTATGGGGATGCTAATAACAGGAATTAATTGTTTCCCAACAAAATATCTCGAGGCTAAACTTTGTGGAGCCAAAAAACCACGAAATTTTCGGACTTTTTTCAGTTTTTTGCCTATAACTCGAAAATTATAAAATTTTTGTGTACCATACTCTATTACAAAAAGAAAGAACATTAAATTCTCTACAAATTTCATTATAAAAGTATTTTTCTAAATCCATTATTAAGCGCGCTACAGCTTCCTGAAAATGATACTTTTTTTCTAACTTTGTGAAAAAATCGCAAATACCAACATTTGACACCATTTTTATTTTTTTTATCCTCTTTAATGTAACTTTTTATATTACAGGTATTTGCATGATAGTAATAATGATTAATTACAATGGTAAAACCGTAAAAAATTGACAACATTGTAATTTTTTTTTGTATTTACAACTTAAGGTGAGAACAATAATAGTAGGTATTATGAATGTAGGTAGCATGAATGTAAGTAAAAAAATACTTACAGTAACATCTTTAATGAATTTAGTAACGTCTGGAGCGCTTGCGGGTTGATGAGTTTGGTTCGTCAACCTCAGCTTGAGAAGCAAAGGGGCAGGCTGCATGATCTTCAACAGCTTTGAGCTTGTTGCGACATCATCATCCTGGCTGCGAAAGTCATCGACGTTGCTGGTTTGGTCGATGGTTTCCCAGGTATCAGCTTCATAATCCTCTTCTTCTGCATAAATAATATCATCCACATTTTCACAATTGACCCCGTTACAGTTTTTGCAAATTGCCGAGCATTTGAGTCCTGATTTTTGGCAAGAGCATGCCTTGGTGCACCCTTTTTTACAGCTACATGAGACAACATGCAGCAAGGATTCAGGTGCTGGGTTTTGGTATATTTGAACTGGCTGAAAAAGACCGTCAAACCTGCGAACCCACCCCCATTCTTCAGGGGGCATGTTGTTTCCTAGCCAAGCTTGTACCTCATGATAACATCTTAGGAAATGATGCTGCGCAGCCTCTTGCGTCGGTGGCAGCCTTGCAAGATGAACTTTGCTTTTTGTGGCTGATTTAGCAAATAACTGGAACCTCAAACTGTTCAATGCCTGCATGGTTTGCGTAGGGCTTTTTTTATTGTTTTTCGTTGAAGTCATCGGGATTACCTTCTCCACATAAGAAGCAATTATCTCGAAACTTGAAAGAAGTGCTCGATCGGAGGTACAAATTAGTCTGTGTAGAATCTTCTTCGCCCCGACGAACATATGCTGCTATCATTCTCTCATTCACATATTTTTTTTCGGCAATCCTCATGTACTCTAACTTCCTTGCCACTTTTCAGAAAACGTTGATGAGTATTATTCTGACGTTGAACGCTACATTCAAAGAGCTTGGCAAGTCCTTTCTGGGTCACAATGCGTGTATCACGATTTGAAGCCGTTTGGCAAACGAAACACAATTTTGGATCGGGCTCGCTCATTTTTCACTACTGCACGAGAAGCAGACGCGCAATAAACTGAATAGTAAGATACCAGACCAGTGTAGAGAGGGAAGGGTGAGGCTTTAAGAAAGAACACCTGCGTCGGAAAGTCACGTGACCGCTATCTTCCAACTGCATTCCCTATTATTATCCCCTGCCACCCCCCCCCCCCCCCCCTCCCTTCGTAACTGTCTTTCTGCTAGGGTTGCCGGATATCGTCCTTCTGCTAAGGTTGCCAGATTTATCTCAGAAAAAACGAAGATTTTGATTGACACTAGTTTGTTTTTATTTTATCGCACTATCGTTTTTTTTCGTACCATGCTAAACTATATTGAATGCGCCAGTAATGTTTTCGTTAACGAATTTCCTTAAAAAGTGGTTATTATTAATTAATCGATCTAATCATTATTCTCTAACTGCATTTGTATTGCATTATTCTGTTAACATTTTAAAACTAATTTTGCAGTCTTATCCAATTATGAATGAAAAAGTAATTGAATTGTAAGAATAAAGATAAATCAGACCATCCTGCAATTTAATAATTAGGAAAATTTTAGCAATGGACACCCTACAAAAATAAATATTTGTATTTAACCTTGTAATCATCGCGCCGATACAATCACGGACAAATTGCCCGGGAATGTACCAGGCTCAACGTTTAATGGTAAAGCATAAAAGGTGATAATAAATCAAACAAAATATCTAAACTTATGATACAGTTAGACTAAATAAAAATTTTTATAATGTAGATATTTATCTATAATAAGGTAGAGTTCACTTGATCTATTTCAACAGCAAATGCGCACTTAATATTACACAACTCACCCAAGATTTTTGTATTACTGAACTAAAACACATTTTTACATTTGATGCGCATATCCATAACTTATTTTTGGCAAAAGGTGAAATTTTAAAGTAAACTGAAAAAGAATATTTTTTAAACTATCAAAAGTGGGATGGGGTAGAAAAATGGAAGAAAACGTTGTGCTCACACATTTAAACGTACACCTAATACCTAAAAAGCGCTATAGACCTAAAAAATACTAAAAATATATAACGTACGAGAAAAACGTACTATCTGGCAACCCTACCTTCTGCCTAACCTTCTGGAAAATTTGCCTTCTTACTTATTCATCAATAGGTGCATTTCATTTCCACAGTTAGTGACGAAAAGAAATTTTTTTTAGGGATGGGAGGCGAAAAATAGGTCACTTTCTATGAAGTTGAAAAAAATGTGCTATTTTCAAAAAGTTGTAGCGCGCTTAATAATGGGTTTAGAAAAACGTTTTTAGTATGAAATTTGTAGAGAATTTAATTTTCTTTCTTTTTGTAATTAAGTATGGTACACAAAAATTTTATAATTTTCGAGTTATAGGCAAAAAACTGAAAAAAGTCCGAAAATATCGTGGTTTTTTGGCTCCACAAAGTTTAGCCTCGAGATATTTTGTTGGGAAACAATTAATTCCTGTTATTAACATCCCCATAAACACTTTAAAAACATAAAATCTTCTAGCAGAATTTTTGCATCTATCGGCCCAATTTTCTGACAATTTGACTGGACTAGCAGATTTCATTCAAGGGTTTTAGAAAAAAACTCAGTGCTTTTCATGCTTGAGGCCTTTGAAGTTTCCAAAGGTTTTTAAAAGAATTGTTATTGCCTATGTGTGGTTCTGCTTATCCTTCACACTTTAGAAATTCTGCAAGAAGTTTGATGAAATGTTATAAGCAAAATCAATGAGAATGCATCATGCTTACCATGTTTTAAATAGAATGATAAAAAATTCCTAGTTTAATTTATTATTTATTCATTAAAATGACATGCAAAATTTGCAGACAGATTATGAAATTTTAAAAACTTGTCGCAGACAGCTACAAAACTTTCTGTCACTGGGTACCACTGTGTTTAATAGATGTCCTTGATCAAGTTAATGTTTCGTGTTGACTGAAATCTGTTTAAAGCAAATGAATAAAAGGGTAACCATGTAACCTCTGTTACCAAATTGCAAATTTTAAACTTAAAACTTTTTCAAAAATCTTAAATTAATGCAATATCAAAAATGACATTTAGTGATTCTGTGGCCATTTGCTGCGTAAATAAATCTACTCTTTGATTACCTAATAATCAAAATGGAAAACTTTCAGGAATTATTTACTCTTTCATAGCAGAGTTTACATAAGGTAACAGAAAAGTTACCAAAACCAATTTAATTTAGCTATTTTGTTCTCATATGTTAGGAATGATGTTTATAGTTTACTGCATCAAAAATTTTCTTAATTAAATGAATTAATAGATAATTTTGAAAAATAAATATCTGTTATCTGGTAACAGAGGCTACATTCTAAAAGAAAAATATATATATATTCTGGGAGCTCTTTATTTGGCTTTTTGTCAGATTTGTCAACAGATTTCTTCTTAATCACTTCAAGTTTTGATTTCATTGTGAAAATACTTCTACATTTTTGGAGATATTCCATTGCTGGACATTCTCATTCTTTAACAATTTTTGCACACTCCTGTTTGAAATCATGATCACAGATCTCTGCAGCTTTCAGAAAAGTGTACCATTAGTCCAAGGAAGAAAGGCTCACCAACTCTGTGTTGTCATTGGAACAATGAATTACACATTCATTGCTAGTACAGTTTTTCCTTGTAGTTTTTGATGGAGGTGGTGAATTTAAATCTTCACTGTACATTCTTCTTGTGTGTGAATGTTCAGCTTCCGTTTCAGTAACTATATCCATGGAATTTTCCCCATGTATTTCTTCATCTTTGTCTTCTCTATTCATCTCTAGCATCTGAAAAGTAAATTGTTTTTTCAAAAACAAGTAAATGTTTAAAAAATTTCTAATTAAAATTGCAGAAATTTAAGAAGAAACACTGTGTTGTCAGATTTACTGAAAAGTACGATTTTCTAAAATTATTTTTAGTATTTCCGAGAACAAAATTATACAATGAATAATGAATGCCTTTCCATTAGAAAAAAAAAATATTTTACAAATTTATTTTTTTAAGCTTTGAAATCAGTCCTATAATTTAGAAATTCTTACTTTTTAGTAAATCTGGCAACACTGTTGAATTGTAAACTACAAAACTGTATCACTAATATTACAATACTTGGGAGGTCTCCCTTTAAGATGCCAAAAACCGTGTGCTGATATTTGAAAGTATCATGGATAAATGTCATGCTTATATGTTATGGTGAATCCAAAAATGTATGGTTTACCAAGTCTGCTAACATGAAACTATATGAGCCTCTGGCTCAATGACTACTAGTCGAAAAGTTTAAAAATGATTTTAATATGTCTATTTATTCAATATCTATTTTACTGATTTCATAAACATGCAGAGATCTTTATCAAATTTTATAAAGTGTTAATGAGAGTTATTAATTCCCAACACCACCCCCCTTTTCTTCCCTGCGACAATTGTGAATGGGGTGACTGTTCTTTCAAAATTTTCATTGTTACATATAATTTTATATATATATATATTTTTAATAATAATTCTCTACTATTGTTATTGTTTCAGATTAATCCTCTTAGTTTAGATCCATCTCATATCATTAGTCACACAACAAATGCTGAAAAGGCTTTGGAAGACTTAAGAAAACTCTCAGAAAAACAGACAGAATTAGAGGCATCGGCTAAATGTGAGTTAGAGAAAATGAAGCTCATTGAAGATCATTTTTCTTCTAAGATAAAAGAGCTGAAAGAAATCGAAAGCCTGTATTGCTACCTGCAGTGGATTCTAAAAATTGAAGATGAAAAGTAAAGTATTTTATATCATTTTTCATTTATAAAAAACAGGGTTCGTTGATATATATCAATGGATATATATCTTGTTATATATCTGATATTTATTTTTAAAATATCAAGATTTTTGGTATTTTCGATATTTTCATAATCTTGATATTTATTTCCAAAATATCAAAATTTTTAATATTTTGTATATTTGATATTTATTTTCAAAATATCACTGTGCAAGATAATTTTGATATTTTCATTCAAAACAAGTGTAAATGAAATTTTCAATTTTTATTGACTATGTCATTCTGTAGATAAAGAACTTTTGTTTTTGACAATGACTTTTTTAGCCAAAGGAAACAAATATTTTTTTCTAGTTTTATGTTTGAAGCTTTTATTTTTAAATTTAGAACCCCGGGCGCAGAATCGGCGCAACACTGCGACGCACGTCGCAGACTCTTGAGGTCTGCAGACTACTTTTCAACTGTTAAAATTTAGAAAAAAAAAGTTTGTTAGAAATTATTTGCCATGTGCCATAATAATACGATCCACGCCACATGCGATTGACGAAGCTCCGATTCCCTTTAAAATACAAATAATTCACGGAAAAAACTAGACACGCGATCGTGAAACGCCCATTATTAAATGAGTCAATGTGAGCCGAAAAAACAATTTCGTCAATCGTTTGCAGTTAAAATAGCCAATTTCGTCAAAGGATCGCGAAAAAAACGTGAATTTCGCCAAAAGATCGCGAAGAAAAAGGAAATTTTGTCATAAGATCAAGAAGGAAACGTTTCGTCAAAAGGCTGCGAAAAATGCGGCTTCTGTCAAATGATCGCGGAAAAAACACGAAGTTCGTCAAAGGGCTACGGAAAAATAGCAACTTTCGTCACAGGATTGCAAAAAAACGCAAATTTCGTCAAAGGATCGCTAAAAAAATGAGATTTTCGTCAAAAGATCGTGGAAAATAACCGAATTTCGTCAAAAGATGGCGAAAATTTTGTCACAAGATCGAAAAAAAAGCCCATTTCGCCAAAGGGCTGCGGAAAAATAACTTTCCACAAAGGATGGCGGGAAAACGCAAGTTTCGTCAAATGATCGGGAAAAAGCGCGAATTCTGTCAAAGGATTGCCGAAAAAATGCGAATTTCGTCAAAAGATCGCGGAAGAAACGCGAATTTCGTCGAAAAATAGCGGAAAAAAGCGAATTTCGCGCAAAAAGCGCTAAAAAACGCGGATTTCGCTGAAAGATCGCGAAAAAAAAAACACGTATATCGTCAAAAGATCGCGGAGAAAACGCGATTTTTTTTTCAAAGGATCGGCGGAAAAAAACTCGAATTTCGTCAAAAGATCGCGAAAAAAACGCGAACATCATCGAAAGATCACGAAATAAACGCGAACATTATCGAAAGATCGCGGAAAAACGCGAACATTATCGAAAGATCGCGAAAAAAACGCGAACATCGTCGAAAGATTGCGAAAAAACGCGAACATCGTCGAAAGATCGCGAAAAAACGCGAACATCGTCGAAAGATCGCGGGAAAAAACCGCGAACATCGTCGAAAGATCGCGAAAAAAACGCGAACATCGTCGAAACATCGCGATAAAAAAGGCGGACATCATCGAAACATCGCGATAAAAAAGGCGGCATCGTCGAAAGTTCGCGAAAAAAACGCGAACATCGTCGAAAGATCGCGAAAAAACGCGCATTTCGTCAAAGGAGCGAGGAAAAAAAGGTGAATTCATCAAAGAATCGCGGAAAAATTTGCTGCAACATTGATGTTTTCATGAGATTTTTTTACAGCTGAGTGGCAGGTTAAATATTAGCCATGTTTTGAGTGAAAGCATATTAAATTTTAAATTGCACAACTAGCTAGGATTGCTAAATAAAACATTGCATTAGAATTACTTATAGTATTTGCATGAATTACTCAAATTTGATTTTCTAAGAATTTCAATCTGCTCCAATAACAGCTTTTATTGCTAAAAAATTGGATTTTTGCTGCTACAAAAATGGATTTTACTGCTACAAAATTAGATTTTTGCTGCTTCAAAGTGGCTTTAGTACACTTTCATCCCTGTATCTATATATAATTTTTGATATTATCACATTGTATCAATCTTTTTAAAAAATTTAGAAATTGGTGTTCATATGTTATTTTTACTGTTATTCTGTTTTCTAACTTCACAGAAATTTTGACAAATTTTATGAAAGATTTTTCAGATAGTGGTATTAAAAATTTTGAGGACAAAGGTAAATTATTTTTAAAAATAGTTTCCTTTTATGTTAATCAGAAATACTGGGGGGGTGAGTGCATGAGGGATTGGAAAGAGGGCGTTTGTCCTTAAGTTCTGCAGATTGTTTTTAAGTTTTTACTTGTGTTGCAGACTGCAGAAAAAAATTCTGCTGCTGGGTTTAGAACTAATAATTATGTGAGACAATTAATTCAGAACAGCCACTGAAATATAAACTGTCTAGTTTAGATAATCGGTTATATACAGCTTCATTAGAAGAGAATCTTTTCTGATTTTAGTTTAGATGAGTCTAAAGTGCACAACATGTTAGGGAATAAAAAATAAGACAACCTCACATTTATGTTAAAATTCTTCAATTAAAAAAACTATTTTGTATTTAAAATTTTGTTTTATAAATTTCTGAATTCTTGATACTTGATAGATAGATACTGAAACCTATAGTTTTTTCTTCTTTTTATTTTATAAATGTATAAAGCGAATTGTATCTGTTTTCAATTAGTTGATCTTCAATTTTGTTTTAAGTGACAAAAACAAAAGGGAAATAAGAGAAATGCATTTTTAGAATATTGTTTAAGTTTTCATGTTAAGTGCAATATGTTTTAGTTTCTAATTTATATTATGCTTGAAAATATTTATTGTCAGCAGTGAGTTGACTAGTTTGAAAATATCGGATATATATCAAAAATATCAGATATATATCAAAATATCGGATATTTTTGATATTTTCGAAAATATCATGATATTTACGAACCCTGATAAAAAATAATAATAATAAGAGCTGCTCTCTATAAAAAGTTTATAAATCTATTTGATACTTTTCCTCCAACACCATGCCAAAATTATGCTAATGCACCCTGTCAAACACTGTGACTCGTTATTTATTGAATGTGAATTCCTTTATTATTATTATTATTTAAATGTATTCACACAAAGTATCTTAATTTGCAGTTTTTCCAGTCTGAAATATTTTTATTCAGCTATAACTTATATTTTTTGCTGACACTGAGGTGGATTTCAGCATTTCACAGTTCATTTATCTGATGATGAAGAAGCTGCAATAAAATACTTTCAAGGCTATGGAATTACAGATAAAGATTTTATTTTTTATTTATTTATTTTTTTTTTGGTGAGATTCTAGCTGCGAAAATTTCACAGTAAATCACAAATATTATTTTGTTGACACTAATACTAGATGTCATACCAATCTGTTGAGAGATTTTGGGGCATCGTAAAATAGCGTAATAAAAGATATCACCATTATTTATCGCCCGAAATTAGAAGAAGCCCTTTTAGAAATTAGTCTTCTATATCACCTGAACTCTATCTCATAGAGTTCAGATGGCGAAGTCTTTCTTCAAAATATGAAATGTTTAATCTAAGAGACATTTTCAATTTCATGCCAGCAGTTTAAATTAACCTCAGATTTGTATAATTTTATATCTTAAGACTCCATTTTATCTGAATTTATATTTTTAAATGAAAAAATATTGAATTGAAAGTATATACTATTTCGTATTTTATTTTCTGCATAATTTGATTTATGGAACCTATGCACACCAAAAGCGAGCGGAACTGCGACGAAACAGTCAGGTTTTTACTGATTTTGTCAAAATTTCACACATTTAATTTTGTAAGAAAAATGTCTACACATCCGAACGTTTCAAAATTTTTGTAGGTGATCCAGTCTATTGAGATGCTCTAAAAAGATTGTGTTAAAATGCAGATGTTTAGTTACTTTTAGCGTAGAAAAAATATTGTTCCCCTCAGGACTAGAAAATTTTGAAAAATTTTACATGCCCAATCAGGCATGTGGTAGAAAAATATAAATGCCCGAATAAAAAATTTACATGTCCGACTAAAAAGTACTTCAAAAAAAGTAAAATCACTTCTAAATTTCGTGGTTGTAATTTTAAAGCTGGTAAATATAACATAATCTATAAACAATGCAAAATACACTTAATATTTTTTTATGCAAGGGAATTTAAAACTCTTATGATTCAAATTTTTTTTAATAAATGATTCTCATTTAACAGGGGTCGATGCAGGTTTTTATCCTTGGGGCCCATTTTGTGAAAAGTAGAAGTTATTTTTGTGAATTTTATTATATTTTTGTAAAAAGTAACATTTTGTAATGAAAGTTGAAATCCAGTTATTTAAATTCGAACCAAGAATTTATGATCAAAAACATTCTTTAAATCCCCTTGCTAAAGTTTTTGTTTTTCGTGACCTGGTTTTATTTACAAATTACACATTTTAAAACAGTTTTTATGAAAAATAATGTTACATAAGGGGCTTATTTTATTTTTAAAAATTTTATGAAGGGGTCTGTTTTATTAAGTTCATTTTTGTGAAGGGGCCCATTTTATTAAATTTATTTTTGTGAAGAGGCCCATTTTATTAAATTTATTTTTGTCAAGGGGCCTATTTTATTAAATAGATTTTTGTGAAAGGGCCCTAAATAGGTACCAAATTTTGCCTGGATCGACCCCTGTTTAATAAATAAAAATCACATCACAAAACTAATTAAATATTGTTTTATTATGAGTTACATTCTCTACATTCGATATCTAGTATAGAGAATGTCCACTAATATATTGTGTACATTTGTCAATCGATTGTCAGTAAAGGGTCTTAGGTACAAGTGTCAGCAACAGCAATGCTTATTCACATTAAGGCTCCTGTCCCTGCCTGTGAAGACACTCACGAGCTAATGCTAATTCTATGGGGAGGGATTTTTCTAATGTCTCGTTTGCATTTCGACATTTTTAAATAATTTTTTTGCATTATATAGCCGAGGTACGTCTCTACTTCACACCTTTTTTACTTTTTTTGATTTTGGTCGCAGATATTTTTAATAAAGTTACTTTCACTTTCAAAACTGGTTCTGAAAATGAAAGTGTCATTCTAAAAAATATCTGCAACCAAAATCGAAAAAGTAAGTAAAAAAGGTGCGATGTAGAGACAGACCTCGGCTATCCAATGCAAAAAAAAATTATTTAAAAATGTCAAAATGTAAACGAGATATTAGAAAAATCTCTCCCATAGGATTAGCATTAGCTCGTGATTGTCTTCACAGGAGCCTTAACCCTCCGAGCATCTTGAGGGCTTTCCTGCATTTTCATAAAAATGTTTATAAAAATAATCTTAATTTAAATTTTCTTTCCCTGTTTGTTTCTAAAATGCACTTTGTGCCCCTTTTTATGACATGCATTTTAAAATACAATTCTGTTTAAAATATTTTTTTCTACAACAGATTTAAGTTGTTTTGGGGAAAGGAAAAATACGGGCAAATCGCTCAGAGGTTTAAGTCATTCATAGCTTCCACCAAGAGGCTAGAGTGAAGGGGAGTTTTAACTTGATTCATACAGCTAAAGCCCCTTTCATATGCAAATGTAGTAGGTGAAAAACAAAACATTATTTCAACCAATAAAAGTATATTGGTGATACCTTTTAGCTGTATTTTGAAAAGATTTGTATACAGAGCAAACGGGCACATTGTCAGCCAATAGTGTCTTGAGTATGCTTTTCATTTTACAAAATGGCAACAAATTTATGTAAATTTGCCAAAACATCTCTTATAAATATGGTGCGGTAAGGGGCTTATTTTACTGAAAGGAATTTTATGAAGGGGTCTGTTTTATTAAGTTCATTTTTGTGAAGGGCCCGTTTTATTAAATTTGTTTTTGTGAAGGCGCCTATTTTATTAAATAGATTTTTGTGAAAGGGCCCTAAATAGGCCCCAAATTTTGCCTGGATAGACCCCTGTTTAATAAATAAATATCACATCACAAAAGTAATTAAATATTGTTTTATTATGAGTTACATTCTCTGCATTTGATATCTAGTATAGAGAATGTCCACTAATATATTATGTACCTTTGTCAGTCGATTGTCAGTGAAGGGTCTTAGGTACAAGTGTCAGGAACAGCAATGCTTATTCGCATTAACCCTCCAAGCATCTTGAGGGCTTTCCTGCATTTTCATAAAAATGTTTATAGAAATAATCTTAATTAAAATTTTCTTTCCCTGTTTGTTTTTAAAATGCATTTCATGCCCCTTTATATGACATGCATTTTAAAATACAATTCTGTTTAAAATATTTTTTTCTACAGCAGATTTAAGTTGTTTTTAGGAAACGGAAAATACAGACAAATCGCTCAGAGGTTTAAGTCATTCATAGCTTCCGCCAAGAGGCTAGAGCAAAGGGGAGTTTTAACTTGATTCATACAGCTAAAGCCCCTTTCATATGCAGATGTACTAGGTGAAAAACAAAACATTATTTCAACCAATAAAAGTATGTTGGTGATACCTTTTAGCTGTATTTTGAAAAGATTTGTATACAGAGCAAACAGGCACATTGTCAGCCATTAGTGTCTTGAGTATGCTTTTCATTTTACAGAATGGCAACAAATTTATGTAAATTTGCCAAAACAACTCTTATAAATATGGCGCGATACTGATCACTTTCACTTTTCTCTCTCCTTTTATAGTTTGTTCATACTGTTGGATATTGTTTGAGTTATGCACATAGATCTATTTGATGTCTTTTATCACAGATAACAATCTATTGCATCTCAAATGCCATCAAAAATACATGCCCGTTCGGGCATGTTGATAAGAATAATGCATGCAAGATCAGAAATTTTACATTTCCTGGGCATGTCAGGCAATAGATTTTTCAAGCCCTGGCTCCCATGAGGTGCAAAGTAACCTGAGTTCGCTGGTGTATTTGAAGGGGTTAAAATTCATATTTTTGTAAACTGATTACACCATTGATTAGAAGAAGGTTTCAGATTTAAGAACATATTTTTGGTTTGTCAGTACCTCTAAAATTGCACTCTATAGGGGCGAAACCATGACGAAACATTAAATTTTTTATTGAATTTCGAGGAAATTTTCATACATTTTATTTTGTAAAAAATATTTCTACCCACCCGAACATTTCAAAAATTTTGTGGGCATTCTAAATCTGGTCTATTGAGATTGTGTTAAAATATGCATGTTTACTTACTTTTAGCATAGAAAAAATATTGTCTCTGTGAGGTGCGAACTGACCTGGCCTCACTGGTGTATTTAAAAGGGTTAAAATTCTTTATTATTTTTTAAAACCGATTACACCATCGATTAGAAGAAGGTTTCAGCTTTAAGAACATATTTTTTGCTTGTCAGTACCTCTAAAATTGCACCCTGGAGGGGCATTGCAATAAGGGAGAAAAACGTTTTTGAAAATTTCTTTTCAAGGGGTTAACTGTGATATATTTTTTAATTGATTGCAACATTTGAGACGTAAGAGTATGGTCTTTCAGAATATGTCTTTTGTTTTTAACTTTACTTAAGTGTTTTGGACAATGTAAATTAATAAATAATGACAAAATACCCCTGAATTTTTTTTTCTCATTCTTCCTTTTCAACCAATGCGTAAATAAGCCTTCTGTGTATGCGTCAGAATTTTTTTCCCTCTTGCAAGGACCGAGATGACTTTTTAATGAGAGTGAGTTTCTATTTTTAATTAATAATTCAGCTAATTTTTAAAATTTTAAAATTCTGAGTCTCAGGTGCACCATGAAACACTTTGAACTATCCTCACAAAAATTTTGAGCCTCGTACGTTCTGTAGATTTTGCTAACCGTCGCAAACAGACCCACGCATACAGAGCGAAACTTTCTTTTATTAGTATACATATTTATTTGTTCTTTTATTTTAAGCATATAATTCCATTGATTTAATGAAATAGTTCAGCAGATACACCAGATGTGCTACATATGCTCAGATCTATTTTACAAACGATACTCTAATGTGTACATTTTTATATATTTAAACAAAATCTTTTCAAACAAATAAAGAATTGGGGGGGAGGGGGATTGCCTTTTGCAGCATACAATGTTTCGTTCCGTTCTCTGATTTGGAACTTTGGTAAAATAAAACAAAAAAACTTCTTTTTTAATTCATTGTTTAAAATTGTTTTTACTTAGTATGTGTAATGTGCTGTCTACAATTTCATTAGAATTTTTTTTTTTTAATGTTTGTTTCTTTTAGCACTAAAATGGAAGAAGCTATGAAAAATGGATTCTCTTCACAAATGGTTGATATATTTTGTTCCATTAAAAATACTTGGGAAAGTCTCCGTACATCCAAGTGTAAAAATCTTGTGGAATACATTAAGAGGACTATGATTTATTGGCATGATGTCCTTAAAGAAAAATTTGGGAGGTAGTACTGTTTTTTTGCTATAATTTTTATGATTAATTTATGGTTTTATATGTTTATAATTATTATTAAATTAAGTCACATTTTACTGAAATATCATTATTATATCAACATAATATTATGAAAACTACTGCATACAAAAATATGAAAATGGGTAGTATTATAGCGAAACGTTTGATAAACACGCTGAAATAGACTGTTTTTAAATCGAATAATTATTTTAAGAGCTATTAAATTGTTAAAGTTGATCAGATTCGCTCCCTTAAAAAAGTTGTATAGGAACAAAAATTATACATAAGAATTTAATTATTTTTTTTCTAGGGATTTACTTTATAAACTTATGGTGTGCAGACTATGCTTATTTTGTAAATTTTAGTTTTTTTTTTTTTTTTTTTTGGGGGGGGGGGGGGTTCTTTAATTTTGTATTCAAATTTGCATCATTTCAAGGTATATTTTTTTCATATTTAGAAAAGTCATTTTTTTTATATTATTGATAGCAATTTGCAAAACAGCGCAAAGAATTATATTTCCTCTCAAATAAAAAATGTATTACATTTGACTATTAAAAATAGAAATGAAACTTCAAAATCATAATTAAATGATCACTTGTTAAAAGCAGCAAATAGGGAAAATTACATCAATAAAACTGTATTTACACGTGAATAGTAAAAAAAAAAGTAAGAAAACCTTAAAATAATTAAATTACACGTGAAACGCATTTTGTATTCACAGTTACGTCATATGTAAAACGTTCAAATATTAAATATTGTCATATGTAAAATGTCTAAAATAATTAAATTATTACGTGTGAAAAACTTTCAGTGGTGAAAATTAGTTCATATTTAAAAAGCTCAAATAAAAATTTTCCCAAACACTTTAAAATTGAATTATATATTTACACGTCAACAGCAATCATAAAAGAGGGGAAAAACTTTAAAATAATTAAAATTTTTATGCAAAACGCATTCAATGGTGAAAGTTACGTCATATTAAACCGATACATTTAAATCTTATGGGCAATATTCATGTGACATTACATTGAGAATCATATGGTGTAAAAAAAACGTGGCTAGCAAATTTGTTTATCTATTTCTATAATTATCTATTTCTATAATTATCTATAATTTCATCACTTCGTGCAGCATAAATACAGGTAAATGCATTTGCAAAATACTTCAGATTTATTTTATATGAATTACTGTTTGATAAATAATCGAAATTTTGTATATACTTATTAATTAAAATAAATAATTTACATTTTAAAAATAACCTGAAAACATGCTCGATGATGCATTAAAATAGAGAAAAGAATTCATGCATAAGCTATATCTGTTCCTGAAAATATCTAAAACTTGATCAAAACATAAAATAATGAGTAAAATTTCAAAAAAAGGTACTTTTCAATACAGTATAGGATCTATTATCCGGCGTCCCGATATCCGGAACGCTCTAAAAACCGGAACGGCAAACGATCTGAAACCGAAACTTACTGAAAACTTTCATTTCATAAAAATTTGCAGTTTTTTTTTTTCCACTAGGGGGCTCGGCCCCCTACGAGCTATGCTCGTCAACCCCCGTCCAGACACCGCAGACTCTAAATGCACGCTAATTTGATCGGCTTTAAAAAGATTTCGAAAGATTGAATTATAATTTAAAAAACAGTGGCGATCTCCCTATAAACGAATTTCTATTCATTTCTCTTTGATTGGGGAATTTTAACGCCAAATCCGCTGCGGTACTACTTGATTATCCTGTCGACCAATTTCGCCAAATTATATAAATCGCCAAACCACTCGCCAAATTATACAAATTGATATAATTATTATTTTAAATAACAAAAGAACAAATAAATTCGTACAACATTAATAAAAACACAAATAAAACATCGAAATAAAAATAAATTGATGACGTATACACGTGTAACAACATTTCAAAATAAGCTAATATAAAAGGAATTAAGTAAAGACAGTCTTTGTCTCCTGGTATTTTTTAACAAAGCGAAAAGAAAGTTCTTTTAAATGAGACATTTTAAATTAATTCTCAAAATATCAAATAAATGTCTAGCGCAATTTCTAAATTTAAACTTTTTTGCAATATTATTTTGTTTATTTTATGTAATAACTATAATGTGACATAAATATGACGTAATTTCTCCTAAGACTTCTAACACATGTTAATGAATTTATTATTTTACAATATCCTTTCTCTTTTAAAATTCACGTGTATACTTTTTATGACGTAATTTTTAATAAGTTCCTGCTTTTTATACGTAATTATTTAATTCTAATTTGAAAGTTTTTTTCCTGTTTATAATAGTCACGTGTAAATAAATTTTTAATTTGAAGCAAACATTATTGCTTGCGCTTTTTATACAGTTGGCAACAGTTTAAATTAGTACAATTTTCTGAAATCTGTAAAAAATATCTCTCGAAATGCTGAAAATTTGAATTTAAAATAGATATAAAACCTCGAAAAATGAGTCAAATTAAAAAAATAAATCAGTTCTGCACACCGGGAAATTATAACGTATAAAATGAACTAAAAATTATTAAATTCCGATGTATAGTTTTTGCTACTATAAAACTTTTTTAGTGGAACGATTTCGTCCAACTTTAGCATTAAATATCTCTTAAAATAATTCTTCGATTTGAAAACTGTCTGCATCAGCATGTTTATCAAACATATTTGTATAATACTACCGATTTTCATATTTTTGTATGCATTATTTTTCTTAATATTAACGAAGAAAGACCTCCGGTCACAAAAAATTCAAAACCGGCAGCGGTGACAGTGGTAGTTACTTTTTTTTAGAATAGAGAGATATTTTATTGAAAAGTTAACATGCTTTATAAATCGATATTTTAAATATTTGAAACTTTTTCTCATACACCTCAAGGTACCGTAATATCCCATTAATTTCCTCCCCCCCACCCCCCTCCAAACGTGGCAAAAAATCTTAAAGTAATCGGAGAGGCCGCTTACACGGATTAAAAGTAGCTATCTAAATCTACCGCCTGTTGAAATCCGAAAATGTTTATAAGAATAGTCCAAAGCCTGCCCTGATATTCAGATTTTTCTTTTTTTGTTAACCGAGATAATTAAAAAACAGAACTTAAAAGCGTGCTCTCCCTACGATCCCACTTATGACGCTCCCATGAAAGATAAGAATTGAATGTACGCAATTATCGGACATAAGTTCTCTTTTTGATCATTTTTATGACTTCGCATCGGCATAACCTTTAGAAATATGGGAAAACTAACTACATATTCTTAAATTTCGTATTTTTCTGCTTCAAACGCTAAAATCCATTATAAAAAATTTTAAATTTAACCTTTTGAAAAAAAAATATTTTCGAAACATCACTTAGAATTTGAATGCGTTTTCTGCGATTGAAAACTGTTGCGACCTTTGACGTCATCTAAAGGCGCACCTACAATTCGGCCAATTAGGAGAATGAGAGACACGTTCGTTTTACCGTTTTCAGCTGCGTCCATTGAACAGTAGAAAAGCAGAGATTCGGAATCGGATACTTAGAGGAGGAATTGAATTAGTTATATTAGAAGTCTATGATCGGATAAGACAGAAAGGTGGTATGGCACTTTGCGCATTTTTTTTTTTTTTTTTTGAAAGGGGGGGAGGGGGGCTTTCGTGGAATTTTTTTTAAATATCAAATTTGTTTACAAAATAGGGGAGGGTGGGTTAATGGAATATTACAGTATTTATGCATTTCTTTATCTCTGCGAATTTGCGGAAATCTGCATTTTAAGTGTTGATAATTTTGCCTCTTATATTTTTCTGTCCGCTTTCCATGCGATAAATTCGTAAACAAAACAAAAATAAATAAAAAGTCAACTTTCAATATATTCCCCTTCCCCTCCCTCCCTCCCCAATTATTGGATGAAGATGCAGTTCAAGTTTGTTTCAATATAGATTATAATGCTCCACTTAGTCATCAGGTGACATACAGTGAAATTTGTGAAATGATGACTAAAGATGCATCGGATGATCGTAGTGATGATGATGACAAGAATGAGGAGGTAGAAAAAATATTTAATGAACAAATGATATTTTACACTCAACAATTAATTCAAGGTATGGAACAAAATAAGTTATTTCCATGAACAACAAATAATGTCCTTATATAAAATTCAAGACCAGATTGTAAAAGAGAAACGTTACAAGCAGCCAACTTTAAAAGGATTTTTCCAAAAAACTAATTCCCAAGCATCTGCATCTGAACCCCAAAACTAAATTTTATTTTTGATCTTGTTCATTTGTAAGTTTTATTATAATTTAAAATTATTACTTTTTTTTTTTTTTTTTTTGTAAATAAAAATTAAACTTTTCCTTAATTGTGTTTTATTGAATTAATTCAACAAATGTGTAATACAGTATTTTTAATATTATTTATGCTAACCAGTATTTCATATTTATGTACATTAGAAAATATTTGTGGTAGTGTTCCGAATTACGGAAAAACCCCTTATCTGGAATGCCTCAGGTCCCAAGGATTCCGGATAACAGATCCTATACTGTACCATGTTTCTTAATATTATTTCCAAGTAGACTAAGATTTTTAACCTCAAACCCAAAGGAAGTTTATTGTCCATAGTGTCGTTATATAAGCTCGAGAGGCAGTGACATTTTTAACCTAACCATTTTACACATGTGTAATTGATCTTGCTTATCAATCCTAAAAACAGACATAAGCTGTCGCAACAGCAGTGAATGACGCCATTGTAACCGAAAAGTGCCCTATTCAAACGGAAAAACATGGCGACCAGATTACAGAAGACAATTGCCGTTTGTGATAATGCCATTCAATTATCCGTAATCGGATAATCTTTTTAAAACAGGATACACTGTCATGTATTTAGAAGCTGCAAAGTCTGAACGGAGGTTGGCGAGCGTAGCTCGCAGGGGGCAGAACACCCTAGTATTTAAAAAAATATTTATTTACAAAACTCTTTTTTGTTTTTAAGGTATGCAGCTTTCATTCCACCTTCCTCAAGAACATAATGATACCATATTACAGAAATTGCTGTGAATCAAATATTTCAGTTGTCATCTAACCATTTTGACTTATTGCATATGTTGTTCCAGGTATCACCTTGGTGCTTTGGCAAAAGATTGTATTTAGGTAAAGATTGTAATCAACATTTCCATGTTGATTACAATCTTTTACCTGAGAGACCTATTAGAAGTGAGATTGCATTTCTGATTGTTGAAACACAAGCTGTAACGGTCATACATTCTCTCCCACTACCTGCTGTTGTTCTTGAGGCTCATTGTCCTTTTTCTCCAACAACATTTATTCTTGATGGATCAGTAAATAATGCAGTTTCATCGAAGTTAAGAATATGATCAGGCTTATCAGTCAAATCATGTCTACAAAATACACCTTCTTACAAATCATAAAACTCATAAATTAGAAATGTATCTGCTGTTGCTAATTGGCTAACTTTTTTTATTGTAGCCGCCTTCTTCAATGATGGGTGAAGGTGATCCATAAATAACCTAATCCATCCTCTCCTAGTGGCTTATGTTTAAATCTACAATACTTTCTAAGATAAGATTTAGTCTCACTGGCATATGTACAAATCTATAATTTTCTTTGTGCTTTTCCTTGCAACTTAGGCCAAAATTCCATTTCGCCATCAATCTTATGCATGCTGCTAATTTGTTTTCTTTATCTGGAGGTGTTAACAGGATTTCCATATGATTTAAAATATGTTCTTTAGCTTGTTCTATAAATAGAGAATGAAAAATTCATGGTATGCAGCTGCACGAATGCTTGCATTATTTTCCTTGATGCACAGGCAGGCTTTCCCTAACTTTTGGTGATGTTTCACAATTTTTTTAGTTGCATATGTCCTTGGCATTCTGTTACTGTATTTTTGCCTAAAAATTAAATTTAACATAAACTTAGAACTGGTTTCAAAAACATTGATGTGATAATCATGATCAGACTTAACTAAGTGTTTATATGAACATGTTTTTTTAATATGATTTCAACATGTAAACAAAAGTAAACTGTGACAGGCGTTCATTATCTAAATATACCAGTTAAATTTCAAATTCACCCCAATATATCTTGCAGAAATGGATAAACAAAGGTTTAGACACTTCAATTGTATCAATTTGTGTTATGAGTTGCTGTAAAAATCAAAACAATGTGTTTCACTCTTAAAGTGTTGCCATATAAATCGAAAGAAACTTTTTCATACAGGTGCTGACATCTACAACTCACAAATATTAAACATTGCAGCCCTATTTGTGAGTTTATAGGTAATTGTTAAGGTAAAATTACATGAAAAAGAACAACCCCATGCTGACCAATATTCACCCCATGTTGACCAAGAATAATCTCATGAATATTGAGTGATGTTTAGCCCTCTATTTCTATAATTTGTATACTTATACAGCATTTATATGCATACATAAATATTCTCTGCAAATTTCTTTTTCTATATAACCCTTCTAGATCAACATACTGCTAAATTTCACATCACAGTCACCTTATGAAAATAAACCATGATTTTGAAATCTCTTATTTTTTGCTCAAGTTTTATACATATGTATAGTTAAAAAAAAAAATTCTCATCAAATTCTGTTTTGAGCCAAAAAGTTGTTTGTTACTGAAAAATCATGAATGGGTCTATCATCCAGTATTTTTTTTTTCTTTTGATTCTGTCATTAGTATTAACAATAATTTAATTGACCAATAATCACCCCACGTTGTGAGTAACCAAGAATCAACCCAGATTGCCCTAACAAAATTTTTAATATTACTTTTCATCCATAAATTCTACAGTCATATACAGGGCTCCACAAAAGTATTCAATTACATTTTCACAAAGTTGCTGTTTTTAACTATTTTATTTAAACTATTTTATTTTTATTACTCCTTTATAGTGAATTCAGAAAAGTTCTTGAAAGTTTACACTGGCCTGTTTTGTCTGCAAATTTATCTAAGCCTATCAGCCAATCACCTGATGCATTGAATAAATTCAATCAGCTGTTCCTTTCTTTGAATAAAATTGCTCTTCCGTATCCTTTTTTTATATACATTGTTTTATTGTGTACTTACTTATTATCACTTATATTATTATAATGTTTTTAAATAAAAACAAATGAGAAATTCAAAATTACAAAAAATAAAAAATTCAGTCACTTGGACAAATAATTGAAAACTTTTAAGTGATTATCTTAGCTCTCACAGCCAAGTTTAACCTGGCAAACAATTTTCTTTAATGTATTAGATACACAAGCATTTTAGTTTTTACCAATGTCTTATAGCTTTTTCTTTAGAGGAGCGAGCTCCTCCTGATAATTCTTGTTTGAGAAAACTTAAATCTAAAATTGTAAATTAATATTATGTAATTATTGACCAAGAAACATTTATTTAAAAATTAACTTTTCTACATTTTTTTTTTTTCTTTTTCAATACCTTACTGAAATCTTACTATTTTTGAAATTCTTTTGAAAAATGGAAAAAAAAGAAACTAATCCAGTTTAAAACTTGTCATGAAGTTGGGCTTAATTAGTTTTTCTGTTTTTTGCATGTAAAATTGGAAATATAGGAACATTGGTTCAATACTGAAAGGTTTTTTTTGGAAGAAGATAAATAAAATGCATGTTTTAATTACATGATTATTTGTTTACACAGTCCATGTTCTTGAAGGTTAAATAACAAAAATATTTATTTATGAAAAATAATCCAAATAGTTCATTCTTATTAATGATACCAGAATTTTTTTATCAAATGAATTTAAGACTTGTATTTACTACTTCTTATTATTTTTAATGTGATATGCTTAATCACCTTTGTTGTGTAAATAAATGTATTACAAAATTTCATTATTTCTTTTGTTAATTTAAACAGTTTATTGTAGCAAGTTATTAATGTATAATTTACTCTGTAAATATAAATTAATTGCATTGTATTTCAGTTTCTCTTTAAAGTAAACATTTTATATTTAAAACACAAGCTTTTTTTTTTTTTTTTTTTTTTTTCTGTCATCTGCTCCTGTTTTTTTACTGAACCAGTTTTAATAACTATTTTTAACTGAAAGCTATTAATATGTAGATAAGCTTGCACTAGTTATTTTATTGCTAGCTAGCTGTATTATTAAATTTATTTGAAGTTATTCCAACTCTTCTGGTGAATATTTTTTCCCCCTCTGCCTTGCAATGACTGTTGTAGCATAAATTTGGCGTATCTGAAATAAAAAAAATTAGCAGTTATTAATTCAATAATGTTTATTGTAAAGGTTAAGTAAAGGAATTTATGAAAAGTTGTTGTTGTTTTTTTTCCTCCAAATGAGAGAAAATTTATCTAAAATGTAAACTACTGTCTTTTGATAATTAAAAAATAAATAAAAAATCCAGTGTTAGCCTCTAAATAATTATATAAGAAAAGAGTTGGCAACATTAGAAGTGAATCGATTCAGTAGTTTTTGAGTAATCTTGGTCAGCACTTGAAAAATACACTTTTGAGGAAAAACAAATTTTAAATTTTGTATTATAGTACAATACTTTAAAAAAAAAAGAAAAAGTTACATAGAAGCCTCCTCCTCTGTTAATAAAGCCTTTAAACTGCAAAAAAGCAATTTTTGAAATATATGACTAGGTGTTTCTCCTTAAATTAATACTTTACTTTGTGCTGGAGTGTTCTTTTATATATTTATTCACAATTGTTATACATCATAATATATTTCTTTATTATAATTTCAAACCTTTCTTTTATGTTTAAACTACAAATTATGTAAAATTAAATTGTGTGAATAATGTTTTAAGAATATTTTTCTTAACTTCAGTAGTGATGAATATGTTAAAACTCAAGAGGTTAAAGAAACTATTGAAGACACATCATTGTTATTGCCAATACAGCTTATGTTACAACCTCTTCAAAAGAGATTTGCTTTTCATTTCCTGTCAAAAAAGCCTACAAATAGGCCAGATAAAGTATGTTATAATTGATGTCCACATGTGTAAATGTGGTTTCCTCTTCGGAGGTGAGGGCAATTCTGTATGAGCCGATATCATCCTGTATATCGACTTGTGGAGAATTGTAAACCACCCACGTGTTTGCCGTGCGTGGCGACCCGTGTCCCTGGAAAGGGGGATCCTGGTAGTTGAGGGTAACCAACACACTGCTTTGGCCTCTGCTTCAGGTAGACGGGAGGTGCATATTGGTCCCGTATGCATCAATCGGCTGGTCAGCTGACTTGTGTCACTGGCTGGGGATCAAGTGAGCGAGTACTTACTAGCCATCTCGCTAAGGGTGGAGACTGGCATAGGAGTGTCTTGTGACCGTATGGGCCCTGGCTAGCACTGGTGCACGAAGTGCATCCCCTTGTTGGGCTCGGTAGTGGGTGGTGCGGCCGGGGTCTGAATTCTTTTTCTTTTTTTCAATTATGGATGGAAAAACTAACATTCCTTCTATTTCTCTCCCAAGTGGCAAGCAACAAACTGTACAGACGTTATTCACTCGTTTTTTTGTAATTAAACGCACTGATAGTCTCTCAGATAGTTCTTTCAAAAAAACTTCACCTTTTCTAATAGCAAAAACATTTCAGTCTGTTTTGGGTGATGGTCACTCGCTCAAAAAATTGCAGTCTGGGGACTTACTGGTTGAGGTTTCTTCAGCCAGGCAGTCACAACTTCTGTCAAATTGCGATACTATAGGTACTTTTTCTGTCTCTGTTAAAGCACATCAAACTCTTAATACTTGCCGTGGTGTAATATCTGAACCAGATCTTTTATTTTCTACAAAAGAAGAACTTCTAGCTAATTTAAGTGATCAAAATATCATAGATGTAAGCCGTATCACTATCCGTCGAAATGGACAAATGCTTCCTACTAAACACATTATTCTAACTTTCAATAGCCATATTTTACCTTCTACAATTAAAGCTGGTTATTTAAACTGTCCAGTTAGGCCTTATATCCCTAATCCTCTGCGTTGTTTTAAGTGCCAGTGGTATGGGCATACTAATACTACCTGTCGTGGATCTGCTACTTGTCCACGTTGTGCAGAAGTCGGCCATGACGGTAAAACTTGCGAAAAACCAGAACGCTGCGCTAATTGTAAAGGTGACCATACATCGTACTCTCGCTCTTGTCCTAACTGGATCCGTGAAAAGGAAATTCTTGCAGTTAAGATTACTCAAAAACTTTCCTACCCTGAAGCCCGTAAACTTGTTGAATCTAGGACCCCCTCTGTTGGGGTATCTTACTCCAGTATACTCAAACAACAACCAAAATCCGTAAGGCACATCAGTACCCAGACCGACTGCTCTTTTTCACCAAATAATGTATCTATGACACATTCAACCAATACTTCACCTAAAAAAACCCGGGACGTCTCTCTTGGTAGTAAATGCTATGGTACCCCATTATTGGAACGTTGGCTACCATCCTCAGAACCAGCTACAATAGAATATCAACTTACTCATTCACAGAAATCTCCAGTTGGATCCAAAAAGTCATCTAATCATCAGACTGAAACTAAGGTTGCTTCATCTCCAGTTCTATCATTACAGAAACCTAATTCTCCCCAAACATCATCAGTTAAATCAAAAATATCAAGCGAACATAAGACAAAAAAAACGCCAGCTCCAGATAAAAGCAAATTAGTGAAACCTATTGTTTGTCCAACTCCGAAAGCAAATGAAAAAACGTTCGCGCAAAAAGAAAGAAAGAAACCTCCAACTCAAATCTCTTCACAGTGGAAAACTGTGAAGAGAAAAGGCAATAAATCATGTCTTAGCCCAGCTATAACTAATATTAAAGATCACAAACAGCTGCTCAACTATGCAGAAGAGGCTATGGACTCTTGTAGTTATGACTCTGATAACGATGACAATAATACAGTTTTTGAAGTTATTCATCCTACGTAGCTTTATATCGTTTTAAAATTTTGAATTATAACTTCGTTCTTAAAGCAGTATTATATAACATTTTATGCTTTATTTCTTGAACATATAACTTTTCATAACTTTAGAGATTTTAGAATTTTTTAATTTAAATATTCTAGTGTTTTAACTATTTTTTGTCTTTTAAAACCTTGTGTATTGTCGCTTTCATTGTGCATTATTTTTAATTACTTGTATCATCACATTGCTTTCTTCATTTTGTTTTGTTTTTTCACTTTTATATCTGACAATCTTTTAATGTAACTTTTAATTTTTAACTATGTTTTACTCCTTAACTTTTTCTTGGCGCAGCATGTCCCTATGAGGACTTTGTGCCATAAAACTCTAATCAACCAACCAACCAACCACATGTGTAAATTTTCACATCATCTAAGTATTTGTTTTTGTATCTTTGTTAACACTTTGCGGTCTGAGCTTTTGCAACCACATATCTCCCTCTGGACTGAGGGTATTTGGTACTTTCATGATTTTTTTTTTTAAATACTTGGAATATATGTATTTTAATATATTTTTGTTATAAACTTCAAGCTGTTCTTATCAAATCAAGGAACTTTAAATGTACGAAAAATTAATATTTAATGAAAAATTATTGAAAAAAGCATGTGTTATATTTTTTAAAGAGTTCTGCATGAGAAAACATCATTTTTTTAATATAAAATTTTCCATAGACTTGAATAAAAACTTACCCAAATATTGTACAAATATCTGAAAATAGGTTTTATTTGTATATAAACATTATTTAGGGAAATTTGTTTTTGTGTTGTACATTTCAAAGCACAAAGAGCAACACCACAAGGTTCACAATAAGTTCGAGTTAAGCTCTGATTCTAGATATTTTCATATGCAGTGAAGCACCGTTTATATGTTTTTCAAGGAACTAAGAAAAGAAAACGTATAAACAAAAATCACAAAAGTACAAACATTTCCGTAATTACCAACAATAAAAAAATCATAGATAAATTAAAATACATGAAATACAAGAGGTATGTAATACTAAACTTCTTATTCCGGATATAATTTACAACTTACTGCTATTCATATTCATTCACTATGTACAAAATATTTTGTTATTTTAGGTTGTACAGAATTTTTTGAATGCACAGAAAAAAGTTCATTGTTCAGAGTTAAAAGTGCCATCTTAACATTATCATTCAAATCGCTGCCAATGAGGTATTCTTGCATGGTGTTAAAACCTGCCAAAGCTTGTTGAAAACTTGGCCGTGGCTTTTCGGAGCAGTTATCCTCTTCTTCACTGCTAGTTTCCCCATTTGCAATCATTTCATCGATTGTTAAAAGAGAACATGTTGCAAGTTCTGAAACACATTGCACAAAATCTTCAAATGTAGTAACATCACTTAAATTTGACCAGTTTTCTGGTGGAGCAAAATGATCAGGTTCGGCGTTTTCAATAGGATTGACATCCACTGGTGTTAAAAATCTGCCAAGGGCGAAGCAGCTTTTTATCGTTTTGGGTAAAACATTTTGCCAAGCCATCATTATGAAATTCATAGCTTGTAAGATGTTAATGTTCACATTTTCGAAGTCACCGTGGTCTAAACTGGCTATAGCAGTTTTCACCAAAAGTTTTCGATAATGTTGTTTTAGGGATTTTATGACTCCTAAATCCAGTGGCTGCAATTTGCAGGGAAGAATTTGACAGTTATGTTTTTAAGAAAGTCCGTATTAGGTGGATGAGCTGGACACTGATCAATGAATGAAATGATTCGCCGCTTTTGGTTTCGCATTTTATCATCTAATTCTTTTAACCAATCGGTAAAGAAGGACATTGTCATCCATGATTTTTTATTAACCAGGTACATTGTTGGTAGTGTTTTCACATTTTTGAAGCAGCGGGGCTTTTTTGATTTGCCAATAATCAAAGGAGGCAATTTTTCTGATCCATCTGCATTGGCACACAATAGCACTGTTAATCACACTTTACTCTTTTTTCCACCATGACATGTATTCGATTTGATTGCAAGAGTTTTAGATGGCAGAAGATTATAAAATAAACCGGTTTCATCTGCATTGAAAATGTCTTTTTGTTCATATCCTTTTATCAGATCTGGCAATTGGTTTTGAATCCAATCATCCACTGTTTCGCAATCAACATCTCCAGACTCTCCACTTATAGCTTTGCTTGTTATGCCATGTCTTAATTTAAACTTGTGAAGACATCCTGAAGAAAATGATGCATCGCATTCCACATTTAGCTTCTTCGAAATTTCTCGTTCTTTCTCCATAAGGAAAGGACCGTTGATGGGAATTTTTACACTATGACACTGATTAAACCACTGTATCTACCACCACCATATCTAGCGGAGGTAGTTGCAAATCTTGCGTGCACATAGATTTCCCAATTAAAATAATAAGACACTAGATTATTTTAACACAATTATTGTAATTGGTAAACAAATCATATATTAGATCTAATATATGATTTGTTTACCAATTACAATAATTGTGTTAAAATAATCTAGTGTAATTTCGCATCCAGCGATTTCTGGAGTTCCATTACCTGAGATTTATTCTGTTGAGCTGAACCAGGTTTCAGACCAGATGCTGTAATCTTCAAGGTTAGCTGGGTGAAAAAGTTCGACCAGAATCGTCCGGGATAGCTCAGATGGCAGAGCACTGGCGGCTTCAGCCAGGAGATCCCGGGTTCGAATCCTGGTCCGGACATTTTTCGCCCAGTTGGAAATTTACATCTAATATAAAATAATAAGCTTAATTAAAATATTTAGAACAATTAAAGCTTGCATTGTGTACTTTCAGAGTACCTCGACTTAAGAGCTTCTTGCTAAATAAATTATGCAAATTGTGCATAAATAACATATAATTAAATAGCTAGGAATATTACTGCCACTTAAACCTAAAATAACAAGAAATAAAAGAAAGAATACATGATGTGTCAAGCAATATTGCTGAATTAACTGGTACTGCCATGTTTCATCTAAAACTTACTACTAACGAACAAACAATTTTTTTATCCGTTTCAGTTTAATGCATAACCCGGGTCCATAATGTCTGTTCAGGAAACTTTTCCCTAACTAGTAACAGAATTACACCAATGCTGGTTGGTTTAGGTTGTGGGTCCTTTTCCAAGAAATTTAACTTTCCTATATTTATTTTCTGGGACCATATCTTTCATATGCTGGAAAAACATTAAATCATCCTTTACTCTGCATCCAAATTACTGGATGCTTCGAATATTTGAATGGAGTCCAGATATTTTTCAAAAGTCTGCATTTGCATTAAACAATTAACCTTATCGCAAAGTACTGCATTGCTGGGATAAAGTTCTTATACTTTGACGAAAGAATACTTAAATACAGCTATTAAACAATCAAAGTTCATTAAAAGATTGCACTGCATAAAACAGAAAACTTATGGCATAAGCAATTGAAGAGAAGTTCACTAATACTTCATCACAACTTCTACAATTCCCAAACATTTGACACTTCTCAGAAACTGCCAGGTTACAGTAAAATAAACAGAAATACCTATTTACCATCTTTTTAGACTACTGAAAACATTGATCTTAAAATAGAAAGTAGATTTATAAAAGTTGTCATTCACTAAAACATTTAAATAGCCATCAGACTTAATACACAGGCTTTTTTTTTTTTAAGTTATGTTATAATACATATTACTTTTAAATATCTAAACTAAAAATTAATAATATACCTTTTTAAGCATTTTTATGAGACTTTTTCCTATTATGTCTAAAGTGAACCTTATCTCAATTTTCTCCCCCTTTTTTTTTTTTTTTTTTTTTTGTCAGATCTAAATGGTGGATTTGATTATGCAATAGACGATTTAAATATATCTTATTGCATATTTTAGTTAAAAGTAAACAGGTGCTTCAATAGCACCCAATTTTTTAATGTCCTCTTATTCGACTTCATATTTTGAGTTTCTTTTTTATTCTTAAGGCTGTTCGCAAATCCGAAAGGGCAACTTTATGACATAAGTTTTAATTTATTTTTGTTCGGAAATGCATGAAACTAGCAGATGCTGTTGTTCAGATATTGTGTAATGGAACTGTGTTTTCCGTATTTTTGCAAACGCAATAGATCTTTCAGAAAATATTGTCAAAGTGGGCGTTTTGAACAAAATTTCCACATGAAAGAAGAATAACCACTCAAGGAAGGTTAAAAACATCTTTGACACGTGATCAAAATTGCCTATACCTCAATAGGTAATTTACTTATCAAAAATGGAAAACACAGTTTGATTCCAAATCGCTTCCATAGTCAGGCCTTCCAATGTTATATCTTTCCATTAAAAAATTAATTTGTAAATGTGTCAAAGCGTTTTGCACTTGTTGAGTAGAGCAGTTGAGAACAGTCTTAAAAGATAATCTCGCCAATCAAGAAAATTTTCTTATACAGCTTGATTGAAATCTTAAAGGTCATTTTATGTTATTAATTGTAAATAATCTGCGTTTTCTCAAAGGAAAATATTTCATTCAAAATATTGGATATTTTTAGTCTATTTTATCTTTGCAAAATTCACATGTTTTAAATTTTCTCTTTAGAGCTGCAGATATGTTCATCAACACATGCAATTTGCATTCTACATGCATACAAATTAACCTAGACTCACTATTTCGTTAGGTGACTGCTGGGATAAGACTGTTAAAAGCAGTGTTGTAGTCATAAAAGATACAGAGAGTATACCCTATAGGCAGAAGTATACGCTAGAGTCCTAAACGTTCATGGTTAGGGTATACACTACAGCTTTATTTTAGAAACAGAGGGTATACAGAGCTTCTTAAAAAAATTAAGAAGGTATACGTCGTATACCTGTGTATACCCTCCACTACATCCCTGGTTAAAAGTAGAAAATATTTATATCCAATAATTTGAAACACTTTTAAATTACAAAAATGAGAAAATATTATATTAGATTTTTTCTAAAAAACCAGTTGGTTAACCAATTGATTTAAACCATGCCAACCCTGCTGGTAACAGAATAAAATTATAATGCAAAACCCCAATCCAGTGTAGGAATGCAAGAAAAATAAAGGCTTACTAAACCCAATAGCCATGATACAACAAAGAAAACTCACAGCCAATCATTCATTAGCATACAGAACAAAGACTAACCAATGGAGAGAATTACTTATGATAATATCATCATTGAGGCATAATCAAATCCTTATTAAATCTTAACTAATCAAGCAATCTAAGTAGTAAAAGTGTACTTTTAGCTCAAATCTGCCATTTTGGCTATTTTTAAAAATAAAAGGCTTAAATAAGGAAATAAAAGAAGAAGAAAGAAAACTTTTTTTTTCACCTAATTTTAGAAAAATTAGTTAGTCTGCCATGTAGATTTAAAGCTTATAAAAAAAGTTTCATTGACTAAAAATGTTTGTCACTTTACAAGTTTATTAATTCATCATTTTTCTAAAGTTTTGCTTGTAGCTTCTGTATAACTTGGAATTTGTATTTTCCAATAATGTGTAAAATAAATGAAAAACATTAGGGAAAAAGAGAAAAAAAACCCAGCATTAAAAAAAAAAAAAAAAAAAAAAAAACATTTGGTTTAAACCAAACAACCCTGATTAACAATATTTAACAGTAACTGCATTTCATTTAAAAGTCTAATCATAGTTTTTGAATAAGAAGTGAATTCTTCAGTTTTAGAATGTGAAAAATTAACTTAGAACTACGTCACTATAGACTGAAAATTTCAATTAAGACATAAATTTTAATATTGGTTTAAAGAGGCAACAAAAGTTTCAAAATTGCATATAAAACAACTAACATTTGTGTACCTTTTTCTTAGAAACTACTGAACTCATTTCAAAAATATTTTTAATGGTTTTGGTTGTAGCTAAATTGTAACTTAATCATTCTGCAAGAAATTTAGTGTTGACTCTAAGCCTCTTTAGCAGGGTGCAGCGCTTGGCGGCCCTTTTTATTTCTTTTTTGCACCCGGCGGCTTTTCTTAAACCCTTCTGATGCACCCGACTGCCCTTTTTAACACTTCCTATGCACCCCGTGGCAATTCAATTAATCCCGGGAAAATATTGCAAATTCTAGAAACTCTAAACAAACCAGTTCAAAATATCTTTTGTAAACAAGGTACAAGTGTGCCCTTTTTTTAGAATAGTGTTCTCTTTTTGAAAAAATGTACCCTTTTTTAGAATAGTGTTCCCTTTTTGAAAAATTGCATCTTCATGAACAAAAGAAATCTGTGTTTTTTTTTAATTAACACTAGGGGGCTCGGCCCCCTACGAGCTACGCTCGCCAACCCCCGTCCAGACACCGCAGACTCTAAATGCACGCTAATTTGATCGGCTTTAAAAATATTTCGAAAGATTGAATTATAATTTAAAAAACAGTGGCGATCTCCCTATAAACAAATTTCTATTCATTTCTCTTTGATTGGGGAATTTTAACGCAAAATCCGCTGCGTTACTACTTGATTATCCCGTCGACCCATTTCGCCAAATTATATAAATCTCCAAATTATACAAATTGACATAATTTTTATTTTAAATAACGAAAGAACAAATAAATTAGTACAACATTAATAAAAATACAAATAAAACGTCGAAATAAAAATAACTTGATGACGTAGACACGTGTAACAACATTTCAAAATAAGCTAATATAAAAGGAATTAAGTAAACAGAGTCTTTGTATCCTGGTATTTTTTAACAAAGCGAAAAGAAAGTTCTTTTAAATGAGACATTTTAAATTAATCGTTTTTAATCTGACGTAATTTTTACCAAGCTATTCTTTCTCTGTTAAATATTCACGTGAAAATACCAGTTGAAAAGTATCCTCTCAAAATATCAAATAAATGTCTAGCGCAGTTTTTAAATTTAAACCGTTTTGCAATATTATTTTGTGTTCATTTTATGTAATAACTGTAATGTGACGTAAATATGACGTAATTTCTCCTATTTAATACTTCTAACGCATGTTAATAAATTTATTATTTTACAAATTCCTTTCTCTCTTAAAATTCACGTGTAATTATAGTTTTTATGACGTAATTTTTAATAAGTTCCTGCTTTTTGCACATAATTATTTAATTCTAATTCCAAATGTTTTTTTCTGTTTATAATAGTCACGTGTAAATAAATTTTTTATTTATTTACACGTATAAATATTTTTTTTGAAGCAAACATTATTGCTTCCTCTGTTTATACAGTTGGCAACAGTTTAAATTAATATCACTTTCTAAAATCTGTAAAAAATATCTCTAGAAATGCTGAAAACTTGAATTTAAAATAGAAATAAAACCTCAAAAAATGACTCAAAATAAAAAAATTAATGCAATCTGCACTCCGGCAAATTCTAACGCATAAAAGGATCTAAAAATGATTACACTGCCATGTATAGTTTTTGCTGCTATAAAACTTTTTTAGTGGAACGATTTTGTCCAACTTTAGCATTAAATATCTCTTAAAATAATTCTTCGATTTGAAAACTGTCTGCTTCAGCGTGTTTATCAAACATTTCTGTATAAAACTACCGATTTTTATATTTTTGTATGCATTATTTTTCTTAATATTAACGAAGAAAGGCCTCCAGTCACAAAAAATTCAAAACCGGCGGCGGCGGTGACAGCGGTAGTTACTTTTTTTTAGAATAGAGAGATTCTATTTTTTTTTTTTTTTTTTTTTTTTTACTAAATGATAAATTTATAGTTTAGCTGCTACTGGAACGTATTTTTTAAAGTATTAAAATTGCTTCAGTAGTTCTCGAGAAAAGGGTACATCAATGTCAACTGACGTACTTTTTTATTTGTTCTAGCCTGAATGGTACCTTACACAAGTTCTGACATGGATTTCAGAACATTCTTTGTTCATTGAACGATCAGTGCAGCCATTATTAGAAAAAGAGGGAGTGTTGCATATCAGTGCAAGAGTATGTATGTTTATTTTAACATTAAACGTTTTTAAATGTTTACTTATTCCTGCATATACTTATTACTTATTTCCTGCAAACCTGTTGTAAAACTTTGATATTTAGACAACTCTTTTTCTCTATTTATAGCAAAATTTTCATTTATTTTTTATATTCAAATATTAGACAAATTTAGACTTTGTATGTTACTTTACATTTTACATATGAATATTCTTTATTTTACTCATCAATTTTGTCTTAACAACAAAGCACTTGGTATATCTTAAGCAATTTCTGTTAACCATATCAGTTTAAAAATGAATAAAAACTAATAGTTTTTCAAAGTGTATTTTCTAGTTTTGCTTTTAATCATGTAAAGTTGATGCTAACACTATATATTAGACGAAAAACAGCATTAACTGAAGATGCCTCAGAAAGGGAGGTGAAAATATTTTTAAATCATTTTACATCTGTGTGGATTTTTTATTTGTGCTTTAAAATGTATTTATTTTTTAACCTTTTTGACAGGTTTGTTTTAAATTAGTGTATTTTAAAGTTGGATAATGTCTGGATAAATAGGTAAAGCAAATGAATCTAGTGATTAATTTATGACATTATAAAAGATTACATATAAAAGTTGTGTCTTTCTATTTATATTTTTAAACAGACTGTGTGTGTCTTCTCCTCCACCTGACATAAAAGAAATATAGATTTGGTTGCTTTATTAGATTGAAGGGGTCTTCATTTCATTTCAGAATCAATTGATGAAGGGTTTAGTTCGTATGGCTATCTCTCGTTTGAAATTTGATCTTCCATTTTTGCTTAATGATGATAGATTATTCAGCCATACAATTGATGAAATTTTATTGTTTTCACAAGAGCTAAGAAATCAAGGGTATCCTGCTAGCTACCCCAATATTATGGAATTACTTACTGAAGAACAGTGTCTTGCAAGATGGAGAGCATTGGAGCATCAAAGTGAGTTTGTTTCTCAGCTCTCTGATGTAGTTTTTGAAAACATTTGCATTTTTTTATTTCAAGATCTTTTTATTTTTAAAATAAAAGTTTTTTCAAACAATTTATAAATTGCAGATTTTTTAATTAAACTGATAGAATTTTAAATCTATATAATTCTTGGACATTATTCTGTATAAAATTTCTCGCGTCTTGAATTCAATAATATTTGAAATTTTAATTGCTTAAAAGGCATACAGCCAACAGAGTGAAAAACTGTTGGCTGTACGCCTTTTAAGCAATTAAAATTTAAAATATGATAGAATTTATAACTCAACTTATCTTAAAATTTTACTAGACTGATAAATCTTTTAATTGCATTCATATCATTTGAGATATTTTTAAACTTTATGCAAATACTTGTTAAAAACAAAAATTGTTTGATTTAAAATATGCTCTTTTCATTATTTTCTAGTTTGTACTAAAATTTCCACATCTCTGTTTCTTAATTTTTAACTTCAAGTACTTCAAAAGACCGCAAGATTAAATGTTTATAAAATCATCTGTCTTGGATTTTAATCTGTAGGTAATACACAAAAAACTTTTAGTACTTTTCCGTTATGCCAACACCATGCCAAAATGTATGCTGATGCACCATTTATTTCAACCCTGATCATACAAAGAGATTTGTATTGCAAACTGTTCCAAACATTGTGATTTGCTATGTATTAAAGAGGAATCTTTTTAGTGTTATTATTATTTAATCTTAATCATGCAAAAATCTTAATTGGCTATTTTTTGAATGAAAAATATTTTTTGTTAAGTTAACTTACGTTTCTCGCTGATGCCGAAATGTATTTTACCATCTGGAAGTTACTCATTGATAAGGAAACTGCAATAAAATTGTTTGAGGGCCATGGGAATTACATATAAAGAAAGTTTTTTTGCGAGGTTCCGGTTACAAAAATTTAACCGTAAATCACGAATGTTAGTTTGTTGATCCTAACCCTAGATGTCATACCCATTGTGTTGAGAGTTTCAGGCATCACCAAATAGGATAATTAAAGACAGAGCGATTTAAAATCATATCCTATCCTATTTAAAATCCTATCTCCTCTAGTTCATTTGAGGACATCTTAATTCAAAAGAAGAAATATTTACTGTAATGCTAAGAGACATATACAGTGTCAAACCTGCAGTTTAAATTGAGTTTTATTTTAATATTTTATTGTATCATATTTAATTTGTATTTTATTTTAAGTATATGTTTGTATTGATTTAATAAAGTAGTTCTGTAATTTTTAAATGTTATGTTTTTGAAATTATCACTTTCAATTATCGCACTGACAAATTAATTTTTTTTTTGCATATTTCATTTGGCGCCAGCTATTATTCTTGGAGATAATGGTGTTGGTATAACAGAAAAGTACCAAAGTTTTCATAAAGTATACTAAGTTAGAACAAGTCTAAAATATCTGTCATATTAGAATATTTTTATTTAATTATTTTGCTTGAACTATTTCTAATTTAAAAATTTTTATCTTAAAAGCTAACCTTACAATAAGCCCTCTGAATTAAAAAAAAAAAATCATAAACAAATATTCATTTTTTAAGTTGACATTTTAAAGAATTATTGTATGCATAAGCAAGGAATTTTGTCTTACATTTAAAATATGTGGTTTTAGGTGCTTTGGAAAAGATGGATAGGTTTTTAAACTTAGATACTGCATGGAAATCTCGATATCAAGATGAAAGTGACATAGATGAATTATTAGTTCCTGAAAGTGCGGAATTATTTGTTACTCTTCTTCTTACAATGACAGGTAAATTTCTCTCAATAAGCATGTGTGTTCTTTTACATAATTTAGGCCAAATATTAATAACTGATTGCATTAAAACTATGGTCTCTTCACTGTATTATTATATCCATTTTGTCCCATAAGTCAATTCACATTTCAAAAGTTATTTAAAAAATTAACAAATTGTTGCATTGAAGTGCAGTTCACACCATAAGATTTGTCAAAGTACGAAATTTTGTGTGGCAAAAGAAAAAAATAGTCAAAATTTTCCAGAAACTATTTTTTGCTACAAAAACTCGAACTATTTGCCATATCTTATGGAAAAAACTGCACCTATTACAATACGATTTGTGAAATCCAATCCAATACAATTTGTTGAATTTTTGCGTGTTTTTGAAATGTTAACAGAATGAAATGGAAAAATGTGCACTCTTTTAATTATTTTTTTCTCCTTTTGCATTGAAAATTCCACTTTTTGACAACTTTTATGATGTCAATCACACTCTGATATGACAATTTGTTAAATTATTATGTATTTTTGAAATTTGAACTTAATTTTCGGTCTCTTTGAATTTTTTTTTTCTCATTACCACAAAAAAATCGACTCTTACAAATCTTATTGGACAAACTGCACCCCAATACAACAATTTGTTAATTTATTACAAATTTTTGAGATATGAACAGATTTATATGACACCCTGTATTAATACTATCATCTTTTAAGTAACCAAATGATCTTTTTCTATGAGGAGAAAACAAATATTCTAAAAAATATATATTTATTAGAAACCATAGAAACAAATGAATATCACACTTATAGTTTATAATTAATATGGAACACAGTGTAATGAAATTAATGCCAGTTATCCACATGCATCCAAGAATGTCATATAAGCTCTCAGAATTTTAAAATTTAAATTAGTTTCTGATATATTAATACTTTTATAACTTTTAACGAAGTTTTTCTAAAGATAGTAACAAAATTACTCCATTTTTGTGGGAGGGGGGGAGTGTAAATAATGGGATATCATCTGCAATCTGAAATGGTGAACAAATATCTTTATTTTTGTTTTGTTCGAATAAATCAACTTAATGATTTTTAGTTCACTTTCCCCTTTAAAAAATGTAATGCAAAGAACTATGACTTATTTCCTTATATTATACTTATACTTCATTCCTTATATTATACTTATACCTTACTTTTGACTAAAATATGACTTACCAGGGCCGAAACTAAGGGGGGGGCAGAGGGGGCATGTGCCCCGGGCGCCAGAACGAAGGGGCGCCAAATGAAGGATTATACATTTGGAATGGATCATTTTCTTCTAATGGACTGATGGCTTCTATTATTATGAAACAGCCATTATAAATGAAGTGTTAGGTGAAGATGAAAGAGCAGCCGTAAAAAGTTAGAACTCTGATATGGCCCCGTGACCTCCCCCTTGGATCCGCCGTTGTAGATTACGTAGTTCAGTATTACGTATTTTAAATTTTAAAATAAGTCAGCTGTTAGAAAATTAGTAAAATTCTCTTTGTAAATATACTTTGCGGAAGAGGGGGTGGGGGGTGCCAAAATCCATGCTTGCCCCGGGTGCAAAAAAGGCTAGTTTCGGCCCTGTAACTTACTTCCACATTTACTAAAGTTATTAACTATTAAAAAGCTGAAAGATTTTAGTATTACTGATCTATATGAAATAATATTTTCCAAACTTGTTTAAAATGTAAATGAATAGATTGTGATTGAGAATGGAGTTTGAATATATGTACAGGCCATATACTCAGATTAAAAATTTTTGTCCAAACCGTAGCAACCCACATTACAGAATTTATGATACTCACCTGGATGAATTAATTTGCTTAGACAGTTAGGAAAGTAAACAAACATCTTGGCAATAATGGTAAACTCTCCACATTTTTATTCAGAATGGTCTCGACCAATGCCATTTTATCACCATTTTCGTATAAAGACATTCTACTATTTCATAAAATATATATCCCAAGCAACTTCCAAAATATATATTAAAACACAATTATTTGCTTAAAAGACGTCCATTTCAATAAAAACACATTAAAAATATTAAAATTGACATGTTTCGACTCTTTCATTGAGTCCTCATCAGAATTTACAAAACCACAAATACAATGCACATAAAAACTGGAAAATGCATGTTAACTTTTTAATAAATGACTATTTTCCGGATTTTATGTGCATTGTATTTGTGGTTTTTGTATATTCTGATGATGACTCAATGAAAGAGTTGAAACATGTCAATTTTAATATTTTTAATGTGTGTTTATTGAAATGGGCGTCTTTTAAGCAAATAATTGTGTTTTAATATATATTTTCTAAGTTGTTTGGAATATATATTTTATGGTATAGTTAATAAGGGGCATAAATTAAGACTATTTTTACTTACAGTTATATTTGCATTATACTATAATTGCATTAAAATCATGTAATTTTCAGTTTATTTACATTGTAAGCATGATTTTTTACTTATAATAAGATCTTTTCCAATTAAATTTATTTTTGCCTCCAAAAATCGAAAGATCTCATGCAATGCAAATACAACACACCGGGCTGCTACAGCAGCTCTTTATTATTATTGTTCAGATAATATAATAGACCTCAGCCACTATTTTCATTTTATGAAGATTTTTTTTGTTGTTGTTGTTGTTTTGTTAATAAATTCTGTAAGATAGCGGAATACTTTTAAATGGTCAACATAAAGACCAGTATCAAGGGGAGAAAAAACAGAATGCTGTTTATAGTTTCATTCTAATTGATGCATGAAAGTATGTACCTGTCAGCTGTGGTGCAATATTATTATTATTATTATTATTGTCTAACTTTATTAGTATAGAATTGATAATTAAAAGTTAGGGATTAAGTGCAACTTGGTGCTTTTTTTTTTCTAAAAGAATAATTATGGCTACATTGCAGTGGATAAAGAATCTCCAATTTTCTGTGCATAAATATATATTCTAGATTAAAATTTTCAAAACTGGATTTAAAAAAAAAAAAAAACAAGATGTTTGACTTAATTTACCAATGCTATTTTTTGAGCTATCTGCACCGACAATCGATCGTCACAATTTCACTCAGATAAACTTATTGACAATAGCATGTGGTCTGCTATGTAGACAGTCAACAAAATATACCATAGTTACTGCAACTCCATTAAACGATGGATACGTATTTTTAAACTATTTATACTGACTGATCAATATGATTGAGTTTAAAATAATAAAGTATAAATATATTAGTTAAGTTTGCTAAATTTTGGCTCACCCCACTTTCTAAAACTATTATTCTGAGATCAAGAACTTTAGATATCTCTGAACTAGATGTATACTGATTTCCTCTTTTTTATGTATTAAAAAACAGATGTCACATTTTATGTATAAACAATAAATGTTTACCTTTTCTATATAATTTCAGAAAGATATTGTAATTTGTCTGACAAAGAATGCCAGTTATCATTTCTGGAGCTACAGCTTGAGCTACTTGATGATTTTCGACTTAGATTACATCAGTTATCTCAGTGTCAAGCACAGGAAACTATTGATGCCAATTATTGTGGAATTATGAATGCTATAAACTACATTTCATCTGTTTTATTTGAATGGAATAACTTACCTGTAAGAATTTTAAGGTTTCCTTTTTTGAATTATTTGTTTATCATTCTATTTTTCTGATATGGCATTTAATTTTTTTTTTTTTCAGTTTTTTGTGCAGTTACTTGCTTTTAAAAAGAAAAAAAGTGCTGTTGAAAATTTACTAAAGAGTGAGTAATGTGTAATTTTCAAATATCATTTTCTTTGATTTGTTTCTTGTTGATTGCAAGTTTTAAATTTTATTTAGTATATTTCACATATTTATTAACGTAATGGAATATGATCAATAAAACATAATTTTATTCAGTTTATTGATTTTTTTTTAATTTTTTCTTCAATGTAATTATTTAGAAATTAAATTTGTTTGTCTTGTTTCATGTATTTTATATGTTTATTATAGCATTTTAGTATAAATTGAATATTTTTTAAGAAACATGTTCAATATATTAAAATTCATAAGAAAAAAAATTCTGGTCTTCTGTATTAATAAAAGAAAGGAATTTGCCTATGTGTCTGTCTGTGATGACTTGGAAAATCTACCGCACATAGAAGTCTGAAAATTTGGATGATGATAGATGAAGGAAAGTCTGGATGCACCTGATGTTCAGATTTTTCCTTTTTTTTTTTTTAATCATTAGCCGATATATAAATTAAAACTCATTAAACATAAAATGGTGAGAGCTTCCTTCATTCCACCAATTGTGCCTGTGCACCTCTGGGCATTTCTCGAGTTTTTATGCAAATGAAAGGAAAGCATTCATTTTTTCTGCGTTTTGAAATCATAACCCTAGATAGTTTCAAAAAAAAAAAAAAGATGGACCCTCATTTCTTTAATTATCATTCATTAACAAATTTCAAGAAAATAGAAATCTTCATCGCTCTTTTTATATATATGTATTTCAATGTCCGAACTCCCTCCCAACTTGATGCCCAATTCATCTTTCCATTTCTTTAGTATTACAATGTATGCCTCATTAATGAGAAAAATTTATACATGGATCTCCTTAAGAAACTGGGTTTTTTTAGTCTATACATAATTTGAAAATTAAGTCTCAATAAACTAAATAAAATTTAAAATAAACTTTTATGATACAGAATATAAACAATCATGGTGAACTTACAGAGATACTTAAATCATTGTTATAGATTTTGAATTAGTGATAGTATTTATCAGAAACTGATTTAGCATTCATTTTCATCTTTTCCATTTTTTCTCCTGTTTTAAAATACCATCTTCTTCTTGCTGACAAAAATACAAAAAAAAAAAAAAAAAAAAAAAAATTACTTATTTCTGGTATTTTTTTTGCTCTAACTATACCTTTGATTTAAAAGGAATATTAATATTTACTATTTCCAAAAAAAATATTTTTTTGAAGTTGTTTCACAGATCCACTATATGTATAGGGTGTACAAAAATCATGATTTTTTAAAAAAAATAAAAAAATCGGATTTTTTTTATTTAAATCAGATTTTTATGAATTTTTTTTTCCCCAGCGTTCAAACACGGAATAGCTACTAAGAGTTTTAGGTTTCCAAAACAATTAAACCACTAATTGCTAACATAATCTATGTTTTTTACACTTTAATTAATAAAATTATAATTATTAGTTAGTAATTACAGAAATTATAAAAACTGCAAATTAGTAGTTTGATTAGGTAGTATCATACAATAATGTTATATACATTAATATTGTAATAATTATGTGAAACTTTATAAATACTAGTGATATTTAATATTTATTAAAATTATTAACTGCATTTTATATTAAATAGTTAACACTACTTCAAATTAATAATTATTAAACAATTAACTCTCTAATTAAAAACATATTATACATTTTTAAAACTTAATTATTAAAATGATAATAATGTAGTATTCATTTTAGAAAGGAAAAGGGGCAAAATGCTAGTTCCAAAAAAGGGTACTATTTCATGAGGAAATATATTAGTAATGTGTTTAGTAATGATATAAGGGGAAAAAAAGAATAATTTTTAGTATGATGAATAAAATGTCCTTAATTTTTAATAATTTTATGAATAACAAATTGAAAAATACAATTAAATAACATATTTTAATAATATCCTGTATTTTCTAAAGAAATAAAGTTCTATGTTTTTGCGAGATCTTGGCCACATGAATTTAAAAATACTGTTGAATGGGGGAGTTTTTTACAAGAAATCTCTGGCTACAACTACAGGTGTAAATCATTAGTTAATAACACAAATAACAAATATTATTTGCAGCTCGTTTTGCATTTGTATTTAGGAAAATTACTGTAAACCACCAAAATCTAAACATACACACATGTATGTGTATGATAACCAAAAGAATTATGAAAATGAGTTAAACCCATTCATGTAGGATAAATCTATGTTAGCCACTTATATCTGAAATCCTCAAAATATTTAAGTAACAGCATTATTACCTCTCAGTGTGGATTATTAGCTTTCAATGGTTCAATTTTTTTTTCTTTTTAAGAAAAATTTTGATGCTTTTTCAATCCATAATCATTATTTTTTATTTAGTATTATGTGAGTTACAAAGTGAGTGACATTTATTCAACCTATACCGAAGAAGTTCTTGCTGAGCTTAGCATTTTTATACCAATTATTTCTTTTTCTCTTATGCATTCATTTACAATTTAGCATTGAAAAGAAGTCATTTTTTCATTCTTCTTTAACTTGAGATTGCTATTAATTACTATTTATTCTTTTACTTGTAGAAATGTATTACACTTGCTATGTATAATTTTATATAAAATAATGCATAAATTGATTACCTAAAGGAATTTATGACATTGCAAATTATATTAGATTTAAATATCATTTTTAAATTAAACTGTTTTAACTTGGATAAAAACTTAAAAACAATGCTTTTATAAACTCAACTGTTTTTAACTTTTTACAATACTCATGAATTAAGCTTAGAAACAATTATTTAAAGCTCTTTTTTTGTTTATTCATAAATCAAAATACCTGTAGAAACTTTCAAATTATGTTTATGTTAGATTTTAATATATTTTTTGACATTTTAAACATTTAGAAAATTTTTGATTTAAATCAATGATTTTTTTTTAAAGATCGGTTGATTAAAATCATGATTTTAATCGCTAATTTAAATCAACTTATTAAAATCATTGACACCCTATATATATGTATATAAACATTTTTTTTTCTTAATGCCTTTGAAGGTATGGTTTCGCGTTTTAATTGTGCTTTAGAATATTTTTTGAGGGAGATTTCACTTCTACACATGTCTGAGGAAACCTCTACATTTTTAATTTTATTAAAATAAATTTTTCATTTAATATGGGATCATTCATTTGTTCACTCCCCTATCATCAGTTTTTGAATAAAAATTAAATATTTTATAAATTAGGAATCTGTTGAATGACTGTTACACTTATACTTCATTAAGTGAAAAGCCTCGGGACTCACTACTAAGTGGCCGCACTAACAAATTATCCATGTGATTTCTAGAAAGCACAATCCTTCAAAAGATTAAAGTAAAGTTTCCATGACATTTTAGCTACTTTTTTTAGAAATTGCAGTTTTGTAAGTGACGCCATTTTTGCTTTTGTGAAAACAGTGGACAAAAGAGAATTTTGTATTTTGATTAAACATTTCTTTTTGTCAAAAACAAATGTGGTCTAAACCCAAGAATGGTAGTGAAGCATTAAGGCACATCTGCTTTGTCAAAAACAATCATTTGTCGATGGTTCGGTTAATTTAAATTTGGCTGTACTAGCACCAATGATGTTCCATGTTCCAGATTACCAGTTGATGCATTAACTCCAGAAAACACGTTTAAAATGTACCATATTGTTTTGAATGACTGCAGAGTGAAAGTGAGTGATATAGCTGACTCTATAAAGATATAGGCAGAATGTTTGGGAAATATTTTGCATGAACATTTGCATGTGAAAAAGTATTGTGCGAGATGGGTGCCATGTTTTCTAAGAAAAGACCAAAAACAGCCATGTGTCGATGATTTGAGTGCAATGTGGCAATATTTCAGCTTAATCTAAATGCACTTTTATTTATTATTATTTTTTTGGCAGATTTGTAATTACTGGATAAAACATGAATCCATTGTTACACACCTCGGTCAGTAGCAGCGACCTGAGTGGTTGTAACCAGGTGAAAGCTACCCAAATTGACCAAAGACACACCAATCAGTTGCAAAGATCTTAGTCAGTATTTTTGGGGATGAAAGTGTCATAATATTTATCTAAAATCTTGAGAAAAGAAAAACAGTCACAAGAGAGTATTATGCAGTATTATTGGATCTTTTAACAAAGAAACCAAAATAATGCTTCTTATTGTGAAGAAAAAAGGTCTCTTTCACCAAGACAACACACTGGCTCACACATCTATGAAATCAATGACAAAATTGCATGAAATAAACTATGAATTCTTCCACCACCTCTCACATTCTCTAGATCTGTCTCCCAGCAATTATTATTAATTTCCTAACTTGAAGAGGTTGTTCCTGAAGAAGAGATTTGCATCAAATGAGGATGTTGCATACAAAACTGGTGCATATTTTGGAAGTCTTTAGAAATTGCACTATATGAAAGATATCCAAATGTTACAGGATCGTTGCAATAAATGTATTGCTCTTGAAGGAAATTATGTTGAAGAATAAAATCCATTTACTAAAAAATGTTTATTCCATTATTAGTCCCTGGACTTTTCACTTTATGTAATATGCTTGGTAAGTTATACAAAACAGTCCAAAATCATGAAATTGTAAAATTTTTCCATAAAAATTGTAAACATTTTTTACTTGAAACTTGTATATTAGTGAAGAATAACCCGTACATTTATCTAAAATGTCATACTTGATGTTTTCAGCATACATTTTTGCCATAATATTTTAAAAAACTGTGAAATAAAAAAATCGGCTAATCTTGCTATGCATGAAATGCTAAATAATAGCTGTATTTTTAAATTATTATTTTTAATTATCGAAAAATAATTTTTGTTTTTATTTTTTAAATTTTAAATAACTGATAAAATGGAAAGATATTATCATTTCAAATTTTTAATATTTAAATCTTATTATAGGTACTGAAAAGCAGTACATTCATGCTTTGAAAAGAAAAGAAAAGAAAACTTCAAGTAGCAATGAAGATGACATATTAGAAGTGTCTATATTTGATGAGACTATTGGACTTTTTGACCACATGCAAAAAGATTTATTGCAAGCACTGTGTGATCGTGTAATGATGGACATTAAAGCCAAAAGCAGGCCATATAGGAAGGAAAAGTTATTAGCAAATTTTATATTATTTATTATCGTATTATTTATTATCTACACTGATAGCGTTTTTTTTTTTTTTTTCATGCTAAAAATACCATTCTTTACATAACTATTTTGTTTTGTGTGTGTTAAAAATACTATTCTTTTCCATAATGATTTTTTTATGATAAAAATACTGCTTTTTCAATACATTTTTATATGCTGTAACTATACCCCTTTTTCTTTTTTTTTTTTTTTTTGTGTGTGTGTGTGTGTATATGTGTGGGTGGGTGGAGGGGTAGAAAAAGAGGGGGAACAATAATAGGGTTGTTCCTGGTTCGTCATCCAGTCACCATCCTCCTCCTCCACTATTATTTTTTCGAAAATGCTTAGATGCTAGATGCAAGACTTGTCTCTTTGCTTCTCAGTCACAAATTGTTTCATGTACTAATTTATCTACATTTTGTAAAGCTTCTTAAATATGTCAATTTCCCTTAACTGATGGATTTGAACTCCCTCCAAGACTAGAGTCTCAAACTCAGTATCACTGGAATAAATAAAATATTAACATGTAACAGCTTTATGAGTAAAAAATGCATGTTTTTTAATGCTTCATCATTTTCTGTTCAAAATTTTTTTAAGTTATTTTTTATTGTAATGAGAAAATGACAGTAAGTTCAATTATTTCATCTATCTCTGTGGCAGTAGAACCAACCCAATTATCACCATTTTGGAGAAATTTGATTAAAAACAAGTAATATAAAAATTTTGTTTTTAAAGTAAATTCCTACTTAGGTCATCAAAGAAAAATTTAATATAATCCCTTAAGCTAATATTAGTTTTTGTTGCAATAAAATATCTCAATTTGTTGATTTTCTATAAGCAAGTAGGTTTACAATGGAACTCTATGGGAATTTGGCGAATTATTAGAGATATCGCCAAGTTGGCATCACTTTTGGCGACTCATTTTGGCCATCAAATTTGGTGATATATTGCCAAGTTGGCAACAAACTTGTGCGGTATTTGGCAACAGAGCAGGGTCCCCCCCTATGGTAACCCCTTATTGAAAATACTTTTATTGATCTTCAATAACCAATGGCACCATTTTGTTTCCCATGCAAAACTGAAATTAATTAATTAAAATTTAATTAATTAATTAATATTTGAAGAAACTGTATTAACATCAATTGTCATCCAGTACAAGTTTTAAAAAATTTATTTCAACTTGATAGAATGAATAATGAGTATTTTATTAACGATTGAAAATTTGAACAAGATATATAAATATATAAATAAATATAGGGTGAGTGTGAACTAATAGTAGAAATTGAAAAAATTAAATAAAAATGGAATTTTTTTTAAAAAATAGCTAGTGCATGCTAATCTACAAATAAACAATTTTTAATTAATATGTATATATAGTACAGTAGAAATCTCAAGCAAATCACAAAAAAAAAAAATCCCTGCCGGCTCGGGCCTACAGGCGGAGGTAGATTTCAAAGTTAAGTGCTAAATTCACCAACAAAATTTAAATCAAGATTAGAGATAAACCCATTTCTTTCACTAAGAATGAGCTCTAGGGAGCTAAACATTTTGTGAAAATTCTAATATACACAAATACACACACGCATGTATATGGAATAGGTTTAAAAATGGCTAAAACAAATTCAGGTAACCTCAAAATGTTAAAATATATAAATATTTCCATAGTCAGGTTTTTATCATGTTTTAATAAGTTTCTTCAAACTCACATGACATTATATATTCACCTGCTGAGGTCCATTATATTTCCAATATGATGCAATATATATATATTTTTAATTCCTCAAACTATTTATTTCATTTTGAGTTTTCATGCTGAAATCTTGCTCTGGAAAACTTATGACGTAATATTCAATTTGTTTTCAATTCTTCAAACTATTTATTTAATTTATTTTTTCATGTGAAAAACTTGCAGTAGAAAAGCAATTGTTGTGGTGAGAATTTTATTGTTTTTTCTTAATTGTTGGCAACTGCTATAACGAAAAATATTTATTTTTTCCTGTCATTGTTCTGTAAGAGCTGGTTTTATCAGAATCTTGTTAAGACGGCATTCAAAATTTTGAACCCTCCCCATTTCCATTCCCTTTGGCCGATTTTGCCCATTTTCAATCCCCGCTGAGATATTAGCCATCTGAAAGTTGTTGGTGAGTTTGAAGACGATCCGTGCATAATTGCGACTTTTATAGTGCGGACAAAATTTAGTACATACATACATATATATATATATATATAAACTTTTTATGGGGGGTGGTTTTGGGTTCCTGGGGACCTATAATGAAAAGTTATGAAGGAATTTTTCAAAAGTCGCACCATGGTAACGACTGCAATAGGTAGTATTTCTTACGAAATCTACCTAAAAATTGGCTTCAACTGTTGTATTTTCACTCCTGTTGAGTTATCGTATTAAAAGTGTTTAAGGATGCCTTAGTATAACGTGTGTCCCAAAAAGGACCGACTGATTTTAAAATTCAATAACTTCCAAACGGTGACAGATATTTAAAAAATTCTTGCAGGAGGGTTATGCATAAAGTCAAAAGTTTTTTTACAGTGATTTTCGATTTTAGTTCGAATTACAAACAATAGATGGCGCTGTGATCAATAGAGGCTAAATTTAGGCTCGATTTTTGGTACTTCGTGGCCTGGATAATACATTTCCATCTCCTTTTTCTGCATGGAACAACAGAAAGGACCAAAAATCGAGCGACTATTGCTTACAGCGCCATCTATTGTTTGTAATTCGAACTAAAATCGAAAATCACTGTAATAAAACTTTTGACTTTATGCATAACCCTCCTGCAAGAATTTTTTTAATATCTGTCACCGTTTGGAAGTTATTGAATTTTAAAATCAGTCAGTCCTTTTTGGGACACCCGGTATATATGTACCTTTAATAAATAAATAAATATATTCAGGCACTAATTTATTTGTGCTTTAATATATATTGTGGATTGATGGAATATGGAATTATTTATCATATTTCCCGTCATCTTGTGCTATGTGGTTGCCGGCCAGTGACATTCCCCAACATGGTTTAGTGGTAAAGCAACAGCATGGTACGCTGTAGATCTACATTCTAGTCCTGGCCCCGGCTGATTTTTCACTCCTGTTTGGTTATTTTATTAATTGTGTTAAAGTCTGTCTTAATATATATACAGACGTGTGAAAATTATTAGAATAATTGTGAAATTTACAATAAAATCTTGTTATATTAAAGAAATAGTACATTATTTAAAAAATACTGATACATTTAATATTTAGTGTGCATTCCCTTATTTTTTATTAAGGATTCAATATGTCTTGGAATACTTTGTATGAGTTTTTGGCAATTAATTTGTATTTCGTTGTCATGGTGCCAAATTTGGATGAGTCTTTCTATCAGACCACTCTTGTTTGTGATGTTGCATTTCTTTATTTTTTTCTTTACAATGGCCCAAAGATTCTCTATGGGGTTCATATCTGGACTGTTTCCAGGCCATGGAAGTGTTTTTACATTTTTTCCATCCAAATATGTGGTCACAGATGAAGCTTTATGGCACGGAGCTCCATCATACATGAATATGAAGTCTCCATTTGGAAACCAGTTTTTTAATTGTGGAATTAGTCTTTGTTCAAGCACTTTTTTATACTGATGCTGGTCCATCATGCCTTCTACAATGTATAAACGTCCAGTACCCTGAGCAGACATCACGCTCCAAACCATTACTTTAGTAGGCTGTTTAACCGTTTGTGCTATGCAATTAGGGGAAAATGCTTCATTGGTACTTCTCTTGACATATTGGCTACTTTCTTCTGATATCGCAAATATTGATTCATCGGAAAACATACCTAAAAGATAAAACATACTTTAAGGTATGTAATTTGTAGAGAAATATTCTTATAAAAAAAATTTCATCAAATTTATAAACAGTTCTGCATCTTTAGTCAGTATGCAAAAAAACATGATTTCAGAAAAAGAAATGAACAACTTAAATTCAACTGATTAATTAACGGAAAATTAATATTTCTCACCTTGCTCCAGTCATTTCCAAATTGTTCTTGCACAACTTTTGCCCAAGCAAGTCTCTTCTTTGCCATAGCAGATGTGATTTTAGCCTTTTTTCGAGGACAATGAGCACTGAGTCCAACTGAGATGAGCTTTCTAAGGATAGAAGAATCACATACATTTACGCCATACGCTTGTAAAGATATTTTTAGTTCATGACTAGTTGCTCTTCTGTTAGCTTTAGCAATTTATATTAATTTCCTTTCTGTTTTTGCAGTAAATTTACTTTTCCTTCCGCATTTCCCTACTCTAGAATTTTCAAATTCCCATTTGGAGTCCAAAGATTTTTTTATTCTACACACAGATGCTTGAGAAATTTTTGCTTTTTTAGCGATTTCGTGCTACGTATAGTGATCTTCTTGGATGAGACACTTTACCACAGCTAGTTTTCTAGGAGAAATATCACTTGCTTTACCCATAATCACGCAATAATCCTTTGACAAGCAAAAAAAAGATACCAATTAGTATGAATTGATCAAAACAGTGAAAAAATTTGTTTTCAGAATAAGATAATACTGATGCCAACTCAAGAAAAGAAAGAAAATACTAGCACAGCAAGCAGACGATTTTAAAATTTTATTTTAAATTTGTTTGTTAATCAAACAAATTCTTTATGCAATGCAAACAATTTGATTACTTTGAATCAAATATTTTTCTTTTTAAAATATGGCAACATTTAACAAAATTATATACCCAAAACTACTCCACAGGAGTGAAAAATTGACAGGATCAACAAAACAAATTACCTTTCATGAAACATTGCAAGTATATAAAATATTAATCAAGAAAAACTGAAAAAAATCACAATTATTCTAATACTTTTCACATGTCTGTATATATACATATATGTATCTGTAATAAACTGGCTTCTGTTTTAAATGTTTATGTGGAGATGCAATGTAGATCAATGCAGATAGTGTATTCAAATAGGAAAAGACCAGGGGTTGATGCAGATTTTTATTCTTGGGGCCCATTTTGTGAAAAGTAGAAGTTATTTTTGTGAATTTTATTATATTTTTGTGAAAAATAACATTTTGTAACAAAAATTGAAATCCAGTTACTAAAATTCGAACCAAGAATTTATGAACAAAAACATTCTTTAAATCCTTTTGCTAAAGTTTTTGTTTTTCGTGACGTGGTTTTTACAAATTACACATTTTAAAACAGTTTTTATGAAAAGAATAGAGGGTCTATTTTATTGAAAGGAATTTTGTTAAGGGGCCTGTTTTATTAAGTTTATTTTTGTGAAAGGGCCCATTTTATTAAATTTATTTTTGTGAAGGGGCCCATTTTATTAAATTTATTTTTGTGAAGGGGGCTTAAATAGGCCCCAAATTTTGTCTAAATCGACCCCTGAAGACAATTCGTATAAGGGAAATAGAATCTCATTCACAAGTGCATGACAGTTTATACATTTCTAGAGCAAAAAACTTTTCCAATAAATTTTGATTTTGACCGTAGTAAGCCCAAGATAGTGGCTGTGGCTAGTCCATGTACAGTCAACTGCAAATCATTGCAATGCTTTCTCTTTAGTTTACCCTATTGATTTATTTTACTGCAAATGCTACTTTACATCAATAAAAATCATATAAATTCACAGGTTGTTTAAACATTTTTTGAATGATTAGGATGATATGTAAAGGTATTGTACTTTACAAAGGACTTTTTTTTTTCCACAAATGTAAAATTTTAAAAATGTAATTCTTTTTTTTTTTTTTTTTTTTTTTTTCTTTTTTTGTTCTACTTTCCTTTTTATTTATTTTTAAACTTACTACCTCCTCTGCAGTTAGAGAACTCTCCGTAGTCAGACTCCTACTTGGAAAATTCCAGCTTATAGTAGTTTTATCTTTAAATTAATATGTTATGATTGTTATTTGCATAAAGTACAAATTCGAAATAGGACGAATGATAAACATATAAACACAAAATGTATTATTGTATAAAACATCTTTGCATATGCAAAGCGCTGCCATAATTTCAACCCAAAAGAAAATTAGCTTTTACTTTGTTATTTATTAACTTCTTAAAATGCCAGTAATTAGCATTTTTAAATGTTATATCTGCCTAATTTCTAGAATGTATTCACTCTTGACATGTGTTTAACTATATCCTGAAATTTGTTTTTAATTAATTTGCTTTTTTCTTTATATAAAAGCAATATATTTTCACTATTAATATTAATTATTTTTCCAATTTTAGGTGGTTTTGCATGCCTGTTGTAGACAAAAAGTCCTTGGAAATGTCTCCTGCAGCATATCCTATGTTAGAAGTCATTAACATAAGCTTACATAGTTTACAAGAACTTCTGGCTAAACCTCTGTTTACTAAAGTCTGGCAACAAATTGCATCAGAACTTAATATATATCTTTATGAAGAAGTAAGTATTGAATTGTTGTGACATTATAATAATTACTTTTGAAATTCAATTTGAATCAACTTTTTCTCCAAAAATCTTCCATGAAAAAGGGGGGGGGGGGGATGCTATTAATATTATCTTATAAATGTAAAATTGAAATGTTCCAAATCTATTTTTCTTAACTAATATCTTGTGCAAAAATGGGATTTAAAAGAGAAATTAAGAACTTTTTAAAGTCAATAGTGGTCAGTGTGTTTTTTAAATTCATTTTCAAGTGTTCTACAATTATATTAAGTACTTGAATTAATTTCTGCCTTTTTTGTGATGTGGCACCCAATATACTTGCTTATCATTATTCTTATTGTGTACCTGTCAAGTCTAACTTTCTTCAAAGGTCCCTTTCTCTCTTATGTTCAAATATTTCTCCTTTTTCTTGAGTACATTTATATATGTATTATATATATGTGGGAATGAAAGATAAGACTCAATGGTTAAATGAACTAAATATCTTGACTTAAAATGAGACTTAAAAGGTGAACTCAAAATTGCAGAGCGAGATGTGGTGGTTCTATAGATATTCAGCAGTGGAGTCGTTTGGTGGTTTTTAAAAACAAGACTCAGGGAAGCTCTTGCGAGTTGTATGATGTTATTTTGAATATTAAGCTATATGTTTGGTAATATATTAAACCTTTTTAAACCTATTCTCATTTTGTAGAGCATTAGTTTCGATTAAGCAATACAGTACTCACATTAAAACCCACAGTTTTGGGGGCTCGGGCCGAGATTTGGACTATTTGGAAGATTTGAATTTGAATAACTAAGCTATTTTGTACTTGAAAAAAAAAAAAAAGTATTTTTCTGAACTGATATTTATAATACAAAAAAATGACCTGTTCGTCTGATGTATAATGATTAGAGATGATCCGTAATCAAGCCTACGAGATAGTGTAATATTTTGTTCTGTTGAAGAGTTAACAAATTGAACAATGTCTGTCCTGAATAAAGCTTAGAAAAGCAGATTTGTTCACATTGTGTGATGACCTAGGTATAATTGCGCCTCAGAGTTCAAGAATTATGGACTTGATTAAGTTGGTGACTGAATCAAATGATTATGAAGAAAATTTTGTTAAAGCTCGACTCTAAGTCATTGCTGCTGAGAGAGCAGAAAAGGAAGAAAGAAGGCTAGAAGCAGAAAAAGAAGAAAGAAGGCTGGAAGCAGAAAGGATATTAGAGGAAAAGAAATTAGCGATAGAGTCAGAAAGAGAAGTAAAGAAATTGCAAATGGAATACGAACAGTGCTTGAAATTCAATTTTTCATAGGAGGGGAGTCTCCCTACCAACATTTATGAATATAGGGGAGTTGAACTATTTGGGAGGGAGAAAAAAAATATGAAACCCACTGTTATTTTACGTGCTTTTTAAAGATTTGCATTAATTATTTTGTCATGTCTGTATTAATATAGGTATGACAAAATACCATTGAAGCAATTTAAATCAACAACTCAGAATAATGATGCAAAATGTTTTTTTATTTAAAAAAGTAAGAAAGCAGGGGTGATTCTGAGTAAAAAAAAAAAATTCTGAAACTGACAGCAAATTTTCTGAAAGGTTACAACAGAGGGGATGAAAGGGGGGATCATTCCCAGCACTAGCGGTGTGTCTTTTCGTGCCCCTTTGACGAAATTTCCATTTTTTTCGATCTTTTAACGAAATTTGCCGTTATTTCGCGATCTTTTATGCGAAATTTGCCATTATTTCGCGATCTTTTGACGAAATTTGCCGTTATTTCAAGATCTTTTGATAAAATTTGCCGTTATTTCGAGATCTTTTGATGAAATTTGCCGTTTTTCCGCGATCTTTTCACGAAATATGCCGTTTTTCTGCGATTCTTTGACAAAATTCGCGGGGGTTTTTTTCGTGATCCCTGGACGAAATTCGCAATCCTTTGACAAAATGCGCGTTTTTTTCGCGATACTTTGTCGAAATTCGCATTTTCCCGCAATCTTTTGACGAATTGCGCATTTGTTTCGCGATCCTTTGACAAAATTCGTGTTTTTTCGCAATTCTTTGATGAGATTCGGGTTTTTTCGCGATTCTTTGATGAAATTCGCGGTTTTTTCTCAGCGGCCATTTGACTAAATACTAAATTCGTGTTTATTCCGCGATCCTTTGACGAAATTAGCTTTTTCCTCGATCCTTTGACGAAATTCTCTTTTTTTGCGATCCTTTGACGAAACTCGCATTTTTCCGCGTTCCTTTGTCGAAATTTATGATTTTTTGGCTATCCTTTGATGTAATTTGCGTTTTTTTTGCGATCCTTTGATGAATTTCAAGTTTTTTTCCCGCAATCTGACGAAATTCACGTTTTTCTGCGATCCTTTGACAAAATTTGTGTTTTATTCACAATCCTTTGCGACGAAACTGGCTATTTTTTCCTCGAACGATTGACAAAATTGATTTTTTCGGCAATCATTTGTCGAAATTTGAGATATTTTTCTGCTGAACTGATGACCGATTTTTCACAATTTTCGGAACCTAATGCCTTAAATTTTCGGAAAATTCGTAACAGAATCACCCCTAAATTCGCCAATCAGTCGCGGACACTTGTCAACTGATCTCGAGAAAAAAATAATGAAATTTGTCTATCGGTCGCATCGAAAATTCGTGAATTTCAACAATCTTTCACGGGAAAAAAAAACACCGCAAAATGTGTCAATTAGTCGCGTGAAAATATCGGGAAATTTGCAAGGCGTTCGCGGGAGTTAATCGTAATTTCAAAATGCAAAATTTTCAGGAAAATGGTGAAATTTTTTGGGTGGGAGTCTCCCGCCCACGATATTATTTTGGGCGGGATTTCAAAATTTTGGGCGCGAATCTCGCCATCCTGCCCTGGAATTCAAGCCCTGACGAATTAAGAAAAATTGAGCTTCAAGGCAATATGACAAGTGTAAGTGATGGTTCAGCAGTAACTGGTCCAGGTAAGCAACCAGATTTGTTCAAATTAATACCACATTTTGACGGAAAGGGTGATATTAGTATCTATTTATCTTTGTTTGAACGACAAATGTCTAGGATGAATATAGTAAAAGGAAATTGGGTAATGTATTTATAAAGTTTAATTCCCTTAGAAATTGCTAATGTTATAGCTAGAGAACCAGAAACATTAACAAATGACTACGATTTTGTAAAAAAACCTGCTTCTTAAAAGATTCAAAATGACGCCAGAAGAGTTTAGGCAAAAATTAATGTCGCATAAGAAAGAATATTCAGCCACTTGGCGCGATCTAGCATTTGAGTTAAGAAATTATTTGTAAGAGTGGATAGGCGGTCTTGGCGTATCTAATTTTGAAGACCTGAAAGAACTAATAGTAGTAGATCAAATCAAACGAAGATTACCTATAGAAATGAAAGAACATTTTATTGATGATCTTCCAAAAATTGAAAACATTGAGGTATTAATAAATAAATTAGATGATTATGAAACAGCAAGACGTAATGTTAAAACCATGGATAAAAATTCACACCAATTTGAAGATAGGAAGTCAAAAATGCGTGAAAATAATAATTCAAAACCATGGTTACTAGCTCAAAATTATGATAATTTAAGAAAACAACAATTTATAAATAATAGCAGCCAAAATCATTGGAGCCAAAACCCACGATTATCCAATCACAAAGAAGTAAATTGCGCAATAATCAAAGGGAAAAACAGCGCCAAACCAGATTGCATGATAGATATTGATATTAACGGGAAAAAGGCACATGTCTTTTTTGATACTGGAAGTGATATAAGTCTGCTGAGTTATGAATATTATACTAAGATGGGATCGCCAAAATTATGTTCAAATAATATCTCTTTGTCAGGCATAGATGAAGTAGTTTTTCATCCTAAAGGATACTTTCCTTATGAATTTAATATTGATGGATTTCTCTGTTTTAAAATCTCTTGCATATGATATTTTATTAGGATATGATGTGATTAGCAGATTAAATTTGGCAACAGACGAGAACGGAATTAAAATCGTTGGCGAACGCAAAAATGTTCAAGTAGGTTGCACTGAAGTTTTGAAGCTATTATAAAATTGAATCGTGCTGCCAGAAGTAATAATGAAATGAAAGCGTCATCGTTGGATAATTTACGTGATGAAAATATTATAGTTGCAAATGATAATAATGCAGGAAATAATTTCTTGATTAATTTAGCGAGCGTCATAGATGATGATGAAATTGATTTGAATCACGTGAGAAATTTGAAAATAAGAAAACAAATAAATAAATTAGCAAAGGGATACAAACCAAATAAATCAAAAGATGCAGGATCACGGATGGGCAAAATTTTACGTGATGAAATTGATAGTCTTGCACATGATAGAAAAGGCTATGTAAAAGATTGCCGTAGGAATTTCGATTATAGGGGAAAGAACAGAAATTTTAATAGACCAATGGATAATAGAAGCAATAATAGATATGGCCAAAAATATGTTAAACAGTCATTTAACCATGGAAATTGCAATAAATATAGATATGGGAAACAGAGTTCAGAAAATTCTTACCAAGATGAATCAAAAATTCCACAAAATTTTGAGATTAACGATTCTTTGATACCTCAAGATATGACAGAAAGTGAAGGTTTGATGAATAGTTCATCGGATATGGTTGAACCTAATGATGCATTTGAAATGCTAGAAAGTGCTTCACCTACTTCAAAAATCCAAATTTTTCTCCTAGGTACAAAAATAGAGGCTACTATAATGGTCGAAATAATTATAATTATGCTGATCGACGATCAGACAGAGGTAACTATCAGGAGCAAAGAAATTCCCAACTATCACACAGGTATAGTACACAGCAAAATGCAGATTCGTCTAGCAAATTTGAAAAGAGATATGAAAATGATCTTAGAGCTCATGATCAGGATAATTACAAATTGGATTATAGGTCTGGAAGTTACAGACATGATAATGGTTACTATGGAAAACAAAGGTATAACAACAGTAGAAATAGTTCTCATCATGGATTTAAAAGAGCTAATAGTGGAAGAGATGCTTATTCCAATTCTTATAATTCTAGAGGTAATAAATATACAGCTTCTAAAGATAGAGATCAATATACAGAAAGAAATTACAGGGAAAATAGGTATACTGATTCTAAAGATAAAGATCAATATACATAATATATGAAGCCGTGGGATAACGCATCTGCATAACGTGAAGTTTTTGTTTTATGTTTATCTGTTTATTTGTCTAAATTTATGTGTCTAAATTTTTGTAAGAAGAAACTGACGAGGTTGCCAGAAGCGTCAGGATGACCAAAAATGTGGGAATGAAAGATAAGACTCAGTGGTTAAATGAATGTGATATCTTAAGCAAGACTTAAAAAGTGAACTCAAAATTGCAGAGCGAGATGTGGTGGTTCTATAGATATTCAGCAATGGAGTCGTTTGGTGGTTTTTAAAAGCAAGACTCAGGGAAGCTCTTGCGAGTTGTATGATGTTATTTTGAATATTAAGCTATATGTTTGGTAGTATATTAAACCTTTTTAAACCTATTCTCAGTTTGTAGAGCATTAGTTTCGATTAAGCAGTACAGTATTCACATTAAAACCCACATATATATATAACCATTATATATAACAAATCGTCATCGATTTCCAATTATTGAAATTAAATTTATAAATTAGCTTATCAGGCATGAAAGAGTTCCTCCTAAAGGAGGAATTCCACCTTTTTAAAAGCAAATTTGGACATTCTCTGGATTGATGCAAAAATCCAAAGAAAATATTAGAATCATATGGGAAGGGGGGAGGGGTCTAGAAAACTTAATAATTAGACATTTTGTCTACTCAAATCCTTGGAGTTTGTTTCTGAATTGCACTACTATCAAATCAAAGGCAAGCTTTTATTATAAGCATCTAAAAGTCATGTAAATTAAGTTCTTTAACTAGGGAAAGGAAGTTTCCATAAGGTTCTTTTGGAATAGAATATTTTATTCTATTTATAAAACAGTTCTGGGTAATTTCAGTGATGCATTTTTGGAAATGTACTTCTGGAGTAAAGATCTATTTGGTGTGCATATATTTAGCATAGAGATTTTTTCTTCTTCTAAATAAAGTCTTAAACATTCAAATCATTCAAAATAATACATTTATTTTGAAAAATTAAAATCTCTGTACTTCACATAAGTTCATCAGATACATTTGGATGGATTTAAACTTTTAGCAAACTGTTTCCAACTTTCTTTTTTCATTTAATGAATTTATACATTTATTGTTATTTATTAATTTATTTTTCTTTTAATACTTTATAAGTTACAAAAACAACAACATTATATGTACAGTTATAATTCATTTTATTGCATGAATAACTGTTGAAATGCATCTAAATTATACAAGTTTGGCCTTATTGTATAGATGGAAAAAAATTTCCACCTTTTTTCCCATTTCCCACTTTCATGCCTGGCTTATATTCATAACACTGACATTATACAGAATAAAGATGGAACATGTAACTAGTAATACAGAATCTTACTAAATTCCACTAATTCACTAGCATATTGCTGGCGATAAATCTATATAAAACATGAAAAACCACCATATATATATAACTTTTTTTTTTTTAAGTAACATAATTATTTTAGTAATTTTTAAGTAGTATAATTATTTTAGTGTGTAGAGTTAGGTTGTTGGTGTTAAAGAAAGTATTTTTTGGATTATTTCTTATGCTAAAATATCTATCTATATATATATATAATAAATTTTATTTGAAATTGATGATGAGTATATATTTTCTGTTTAAAAAGTTAATAAATATTGATTAAAAAAAAAACATTTTACCCCTTTCTCTTTTGTAACTTTTATATTTAACAATGCTTTTTAAGCTGCACACTAACCCAAAAAAATATTCGTGGAAGAATCTTCCTTATTCCTTACCTCAAATGTTGGCATGTATGCTATTGATTTTAAATATTTGCTAAAGGTTGATTCATCAATATTTAATGATTGTGCCAAAAGATTTCAGCATTGTAGATAGATATTAATCCAGTAATGTTTTCAATTCTGCACAGTTAAATTTTTGTCATTTGGACAGGACATTTTTTGTCTCTCTCATTGAAATTGCCACTTTTTCAAATTATCTAACAAATCTTTGTAAGTGATTTCAGCTAAAACCTCTAAATAATAACTTTTAACAGTAGAGTTTTTTTTAAAACAGGAAAAAAGTATAATGCTTCTCACAAATGTTGCTTTGTGGATGAAAAGCTTGACATTTTCGCTGTAGTAAGAAAATTTTGTTGTTTACACTTCAGCCAAGAGATACATATTAAATTTGTGAAGTTATGGATAATACTTTCATGTGCATGAATGATTATTATATCTGTATTATAAAGCAAAAACATGCCTGTGAGTAGTCATATTTAATGTCATGACCTGACCAATAAATATCTCTTTTACTACAACTTTTTAATATTGCACACTTTCAATTTTACACCGTGGAATAGGAAAAAACATGCACTTTCAAGTAATATTTATTTATTTTTTTAATTTCAATTTTACTTTTTTTTTTTTTTTTATCTACCTTTTGTGTGCAATCCAATTACAAAAAATTAATCTGTTTGCCCTTAAAACTATATAAATAGTTCAACATTTGCTTCCGGCTAATATTCCATAATGAAATAAAAACTTCATCAATAAATAAATAAAATAATATAAATAAGACACAAATTTAACAGATATGTAATTGAACTATACGCCTAAACACTGAAATAATCAGAATCAAAAGGGCTTTTGTAAGCAAATCTTTTGTGATTTCTTCAGCCACTAACTCCTGGCATACGGCTAATATAAAAGTATCGATTTTAATTAAATTTCAAAACTTTATTTGAATACATAATTGATATTTTTCGCTAAAAATGCATTTTGGTGATATTAGTGGACAATCTAAAAGTATATATTAAATATCAAATGTATATTAGTTTTCAAAAATAAAAAAAGAGGTTTTCACCTATATTCTGTGCGATGGGTAGTTCTGTAATATGGGAAGTTCTGTTATGTAGGATTCCCTGGCATAAATAATGTTGAAATGATATTACTTATATCATCTATGGAAAGGGGTGGAGATTAATTACCTTATATGTTTCAAATATTAATATCAAACTGACTGGAAGCTCAATTAGTATATCTATGCCCTTTAAAGTGTTAGATGTAAACAAATAAATTATTTTAAATGCATGAGCATTATTTTTTAGTACTGTAAATTCAATTTTCTTTTTTTTTTTTTTTTTTCTTCATTTAGTGAGCTAATGTTAAATACTAATTTCTATTTTAGAGCAGCTATTATTTAAAAAAAAAATAAGATGTTTTAAAAACTGGTGTAATGCACAATATAAGGTAAAAGCTTTTTAAAATCTCTCTATTCTAAAAAAAAGTAACTACCGCTGTCACCGCCGCCGCCGCCGCCGCCGGTTTTGAATTTTTTGTGACCGGAGGTATTTCTTCGTTAATATTAAGCAAAATATTGCATACAAAAATATGAAAATCGGTGGAATTATAGAGAAATGTTTGATAAGAACGCTGATGCAGACAGTTTTCAAATCGAAGAAATATTTAAAGAGATATTTAATGCTAAAGTTGGACAAAATCGTTCCATTAAAAAAGTTTTATAGGAGCAAAAACTGTACATCGGAATTTAATCCTATTTAGATCATTTTATGCGTCAGAATTTCCCGGTGTGCAGACTTCACTCAGTTTATTAATTTGACTCATATTTTGTGGTTTTATTTCTAATTTAAATTCAAATTTTTAGCATTTCGAGAGATATTATTTTACACATTTTAGAAAATTGTATTAATTTAAACTGTTGCCAACTGTATAAACAACGTTAGCAATAATATTTGCTTCAAATTAAAAATTTATTTTACACGTGACTATTATAAACAAGAAAATATAAAAAGCAGGAACTCATTGAAAAGTATCATAAAAACTATATTACACGTGAATTTTAAAAGTGAAAGAATGTTGTAAAATAATAAATTCATTAACATGCGTTAGAAGTCTTAAATAGGAGAAATTACGTCACATTTACGTCACATTACACATTACGTAAAATAAACACAAAATAATATTGCAAACAGTTTAAATTTAAAAATTGCGCGAGACATTTATGTAATATTTTAAGATGATATTTTCAACTATTTTTATTAGGCTAGCTCAAATAATATTTCATTTCTAACATAATTATTGTCACGTGAATAGTAAAAGGAGAAAGGAAAGTTTAGTGAAAATTACGTCAGATTAAAAACGATACATTTAAAGTGTCATTAAAAATAAACTTTCTTTTCGCTTTGTTAAAAAATACCGGGAGGCAAAGACTCTGTTTATTTAATTCATTTTATATTAGCTTATTTTGAAATGTCAACAGATTTTATTTAATTAAAGGCGGAAACAGCCATTGTATCATTTAACAGCCGCTGAGTTGGCTTTAAAATTCCCCAATCAAAGAGAAATGAATAGAAACCCGTTTATAGGGAGATCGCCACTGTTTTTAAACTTATAATTCAATCTTCCGAAATATTTTTTAAGCCGATCAAATTAGCATGCTTTTAGAGTCTGCGGTGTCTGAACGGGGGTTGACGAGCGTAGCTCGTAGGGGGCAGCGCCCCCTAGTGATGTAAAAATAAGTAATGCACAATGTTTATGTTATTTTAAGACGATTTTTCCTTATATTTTTAAACATGAAATATTTTATTCAGGGATAGTAATAAGTGTAAATTTTAAAATACAATATAGAAAGATAATTAAAAGTATACATTTTCCTTATCTACATGAAAATTCACATTCATTTTTTTCCCATAATGTAGGTTATTCTTCAAAACAGTTTTAGTGAAGGAGGTGCACAACAATTGAATTTTGATATGATTCGAAATTTGTTTCCTATATTTGGAGTTTACACTTTGAAACCAGAAAATTATTTTAAGCTGTAAGTATATTGCTAATCATTTCTGTTATTGATATTTAGTGTATGTAGCAGTAGTTTATTTGTAAGATTAAATTATAGTTTTTTCAGTCATTTTGAAATGTCTTATTATCAGTCGTCTGTAATCATGTGCTCCATCAAGATTGGCATAAAACGTGAATTATTCTGGCAACATGAGTACTTTTAAAATGATGCCATAATAAACAGGGTTGCATGTTGTATCACATTTTACTCTCTGAAATATGCTAATTGGCAGTTCACTCATTTATGGAAGATTAACTATCTCAGGATTCAATATAGAATTTTTTTTTCACAAATTATACAGTATGAACTTTAAAAAGTTCTCTTTTTACTTAAAAAGTTATAAATTACAATAATACAGATGTTGCAACTTTAAAATATAAATTTTATTTTTTATTTCCAAGTACTTTCAGTTTGCAATCCCACAGCCATCATCATGGACCAAAAGTACTCGGAAATTTAAATAAAATGTATATTTAAAATTTTTAACTTCGTATTATTATTATTTGTCCCCTTTTAAGTAAACGGAGAACTTTTTAAAGTTCACATTGTGAATTTTTTATTAGATCCAGGTGGAACATTGCATTTCATCTTATGATTTTATTTTATTTAGAATTTTTTTGGTTAGCATATTAATATAATTCAGATTATTGTAATGCTTTCTAATCTGAAGTGTAAATTTTACAAAAAAATGTATGTTTAGCATATTTTTAAAATTCTTAATTGAATAAATTTATTTCGTTTCTGGAATTTACATAATAATAAGGAATTTAAGTGGGTGTGTAATTGTAAACTACTTAATGCTGTGATAGAAAAGTCCAGAATATGTAATTTGGTGCAAAGATATTCCTGGCTTAAAGAGTTTTCATTTATTATTATTATCTTTATTACTGTAGAATGCTGCTAACTTGCATTCCAATTCCTTGATATTCCATATAACTCAGCAATCACATTATTTTAATGCTTTCTAAACTGAAGAACAAATTATACAAAAAAATTCTATGTTTAGCATTTTTTAAAATTATTATTATTCCTTAAATAAATTTATGTCCTTTCTGGAATTTAAATAATAATAATGAATTTAAGTGGATGTGTGATTGTAAACAATTTAATGCTGTGATGGAAAAGTCTAGAGTATATAATCTGGAGCAAAGATACTCCATGCATAAAAAAGTTTTTAATTATTATTACAGTAGAATACTGCTAACTTGCATACCAATTTTTGGTCATTCCATGTAACTTGGCGATCACTTTTTAAAAAAATATTAAATGATTTCTATTGGTCAAGCAGATCATTATTGTTGAAATAATGAAACTTGAATATGTTAGTGAGGTAACATATTTTTATTTTAGAAAAGGTTTTCATATCATATATAGATTTCTGTTGGTGACCACCACTAAAGTTACATATTGTGATCTATATCTGCCATAGAAATATTCAAATTAGTATGGTAATAAAAACATGGAAACATTTAAAATGCTTCATTTAAAACACATTACTACATAGGTGTGATAAAAAATATACAAATGTTTTCTAAAATTAAAAACACTAGATGTTAAAATGATAAAAAGCTACTCCGAGCGCTTTCGGCTAATCTTAAGCCTTTGTCAAGGAGAAGAGAATTGACTGATAAAAACACTCGACGCTCGATGTTCACTGCTACAGATTGAGCGTCGAGTGTTTTTATCAGTCAATTCTGTTCTCCTTGACAAAGGCTTAAGGTTAGCCGAAAGCGCTCGGAGTAGCTTTTTATCATTTTAACATCTAGTGTTTTTAATTTTAGAAAACATTTGTATATTTTTTATCACACCTATGTAGTAATGTGTTTTAAATGAAGCATTTTAAATGTTTCCATGTTTTTATATAATAAACAAAGGTGAATCTGGCATTCAAGATTGGACTATTTTATTAAGTCAATTTATTAGTATGGTAATTATATTAAGTAATAAAATTTTGAAAATATAAACTCAAATTGACTGACTGATAGAAGTAAAAGATCATGTTATCGGTTCTTGTTATTTTGGTATGCAACTTCAATTTGATATTTGTTTTGTTCTAGGCTACTGTTTAAGTTCTAACATTTTAAATAATGGAAACTTTTTTAGCTTATGGTCAGTTGGGGTAATTTTGGGTATAAAATTAAAATTTTAAAATCTTACAGGTGACAGAATTTCATACATATTTTTTGTTGTTTCATTTAAGCAATGTTTCCCTAGAATGAAATGTGTAAGCTTTACATTTATTGCCCTTTTATATTCATATGTATTTGCCCTTTTACCTCAAGATAAATAAAAATGTAACTATACTGAAATTACAGCATTGAGAGGAGGGGGGAGTGATTTGAGAATAATGTTTATTAACAAAGAAATATGTATTTCCTAGTCTAATTATACTCAGTTTTATCCCTCTATTGATAAATTTGTGTGTGTTAAGAAAAATAGAAGACATTTTAGAGATTTGACACAGCATCAATGTTTTATATGGAATATTAACTTTCTTTGCTGCAACATATACTGATAAGCTCTCCTTCACATCTTCTACAGTTTTATTGAAATCATTCCTATCATATCTCATGTGTGCTTTCTTTAGATTCGTATGAACAGGGGTGGGGGAATGCATCATCATAAAATGCATTCATCGGGGAAAAAATGCATTTTACTCGCCAATGACGAGTGAATTTTCTGACAGGGCGAGTTAATTTTTAGGTAGTCTTTGAAAACTGCAAACTATAGAGATAGGCAAAAACTTTTTTTTTTTTTAAATTTAAGTAGTTAGTTATGTTTTTCAACTTTCCTAATTACTGCGATGTAAACATGGTACTAAGTTCTATTTTATAATAAACTTTCATCTCTTGTTTATATTTCTTAATTTTACAGGGGAAAAAATATGAAACTCGTTATAATAATAGTAACCAACTATTTTTGAGTTTTGTAAATTTTGTCATAAAAAGTTTCTACTGTACGTTGCATTTTACTGGCTGGTGAAATAAATCCTTGGCTGGTAAGATTTTCTAGAAATTCCCAACTCCTGCGTATGAGACATGTCTCTAAAAGAACAACTAGGTATATTAGTTTATAGGTTAGGTTCTAGAATTAGACCGTATACCCAAATTACATTCACATTTAAAAATTACTATACTAAGCACTACTATTTAACATTAAACTTTTAAATGAAATCATTGTAAACTTAGCTAAGTTTGAAAGCTGTAGACAAGATGGTTTTTGTAACAATATGCTTCTGAAGTTGATGCAAAATTGTAAACAAATGCCAGTTTGTTTGGGGTTTTTTTTTTGTTGTTTGTTTTTTTTTACACAGATTTGTAATTTTTTAACCTTGATTATCTAAAAACTTTCCACACTGAAACAGTGGGACACTTTGTTTAAATTGAATAATTCTAAAAAACAAAATCTGGTTTTATATTTAAAAAAAAAATAAATAAATAAAATGCAATTTATACTCAAATTACCTTGACCAATCTTATTTGCTGCTTTATTATAAGATTTTTTATTTTTATTTTATTTAGGAACATATCAGTTTTAGAAACTTTTAAACCATTATAGGATTTACATTTGAAACTATTTTTTGCTTATATATAACTTTTCTTTTTACTTTTTCCTAAGAATACATATAGTCACGTATACAGCCGTAGAATAGAGTTACCTGAAGAAATCATACAAAAGTGACATTATATGAAGAGTAATCCTATAATGAGGAAAAAATTATTTCTGTGAAATTTTGCTGAGAATTATTAGACATTGATTTTTAAAAAAAGGTTTAACTATACCGAGCAATTTTAAATAAGTATAATGGCATTTGTTCCTTTAACTACTGATGACAGAAACATACAATTACAAAAAGTATCCAAATCAAGTATATCTTTTAGATATGACATTTATTTTGCAATGGGCTGTATACATATTAAAATATGAAATTTAATATTTTATATAAACCGGGTTATTATAAATTATCACCTCATTGAGTTGATGGATGAAATTCCAGGATTGGACAGAACTCAGTTGGTTAATTAAATTGTACCTGGTCTGCCAAGTTATATCTTGGTGGAAACCACTTGCAGAACTGATTTTAGTGGTTGATCGGTAGGTTTGTCAGTGTGTTTTCCCGCACCCAAAGATATGAAAACATTGAGGACTGGGAGCAGGAAAACGCAATGGTAAACCTACCAGTCAACCACTAAAATCGGGTTTGTAGGTATTTTCCACCAAGGTATAACTTGGCAGACTAGCTATATTTTAATATGCTAATCTAACTAATACTGGAGTTTCAGCTGTCAACTCGATGAGGTGAGGGTTTGTGCATCTACCTCCCAGTCTAATATGGTCCCTAGATTCTTTAAGTTACATTTAGATAAATGTTATCTTCATCTAAGGACATTTTAAAAAGTTCCATTCCTTTACGAACAAAACTTAGCAAGTTATGACATTTCGAATTTTAGGTGTTTCCTGGCACAAAAAATGAAAGCCTTGTTTTTATATGTATTGAGTCATATCTAAAAACTATATTTGATTTGTATATATTTTATAATTGGATTCTATGATCAGCTGTTTAATAGTAATAACCATTAGATCTATATTTAATTTTCTGGTATAATAATAGCAACAAACATTTTTTTAAAGTTTGTTTTAAAATATCTGATATTATTTATTAAATCTGAAGACATATTAATCCATGATTGATTCTCAGATGTATTAGTCACATTTTACCTTCTTGCTAATGAAATATAATTTGCTATAGGCTGTTGAAAAAAGTAAAAATAAACTAGAGAACAGGAATTCTGCTTTTTCAGAATTTAGTGTCGCCCCCGACATTTCCATTATTTCATTTTCTTTTGATGGACTGAGATACATACATTCTTATAGTAGTTCATATTGTGTCGAATTTTATTGTGAGTGAAAAAATTATTTTATTAATAATTATGCAGCTAAATAAATAATGCTTAAAGCATTAGTTAAAAGTTTTATAATGAAAGCATAACTGTATTAATAAAATATTATCAACGAAAATAAAATGTTGTGGTACAGTGTATTAATTTTGTTTGTTTTCTCTAAAATTACAATTGTATTCAATTCTTGAAGATTTTTTTTTTCTTTTTCAGAGTAAGAGATTCTTGCATATTGTTAAACTTGAGTAACGCCCCAGCTATGTTGCTAAAAGAAACATTAAAGTGCCAAGAAGGCTTTGAAACAAAAAATAATGCATTGGAAGAACTTGGTGTTTATAGTTTGACACCTTCTCAAGCTTTAGTAATACTTGCCCAAAGAAACTATGCTAACTTATGATAATGTAGACAACTAAAATAAATAAAGCTGCTGTATATACAAATATTTTATTTTATCATGAAACTGGTTGTTACTTGTAAAGTAGATGTATATAGAGAAATTGTAAATTTAAAAATGTTGATTATTAAAATGCTTATATTACTTATGAAATTATTTCTTTTCATGCATATGTTTTGTTTAATATTCTGGGATGCAGCATTAGTAATCAGTATGCCATTCATTTCACTTTGTAGCAGGCTATGTTATGCTCCTGTTGTAACCACTGAGCTGTACAATAATACGGAAAGCTAACTCACCAATCCACTTTCTGCCGCGACCGCACCACACTTTCAATGCGTGCAAGTAATGAGTCCTGCACTTTTCTTAATATTACAAGCATTTTTTTAAACTTTTCTGTGTACTTTTTATCAATTTTGGTGTTTTCTATGTCGTTTTCATATTTTTATGAGCAGTACTTAACACATTTTTCTTTTTTTTTGTTGAGCTTACCTAAAATTTCATTTTTGACGAATGTCAAACTAAAAAAATCACAAAAATGATACTTTTTTATCATTTTTGTAGTGGAATAACGAAGATGTGATTTTTTTCCCCTCCTACACCCCCACCCCCACATTTTTTGCTGTAGGAGTTGGTTATATCAAAAACTTTTCACTATAAAAGTTGTAGATAATATTATTAAGATTTATAATAATTTAAATGGATTTGACATCTTGTGAATTGACGAAGTTATGAATTTTTTTCGTCTTCAAACCCCCCTGCCCCCCCCCCTTTTTTTCTGAAAGATTTGGTCCTTTCAAAAACTTGTCAGTATAAAAGTTGTAGATAATATTAAGAAAATTTATAACAAATTTAAGGTGATTTCATATCTTGTGAATTGGCGAAGTTATGATTTTTTTTCTTCTTCTTAAAACCCTATTTTTTACGCCCTTAAGCCCATTTTTAAAGATATCAAAAATCTGTCATACCAAAATTTTTGGCCCTTTTTCTAGAAGTAATAATAACTTTAAATTGATTTCAAATGTATCATAATTAAGTGCTATAGGGTTTTTCTGTTTTCACAAAACCCCTCCCATTTCTACCCCCTTGGTCTGATTTTGCCCATTAACGAACTTGACAGAGATTTTCTGCCTTTTGATTTTATGTATAAGTTTGGAAGAGATTTTTGCAAAATTATGGAATTTATCGTCCCCATAAAAAAGTGATTATATAGATAGATGGATAGATAAAGTTTTGAACTGGGGGTGGTTTAAAGGTCATGATCAGCATAGATCTGCAAAGTTTTTCAAAAATTCCAAAATAGGGGAGAAGGTAATTCGTAGTATTGCTTACAAAATTTACCTAATATCCAAAAAGGTATGTACATTGCATAAAATATTGTCACAAATAGTAACCATGGTTACTTTACTTTACAACAGTTTTCTTGCACCTTCTTCTCTTGAAATTTGATTAGTCAGGATTATTGTTAAAATTTTAATAAAATAGCTATAAGCCAAACAATTCAAAAGAAATATTTTTGGTACTTCCTTTTTATAGTTGCCTTAGGATAGTACAGGAAACAATCCTGAGGAGGGAAAAAAAGTTTCCATAAGCACTTTCTGGCACTATAAAACTGTCTCATACACACAAAAAATTGTTCAATATTTACACTACTTAACATATTCATACAGAAGCAATTTATTTAAAGTATAAATAAAAAAGCAATAAAATTTTATAAATTTTGTATTCATGACATTTGACAATAAATTCTTTCTTAAGTCTGAATTGCATCTGTTTGATAAAAAAAAAAATACCAAGTTGCTGTAAAAAAAGAAACATCTCTCTCTCTTTATTTTTTAAGTAAAGCTGTGTATTATACCTTATGATAAAGATAACAGTATAATATCTATAATATAACATTTCTTGTCAGTAAAAATGTTCTTTTGACAAGTAATGTTAAATACTAGCAATGAAATTCTAATCGAACAGTGTTTGTAAAATATATAACAAAATTTATTATACCATAAATGATTAATTCATGATTCAATATGTTATGCAAAAAAAATTGAAAATGAAAATAAATTACTTGGATGGACAAGAGATGTTAAGATTAATAATTAATTGTAGAAAAGGTTTTAAGGCATCATTCTTATTAGAAGTGAATTTTACAAATTTATGTACTGTAAGTTTTTTAAGGGTCTTCTTACATTAAAACCAATGCAAATTTTAAATTTTGAAAAATATTTCTTTTTGTTTACATAATATATATTTATTAATATAAACATAAATTTTTACAATGTTTTTGTTACGCTTAGGCTTAGTAAGAAATTATTTTTTTAAATAACTAATTCTGACTTATCTGAGCAATATTTATTTTCAGAGATAATGCTAATAAGTTAGTAGGCTGTCAGATAATTGTTTAATGACCTGTGTTTTTCAAAGTGGCATGTGCATACCTGTATGAGGAAATATGGAGTATTTAGGACATGGCAGATTATTTTGGGAAAGCAAATATATTCAGGTTTTTAATCAAAATATAGTGGAATAGTATAAATGCATGAATTTACACTAGCTGAGTTGTTTGGTTTAACTAATTGTCATACAAATTAAAGAAACTGAAATAGAACTTAATGAATCCCAATCTAGCTCAATATTGGCTCAAAAATCTTTCAGATTTAAAAGAGCATTAGAAGACTATTAGAAAAGAAAGATTATGAGGCATAAGCAAAAATACAGTTGGTAAAATTATGACAACTTTGAATTTGATTCCAGTTAGGAAGAACTGTTAAAAGAAACTGGTGCTTGCCTTTTTGATATTTTTTTGTGTGTATGTGTCATTATTTTCAGAAATGAATAATATGAAAAACTCAAATAGAAACTTTTTGCCGAATGATTCCAATCAAGGTTTCATTCTCTTTTTTAAAAAAAAGGCGTGGGGAGTCGAGGGGTGATATTAATTATTTGACATCTGAAATGCAACAACAGAAATGCCATTTTTAAAAATTACTAATATCTAAAGCATGACATGTTACTCTTTTTTTTTTTATCCTAAAAACAAAATTTTAAGTAATTTTGATTCATTATTATTTGATCCACTAAACTGTTTAGTTGTTGGCATGTCATGATTGGGTAAAACATTTGTTTTGGAAAAATTTGGCATGTGGATGTGAAAAGATTCATTGTCCCTGTTTTAGGGTTGCACAACAAGTGTGTGAAGAAACCAATATATGACATGTTACAGTTAAATGTGTCAGCATGGTCAAATCAATGCTTGGTGGAGACTGATTACAGTTCACTTAGACGATTTCAGCTATTTCTCAATTACAACAAATAAAAAGTACAGTAGAACCTTGATTATCCGAAGTAATTGAGACCGACCCTCTTTCGGATAATCGAGAATGCTTCAATTTTAAGATTAAGGAGAAATATATGCAATATTTTGTATTATGGTAACAAGTGCTTCATAAAAATAAAGCAATAGCAAAATAGAAACAAGAATAAATTACCTGAATTTTAATTTTGAAATTAAGTACCTTTTACAATCACAGGGGTTTGAAAAAATGTTTCGTTTATCGCAGTTTCGATTGCCTTTGCTTTGAAGCTCTATCACTGATTTTCTAACATTCTTAGTTCACTAGTATCACAGTCTTTCTACTGCTCCAGCCATGCCAAACCTTTTGCAAAACATTCAAAAGCTTCAGAATTGCTAATTTGTTCGTTTTCTTCGTTTCACTCCGCAGCTAACGGGAGCTCAAGTTAAATTCACAGGAACTCAGAAAGAGGATCGAAAATATTTATATTTACTCGTAGTTTGGAAAGGACCGCTTGCACACAAGGAATATGTTAGGAAAAAAAAAAAAAAAAAAGCTTTCAAAAGGAATTTTACGCGCAAGAAATGTGATAGTAAGAAAAAGTGCTTCAAAAATGGATTTTGGTTAACTGAAAGTTTCGAATGAAAAAGGTTCTACTGTATTGTTGAAATTGAGAAAATTCAAATTCAAATAGCTATTACTTTCAATCTCCTGACGAAATAAACTAATGGATTTATCATCTGTTCTCAGTTTTTTCACTAATAAACAAAGAAGATTTAAAATATAAGTTTGTGTTGTGTAATGTCTTGACTGGCAGTGGAGAAGGAATATCCATTTTTTTTTTTTTTTTAAGCATTACAGTTCAGAATTTGTCGAACATATAAGAAAATCACTTATGAAATGTGCAATTCTTTAACGATAGATCAGAAGAAAGAAATATGGGGAGTCGAGTACCATTCTCCCAAAAATGTATGATATTGACAAATCTTTTTTATTTTTATTTTAAAGACCTTAATTCATAAAGTAATAAACAAGTGTTGCTCCAAAGCTATTCCTATAATTTATTTCAAGTGATTTTTGCAATGTAGAATCTGGAAGACATTTTATGACATGATAATGCATTCTTTACATTCTGTTAAATCAGTGTGGTCCAACCCGCGGCCAACCTATTCATTTTTGTTGGCCCTTGCCCTTCTTAAAGGAAAAAATATTTTAATTTATGATATGGAAAAAATCGTTTACTCTTCTTACTGCTTTAAGTTTTTAAGTATTGCCACTTTTGTTTTTTTTTTTAAGTTTACGTCAGCAGCACCTTACAATCTTCGTTTCCCTTATAGCGGCTATATTGAAGCTTCATTCTTCAACTCTTATAATTCGTGGCGTGCCAACTTCAATTTCCCTTTCATTCAGTACTTTTACGAAGAAAGTAGGTGGGAAAGGCGAGCAGTGTGTGACATAAATTTTAGTATGATTCACGAAATAATCATAGATATCAAGAAAATGTTCCAGGATTTTGACTCCCTATAATCAAACCTTGCACTGTTCAACAACACCATTGGTATTGAAGTGAGTGAGGTGCCCTGCGGCCTTCAAATGGAAATCTGTGATCTTCAGGTAGACCCATTCTACCAGACTAAAAAAGTGTGATGTCCCTGAAAATTTGTGGAAACTGACTTCTAAAGAATGTTTTCCTAAACAGCTTAAATTCTTTCTGCAAATGTTATTGCTGTTTGGCAGTACATACAGGGTGTTTCATAAAAGATGGGCAAAACTTTAAGAGGTGATAGTACACATCCAAACAAACAACCTTCATCAAAGAATGCATGGTCAAAAATAAAACTCAAAGGCTCTAGAGGGCATCTAAGGTGATGTTCTTATACGGGGGAAAAAAAGATTGTTAAAAGAAAAAATCAATTGACAGTTGCACTCTTGGATCAGCGGCTTTTATCTACTAAAAGAGGTGAAATTTTGGATACATCTTTTTCTTCTTCTCCATATCATATTTCCATGTAGTGTCGCTCTTCTCCCGATAACTTTGAACAGGAAAGGAGCTAAGGCTGCTCTTAACTGCTCCGCTGAACAAGCACAAAACGTTCTGACACATTTACACATTCATTTTTTAACGGAAAGATATAAAATTGGTAAGCCTGGCCACAGTAGCGATTTGGAATTGAACTGCTTTTTTTTCATTTTTTGATCAATCAATTACCCATTTAGTTATAAGCGAATTTGATCATGTGACAAACCCGTTTTTTGCTCGCTCTTGAGTGATTTTTCTACTTTCGCGTGAAAATTCGGTTCAAAAGGTCCACTTTGACATCATTTTCTAAAAGATCTATTGCGTTTGCAAAAAATTGGAAAAAACAGCTCGATGACATAGTTTCTGAACAACACCACCAGCTAGTTTCATGCATTTTCGAACAAAAATAAATTAAAACATATGTCAGGAAGTTGTCCTTTTGGATTTGAGAACAGCCTTAATGTTTGTATGGACCAAGTTTGCGGCAGAGCTTTTTCGTTCTATTTCCGATCATGCATTTTTGATGAAATTAATTGTTTGGATGCGTACTATCACCTCTTAAAGTTTTGCCCATCTTTTATGAAACACCCTGTATGTGTGTGAAACTGTTTTTTCTGCTCTCAAACAAATGAAATCAAAAACGAGAAATCGAACTGAATGTACTCCAATTGATCTTGAGACTTTGCTTTACTGAACTTATAGTGGAAATTGATACACTTGTATCAAGGGAGCAGTGTCAAACATCACATTAGTTTCTAGACTATAAAATGCAGTGGTATATTAAACTTCTTTTAATATAAATTTTAATAAAATATCTAATTCCTTTTCTTTCTGGAATGTCTCTGGCCCTCACATTCCTATCCTAAAATTTGATTGGCCCTCGGGTAATTAAAGGTTGGACCACACTGTGTTAAATAATTCACTTAGTACTATATTTATGCCAGTGACATTTCACTTAAAAAAATTTAAATATCTGTATAGTCTGATCTGCTACATAAACAAAAGATGTTTTTCAGTATAAACTAAACAGCTTTTTAAAAAATTATCTTGCTAATAGAAGGACAATAATGGAAATGCAAAAAGTGATACATAATTCAAAAAATTCTAATTGAATTTTATGAAATATATCTAAAAAGTGATTGTATTATGCTTAATTAAACATATTAACAAACTGTAGGAAAAATTAAAACAGTTCAATTAGCAACTATAGAGTCTTTAACTGAAACATGAGATTTGGATAGATGTGCATATCCCATGAGTCAATTTTTCTTATGCAGAACTTTTTTCTTGGATTTCACATTTTATTGATCTATTCAATCCGTCTCATTTTATTTTTAAAATTTATTTATTTTAATAAAATACAAAAATTCAATAAAGTCTGAAAAATTGATGCATAATATTTATGGAAAGGAAAAAAAAAAGATTCAATTTTTGTAAGTCATGTCTACTTAAGGGGCTACTTCACTATAACTCCCTGATTGTGAAATCTCATGTTAACCTATGGGAAAACTTTAAAGCACGATTGCTGATTACGTAATATAATTATTAAAATACAGTTTGATCATCAGAAAGTAGACAGATGCCAACGATGTGTGTTTTTAAAAATTGTCTCCTTAAATTTTAAGTATTTAAAAGGTCCCTATAAACTTTGACATTTTCACTCGATGAAATTTTATCATTTTCTCTAAAATACTTAAAATTTAAGAAGATGATTTTTAAAAACGCACATTATCAGCATCTGACATCTACTTTCTGATGGTTAAAACTGTATTTTGATAATTATATTAGGTAATTAATAATCACCTTTCAAAATTTCCCCTCATTTTAACATGGGATTTCGCAATCAAAGTATCAGTGAAATGACCCCTTAAACTCTGATTGTTGTCACTTATATTTTAGTTGCGTCCAAAAAGAAAAAAAAATCCAAAAGAACATTTCAAGCAATTGGGGTAAATGGAATCTGCATATATTTTTTAAAATTATTTTTCTTATAGTGATATATTTTTGTCTGCATATGTTCAAGGTGTGTTCTATTTCTTTAATGTGCTGTCATTTTATGTGTGTTTTTAAAAACTTGGAGGAAATAATCAGGTGTCAATGGCATGTAATATTTTTTTCTTAATTGCCTAAGTGTTGAAGTTAGGCACAGTTTTGAAATTATTTATTTTGTTTATACTGTTTCCATATAAACAGACAATGTTGCAATTTTAATAATAAACAAAGGCAATTTAAAATTCATGAAAAAATTTATATTATTTTTTTTTTCCTTCTTTGACGTATGTTTTATCCTATTGTATTCTACATTTTCCCACTTTAAATTAATTCCAGGCCTTGCATTGCAATCAATCAAGATTGACCCATATAGCTTAACAAATTAGTAACGGAAGAAAATAGCAGACATAGTCTTGTTTATCTTTTAATTAAATTTGAATAATTAAACTCCTCTCTTGCATTCAGCTGTACTTTAAGAAAAATAATTATGGAATGAAATATTCTGCTTAAATAGAGAAATGAGAAAGACCTGAATGGAGAGGATCAACATTTATCAGCTACGTTATCAGGAAAAAAACTAAATGTTTCAACAGTAAAAGCAAATTTACATCTTACATGCAAATGGAAACTTGAAAATTATGACTGATTGTAAAATTGAAAGTTGTTAAATCAAAATTTAGAGACACAAAATGCAACTAACCACTGCTAATTTTAGGCTCTGATATTGTCTTTTCGAGGATTACAACTGCAGGAGACATTGTACAGAAGTGTGTCAAATTGGCAATTTTTAAAGTCTGTCAAAAAGTGGGCTATTGCATATTCTGCACATTAACTTATTTAAGTACAAGATGATTTTTCACAGTTCAATTTTGGCATTTAAAAAAGTAAATGAGGTTAGGCTCCTAGGTTTAGCTCCTTGTCAATTAGAGATGGACATTATTACTAATACTAACACAATACTAAAATACTGTGTTGGAATCTAGTTCCTATTAATTAAATAATATCTAACACAGTAGAGCCAGTGCTGTAATTAGCACCACTAGTGCAAAACTTATTTTGTGGACTTGAAAAAATTAATAAATAAATAAAATAGAAATGTTAGCATGGCCAGCCGTAAGGAGATTGGCAGAGTGTTACTCATTTATAAGGCATTCTCTCTTCTCAAGCAGATAAGACTTTTTTTTTGCACTTAGAATTTAAATAAATTACAAAAAAGATTTTCATCAGACCCAAGCATAGGCCTATCCTCTGCACTTATACAGGGCCACCAATTACGCTTAAAGATCTTTATTTTTACTTCTAAAAAATAAAATGTATGATGACAAAATATTTTCTCACATCTAGGTTTGTTTAAAGAGAAAGCCAATCCTTAATGCTGGATTGCGTCTTTTCTTTTAAGATCTGCATCTTACGCATTTACCCTTGTTATCATCCGTCTAGCTGTGACTAGCTCAATGAAACAGAACAAGAAGCTGCTGAAGAACAAGATAGCAAGATTTAACACTTGACCCACTTTTTACTCCTAAATCAATGTTTTGGGAAATTAAAAAAGAATTCATTAAAAAAAAAAAAAAAAAAAAAACTTGTGGTAATAAGTCAAATTTGATTCAAATTCAACAACAGTTTGTCTGATTTTTAAACAGTCCCATTCCATTAAATTTATATCTTTTAGCTCTCTCTCTTTTTCTAAAAAAAAACTTGTTGGGCAACTTCTTTAATCAGAAAATTAACATCTGATATAGATGTATTACAATTTCAAAAAAATATTTTAATATATTTTAAGTGTTTTTAAAAATTATAGCTTTAAAATTTTTATCTGAGTAAAATTTTGAAAATTTATTATCTTAAAAATATGTGAAATTTGAAGAAAGTTTTAATGCAGTAGATCAGCATAAGACATGTACGTCTCATACATCTGTTCACATTTCAAAAATTTATAAAAAGTTAACAAATTGTCATATCAGAATGCAGTATGCACCAAAAGACTTGTCAAAAAGTTAGATTTTTTTGCAGGGGGCGGGGGGGAACACACCTTAACCCTTTATTCCCGGATAGTAGTTTAAAGTTCCATTAAAATAACTTGTTATAAAATTCATTTAATTCATTGATTAGTAGTAATACATTTTAGAGTGAGTTATAGATATTTTATCTTATTCCAAAAGCAGCATTATTGGTTGAACAAAACAAAACTATTTCTAAAAGGATGATTTCTTTTTCATTTGCATCTCTTCAGCTTTCTTGACATTGAAAGTTTGTTCATGAAAAGTTTCAGTTTGGAATTATTCCTATATTTTTATTGTCAGAGCATTATATTTGTACATTTTCTAATTCTATAAATTACTAAAAAAAAAAAAAAAAAAAAAAAAAAATTTTAAATAAAAGATTTGATTGAAGTTATAAATATTGCACAAAATCCCTATAAATAGAAATTTAATTAATTAATTTTAATTGGCAAAATCCTTCTAAAATTTATTAAATAATTCTGTAAATCTTCTAACGTTTTTTCAAAAGTTCACAAAAATGCTTTAGAAGATGAAATTTTCATGAATTCATAATTTGGGACATAAAGAGTTAAATAGACCATAGAAAGTTTAGATCTCAAATATTCATAAAAATTTAATCATAACAGAGTGGTTTAGCACCATAATATTAGTCCAATAGTCAGAACTATTGTGACAAAAGAAAAAATAAATGGCCAGAGCCCAAGAAATTCATTCACATTTCAGAAATTCATAAAACATTAACAAATTGTTGCATCAGAGTGTGGATTTTTTCACCATAAGACTTGCATGCATGAAAGCAATTTTGATATTCTCTGGATTGATGGAAAAAAATATATATATTTGTTGCATATGGTTCATTCTCCCAAAGATGTGCAATTCCAGTCACAAAGCCTTTTTCAGTATTTGACATGAATATTTTTTTAATTCATTTAATGTTTTATATTGAAAGTGAAAGAAGACTAATTGTGTTGTGTGCATACATTTTTTATAGTTACTTTCTATTTTTTATTTATTTGTACACAGTATGCAAAATCTTACCTCCGTGTCCTGTCACACACCCAATGTTACTAAGAAAAATGTTTGATTACTTATTTAATTGAAAAAAAAGAAAGTTAAATATTTATTATTCTAGCTACTACTATCTCAAGAGCAAAGTAACTTAGCATAGTTAATTACTTTCTTTGTATTTTTGTTTGTTTTCAGAATATGGAAAGGAGTGTCACACAACAAATTCTCACCTCCATGAACCAAACATTAAGTTGCATTTTCATGTTAATAAATGGCAAAATTATCATCAGATTTTGTTTCCCATGATGCTAAAGTTAACCAGCATGTTTGCTGTTGTTAAATTATAAGTCAGGAATTTGTTTTTATACTCAGGTATTAGATTTTGTTATAAAAAAGCAACCATGGTTCTTGGAGATTCTCACATCCGTAAACTGTAATTCAAGGTGACTAAATCAACACTAATATATGCTTATATATTGCTTATTTAATTATATCAATATATATTAATTTAAAGAACAACAAAAAAAATTCTCAAAAAAAATAAAGATGTATGTTAATGTTTAGAGCATGTTCTTCACCTCCATGAATTTTGAAAATGTATATTTCAGAGAAAAATGCTTAAAAAGAATTTATAATGGCTGTTAATCAAAAAGATAGTTTCAAAACTTTAAAAGAGAAGAATTGAATAACATATAAAAGATGGGTGATGAAAAGAAGCTCCAGATGGGAGATGAATTTGTATTTTTTTATATTCATTATGCATTCTTATATGGAATTGCCCCTTAGTTATATCTAATAGAATAAATAGTTTTTTATGCTTTGCCTCACTACACAAACCTAAAGTTCACCTCTGTGAATGATGTTAATAAAAATTGTGTTTCTGAAAAAAATAAATATATAATGTATCTGGGCCATTGCTGATTTTTACTTGCAGTAAGTGATAAGTTTCTAAAAATTATAACATTTGTCTTGAAAAACAAGATACAGGAAAAATTTGTATTGGAAATGTAACACTTTTGGGAGAATGACTCATATAGTGGTAGTGGGCAGGGGGTCTGAGAAAATTACTCAAACATTTTATCTATTCAACAATCTAGAATAAAATTGGGCATGAAAGATTTATTATCCTAATTTGCATAAACACATCAATTATATTTGAACTTAACTTTTAACAAACTGTCTTTTGATTCAATAATCTGCATTCATTGTTAGTTTAAATTTGATTTTCATTTTTAGAGTATTTTCCAAATTAAGAAAAAAAAACTAAAATAATCTTACATTATTATTATTATTATTTTAAATAAATATCTGTTAAAATATGACTAAATTATGAGAATTTGTCACTGTACAGCATCAAAAATTTTTCATATTTTTTTCTTTTGATCATTTTTATGCCTGTACTTGTCGAATAGTCATAAGATTTGTGGCAAAAAACATTTAAAAAAAAAGAAATGAACAATTTTGCATTTGCCATAAAAAAGTACAACATTTTGATAAGTATTATGGAGCAAACGTCAATCTGATATGACAATTTGTAATGGTTTATACATTTGCAAAATATGAACAGGATTACGGACATCTTGTACTTTATAAGGGTGAAGACCAAATTTTAACAATTGTGTAATGAGCAAACATACATTTGAATTTCATTATAGGTTAACATTCCAGATATGATGGCAGAATTCATGTCCAAAATTTCAAAATCCACAGAATTTTGCTCCTGTGAACCTCCCACACAAGAAATTAAAATTTTGCTTTTTGTACTCGATTATGAATTGCCAAGAGACCAAGATTTATCACCAAATTATGAAGCATATAACATTTTGCTATGCATATGGCACAGTTATAGTCATATATGACATGTGGATACAGATGTCATAGGGGTTTCTTTTTTGGTGTCAAAATGATGATTTTTTGCCGGACATCACAGCCTGGTATACCATATCATGCAGTGCTGTAGTTGGAAAAAATATTTGTGGGAACTCACCTGTTCATAGAGAAGATATTGATGCTACCGGATTTTTGCTAAGCCAAAAGCCAATTTAAAACATTTAGCTAAAAGCCGACTTTTTTTAATTAACAGTTATAATTATTATTTTCTAATTTTTATAGTATTGTATTTGTATAGCATTTATCTAAAAGCAATATTTAATCAATCTCATAGGAACATTTTCCATTATGAATCAAGATTTAATTGAAATAATAGAAATAAATCCATATATTACTTACTGACACACCCTAGAAGTTTCCATAAAGAATGATAATGAGGTGTTTGCTGTCTCATCTGAGGTCCTATATGGCTTATGAATACAGTCGAACCCGGTTAAGATGCTTACGGTTAATACGTGGATTTTTTCAGATCCCTTGAACATAACTCATACGGCTAATGAAAAATATCACGTTTAATACACGAACTGTTATGACGCGATCCTGTTTAATACGCGATAAATTTTCAGTTCTTTGAAGAAAAAAATCACGCTTAAGACGTGAATTCATTGATCATGATGCGAATTCCTTCTCTCTTCTCAAGTGTTACCAATTTAGTGGATTTTTATCATTCAGATAAAAAACACTGTTTCCGAATAGCATTTAATTTATTTAATAACAGATAAAGGCGAAAATTACTAATCAAAAATAGTGGTAGATATTTGAATAAAAAAAGACCCGCTAAATTACCAAAACTGCAATTTTTCTTTAATCCCACTTCCTAAACATTCTTCTTCTCTCACTTCGTGTATGTTTTTTCCGTAGTAGAGAGATAAAGACGAATTCAGGTTACTCAAATACGTCATAAAATTACTATGATTAGAGGTGTTCATACCTGTTGTTAGAGAGGTTTTAAATGTACTTTATATCGCTACTATGTTTTATAATGCATGTTATAGGCAACAAAAAATGAATCTTGTAAAGATTAAATACGACTGCGATTGGATAATTCTTTTATGTTTACTTTACTTTTTGCTATAACAATATTTTATAAGGATAGTTTTTCCTATTATATTAATAATGAAGAACATATTGTAATTGTACTCATTATTACAAGTACTAAATATGATTTTAAAAACTGGGTTGTGCTTCAAAGATTTAATATTTTTTTCTTTCTGTTAAAAAAATTAGTCTAGTAGGAAAATTAATTTTCTTTGCAGCATATTAATCGACAATAAAGTCATGTTGGAATCCATATTTATTTTTCGTTATTATTTCAGTTTGTCCTATAAAAAGAAAGAAGGAGTTAAAGAGGAATACATTTAAATTTCAATCTAAATATATGTAAAAAACACAATTTTCGACCGTAAATGTATAAATGAAAGCTCTGAAGTTCATTTAGATGATTGAGTGTGTAAATTAACCCATTTCCTGCAACATTATAAAAATCATGTTTAATGCGTGATCCCGCTTAATACACGACTTTTGGCCACTCCCTTGAAATGAGTCTTAACCGGGTTCCACTGTATAAGTGAACTGGCTCTTTCTATAAAGAATTAATTTCTTGCATTGGTCATGATGTTATTCATACAGCTGAATGCTCTTTCGCATTCAGACGTTGAAATGGGTATAGTCAGAGGATTTAGCTCTCTAGGCTCATTTCCAGGCTAGGTTTATTTCGCTTTAAAAAAAAAAAAGGTTTGTGCTCGAATGAGTTTTTATGTTTGTTTTACAGAACAATCCAAATATTTCTGGGAATGGAGTTCCCACCCAACTATAGCACTGATATCATGTGTATTAATTGAAGCCTTCCATTATTAATAGCTGAGCCAGTTGTATTCTTGACACTGCATATGTTTTAGTGTGTATTTTAATATTAAATTAAACAATGTGTGTGTTTTATAAATAATAAAATAATTTGTGTGTATTTACAGTGAAAATTAAATCTGTTTTATAATAAACTGAGAGTGTTTTTTAATAAAATAAAAACAACATTCTATTTTCCCACATTACGCCAAATACGTATTTGTAATCGAAAGTTTCTCACTTTGTAACATCTGTTCTGACATGTGCATATATGGCAAATAAGACATAATGATATATATATAATGAAATATATGCACATATATGAGTGTTTGGAGTATATGATGAATAGATAAGCTTTGTGATGGTCTTGGTGAAATCATAGCTGTAATATTGGCATAATCATAATTGTGGGGGATGTTATAACCCAAAAGTACCTTGCTTTTTAGTAACAATGATCAATTGGGAGAAGTAATGCAATGACCATTATGAAATTAAGATCACAAAAAACTGAAAGAAACACAATTATGAAGGGTGCATAACATTTGGTAAAATTTTCTGAATTGTTTGCAGAAATTCTTTCAATGATACTTTGTACTACATACTTGTTGTTAAAATAAATAACATATTAAAATAAAAGCAGGATTAAAGATAATTTTGTCTCCACCCCAATTAATTCTCTTTCACTCACAATTTACAAATGCTGGTAGGGAGACTCCATTTCTTTAAAAAATTAAATTTTCAAGCCCTAATATTAAAGTTTGGAATCAGTTAGAACCCATGTTATTTAATTTATTACTGCATCACTGAAACATTCCTTTAATGAAGGATTTATCAAGATAAATTCATAATTTCAGAAAAATAAAGATCTGAAACAAATATTAAAATAATTAGTCTCACATTCTTTAAAAAATATTTTTTTACTATACATTGGATTACACTTTATGCTACATCCCAATCTTCTGAAGCCCAAAAGGGTAAAGGTGCTTCAAAAGACCAATTTTCTGTAGAATATTTTCTAGCATGGAGGAACATACCAAGAGCATGCTGTTCTGGATTATGTTTATTACAGAAATAACAGTCCTCATCATAAGTAATCAGACTGCTATTCTTATTAGATTTATGCAGACCTTGATTCATATAAAACTCTTTAAATATTGTATATCTCAAATAATTTCTTTCTTTTGGGAAGCTTTTGCCCGCACGCAATTTTTCAAATCCCCATTCGGAACTATGTTCTGAAAGTAGATCTTCTAATAACTGAGATATAGGTTTTTCAATCATACCTTTCTTTCCTTTAACAGATCCAAATACTTCGCTATTATATAAAGGGTCATTAATAATTGGATAACCTAAATACTGCAAATGTACTCTAATTTGATGAGTTCTTCCAGTATGTGGTTTACATAGTACAACACTTGACTTTCCATTATAACTTATTTTTTTAAATTCTGTAAAAGCTACTTTTCCTTGTGAATGAACCAAGTTAAGTCCGATTTTATGATGAAATTGTTTTATAGGTTTGTTGCAAATCATAGTTTCTTCGGGAAAATTCCCTTCCACCCTGCATATGTATTCTTTATCAACATTACGTATACTCATATCATTGTGCATATCTCTAGATTTCTCACTGGATTTAGCAAACACGAGTACACCTGATGTAAGTCTATCTAATCGGTAAATTATAAACAATTTTGGCTTCTTATATTCATTACCTAAAATATTCAACATGCTATTGTTAAAGTATAATCCACAAGGATGTACGGGTATTGATGAAGGTTTATCTACAACCAAGTAATCATCATCTTCAAATAAAATATTGATAGGGCAATCTAAAACTGGTAATTCATGTCTGTGAATTTTTGCTGTCATTAAATCCTTGTTTTTTACCACATAATTTTCATCAACGATCTGGTTGTTTACTTTAACTAAACCCTTTCTTATGCGATTTTTGCACTCTTTTTCCGTATACAGAGCAAACTCATCTCGATAGATATCTATAATTTTCTTGTTAATCCATCGTCCCTTGACATAATTAGAATAATGATAATAAAATGGATAGACATTCCGAAAACCACTTTCAAAATAATAAGGCGAATTTTCAAATGAAATGCTTGCTGATAATTGATCACAATTCTGAGGAGACAATTTATTAACAGTGCTACATACAGAAGAACAGCGAAAATCCACAGAATAGGATGAAAAAATTATGTATCTGAAAGTATTTTTTAAAATTTTCATATTATAAAATTACTTTTTTACTTCTCTAATTAAATTTCAAATGTTATTACAACTACATTACAGAGAAGAATCTTCATTAAAATTTCTAGCTCGTTTTGTTTATTTTATTTCTTTATTTGATTGGTGGGTTTGTTGGGTGGTTGAAAAGGGGTTCGAGCACTAAGAATCTGTGAGTGCATTCGATTCAAGATGCACGCGGCGAGCTCAGGGTACAAGTACATGGAGTGGGTCTATATCATGGATGGAATAACGTTCAATGAGTTCAGGAACTGATCATTGATTTAATTAATGGAGGATATTCCAAATATGGGTTCGAGGCTGAAAAAAGTCACGTGATACCGGTAATAGTGGATATTCTCATGGAAGAAGGAATACATGAAAGGGAAACAAACCCCTTTCCCATTAGAAGCAGGGAGAGACTCGATGCCACCGGGTTTCTTTGAGGGTCCCTCATTACCCAGAATTCCCTGAGAGAATGGCAATAGTTTGGCGCGCTTATCGCTTATTTGGCGCTTCTTACACTCGACATTTTGTTCTTTTTAACGTTTCATCACAGCGTTAAAAAGAACGTGATATTGTGTTTGTTTACAGTAGAATAGATTATTTGACGTAGCGGAAACGAACGTTTGATAACTATCCTTTCAAACCTATTTTAACAGCTATGTATCTTGAAATTAACTATATAGAATTAAGACTTTTTAAAAATAATATTAATCGGCTGCTTTTATATTTCACTAGATATTTCCAACAGATCTAATTTATTTTAAATAACTCATCCAAAGTAAACTTTGGAGAATCAGTTTAAATTTGACATATATTTTTTAACTTTATTATTAAAAAGCTTATATACAAAATACAGCAACTTATAAAAATAAACGCAGACGTCTCCCCCCCCCCCCCTACCATCCAGTTTTAATAAAGTTTACCGTATTTATTTACGAAATTTTTAAATATATTCAGTTGTACATTGAACCCAAGTTATAAATAGGTCACCTTAAATTGTGCTTCTATAACATTTATGCGAAATAACTAAAAAAACAATTTCAAAGATGTAGTAAGTACTTTAATTTGAATGAATATTCTGTTACAAGATTTGCATATATCTCCCTTGATTTTTTTTTTGGTGGGGGGGGGGGGGAGGAAAGAAATTTATTTTTCACTAGTGGCTTCATAAAAAAGATATTGTTTCCGTTCTTTTTCAAAACTTCTGATAGTAGGCATAAAATTGAAAAATTTAAAAAGGCAGAATTTTTTTTCCATCTATACTAGGACGGGAAATTAGACACATTTTAAAAGTTATTTATACATTAAAATGAAATATAGCTATATGTATCATTAACCTTATGAAAACATCCTTTCATTTTTAAAGTCTAAAAAAACTTCACTCTGGAAAGAGCTTTTAAATGAATCCATTTAGATGACTTTCAGATGCTCATAATAAGCTCACCCAGTGTTGAATTCAGATACTTTTCTCCGGGAGGGATTTCTGTGGCTCCGGGGGAGGAGGGGGGAATTGCACTTTTTGACCATTGAAAACACAAAATCTCAAATCTTCTGGGGGGGACATCTCATTGCTCCGGGAGGGAATGTCCCCCCCGGGCCACCCCCTGAAATCAATACTGAGCTCATCTCCTTTTTTTGTGGGGAGGGGGGGGGGGGCACAGCAATTTAGAAAGAAGGACTTGAATAGACAAATATCCAGTTATTAAATTTTCCAGATCTCCCCCCCCCCCTCCCTCTCTATTACATGCTTCCAATATTTTTGAAAATCAATTCAGAAAATTGATTTATTTAGTCTTTTAATTCAGCGAATGTCCAAAATTTCTTCAACTCTTTAATTCCTGTATTAGGTTATTTTAATAAGCATTTAATGTTTTTTGCTGTTAAATTTCTGTTTTAAAAATTATTTTGAAGGGAAATTCTGAAAAAAAAAAATCTTAGTTTAGCGTATTTTTTTTTTCTTTTGTAGACTATTTTTATTAAACCTGATATAGGCTGCACAAGCACATTTTTTCCAAAAATTGGTTATTTCTCAATTCCATTTTGCAGCTTTGATGTCCAAAATCACTTTCCTGACTGCATTTATTTACTTGTGTTAATGCAGCTTAAAACTTTCTGATACATTCATAGACTCAAAAACAAAATAGCATTAAACTATTATGTTCAATATAAATGATTTGTGATCAAATAGATTTTTGTTATTTTTAGATATCTCAAATTATTACTCATTGCTACCTTATAAAGAATTATTTCTTCATTTTTGCAACTGGAAATCCAATTCAAAATAACAAGTGCAACTAGATTTCATTGTTTTTAAATAAGAACAGCTACTGAGTTTACGTAGTTATGAAAAAAAATGAAAATTCAGTAAATATCTAATTAAATCATAATGCTACAGCTACAGGGCTGCCACATGCAACTAGTTTTTAATTCTAACTGGCACCACTTTCTCAAAACAAAAATCATTAACACACACTTTGACAACATTTGCAAGAGAAGTATACTTCAAAATTTATATTAGAAAAATACTGATGCAAGCCTGTGGCAGCCCTGCAGTTAGTACTAGCTTGTACTAGTATGTACATAATGTGTTTAGTTTTAATTCATGGAGAGTAGTAAAATTTCGGAAAAACTTAAGGAATATTACATTTTACAAAATCTTAGAGGCAGTTAAAGATATTTTTAATATATATTACACATTTATTTAAAAGTTATACAGTTATATTAAATTAAGATACTTTTCTTTCAAAAGAGAAACTTTAATATACATTCAGTTTTTCAAGAAACTAATAAATTATTACATTTTTTGTTCTTAATCTCATGAATTTTGGTAGTGTTCTTACTGAGGAATTATGCAATCAAACTATTTTTCCTTTTTTTTTTTTTTTTTGGAGATGGTGAGAAAATGCTGTCAAAATAGACATTTTTGTACCAAATATCCAGTTGCAATAGCACAGAAAAAGAAAGATGCAATTTATTTATCAAAAAATCAAACTATTCGATAATAAATTCATTTAATAATCATGCATAAAAGTACCACACCATTATGTTTACCAATGTGCACGAGAGCAAGTCTTCAGCCTTGGAGATTTTTGACCAATGGTAAATTATAGTTTAATAGTGAAATGATAGCAATATTATTAGCAAAAACATTCCACATTCTTTTATTTTAAAAGATCAATTTTTAGCTACAATGCAAGACAAATTTAAATCTGCTGGACTATCCTCTTTCAGCAACACCTAATAGTCTTTGCTTGGATGAACTTCTTGCACCTATGTAACTGCGCGAGACTGTTTGATATTGTTGAGTAGAGAAAAAAAAATAGTTTGAGAACCACTTAAGAAACAGATCAGATGAATTAAAAGAGTACACTTTAATGTTTGCATGTTGAGCAATTATTTAGAAAATTCATTTAAAAATATCCTAATTAATTCAATGAAATTAGGAAACATTAGAAATATATATATATGTATTTTTAAAGAATTACATGAAATAAATAAAAGAAAACAAAATAATAATACAAAATACTTTTTTGGATATATAATTATAAAAGAAATGTAACTTTGCACAGAAAAATTGAGTTTTGCATTTTCACAGCAACAATAAAATTAAACAAATGATTAGACGATTTAAAACATTTTCTTAAAAATTACATAAACAACTTTCGTTTCTTTTCGAACTATAAAAAAAGACAAATCAGAATTTGATAGCAAAAGTTCAGTGTACTCCAGATATCCAAATTCTTAGAAGCATAGTGGTCAGCGCATCTGACTGCCATGCAACAGGTTTGATTCTGGGTTGGTCAAGGTTCACTCAGTCTTTCATCCTTTCTGGGTCGATAACATGAGTACCAAGCGTGCCTGTGAACTAAACACTGGGAGCTCTGCACTAGGCTGGCCACCTGACTGGGATATATGCTGTATACCTCAGGACCCATGCTCAAGAAAACAGGGTTGGGCACTGTAAGCCAGGAACTTTAATAGATAATTCAAGAGGTTTAGTTTTTTAAATCTAATTCTTAAATCAAGACCTTAAGGGGAAAAAAAATGTTAAAAATATTTTATTACTTAATTAAAAAGCAGTAAAAATTGTTTGATACATAAAATTTTTGTTTCAGCGTGTTTTCATGTCTCAGATAAGAAAAATGTAAATATCAATAACTTAATACTTAAATTATACAATTTGAAATGTTTCCAAAATCATTTTTAAATCAGTATGTTTATTAAAATACATTACTGGAATATACAATACACTCAAAATATGCACAGTTCGTGATTAAGAACTTCACAGATTTTTGAATTTTTCAGATTTTAAACTTTCTGTTTTGCCTTTTAAAATGCCATATATCTTTATGAAGTAATTGTTAATAAAAAAAATATTATGAAAAATTTCTCCAATAGAAATAAAATAATATATTAATAAAAATAAAATAATTTATTAAAAAGTTACCAAATTATTTATCTTAATTATATTGCTAGTTATTACTTAAACATTTAATCAATAGTTGTTTAAGAGTAACATTCCTTAAAATATCAAAATTTACAAAGAACTTTTTCAGTGGTGAAAAGGTTAAATTTCTTTTAAAGCAACTATTTACTGAAAATAATGCTAGAAAGCTCAGAGATTTAAGAGCTTTTTTTATTCATATCTATTTACTAGCAGCATTTGATTACATTAGATATAAATAAAGTACACCTACTAACCATAAGATCTAACCTTTTATGTTACAACTATAATTCCATAAATGATATGCTTGTATAACAAATGTCATTTTAAACATAAACAAAAAAACATACAAATTTAAGCCATTTAAATGGAATTTGAAGAGAAAATTTGTATCATGTGTATAAATAAATATTTTGAAGGGAAGGGGGATGAAAATTTTAACTTTAGGTTAGTATTTTCCAATTGAATTATGATATTACTTGCCATAAAAATACTTTTTACATACAGAAAGGCATTATATTCACAATAGAATTTCTGGATGACATTTTTTTTTTTTTTAACACAAATTAAAATTTTTAAATTCATTATTTCAGCATTGAACAAATGCAGTTAATGGAGATGCATACGAAAGCTTATTTTCAGAAGCTTTCGTCCTTTTCGTCGAAGCTTTCGAATAATTCCAGGAAAATAAACATTTTCCTGGAATTATTCAATGAAACATGCCCCATAAAGTTACCCTATTAATTCACAACAAAATTATAAAGTAAGGAAGTTTTATTTCAGGTTTAGTAAGTCTTAATAACGAAAAATGCTTGATTAAAATACATAAATATATTTGATTAAAAACTAGCAATAACCAGTGATATCACCAATATCTTAATTTATTTTTCAAAAATAAATTTATACTTCCTTCATGAAAAACTACTAGTTCAATCATTATCGAGAATTACATATTAAAATACTACATACGGAATGATATAAAACTGAAAAAATCTGCAATTTCCCTCTAGGCCAGGGACGGCGAACCTATGGCACGCGTGCCAAAAGTGGCACGCGAAAGAATAATTTTGGCACGTTGTTAGTTGTGACTCTCAATCAATATAGAGTGATACTACACAAAATACACAAACTCTAAATTATCTTATCTTGACTAAATTTGATTTATTGGAAATTGAAGAATTTTAATTGTGGCTTTTTTAAATACCATAAATCACCACATTAGTAAATGTACCAATGATAAGATTATTTCAATTTAGAAATTAATTTCAGAGCTATTTAAAGAAACTGGTGTTTGATCTTTTAATATTTTTTCCATCTATCTTTGTCGGCAAGGTCATTAGTTTCTAAAATGAATAATACAAAAAATCAAATAAAAAGCAGTTGTCATATAAATCCAGTTCAGTTTGCATTCTGTTGAAATTAATTGAACCTGATATTAATTACTTTCCTTCTAAGATGCAACAACGCAATTAATCACATATATATTTTTAATAATTTCTAGAATTTAATTTTTTTATGATTATTATAGTGCAATACCTCACCTGTATGTTACACATTTTTTTTTTTTTTGCTTTGTTTAACTTAATGTTATTATTTAAAGATTTTTTTTTCATGATTTTTTTCAATCCACTAAATTTGTTGGCACGTCAAGGCCCTGTAAAATCTTTTTGGAAACCAATTGGCACGCGGTTATAAAAAGGTTCGCCAACCCTGCTCTAGGCCATTATTTAAGGGCGCAGCACCATGCCTATTTTAAAATTGGCAAAATGCACCCTGCCCTTTTTATAATAGTGAAATGCACTCTTAGTTGTATCTAGTGATCTTTTGTAAAAAAAATCTTCCCTACTAACAGAGTCTTTTTAAATTAATGCAGCCAACAGCTTGCAAAAGTCATAGACCTTCCTTATTTCTTTACAAATAATAGAAGATATTATTAAATATCGCATAATTTCTACCGTTACTTAACAAAATAATTTATTTCAGTCGAAATAATGCCCCTTTTTTGCTAAACTAGTGCCCTTTTCCTGCTTTAGTTGTGCCTTTATTAGTGGCTAGCACTCTGCCCTTTTAGTTTCTAGAGTGAACACTATTTAAACTCTATTGTTAAGCTTTAAAAAAATACATTGCTACATTATATCACCGCAAACGTTCATGTAAAGTTCTATATCAACAAGCGTATTAGCTAAAATATTCTTTTTTTGTATTTTGGAATCCAATATACTTTACATACTATATTTATAATCTGGTAGGGTAGGAGTCAATTAGTATTACGGAGTTAAACAAGCATGTTTAATTCTTTACAATATTTAACTTATTAATTAAAAATAATAGAATGAAAAAAAAAATTGTATATCAAAATATAGTAACAGAAAGTAATACTTCAAGACATACCTGAGGAGCTAGTGTCATTGTAATGAAAATCAAAAGATGTAAAGACATGCATATACTTACAAAAATTTTAGTATCATCAGTCATCATAAATTATACTTTAGTAAGTAGAGTCAGCAGGCAGCAAGAGACAAGAAAATTTGGCCAGAACAATGTCACTGAGGAATGCGAAATGTAAAAAACACTCAACATGCACTCAATGACACAATTTTGGCCACAAGAAGTGGTAGAAGACTTGTTAAGATTATAGGAATAAGATTCTGAAAAGAAATAATATAAATACTTAAAACTAACCATGCAAAGTTTTAAACATGTTTAGAATAAAAGATTATGAACACATGCTAAAGAAATATTCATCAAGATACAACACATGCATTTATAAGAATTTAATTACACCTATACAATTATATATTACTTTAAAATCACAATTAAATACCATTTTAAATAAAGGAAAACATTAATAGCCTCCTTCGAAAGGAGCATTCCTTTAAAAACTCTGGCAGTGCACATAGCAAAGTAAGCCATTCTGATACAATTATATGTAAAGAGATTAGATAAAAATAAATTGCATAAGATATATTCACTTAGGAGATATGTAAACAAAAAACTTAATGAATTTTCAGAAAAACAGAAGGATTTAAAGCGTCAGAAAATAAAACTTGAAGGGGAGGGCTTATACATGCCACTTTTTCAAAAAAGGAAAATTTTACATATATGAGGGGGGGGGGGGGTGTATATACAGAGAGTGGCTTACTTTCGATACTTTATGGTAACTAAAAAAATTGTCATTATTTGAATGGAGAAAGCTTGAGCCATATGACTCTTTCCTTTTTCTTTAATAATCCAGATTATAAAATCTGAAAGGGAGAATTACAAAAAAATAATGAAAGTTGGATATTTATTATCCGTTTAATATGCCAAAAACTTTGGAAGATGTCCATTGCTGGCACTTTACTCTATATCTTTTTAACTACAAAATATAATAAATCAAATTACAATTGCTTCAAATTAGAGTTTTTCTTCTCAATTAAACTCTATTGTTAAGTTTTAAAAAAATACATTGCTACATTATATCACCGCAAACGTTCGTGTAAAGTTCTATCAACAAGCGTATTAGCTAAAAAATTCTTTAAAAAGTGATATAGAGAAAAAAACAATTACAGTTACACCTAATAATTTTTAAACTATGCTGTTTAATTAAAAAAAAAAAAAAAAACTTTGAAAGACAAAAAAATAAATCTAAATTATTATTCTACTCATTCAGTATTACATTCATTTCAAAAACATGATAGATTAGAAAGAAAATTTTATGAAAGATCAGTCTGATAAAATCTAATAAATAAACAAACTTACTTATGAAATGTTATTCCTTTTTCCTTCTTCTTTTTATAACTGCCGCATTCTTTAAATGCGCAAGACATCTTTCAAAAATTATAATTTAAAAATAAAGAAAAAGGAGATCTTGTTGACAGCAAAAATATTTGGCAGGTGCAATGGCAGAATCAGAGGGAGAGATAAAGGAAATGCCAAGTTATCACCAATCGCCAATGTCAGCAGGGTTGCAAGGCAGTTTGAGGGTCCACCGTATCCCAGAATCCTCAGCTTTCTTCGGAGCTTGTTATTATCCTTCTATCTATTTCCAACTTCTTTGGATATTCCATCTCCGTTTTGATCACGTGGTCAAGGTAAAAACTTCTAGCGTAAAGAAGGGAAGGCTCCTTAGACGTGTAATGTGAATCCCCGCTAGCCAATTAAACTGGAATTAAACAGTTCATGAGGCAAAGCAGTAGTATACTCCCTTCTTATCAGTTAGAAGTTCCTTGGGTAAATTACCGGTATCATGTGACTTTTTTCAGCCTCGAACTCATATTTGGAATATCCTCCATTTACCCAAGGAACTTCTAACTGATAAGAAAGGAAGATACTACTGCTTTGCCTCATGAACTGTCATAATGGAGGATATTCCATCTACGTTTGATAAATTGGGAGAGAGAGTGCTGGAAGCGCTAGATAGAAGTGGCCAGACAGTGACAAGTCACGTGGTCAAGGTAAAAACTTCTAGCGTAAAGAAGGGAAGGCTCCGTAGACGTGTAATGTGAATCCCCGCTAGCCAATGAAACAGTTCATGAGGCAAAGCAGTAGTATCTTCCCTTCTTATCAGTTAGTTCCTTGGGTAAATTACCGGTATCACGTGACTTTTTTCAGCCTCGACCCCATATTTGGAATATCCTCCATTACCGGTATCACGTGATTTTTTTCAGCCTCGAACCCAGATTTGGAGTAAAGTCCAAATATTATCATGGAAGACGGTAGTATTCCGAGTGACGCAGTCTTAAGCCTAAAATCGTATCGTATCGTTAAAATCGTATCGTATCGTATCATAGAATTCGTAGATGGCGGAACTCATATATACAGCTAACTCGACATCAAAGAAAACGCGAAAAGCCGCCTTTTAATAACTCAGCAGATATAGGTCTTATTGTTCTGAATTTTCTAGAACAGTCTTATATCTGCAGTCTAATCGTATACTGAAATTTTTACATTTCTACGTGCAGTATATTTTGAGATCTAAATAGCCATTTTTAAAGTGAAAACGTTGGTATGATATTGAGGAAGTTCCTAATTTGAAAATCTCGAAAACGGTTCTAACGATTATTTTTAAATTGATACATAATATAAATGTGATTAAGGCGACGTGAATAACACTTTTCTTTTTTCTGGGAAAACTCTCGTTCGTTAAATAATTCGATTTTTTTTTCTCTCGAAAATGACACGGGCGATTTTTTAAAAATCAAAGAAATATGTTTCAGATGAACCAAATAACAATTTACTTGTTTCCAGCAAGACTCTTGTTCGTTTTATAATGCGCATGAAAAATCGGACTATATTTCTTCGCCATTCTATGGAAATTTCACCGAAAATGCATGACACTGTATTCATACACATGCTTTCTTTTTAACTACTTTTGGGGAGAAAAATTTTGTCTTCCCACTGGCTGAGTGGTTGAGGGCCATCGTCTACTGATCTTAAGATAGGCAGTTCGATACTCACTGATACGTGTTTTCACATGTGAATGTTTTTTTTTTTTTTTTTTTTTTTTTTTAAGTCTGTTAGTTGACCATTATTCTCAGTTCCTTTGTAATTTTTTAATTGCTATTAAGTTAAATAAAATTACAATTATAATGACACCAATTTGATGATGATTATTTCTTGGCAATTTTTCAACAATAAAAATATTACCATAAATTTTATAAATATATTTAATTTCAATCACTTTACAAAAAATATACATTAATAATTATTATTTGAATATAAATCACACGATCAAAAACGTAAAAAAATAATTCATTTCAGCTCTTCTTTTTATAATATCATTTTTTATTATTATGACGGTCAATCAATATATAATCACTGACATCCATAATATTATTATTATTATAATTATTATTTTCCTTGCATAAAAACTATTGTGATGTAATAATTCTTTTATAATAAATAATTTAGTTGAAATGTTTTATTTATAAATATCAATGAAGTTTGATAACCCCGAGACAATTGTTTTTATTTAACTTTGCAATATTTACAGTTTACATAATAAGCATATCAGAATTCTTGTGTCGCCATCTTTTGACGCAATTGCGTACTACATTTTGTCTCTTATTCGGAAAAAAAAAACTAACGCTCTTCGCCGCTTTGAAAGAATCTCTTGTGACTAGAGGTCTATTTCGCAAATATTAAGAAAATTACTGCATACAAAAATATTAAAATGGGTAGTATTATAGAGAAATGTTTGATAAAAACGTTGAAGTAGACAGTTTTTAAATCGAAGAATTATTTTAAGAGATATTTAATGTTAAATCTGGATAAAATTGTCTCATTAAAAAAGACTCATAGGAAAAAAGAATATACATGGGAATGTAATCATTTTCATTCAATTTAATCATTCAATAGAAACTCGAAGTTTGCAGAGTGCATTTATTATTTTTAACTTGCCTAATTTTTTGACGGTTTATTTCAATTTTAAATTAAAATTTTCAGAATTTCCAGAGATATTTTTTACATATTTTAGAAAAGGTTATTTTAAATTGTTGCCAATTGTTAAAACGGCGCAAAGAATAATATATCCTTTAAATTAAAAATTTATTCACACGTGACTATTATAAACAGAAAAAAATCCTTTTAAATTAGAATTAAATGATAACGTGTTAAAAGCAGGAAAATATTAAACATTACGTCATAAAAATTGTTTTTACACATGCTTACTTAAAATGAAAGAAAATTATAAAATAATCAATTATTTTCAAGTTAGAATTAAATGATTACGCATTAAAAGCAGGAAAACATTGAAAATTACGTCATAAAATTATATTTACACGTGAATATTAAAAGAAAAAGAAAATTTTTAAATAATAAATTCATTGATATGTGTTAAAAGTCGTAAATGGAGGAAATTACGTCATATTGGCCAAAGTGGCCAAATAATAATATTGCAAAACAGTTTAAATTAAAAAATATATTTATATGAGAGATTTATTTCAAATTTCGAGATGATATTTTTAACTATAGTTGCCAATTTTAAGGTAGCGCAAATAATAATATTATCTTTCTAATAATAAAAATATTTTCAGTTGAATGTTACAAAGAGACAAGAAAGTTTGGTGAAAATTACGTCAGATTTAAAACGTTACATTTAAAATCTCTTATTTAAAATCATTTTCTTGTAGCGTTGTTAAAAAATACCATAAAGCAAAGACTCTGTTGACTTAGTTCCTTTTATATTTGGTAATTTTCAAATGTTTAACTAATCTTATTTAATCAAGCACGGAAACAGCAACTAACATCAGCTGATTCGGTCTTGAAATCCCTCAGTAAAAGGGAAACCCGTTTACAGTAAGATCGCCATTGATTTTTTAATTATACACAGCAGCCTCGCCTTATGGGTCCAGCTTCCATAACTCAGAAACTACCTTTCGGACATCAATGCAACAGATTCCAAACGTTATAATTAACTTAATAATCACCCTATATAGCATTAAAGTAAATTTATGAGTACTGCATACTATTTTTTTTATCGTAATTTCTGAAGAGAAAAAATTATTTCGGTTCCATTCTTAGGTACTGGTCTGAAAATTTTTGAAAAAGGGGGGAAGGAGGGGTCATGAGACTGCTGTTTGTCAAACAACACAATGGGGTCTGGCTTATTCAACTTGGTTTTTGATGACTTCAATTGGAAGGTGGTTTGTTTAAAAGAGTGCGTTCCCTGCCCCATGAAAATTGGAACTATTGGTGCACCATCTATGTAAGGATTTAATAATTATAAATTAACATTTTGGATTTATTAATTTAAGGATAAAGTGTTTTTAAAGGAATATCAAATGAAACCCTCTGTGCGATCTGCGATTATACTTACCCACTTGTTTTTATATACAAACTGCTATAAGGAAAAATGTAATAAAATAGTAAAAATTAAATCTGCATTAAATTCCATAAGTATCTTTTTCTTAATCATTTTATCACTAACCTCAAAAAAGTAATGATATCAATGCAAAAACCCTTGACGGGTTAAAAGTTTCTGACGCAGCACTTTATCTTATGCTCTAAGAATTTTAAATATGGAACTTAAAAATACTGATATCAAATTTTGAGTGCCGTTATGCTATTTCTTAAAAAATATATTTGTATTTATTTCATCATTTTATTTTTGTTTTATTTATAATCGCATGTGCAAAAGTTATGTTCAACATGAAAAGCTACATAAAATTTTATTCGCTGTTGCTTTATCATTTACATCTCTCATAAATTCAAAATATGAGTTTTAAAAGATATGATATAAAATTTAAGTGACGCCTTGATGTGACTTTAAAAGGTTTGTTTTAAAATTCAATTTAAATTATTTTTGACTTGGTTAAAATATTTTTTTACATCTACACAATACTTTTAATTTTCCAATTCACTGTTAAATATATCACTTTCATTGAATCTATACTATGCATTGAAATGTATTTATTTCAATAAATTGATTTATCTTTTGTGTCACGCTATTCAAAATTGTGAGTAAGATTTATGTAAATGGTTTATTTGCGTCAAACTATCCTTTTCATACATTTCATGTAGTTTGGACACAATGACGCAAAGAAACCATTTACATAAATCTTACTCACAATTTTGAATAGCGTGACATAAAAGATAAATCAATTTATTGAAATAAATACATTTCAATGCATAGTATAGATTCAATGAAAGTGATATATTTAACAGTGAATTGGAAAATTAAAAGTATTGTGTAGATGTAAAAAAATATTTTAACCAAGTCAAAAATAATTTAAATTGAATTTTAAAACAAACCTTTTAAAGTCACATCAAGGCGTCACTTAAATTTTATATCATATCTTTTAAAACACATATTTTGAATTTATGAGAGATGTAAATGATAAAGCAACAGCGAATAAAATTTTATGCAGCTTTTCATGCTGAACATAACTTTTGCACATGCGATTATAAATAAAACAAAAATAAAATGATGAAATAAATACAAATATATTTTTTAAGAAATAGCATAACGGCACTCAAAATTTGATATCAGTATTTTTAAGTTCCATATTTAAAATTCTTAGAGCATAAGATAAAGTGCTGCGTCAGAAACTTTTAACCCGTCAAGGGTTTTTGCATTGATAAAGATATTCTGTTGCAAATGAAACGTGAGCTAGATGGCTGATTGGATAAGGCGCGCCACACACCAGAGAGACATGCGACAATAATCTTGAGACATAAGGTAAATTCTGCTGTTCAAACCGGTTTTTTCTTTGTTAACAGGGTGAAATGGAGGATATTCCAAATCTGGGTTCGAGGCTGAAAAAAGTCACGTGATACCGGTAATTTGCCCAAGGAACTTCTAACTGATAAGAAGGGAAGATACTACTCCTTTGCCTCATGAACTGTTTCATTGGCTAGCGGGGATTTATATTACTCGTCTATGGAGCCTTCCCTTTTTACGCTAGAAGTTTTTACCTTGACCACGTGATCAAAACGTAGATGGAATATCCTCCACTGTCGCATCCCTCACGCTTTTCTGCCACATGTCTCCCTGGTGTGTGACGGCGCCTAAGGAATTGTACTCGAGACTAGGGACTATGGGTTCGAATCCTTCGCGCCCCAAATTGTGTTTACGATCTTCTTTATTTTATTGGTTGCTTTATATTTTTCCTAATAAATAAGATATTTTTGATAAAGATAAAATTTTATATTGATAATACAGAAGCACACGTATTTCTATCTATATTATAAAGGACAAACATATCTGTGCGTAACGCATACGTCATTTTGCGAATGGCAACACTTTGAAATTTGAAATGAAATTTTGGTTTTGCAATTTTCTCTACTGCAAATTTTTAAACTTCTAAACTTCGCACATTTAAAATTTTTATACCGTCGTATAAGGGAAAAAAAATGCTCTTTTAAATGCAATTTGTTTGAAAGCTGTATCTCAATTTATTTTTGAGATAGTAATATTTTTGTAGCTTATAATACCATTTATCTAATCGTGGCAAAAAAAAGCACCCCATTTCTATTGAAAGTAAACGGAAAATAGTCAAAAGTAGGAGATTACTGTATCTTTTTGTTGCCATTTTCTCATAAAACCTGAAAAAAAAAGTTGAAATTAAAATACGGGCTATGTCAAGAATATTGTCTGATATTCCGTGATATTGACGTCATGTGCATACTTTTCTATAGACGAAGTTAAAGATTGTATTGTAAAAGTGGATTGCTTTATTGGATGCAAATGACGTCATTTTGTAAAAAAGCCTGTATTTTATTTCTTAAAACTGAATTATGTTTTGTAGAAGTGCGTCATTTTCATAGCCCAGCTGCTTTGAAATTCTTCACAGGTGAAAATGCTTCATTTTTAAAATAATGTAATCGAAATCACACACTGAAAAAACGCAATGTTTTACAAAAATTTAACGTGTCTTTATAAAAGAGAGGTGACATGCAAATAATAACAATTTATAATACATTACATAAATTCATGATTCTCGACTGGATGGATTTGTTTCGCCGAGTAAGACAAGAAAACAAATAATTAGAGGTTTAAATAATATCATGTTCCTGAAGTTTTTGTCCAAAATTTCTCGAATAATATAATTTTAATGCTATTATTTAGGGCAATCAACTATAATTTTATCAAAATAACATAATTTGCTGAATTTAATTTTTCATAATTTTATATAATCTATATATTTAAAACACAAGTGTGTTTTTTAGTCATCTACCATGATCTTTCTGCTGAACCAATTTTACTAATATATATATATATATATATTTAACTGAAAGCTGTTCATTCGTAGATGTGATCGCACTATCTGTTTTTTTTTAATATCCCCACTTTTACATTTTAATTTTAAAAGCATTTTATGAAATTTCTTCAAAATGGTGAAAATTAGATAACTTTCATTATTGCAGACAAGAGAGAAATAATGAGGTATTTTTATCTTTATTCATGCCATTTTCTGATAAAAATTCAAAATTGTTGTATAGGGTTTAGTGGCGCAAAATCCCATTAGGAGCATAATATTTTAATAGGGGCATAATAACGGAAAATGACATACTCCTTTTGAAACCACGCATTTTTCCTCAAAAATTTTCTATATTCTTTTTCCTTCTGCATGTGTACTGATGCCAAGTTTCAGACACTAGGCTAAATGCTTTTTTAAGTGAACGGAATTAATTATAAAATAGATATTAGATATGTTATAAAATAGATTAGATATATAGAATAGATAGAATATTATAAAATAGATTAACGGAATTAATACTTTTTTTATAAACAAATAAAAGAATCTCTCTATTCTAAAAAAAAGTAACTACCGCTGTCACCGCCGCCGCCGCCGCCGGTTTTGATTTTTTTGTGACCGGAGGCCTTTCTTCGCTAATATTAACAAAAATAATGCATACAAAAATATGAAAATCGGTGGTTTTATACAGAAATGTTTGATAAACACGCTGATGCAGACAGTTTTCAAATCGAAGAATTATTTTAAGAGTTATTTAATGCTAAAGTTGGACAAAATCGTTCCACTAAAAAAGTTTTATAGCAGCAAAAACTATACATGGCAGTGTAATCATTTTTAGATCATTTTATGCGTTAGAGTTTGCCGGAGTGCAGATTGCATTAATTATTTTATTTTGACTCATTTTTTCAGATTTTATTTCTATTTTAAATTCAAATTTTCAGCATTTCTAGAGATATTTTTTACAGATTTCAGAAAATTGTACTAATTTAAACTGTTGCCAACTGTATAAAAAGCGAAAGCAATAATGTTTGCTTCAAATTAAAAATTTATTTACACGTGACTATTATAAACAGGAAAAATCTTTCAAATTAGAATTAAATAATTACGTATAAAAAGCAGGAACTTATTAAAAATTACGTCATAAAAAGTATACACGTGAATTTTAAAAGAGAAAGGATATTGTAAAATAATAAATTCATTAACATGCGTTAGAAGTCTTAGGAGAAATTACGTCATATTTACGTCACATTATAGTTATTACATAAAATGAACACAAAATAATATTGCAAAAAAGTTTAAATTTAGAAATTGCGCTAGACATTTATTTGATATTTTGAGAATTAATTTAAAATGTCTCATTTAAAAGAACTTTCTTTTCGCTTTGTTAAAAAATACCAGGAGACAAAGACTCTCTTTACTTAATTCCTTTTATATTAGCTTATTTTGAAATGTTGTTACACGTGTATACGTCATCAATTATTTTTATTTCGACGTTTTATTTGTGTTTTTATTAATGTTGTACGAATTTATTTGTTCTTTCGTTATTTAAAATAAAAATTATATCAATTTGTATAATTTGGCGAGTGGTTTGGCGATTTATATAATTTGGCGAAATTGGTCGACAGGATAATCAAGTAGTACCGCAACGGATTTGGCGTTAAAATTCCCCAATCAAAGAGAAATGAATAGAAATTCGTTTATAGGGAGATCGCCACTGTTTTTTAAATTGTAATTCAATCTTTCGAAATCTTTTTAAAGCCGATCAAATTAGCGTGCATTTAGAGTCTGCGGTGTCTGGACGGGGGTTGGCGAGCGTAGCTCGTAGGGGGCCGAGCCCCCTAGTAATATTACAAAATCACAAATCTAACATATTTGTAATCGTACAATTTAAATTTTTAGATCGCCAAATAGGATTTTTTTTTTTTTCAAATGGAATTTATTTGCAAAGTTAATTTCAGTTTACTGATTGCCTATGGTTTTGAAAACAATTTCAAAGCATGAAATATTTTTTTAATTTATCTATATCGTGCGGAGCTCGATTACGAAAGATTAATCCGTTTGCCCTTAAAACTGAATAAAGCGTTCATCCTTTTCTGACGGCTAATATCCATTAAAAAAACTTCCCCATGAATAAATAAATAAAATAATATAAATAAGACACAAATTTAACAGATATGTATAAGTTCTGGAATTATCAGAATATAAAAGGATGCCGTAAGTAACAAAATCTTGGTCAAAAGCTCTTAACATGCGGCTAAACAGAAAATATCGCTTTTGATAAATTTTAAAAAACTTATTTGATTGTATAATTCGTATTTTTCATATGAAAAATGCTTTCTTAATGTAAGTGGGCAATCTAAAAAATTTATTGCATTTAAAATAATTATTAGTTTTCAATAAAAAAAAATGTTCTCACGTATATTCTGTAACCCGGGAAGCCCGGGTACGATCCCCTAGTTATAATAATAAAATACTTATTTAAATACGAGAAAATGAGGTATTTCGTGATGAAAGTTTTACATTTGAACGCCTTTTAATATTCAAAGTTTCGTTTCAAAGTAATATATATCACTTTGAAACGAAACTATAAAATATTATAAAGATAAAATGTAATAGATGTGCATTATTTCAACTAAAAATATCTACATATATATTTTTTTAAAGAGATAAAATATATGGGGTTTGCCGTCTAGTTTTGTAGTGAATAAAGTATGATTAAAATGTTTATAAATTTTCTACTCAAAGTATAAGTATGTATTTTGCTTATACTAACTTGATTTTGAGAGCCATTTGTTTCTCATGTTTTATGATGTATTTTGGTCGGTTATACACACGGTATAAATATGCAATCATAAAATAAGAAATATATATACTAAAACTTTCTCTGAAAAATTGTCTAACTAACAGTGCAAATTCCATTGAAATCCATCCCATATAGTAGAATACGAATAAATCTCATAATATGTTGATATCACAATCTCGGTTTATTAACAGCATTCTATTTATCACGAAAAATATAAAGCAACGGATAAATCATTTTTAAATAAATAAAAAGAAAATGTTTAAAAAGTTAAAATTTTTAGATCACCAATTGTTAAATTGTATCAATACTTAAATTGTATCAACCTACCAAACAAAGCACAACCAATAAAACATATGCCTAAAACATACAATCACGTGTCAACAATTCAAATAGCCCAGAAAATTTTTCTGGGTCGCGCGCGCCAAGTTTCGGTGAGGTTGGCTTGTCAATTTTTAACGCTGAACGGGCTAAAGTAGATGAAGCAGGTCAAGTGATGCTTTTCCAGAATATTTTGGATTTCATCTGAGTGAACATAGATATGGATTTCTATTACGAAAACCATGTTTTTGAAGGATAAAGAAATATAGTTGTTGGTTTTACCAGTTTTGAACCATAAAATAATGAAATAAATCAATTATTTTAAAATTCCTTTCTTAGAGAAGGTCTACTCCATGGCAAAAACTTCTGAGCGCACGCGCGGCGTAATCTACACTTCTGAACAGACCGTGGAGGAAAGAGTTAGATGGAGATGCAGTAAGGTGACTTGGGGGGGGGGGGGGTAAAAAACGTACCCCTAAAATCCGCTACAGTAGGCCCAAACACAACACGTTCTTTCACGAAAAAAAGAAAACTTTTAGTAATACAGTTTTTAGTTCGTAATACAATGGAATGCTGCTTTAGAATGCTTAAAAACAAGTAGATCACTTTCATTTAGAGAAAAAAATGCACGGGTGATGTCAAAGAATTCGGTCCCTGTTCCAGGTACTTGTTTTGTTTGGGCCAAGTGAGAGCATTTTAAATTTGAACTATAACGCCTAGAATATATAGTGTGGAAATCGGCTATCCGTGTAATACTTAAAAAAGCGCTAAAATATTGTATCCCTTAAATGTGCAATGATACTGCTGCAATATGCAGATCGCAGCGACATCTGCAGGATATTTTCTACACCTGCAAGAAATTGCTAGTCTATACAATGTAATATTAGTAATACGAAAATTCCGCAGATGTCGCTGCGATCGACACTTGAAGTTTTAGCAGTATCGTCGCACATTTAAGGGATACAAATTTTTAGCACTGTTTGGATAGCATATTTCCATACTAGGTATTCTAGGCGCTGTAATTTGAACGATAACGCGCATCATACTGCAAACCGTTTTTACGGCATACTGCATCTCTATCTATCTCTTTCCTCCCTGTGATCAGATCCTAGATCTTTGAACCATGGAGGAAAGAGATAGATGGAGATACAGTAAGGTGGCTGGAGGTCACGCCAAAAAAGTAACTCTAAAGTCCGCTGCAGTAGGCCCAAACACATGCATGTTCTTTCACGAAAAAAAGAAAATTTTTAGTAATACAGTTTTTAATTCATAATACAATGGAATGCTGCTTTAGAATGCTTAAAATAAGCAGATCACTTTCATTTAGAGAAAAATATACACGGATGATGTCACAGAATTCGTTCCATGTTCCAGGTGCTTGTTTTGTTTGGGCCGAGTGATAGCATTTAAATATGAGCGATAACGCGCATCATATTGCAAACCGTTTTTATGGCACACCACAGATAGCATGAACATTATCAATAAGTTTGATTTTTTTCTGACATTATCTTGCCGTGACAATTTTGAATCGAGAAATTCGCAGCAAATTTCCCGCAAGGTATACCATCCCCCACTTGCATGAGTAGTTTGTTGTGAAACTGATAGTAAGACTGTCTTTAATTCACGAAAGTGACGAAAGCAAAAAATCCCTTTGTTGTGAGAATAGACAATCAGCAGATACGCAGAAATTTTTATTCAGTTGTCACCTTTTTTTTAAACGCTATACTTTTCAAATACCAAAAATGGCACGTATCGAAAAGTACAAATGTTACCTTAACTTGTTTATGGTGATGAAAACGATGCATGCACTTTCTGACGGTGTGTTCGCATAAATAAACCTGATCAGGTCTATGGACCCCTCCGAAGGGGGTTAAACTTATAAGTGTAACAATTGTAAACCGATAGTGGGGCGTGGAAAGATTTGCAGTAAATTTGCAGTATTTTTGATTACTTGTTTGCCCTTAATTTGCAATAAATTTGATACAGCATGAATTTAACTTGCACGACAATTTAGCTACAAGTTCAAAGTGTGGTGACTTCGGCGTTTGCGTTATCTTGCTGCAATCTTGTTATGAATTTTCACTCTTGTCATGCTGAGCTTGCTGCAACTTTACAGGTTTTCAAACCAAGATTGCTGCAATTTTTCTGCAAATAAAAAATGCTATCTGGGGCTGCATCTCCATCTTTCTCTTTCCTCCATTCTTTGGAACAGAGGAAAGAAAAAGAATAGAGATGCAGTATGCCGTGACAGAGTAAATAGAAAGAATAGAGATGAAGTATAGTGTCTGGGCGTGACGCATAATGTAGCCCTAAAATTCATTACATTCAACCCAAACACAACCATGTGCTTTGACGCACCTGTCAATACAAATCTGTATTTCTTTGCTTTTTCTTTTATCGTTGTAAATTGTTATAAGCAGTCTAAAGTAACATTTCATAAGGAAGCGATTGATTGATTGATTATCGGAGCCTACACTAGATTATGAGGTTTTTAGCTTCGCTTCACTTGGCGGCTTTGTGCCTCTAATGATCCAAAATTATTAATACAGTTAGGGACCGATTTTCCAACAGTAAAAGCAAAGAAATACCGAAATATTGAATTGACAGGCGCATCAAAGCACGTCGTTTTGTTTGAGCCGAACGTAACGGATTTTAGGGCAGGTTGCACTTTTTGGCGTCACGCCCAGCCACCACATTTCATCTCTATTCTTTCATTGAAGTCTGAAATCAAATTACTTTAAAGTAATAACTGAATACTTAATTTATATGCTTTAAAAGTATATTGGGAATTAAAACGGCCTATAAAGGTGTTGCTCGCAGCCTTCGGTACAGGAAAATTGTCCTTTAACTAATGCTAAAGTTCAATTGAAATAATTCTTTATTGTAAATGCATTTGAAAGTTTATTCAAATTCGGATAATTTTTACTTTGTCATATAAGACCAAAGCACAATTGTCACAGGAAATCTGAAATTGTGCAAAAGAATAATTATTCTGAACAAATGTAAAATACATGTAATGCAATGCGCTTACACCGCACTATCCTGAAGCGAGAAGTTACATCTTTTCTCCACCATATGACGTATTCGAGCGCTTGAATCACCAATGTAAGTATGTATCCCAGTTAGCATTTTTAATTTTCAGAAAATTTGCAGCAGTCTTGCTTTGAAAACCTGCAAAGTTGCAGCAAGCTCAGCATAGCGAGACTGAAAGTTCATAACAAGACTGCAGCAAGATAACGCAAACTCCGAAGTCACCATACTTTGAACTTGCAGCTAACTTGTCTGCAAATTAAATTCATGCTGTATCAAATTTAGTGAAAATTAACGGCAAACAAGTAATTAAAAATACTGCAAAGTAGTAATCTTTCCACGCCCCACTACTTGTTTACAACTGTTACATTATTAGTTCAAACCCTTCGGAGGGGGTCCATAGACCTGATCAGGTCTATTGATGCGAACACAGCGTCAGAGGTCGCATGCATCGTTTTCATCACCAAAAACAAGTTAAGGTAATATTTGTACTGTTCAATACGAGCCTTTTTTGGTATTTGATAAGCATAGCGTTTAGAAAAAGCGGTGTCAACTGAATAAAATTTCTGCAATTTCTGCGTATGTGCTGATTGTCTATTCTCTCAACACAGAGATTTTTTTTTAATTTCGTGAATTAATGACAGGCTTGCCACCAGTTTCACAACAAACTACTCATGCAAGTAGGGGATGGTATACCTTGCGGGAAATTTGCTGCGAATTTCTAAATTCAAATTTGTCACGGCAAGATAATGTCAAAAATCAAACTTGGGCTAATGTTCATGCTATCTGGGATACTTCAATAATATGTATAACGAATAATTTTTCTCTATGTTTATTTATTTATTAAGATTATTTAAGAATTACTTAATAACTAGTTAACTTAATCTTAGTAAGATTTATTAAGATTTATTTATTTAGATTACTTATATACTACGAAGGGTTTTTTTAATTAATTATTTTTGAAAAACACGAAAACAAGAAAATATTTATTTAAAAACGCTCAAGGATCTTATTTTTCATAATAAGATTCTGAATTTATACGTAATAAGAGAGAAATAGAGAGAGAAAAATAAAATACTACTTTTAGTTATCAAATACCTTCCGGTTATTTTTATTAAATCTTACTTGAAAATGTATTGGGAATTAAAACGGCCTACAGTGGCGCTGCTCGCAGCCTTCGGTACAGGAAAATTGTTGTTTCCCTTTAACTAATACTATTGCTAAAGTGCCATTGAAATTCTTTATTGAATTATTCTTGCATTTGAAAGTTTTAGATATTCAAATTCGGATAATTTTTACTTTGTCATATAAGACAGAACACAACTGTTACAGGAAATCTGAAATTGTGCGAAAGAATAATCATTCTGAACAAATTTTAAATACATGCATAGCTGCCAACTTGTACGGATTTTTCTCACCACTAAAACTTATAGGAATTTTTGATTTATTTAAGCGTTAAAACTGCTTCAATTTCGGTGATTTAATTAGCAAGAATTTGCCATTAAATTCTTGTGGTATGAAAAATCCCTACAAGTAGGCAGCTATGTACATGTAATGCAATGCGCTTGCACGGCACTATCCTAAAGCAAGAAGTTACATCTTTAACCCCCTTAATTCTCGCTCCCGTCACACAGTGGGGTATTTTACAAATCTGGGCGGCCAAAATTATTTTTTTCTTTTAAACTAATTTAAACGTTTAAAGCAGTAAATAAATGCACTTTTTGAAATAAATATTGTTTAATAACTTGAAAATCATGGATGTTTTGCAACTTCGTATTGATATTTATTGATCAAAATTAGTATTATAAAATAAATGATATTTATGATAAGCAGTATTATAAAATAAATGATAATATGATAAATAGTATCATAAAATAAATTATAATTATGATAAATAGTATTATAAAATAAATGATAATTATGATAAATAGTATTATAAAATAAATGATAATCATGATAAATAGTATTATAAAATAAATGATAATCATGATAAAAAAAATAGAATAATATATTGAATAATTGAATAAATTATAAAAACAGATTATTAATGATAAGAACAATTAGTTTGTAAATCACCAAGGTGGGATCTTTTAATCAGATGATAATTCAGAATCGTAATCTGTTTTTTCATAATCAGAATCCTCTGGATCACGAGCTTCAAAAGATTCCATAGGCAGTAACATTTCTAGAGTTTCTTTACGGAACAATTTTGATTTTTTTCTTATCGTGGGTCTTATTCCAGTTAAAACTGGATCTGAACTCAAAAGCAATCTGTTGAGAAAATCACGGTTACAAGAAATTCTTGAAAATTTACGCGATAGATTTTGGCGAAATAATCGAAAATGTTTGTTCCGTGCTTCGGCTACTTCTTCAGACAATTGGCCTACTGGTAAAGCTTTCTCTATCACAATGCGTCCATGGATTAATATTTTACGCATTGTGGGTGACATTGGATACCATTTATATAACTGGACGTAGAGCTCTGCTGTTTTTTCTGTATATTCTTAAATTTATCAAGGGGAATTTTGTGGCCACTGGATATGGTTTCAAGAATAACTTTAAATCGATATATTAAATTTTCACCAATGCCGGTAATTTCTGCTGCTAGAGATGGGTCAGTAAAGAATCTTCTGTGTAAAGTATGTGTAAGTACTTCCACATCAGTCGAGCTCCTCAAACTTTCAAACTTTTTCCGCTTTGACCTGCCACTTGATTCAGTGAAAACTTTTGCTGGCCTTCCCGGTTGATTTATTTTTCTTGAAATTTCTACTGTACCTTCAAGCCATTCTTTATTATTTTTCACAAATTTATCTAACATATAATGGGCTTCGATCCATTTGCTCTTGAACTGAGATTTAAATTGGGAGAAATTGTGCTTGAGGTTTTTAATTTCATCATCATCAAAATTATCGCCATTAAGAAGGAAATTTAATCTATGATTAATGTTTGGCAAATTCTGCTGTTGCATAATGTTTAAAAATTCTTTTCGAGTCATTACTCTGACATTCGAAGGCCCTAAATAAAAATAAATACAAAATATGAACAAAAAAGAATGCATAATAATTATATGCAATTTAGATAGATAACATCATTTTATCCCTTATTTTTAAAAAAAATCTCACAATCTTTCGCTAACTTTTAACAAAAACATATGAAAATTGCCTCGACTTATTTTTTAGATAAACAAATGTTAATAACGAGCAATAAATTATTTCAATTATTTGAAAAGAGCTTAAAAAGAGATAAAAGGGAATGAATACATTACTTTAAAGCAATTTTTTTTTTAATTATATAAATTTAATTTCAATCAGAATAACTGAAAAATAAACAAATCTGATCACTTTCCATTGAATCATAACAATTTTTTTCATATTAAAATTTATATGATAAATATCAGTTAAAAATCAATATATAGTAATTTTGTATGCTTACTCAGAATTTTGGAAGAGCATATTTATATCGCCTTCATTTTAAAAAGGGGACAAAGGTGGAACTACTTTAAACGAAAACACAAATAGAAGGGTGTATATTTATTGGTACAACAAGTAACTTTGCTTGGAAATGTTTGGAAATATAACTAAACCCTTCGTGAATTGGGAAACAAGGGAAAAAATAATAGAAAAATATGCGTTATTTTAAATTAATTTTGTAAATACTAAAACTATTTCTTTCTCAATTCAAAGTTTAAAAAAATAATGATACATACCTGCCTCGTCACTATCCATAACGATTAGATTTTAAATACTTCCAAAACTAAAGTTATTCAAATTCAAAAATAGAAAGTCACAATGAAGAACGATTTGACACTCATGCACTTAACGCAACACTCCAGTTTCAACTGATAACAGGAGGTCATCGTTCACTTAAAGGAGATAAAAATCGCATCACGTGATTCCCCAATGATTCAGTTTCAACTTATATCCATCCATTCGATCCTGCGTTGTACTTTATGAAATCGACTTTTGGCCGCCCAGATTTGTAAAATATCCCACAGTGCGTCATATTCTCGGGCTGTGTCTTTTACTGAAATTGTTTGATTCCCACCAGTTTTATAAAATAGTGAAATTGGGTATATTTTGGTAACGTTTTTACTGTCATTAAATAAGGTGAATATTTCTTTTTTATAAAAGTGGTGCCAATAAGCAATTTGAATTTTTCAACCGTAATTTAATTCGAGCGTTAAGGGGTTAATCTACCAGATGGCGTATTCGAGCGCTTAGTTCGCCAATAGTACAAGAAATTTAATTTTTCAACTTAGTATATGGTTTAATTTAAAGTCGATAGATGGCAGAAACATCAAACTACATTTCTCTCCTCGGAAACAAGACCTTAACTAAGATATTGCCTTCTTTAAGTTGTACAATTTAAGTTAATGACAATAAAAAAAAAAAAAAAAATTATTCACCTTAACATGCTTTTGAAGGCTCCGAAGGAAGAGGCGGAGGTTTGAAAACGTCAGCCAATATTAGAGCTTTAGTTTTTTCTGAACATGAATTCGTGTTATAGTTCTTTAAACCCTTAACGGTCGCATTAAATTGCGGTTTAAAAATGCAAATTGTTCATTGGCACCACTTTAAAAAAAAAAAAGAAATATTCACCTTATTTAATGTCAGGGAAAATTATACCATAATAAAGCCAATTACATTATTTTATAAAACTGGCGACGAATTAAACAATCTGAATAAAAGACAGCTCGTGAATATCACGGGAACGAGAATTAAGGATTTAATATACCGACGGGGAAGCAGTATTGAAATATTCTTGATGTCTATTGTAGTTTGTATAAATAAAGTCCATCGTTAGACTATTAAACCATTTTTCTAAGCATAAATTTCATTTATAAATAATCTATTTATATAAAATCAAAGTCTCTGTGTGTCCCTCACTATTCCGGTAGGACCGCCTCATTGAAATGAGTAATTGTTGAAAAATATTAATGCAGGGTTACCACAGTAGCGCCAACTGTTAGCCAACTTGGCGATAGCTGGCTAATTTGGCGAAATTCCCATTTAAAACCATTAATCTTTCATAATGGAGGTCACCGAAATTTAATTTAAACTCCACTCTTTTAAGATATTTTTTTTCGAAATCTATGGGTGAGAATTTAAAGTACATATTTACATCTTCCTTCCGATGCTACAAATAAAATAACCGCCAATAGACAACGGTGTACTGTGTGAGCTCCTAACTGCGCGATTTTAATGTGCTTTAGGTACTTTTCCAGTATAGGTGCCTTGGCGAAAAAGGAAATTTGGTAACATATTTTCCGGGAACCTATTCACTGTTTCATTTTATATACACACGCATTTTTTTCGAAATTTATACGATTTATTTAACATAAAAAAGCCGTTTCTCTAATTTTATACAGAAACAGATGTAATTTGTACATAAAAATATCAATAATATACATATAAAGCAAACAAAAACGCTCATCAAATTTGTTTTCATAGCTGTTTATATGATTTCACAACAAATCTCGATATTTTTCCGTTATACGGACACCATGCCAAAATGTATGCTAATGCGCCAATTATTTCAAAATGCTAAACGATATTTGTAATTTTATGCCAGCAGTTTAATATGAGTTTTATTTTATTGCTTTATTTTATAGCAGTTATTTGTTCATTTATTTTAAGTATATATTTGTGATTTGATGAAATAGTTCGTAAAAGTCTGGAATTTTCAAATGTTATATTTTTTAAATGCTCACTTTAGTATCGACAATGGCTTTTCTTTTATTTTTCAAATGCTTCAATTCACGATTTTGCGCCAACTATTGCGCTTGGCGACAATGGTGTCCGCATAACGGAAAAGTACCCAAATCTCACTTTCTGATGCCCAAATTACGCCAAGCTTTTTTAAAAAAATAAAAAAATGCCAAAGCCCCTACAGTGGAAAAGTACCAAACTGTCTATTATTTTGCGCTATCCGTGTTATAGTTTGTACTACATGCAAGGGGAGTGGAGCGAAGAGTTTAAACATTAAATATTAAAGTTTCGGCACAGATGTCATATACGCCCCATATTGGCGCGATTTTTTTCTGACGCCAATGTCATATACACAACGGGTACTTAACTGGCGCCAAAGTGTCGTAATTTTGCTTGATATGGTAATCCGGATGTTGTTGTTTATGCTGTTGATGTTTTCGCCAAATTGGCGTCGGAAAAAAATCGCGCCAATATATGATAACGTATATGACAACTGTGCCAAAGTTTCTATAAAGCAGTATAAGACTAAAAATTAAGAATAAAATAAATGCAAAATAAGACTAAAGAAAAAAGAAAAATCATGCGTTAAGCATAGAATATGAAACACTTTCCAACACATCCTGAATTCTTTAACAAAACTTCGTTATTTAGGGAAATAAGGTAAATAAGATAACGTTACTTCTTAGATATCCCGTCGATCAATTTCGCCAAATTATATAAATCGCCAAATCAATAGTAAAACATTAATAAAAATACAAATAAAACGTCGAATTAATGGTTTTGTGGAGACGCCATCTTGTGCGGTCAGTAAAACGAGTTTCTCGCAGGAAGCGATTGAGCTAGCCTTTTGCTCGGCACGTAAGATCTCGCCTTCTGACCGTGGGTTCTCCGGTTCGACCCTTACCGGCGCCCATCAGATTAGAGTAACTTGTTATCTATTCAACCGATTTTACTTGTCACTTATGGCTAATATGGGTTTAAAACTTTACGTAAACTTATATTGATTTAATAGCGGCCCCATTTGCGGGCATGTTAAAGTTTAATTCAGTAAGTCCTTCATTTTAATATTGGAAATGCCACTTTAGTATCCCGGTTCACTTGGTGAAACTTAAATATAAGAGTTTAATTATACATGAAGTAGACTTCATTACGTTAACATTGTTGTAATTTTATTGAGATTAACCATGAACTTTATTAGTTTAAGATTTTTTTGAGCTAAATTTGAAATGAAAGTTTAATCTTGTTTCAGTTATTGAAATAGAAATCTGAATGCGTAATTTGAATTATTGACATGTAAAAAATCTGCATTTATTATATACAGTGGAAATATGAAATTATGAGTTAAACATTTATAGAGTATATTATGTGTTATGAAAGAGAATGGAATCATGGGCCCATGTATGATGAAGGATGAAAGATGATGGATGAATGTGATTATTAAAGTTTTGAATATGTATAATTTTTCAGAAATTTATATTGAAATATATTGATTGAAAATGTATTGAAACTATATTGAAACTGTTTTAAAATGAAGTCACGTTAGATGTTGTATTAAAACGATTTGCTTTTCAGAAAGATTTGAATTTATCTAGTAATGTATTAGGAATATTAATTGAAGCTGATGGACTGTTGAAGTTTAAACCAGAGTTAAATTTTAGATACTGTGGTTGGAAATATTGCATTTTAGATGCATGAGGGTAATTTGTTTCTTGTTATATAGTGTTATAAATCTTGTTAATGTTTATCATGTTTAGTAATTGTATGTTACTGTTTAAAAGGCGACAAGTTATATTTGGATGAAAATGTTGGATTTTATGAGAAGATTAAAGATGTAATGGTAAAAGTTCAGATTGAATTTTTGTTTGACCTTTGTAAATTCAGAGCGAATTTTGGAAATTCTAGGGATTTGTTAACTGTTTAATTTTTCTTTCCCATGAGTGACAAGTGGGGGGCTTTGTTATCTATTCAACCGATTTTACTTGTCACTTATGGCTAATATGGGTTTAAAACTTTACGTAAACTTATATTGATTTAATAGCTTTCCTTTTTACATTTTAATGCTTATAGAACTTCTTTATTTTAAAAGCAATACCTTCATCACCTGGAATATAATGTTAATTGTTTCCTATAACGTAAATTAATTTAAAAGAACTGACATTAAATTTAAAGTGTTTCATAGATGGCGTTAGCCGTTCCGTAGTCGACTATTCTCGGATCTACCCTTTTTGTAAAATGGAATCGTCCAGTTCAAAGGTATAAATTACGTTTCGCTGATCAATTGCTGCGCTCTCTCTTTTCTGTTCATTTCTTTAAAGTTATCATTATGATTTTAATATGTTTGAGTTTAAGTTACAATAAGATATTTAGTTTGAGTTTTACGATGTTTTTAGAAAACAGTTTTAGCTATGATTTAAATTTAAGCTGTTTTGAAAAGCTCCAGGTGTATTGAAGTTAATCCGGTTTTAACCAAAGTTATTTTTAATGATTCACTTAGCTATTTTAAACAAAGTTGGCTTTGAATATTTTTCAACTTAAATCTGTATTTTTATAAAGTAATTTAATGAAATAGAATTCAAATAAAGAACTGTCATCAACAATATCTGATTTTTCTATGGATTCAACATACAGTTTTGTAACAGGTATCTTCCACAGCACATTTACAGTTCCTCTTCTAATAGCAGTATAAGTGTATATCAGACCTGTATTGATACAGGATAAGAGAAGAGGTTATGGGCAACCAATGCCATACCTGGATAATAGATGCGTGTTGAATTTAAATAAGAAGAGTCATAAATTTTAGCCCCATTTCAAAGACATTTGTGTTTGTTAAGAAGGGGGGCTGATATTTTTTTGAAGATGGCGAGTATGCAAGTACAGATCGATAAGCTTGGAGCTTTAAACTACTCAACTTGGCAAATGGATATAAAATACCTTCTGTTGGAGAAGAACGCATGGGATATTGTCGCTGGAATTGAGAAGGAGCCTGAAATTGATGCCGATAAGGGAATTACAGCAAAGGATGTGAAAGATTTTCATACTAGGAAAAGGATTGCTTTATCCACAATCTATTTAAATATGGGAAAAGACTTTAGAAAAATCATAGGGAACAAAGATAATCCCAAAGATGTATGGGATGTATTAAAGAAACATTTCGAGCCTGATAATAGATCACGGCATATGTTCCTGTTTTCCGAGTTCATGTCCTGTAAAGTAAAGCCAGATGAAAAGATAGATTTATTTGCTGCCAGGTTAAATAGAATTGCCGATCAACTGAACGACCTTGGTCATCCTGTTGAAGAGGTGTATAAATCTTTTCAACTCCTGCGTCATCTCCCAAGCCATTTCGACAGCATAGTGCAAGTTATATTACGTTGGAAGGAGGAAAAGTTTATTGTCAATGATATTCTAATGGAATTAATCGCCGAAGAATCAAGATTATCCCTGCGAGATTTAGACAAACGTAAAGAACTTTTCGTTGAGACTCAACATATACAGAAAAGTAGACTTCGATGCTTTCGATGTGGGAGCCCAAACCATCTACAGAGGGATTGTCGACAACGCCGAAGAGACTCTAGAAGTTACAATCGTCGTGTTCCATCTGTTTCTAGTGTGTCTGATGTCTCCGAATCTAGCTCCGAACGTGCCCAGTCTCCAGTTAAGAGAAACAGGAATCGCAGAGGCAAAGCGAAGGAATCATCATCAAACTCTAACAGCGTTAAACAAAAAGGTAAAAATAATCCTTTCTTGTTTTATATTCAGGCAAATTTGAGTGGTAGTGAAAGCGAAAATAGCTGGTTATTTGATACCGCAGCTTCGCACCATTTTTGCCGTGATAGGAGTTTGTTTTATAAATTTAAGCCTTTAAAAGATGAAAAAATGTTTGTTGCTGTAAATGGTGTTACTTTTCCGATAGAAGGAAAGGGAAATGTAAAGTTAAAGTTTGGCCAAAGGCTGTTTTTCTTTTCTGATGTAATGTATTCCCCTAAACTAAGGAAAAATCTTATTTCAGGTCCAAAATTGGATGTAAAAGGTGTAAAATTTACTGGTGAAGGTGGTAAGGTGGAGGTGTCCAAAGATGGTCAATATTTATTTACTGCTTTTCTTAGGGATGGTACTTATCATTTGTATCCTAAAATTCCAAGTTTAGTTCCTAAAAAGGTTAAATTTGAAACGTCCCATCTATCTAAAGATGATTTCAGAATTTGGCATCGCAGATTCGCGCATGTAAGTCCAGATTTGATAGAAAATACGGCCAAAAATGAAAGTGTTAGAGGTCTTCCCCGGGTTAAATCAGGAAAATTTTTTTGCGAAATATGTAAACTTAGTAAACATAGACGTACGTCATTTAAATCAATTAATAGGATTAGATCTAAACGTCCCCTCGAGTTGTTGTTTATGGATGTCTGGGGGCCTGTAAGAGAGAAAGGAAGAAACGGAGAGAGATATTTTCTCTCAATTATTGACAATTTTTCGCGTAAGGCCACAGTTTTTCCCATAAATGAAAAATCCGAAGTGTTTGGAATTGTTCGCAATCATGTGATCCGGGCGGAGAGATTTCTCGAACGTAAAGTAAAGTACATTCGATCAGATAATGGCGGGGAGTTTAAAAATGATAATTTTAGGATTTTCTGTGAAGGGAGAGGCATTAAACATGAATTTACGGACGTGTACTCCCCTGAACAGAATGGGACTATTGAGAGATACAATCAAACGATTGCTAACGGCATCAGATCAATTTTAAGTGAAAGTGGTTTAAAACGAAGTTTCTGGCCGGAGGCAGCGTTGTATTTTACGTATACTTGGAATCGCATTTGTCACAAATCTCAGTCGAAGACTCCTTTCGAACTTTATAGTGGCTCTAAACCATCCGTTAGACACTTAAAACCCTTTGGAGCTATAGCATATATAGGTGTTCCCAAGCAACTTAGGTCGAAACTTGATGCAAAAGCAAAAAGGGGGGGTAATGGTTGGTTACGCCTTTAGTACTAAAGGTTACCGGGTTTGGCTACCTGAAGAAAACAAAATTATTGAAACCATTAATGTTTCTTTCAATGAGGAACTCCCAGATAGTGTCCGGCGCAGTGGAGTCGTGATGGGTTCAAAAGAGATAGGATCTCCTATTTTTGATAAGGAATCTGATGAAGAGTTTGAAGGTGAGGTTGAAAATAATGATACCCCAAATATAAATTATTTCCCTTCGTATAAACCTCCAGATTTATCCTCTTCAGAGGAGGAGAATTCCACAGAGGAAATAAAATCAAGTAAAGATGTTTTGAGGGGGGTTCCACTCTCTGATACTGTTTGGTTAAGAAAAGTTGCCCCGAGTGCTTATGGTAATCGTAACTACATTTACTATTACGAACAGGGAAAAACTGAAAGGTTGAGATCCTTAAACGATGTAGAAAAGTATTGTAAAAAGCATCATCTTAAATTTGAACCTCATATTTTCTGTTTTAAAGGAGTGGTTTCAGGTCAAGAGGATAGTTCTTGTTCAAATACGGAGACTTCTGATATTGATAAGGATATATGACTAGATGACATCAAAATACCAACTACCTATAAACAAGTTTTAAAATCCCCACAAAGGAAGTTTTGGGAACAGGCCATGAGAGAAGAATTGAAAACTATGAGAGAAAGGGGAGTTTGGAAACTAGTTAAGTTACCAAGCGATGCTAAACCCTTAGGTTGTAGGTGGGTTTTCACATTAAAAAAGGATGACAAGGGCAAAATTGTAAGGTATAAGGCCCGCCTAGTGGCACAAGGTTTCAAACAAATAAAGGGGGAAACCTATGATGAAACTTTTTCACCGGTTGTTAATTTTGCCATTATTAGATTTTTCTTTTCCCTTTTAGTCTCCTGTAAAAAATGGACACACCTACAATGCGACGTAAAATGTGCTTATTTATATGCACCTTTGGCCGAAACAATATATATGTCCCAACCTCCAGGATTTGTGGAAAACGAAAAATTTAGTATGTAAATTAGAAAAAGCTTTATATGGTTTAACTCAGTCTGGCCACTACCCCCTACATACTACATGCCTCTCGCATTTGACTCAAAAATGGAAGTCAGCAAGGTTGATAGATGGCGCTACTGTTTGGGGTATGTTATTGCTGTATTTACATGGATCGCCTCATAGACCTGCCTTTGAAAGCTATTATTTTTTTTATTTTTTGCAGTAATTTGTGATTTTTTTTAAACAGAATGTTTACTTTTAATGAAGTTAATATATTCTCTATAAATTGCCATATTGCTGTGTGCCTTACTGCTGTTCATCCAGCAAAATAAAGGAAAATATTTCTTTTCACCATTCCTGTAGAAGACAGTCAACGAGTCTTTTTAACTTTTTTTCATTGTATTTTTTAAAATACAAATAGATATTTTTGCTACTATTATTTGCATGTTTCTAATAACATTCCGTTGTATAATAATAAATTAAATTAATGTACAGTTGCTATTAATAAGATGTATTTTTATTAATTTACAATGTCTTAAAAGGAAAAGAGTACCTTAATCTGAAAAAAATCTGAAATAATATTGTTATTATTAATAATAAAAATGATAGATCAAAGTATTTCTTTTTATCAAATAATTATGCTAAGCCTTTTCTGTATGAAAATGAAAATACAATAACATTCAAAATTATTTAAATTTCTTCCAGCAAAATTATAATGATAATAATAATAAATGATACACGATGAAATCGAATACGAATTAGTATTGTGATCAAAATAAATATGCATTCATAGCATTGTGTTTTGAAGCAATATAAATATTATGTAATTGAAATATATCAATAATTTCATTCCTGAAAGTACTTGATTATTACTTGTAATAATTAATAATACAAATATAAAAGAAATGAAACTAAATTAAATGTTAAAAAAAAAAAAAAAAAAACTGCAGAATTGACGTTTTGAGGCCTTGACCGGAAGACTTGCTAGTTTCATTATCATAATAAATGTAATTAATATATATAGTATTATTATCACAATATCAATAAATTAATTATTTTATATAGAAAATATAAAATAGGGAATTTAAAAAAATACTATTATCAATTTATTGAGGCAACGTGTGTGTGTATCGGGGGGGGGGGGGGGATAGTAAAAAAGATGATAAAAGTGTCTTGGAACATCAGTGCACAGAATCGTATTTCCAACTTATTAAATTTCTTGAAAGTACTTGAACTATTACTCGTAATAATTAATAATGCAAATATGAAAGAAATGAAATTGAGTTGACTGTTTTAAACACTGTAAGGAAAAAAAAGAGAGAGAGAGTTCCAATTCATTAAATTTCCTGAAAGTATTTGATATATTACTCGTAATAATTAATAATGCAAATATGAAAGAGATGAAACTGTGAGTTGACTGTTTTAAACGCTGCAAAAAAGAGAGAGAGAGAGCAGAATTGATGTTTGAGGTCCTGACCCGAAAAAAAGATGTGTCGTAAAAAAGATGAAAAAAGTGTCTTGGAACATCAGTGCATAGAATCGTATTTCCAATTTATTAAATTTCCTGAAAGTACTTCATATATTACTCGTAATAATTAATAATGCAAATAAAAATGAAACTGTGAGCTGACTGTTTTAAACACTGCAAGGAAAAAAAAAAAAAAAAAAAAAGAGAGAGAGAGAGAGAAAGAGAGATAGGGAGAAAGAAAAAAAAGCTGCAGAATTGACGTTTCAGGTCCTGCCCCGAAGACTTGCTAATTTCATTATTACAATAAATGTCACTAATATTTATAATATTATTATCACAATATCAATAATTTAATTATTTTAGATAGAAAATATTAAATAGGGAATTTCAGAAAAACATTGTAATAAATTTATTCAGGCAACATGCGTGTGTATGTCTGTGTGTGGCAGGGCCAAAACTAAGGGGGGGGGGCAGAGGGGGCATGTGCTAGAGGTCTGCACGGGCCCGGGCTTGGCCCGAGGCCCGTACCCGGCCCGGCGGAATGGAGGAGAATTTTCAAACGGGCCGGGCCGGCAGAATTAGGACAATTTTTTCAACGGGCCGGGCCGGGCCGACAGACAAAATAAACGGGTCGGGCCGGGCCGACAAAAAAATTGAACGGGCCTGAAGGGCCGGGCTCGGCCGATAAAAAAAAATTAATCGGGCCTATCGGCCCGATATAAGAATTTGAGAGGAGCAGATAAAATACGAGGTCATTTCCAATGAATATGACTTTTTCGAGAAGTATAAATGTGCGTTACGAGCCGATGCGAGTTTAACAACATCAATACAGAAATGTAACATGTCCATCGTAGAGATCGGCATCGTACAGTTACATGATGCCTGATCCCGGGTTTAATTTTTTTCGGCAGACTTGTGCCGGGACGGAACTGGTCTTAATCGTTCTCAGGATGTGTAGGACAGGCATTATGTTTTGTAAAAGTATTAATAGCGATAATGAACTTCTGTTAACAGTATCTTTGGAAATGTACCTTAAGGTGGTTCTCATATTTACTGCTCAACAATGCGAAACTCTCAGACACATTTTCTGACTCATTTTTAACTATAAAGGCATAAAATTGACAGGCTGAGTATTGAAGGCAATTGGGATTAAATAGCGTTTCCATTTTTCATAAATTACGTACAGAGGTAACAGAGACTCTTGTCACGTGACTGTACGTTTTCTCCTTTCCTGTGCTATCGCTTCCGGAAATTCGATTCAAAACGCTAATTTTGGCAGTATTTTCTGAAAGATATATTACTTTTATCTAAAAAAAAAAAAAAAAACGGCATTTACATGGTTTCTGAATAAGAATACCTGCCAATCTTACGCGTTTCCGAAAAGAAATGAATTCATAAATGTATCAAAATGTAGCTCCTTTGGATTTGAGAAAAGCCTTAAAAATGACAGAAATATTTTCACAAATCTACCTTTTATTATAAGCTTCAAAAGTTATCATGTTTTTCAACCCTTTATTCTAAACTACAATAATCTTTTAATGAACCCTTATTTAAATTTTGAAACGTCTGTAGAGACGTTGACTAAAACACTGTAAGTAATCGTTAACGTTTACTATTGTGTGTTTTCTATTTTGCGAATACATAGTAATTTAAATATACTGTAAAATGTTCCCATAAATATGCATGTAGTATTCATTAAAAGAATCTTAATTGTATGTCGAGAAAAAACGGAATTTTTTGTAGACATTTAGTCGGGTCGGGCCGGGCCGGGCCGGGCCGGGCCTGTTTTCACTGATTTTTGTACGGGCCGGGCCGAGAACGGTAAAAATGTAAACGGGCCGGGCCGGGCTCGGGCCGAACTTTCAATTTTTACACCGGGCCGGGCCGGGCCAAAATAGCTTTCCTTCGGGCCGGGCCGGGCCCGGGCCTGGAAATTCCGGCCCGTGCAGACCTCTAGCATGTGCCCAGGCCGCCAGAATGAAGGGGCGCCAAACGAAGGATTTTACCTTTAGAATGGATCATTTTATTCTGACGAACTGGTGGCTTCCATTATTATGGAACAGTGATTATAAATGAATTGTTAGGTGAAGATGAAAGAGCAGTCGTAAAAAGTTAGAACTCTGATTTTCTGGTTAGAATGGGAAAAAAATGGCAAAAAAAATTATGCCCATTTTCCCCCCATTCTGACCAGAAAATCAGAATTCTCGAAAAAAAAAATGGCCATAATTTTTTTTTCAAAAAAAATTTTGCCCATATTTTTCCCATTCTGACCAGAAAATCAGAGTTCTAACTTTTTACGACTGCTCTTTCATCTTCACCTAACACTTCATTTATAACGGCTGTTTTATAATAATGGAAGCCATCAGTCCATCAGAATAAAATAACTCGGTGAAAGCGGAAACTCGGTTAGGCAGGACTCGGATAATCCGGGCTCTACTGTATATTTCATTTTAAAAATGATCTTTAGAATATTTTTGCTGGTGTTCAGAGGGACCTCCCCCTTGGATCCGCCACTGTAGATTACGTAGTTCAGTATGTATTACATATTTTAAATTTTGAAATAAGTCGTCTATTATAAAATTAGTAAAATTCTCTTTGTAAATATACTTTTTGGAAGAGGGAGGAGGGGGGGGGGGTGCCAAAATCCATGTTTGCCCCGGGTGCAAAAAAGGCTAGTTTCGGCCCTGGTGTGTGTGTGTGGGCGGGGGGTGGGGATAGTCAAAAAAATGAAAAAAAAAGTGTCTTGGAGCATCATTGAACAGAATCATATTTCCAACTATTTAAATTTCCTGAAAGTACTTGATGATTACTTATAATAATTAATAATTCAAATATAAAAGAAATGAAAAAAAAGACTTGCTAGTTTCATTATTATGATAAAAGTAATTAATATTTATAGTATTATTATCACAATATCAATGATTTAATTATTTTAGATAGAAAATATTAAATAGGGAAGTTCAGAAAAATATTACAATCTATTTATTGAGGCAACTGCATGGTACTAGTACTGGAGTGTCAAGTAATTATGTTATTATTAGAATTAAATTTTAATTCACAATGGGAAGTACTACTATGAAGTTAGTTAAACATTGTTGATAGATTAATATAATGTAAAAAAAAAAAAAACAGGAATATAATAATTATAATTATTAATTAAAAATTATTTTTAAAGCAATTCCTTAAGATTGTCCTTCACTGACACATTCACCCCACATTAACCTTGTTTATTATTAATATTTTGCCTGAAAGAAATACATGTCTTACTATTTAGTAAAATTTAATTTAATCAAATACTTTTATGTTTCGCAATAACCTTTTTAAACTTGCTCATAGTTTTTGATCCATTGATTAAAATTCATGTACCATTTTATAGTGTTAATAAATATTTTCACTTCATAAACCTTGTTTATTTTATTTTTGATGTAAATCTATTTACAAGTAAAAGTAAGTACTATTAATTTATATATTATAATTAATTTAAAAAAAAAAACATATAATTTAAAATTCATATAATAAAATAAATTATGTGCGTTATTTTATCATTCATCATTTGAAATTGAAGAGAAATTATGAAATAATTTCTCTTTTCAAATATTTTATAGAAAAAATATCATTTAATACTACATTTAAAATAAATACGAAAAGAGAAAAAAAAAAGTGAAATTCTAGGAATAAATAACAAATTTTTTTTTAACAAATTTTGCTTTTTAAGCTAATTTATTTTAAAATTTTCTATTTAAATATTCTCAAAACAACTTTTGTTTACGTTATTTATCTATAGGTTTCAAAAATCATGTCAATTGTCACCCATAGATGGCAGAGCATTTTGGGGCTAAGCTGACTTCCAGTTCTTATATGGGGAAAACAGTGAATGCGAGAGGCATTTAGTATGTAGGGGGTAGTGGTCTGGCAGAATGTGGTATTTTGAAATAAATAAAATTTTGCATGATATAGGGTTTGTTAAGTTTGAATGGTGCTATTGCGCGTATAGTTTTGATGATAACATTATCCTGCTTCTTTATGTAGACGACGTAGTAATTTTCGGTAAAAATGAAAGAGTGGTGGAAAAGGTTGTTAAACTTTTGACTGGTTATTTTGATCTTAAGATACTAGGTAAAACCAGAAAGCTATTGGGTGTAGAATTCGAGGAGGGTAATGACTATCTAGCAATACATCAAATTACATATATTGATGAGATTTGTCAAAAATTTAAAAAGTTTAAGTTCCCTATCACTTCACTCCCAATAAGTAAAGGTGTAGTTTATTCAAAAACCCAATCCCCTCAATCCGATAACGAAATATTTGAAATGTCTAAAATTCCATACAGAAGTGTTTTAGGATGTTTGTCGTTCCTATCTAATAGAACCAGGCCCGATATTGCTTATGCAGTAAATATATTTAGCCAATTTCAAAATATATTTACTGGATTAGTACATTGGCATGGATTATTAAAGCTTTTGGGATATGTTTGTTTTACTAAATCTTTAAAATTGAATTTGAATTGCAAAAATGTACATGTAATTGCATATTCAGACGCCGATTTTGCCACAAACAGGGATGACAGAACTTCAATGGGAGGTCAGTTATTACTTTTAGATAAATCACCAATAATGTGGAGGTCCTTTAAGGAAAAATGTATAAGTTTATCGACCATGGAATCGGAATTTATTGCGATGACAGAAGCTGCAAGAGAGCTCTTATGGTTCGATAGAATAATGGACGAATGCATTGGTCGAAGGATAATTTGTGATAGAAAGGAAAAATCTTTATTATTGGTTGATAATCAGGCCACCATTAGTTTTGTCAAATCCCCCATTGAAAACCACAGAACGAAGCGCATAGATGTAAAGTTATTTTTTATTAGAGATTTGGTATATAAAAATATTTTTGAAGTAAAGTATGTTAAAAGTAAAGAAAATTACGCGGACATCTTCACCAAGCCCCTTAGTAAATTTGAATTATCAGGGTTTAAATTAAACGTTTTCTTGGATTGTTAAATTTTGTTAAATACCCCTCATTCCATTAAAGTGTATTTATATAATATTTATTGTACTAGATAGTCCAGCTTCTGTATAAAAGATGTATTTTAAAGTTTTGACTATATAAGGTTATGTATAAGATCAATTTTTTTGTGTGTAAAAATTGAATTTAGTTTAGCCTTGTGAACCAATTTAAAATCCCGCCGGAATGCAATAAGTACCCTTTGCCCTTCCATTCTCCGGGGCTCGAGCGGCCTTTCGTAACGTCTCGTGAAAGGTGAAAATGTAATCCGGCCAGAGAGTCTACAGGGGATAGTGTCGGACGAAGGTGTAACTGTTGCAGGAAGGCCCCATTTGCGGGCATGTTAAAGTTTAATTCAGTAAGTCCTTCATTTTAATATTGGAAATGCCACTTTAGTATCCCGGTTCACTTGGAGAAACTTAAATATAAGAGTTTAATTATACATGAAGTAGACTTCATACGTTAACATTGTTGTAATTTTATTGAGATTAACCATGAACTTTATTAGTTTAAGATTTTTTTGAGCTAAATTTGAAATGAAAGTTTAATCTTGTTTCAGTTATTGAAATAGAAATCTGAATGCGTAATTTGAATTATTGACATGTAAAAAATCTGCATTTATTATATACAGTGGAAATATGAAATTATGAGTTAAACATTTATAGAGTATATTATGTGTTATGAAAGAGAATGGAATCATGGGCCCATGTATGATGAAGGATGAAAGATGATGGATGAATGTGATTATTAAAGTTTTGAATATGTATAATTTTTCAGAAATTTATATTGAAATATATTGATTGAAAATGTATTGAAACTATATTGAAACTGTTTTAAAATGAAGTCACGTTAGATGTTGTATTAAAACGATTTGCTTTTCAGAAAGATTTGAATTTATCTAGTAATGTATTAGGAATATTAATTGAAGCTGATGGACTGTTGAAGTTTAAACCAGAGTTAAATTTTAGATACTGTGGTTGGAAATATTGCATTTTAGATGCATGAGGGTAATTTGTTTCTTGTTATATAGTGTTATAAATCTTGTTAATGTTTATCATGTTTAGTAATTGTATGTTACTGTTTAAAAGGCGACAAGTTATATTTGGATGAAAATGTTGGATTTTATGAGAAGATTAAAGATGTACTGGTAAAAGTTCAGATTGAATTTTTGTTTGACCTTTGTAAATTCAGAGCGAATTTTGGAAATTCTAGGGATTTGTTAACTGTTTAATTTTTCTTTCCCATGAGTGACAAGTGGGGGGCTTTGTTATCTATTCAACCGATTTTACTTGTCACTTATGGCTAATATGGGTTTAAAACTTTACGTAAACTTATATTGATTTAATAGCTTTCCTTTTTACATTTTAATGCTTATAGAACTTCTTTATTTTAAAAGCAATACCTTCATCACCTGGAATATAATGTTAATTGTTTCCTATAACGTAAATTAATTTAAAAGAACTGACATTAAATTTAAAGTGTTTCATAGATGGCGTTAGCCGTTCCGTAGTCGACTATTCTCGGATCTACCCTTTTTGTAAAATGGAATCGTCCAGTTCAAAGGTATAAATTACGTTTCGCTGATCAATTGCTGCGCTCTCTCTTTTCTGTTCATTTCTTTAAAGTTATCATTATGATTTTAATATGTTTGAGTTTAAGTTACAATAAGATATTTAGTTTGAGTTTTACGATGTTTTTAGAAAACAGTTTTAGCTATGATTTAAATTTAAGCTGTTTTGAAAAGCTCCAGGTGTATTGAAGTTAATCCGGGTTTAACCAAAGTTATTTTTAATGATTCACTTAGCTATTTTAAACAAAGTTGGCTCTGAATATTTTTCAGCTTAGATCTGTATTTTTATAAAGTAATTTAATGAAATAGAATTCAAATAAAAAACTGTCATCAACAATATCTGATTTTTCTATGGATTCAACATACAGTTTTGTAACAGGTATCTTCCACAGCACATTTACAGTTCCTCTGCTGATAGCAGTATAAGTGTATATCAGACCTGTATTGATACAGGATAAGATAACTGGCTTGGCCTTTTGCTCGACGCTAGCGTTCTCGCCTCCTGATCATTGGACCCGTGGTTCGTATCCCATCGGCGCCACTCCGCGCCAAAGTTTTATTGGCCATTATTGGCATTTCATTAATTAATTAATGGCAACCATTATTGGCAGTTAATCTTACAATTTGGCGACAGTAATTTGGTCGACGGGATAACTAAGAAGTACCAAGATAATTAAGTAAACATTTTAGAAAACGCATAACATTTTTTTTAAATTGATTTCAGCAGTTATCGTCCATAGCCAATAGTACCGTTATTGCATGCCACTATTTAGCTAAAATTTAATTTAAACTACTCTTAAAACTACCGAAATCACATTTCCAGATCATCCATAGACGGTTATGTATCCAATTCTTTGCGTGATCATGTATATCATTTTATCTATATTCCACAAACATTCCTTAGGAAACTAAATGCAGTTCAGCGTAAAAATGCATAACTCCTTTAAAAACCACCTTTAAGCAATTTATTCTCATACTCAGTAACCCTTACGAATTCTTTTGTGTAGCCTTGCATATGAACTGTAACAATTATACACACAGTATAGTATGCATAAATATAGTGAAACATAAAAGCGCATATCATAATTAAAAATGCATTTCTAGCAACCATTGCTTATGTACAATACTTCGGAGAAAAGTTTCTTGGCGAGAAAGAAGGGCACAGATGTCATATTCGCCCCATATTGGCTCGATTTTTTTTCTGTCGCCAATATCATATGGGCAACAGGTACTTAACCGGCGCCAAAGTGTCGTTATTTTGCTTGGGAACAGATGTCATATTCGCCCCATATTGGCGCGATTTTTTTCTGACGCCAAATCATATAGGCAAAGGGTACTTAACTTGCGCCAAAGTGTCGTTATTTTGCTTGATGTGGTAACCCGGATTATGTTGTTTATGCTGTTGATGTTTTCGCCAAATTGGCAACCGAAAAAAATCGCGCCAATATGGGGCGAATATGACATCTGTACCTTTGCTTGATGTGGTAACCCGGATTATGTTGTTTATGCTGTTGATGTTTTCGCCAAATTGGCAACCGAAAAAAATCGCGCCAATATGGGGCGAATATGACATCTGTACCGAAAGAAGTTTGCCAACGTATTTTCTGGCAACCTATTTACTGCTTCATACTCACAAGCAATTTTTTCCATATGTATACAATTTGGCACAGATGTCATATACGCCCCTATTGGCGCGATTTTTTCCTACGCCAATTTGGAGAAAACATCAACAGCATAAACAACATTCGGGTTACCATTACAAGCAAAATAACGACACTTTGGCGCCAGTTAAGTACCCGGTGCGTATATGACATCGGCGTCAAAAAAAAAAATCGCGCCAATATGGGCGTATATGACATCTGTGCCGACAATTTAATATAAAAAAAGCTATTTACCCATCTTTATAAAGAAACAGAAGTAATTTTTGCACAGATGTCATATATGCATGGGGGTTGGCGTGATTTTTCTATGACGCCAATTTGGCAGAAATCTCGCTTTCGAATACCAGTTACTTATATATTTTTCAATTATTTGCTATTATTTTGAAAAGGAAATAACTATAAATAAATAAAAGTTTGAATAATAACTATAGAACAAAGCAGTTTATATAATTAAAAAACAGAAAATAAAAGTAAATAAACAATTTATTAATAAATAAAAAACAATAGCCGGGTTACCATAGCCGGCAAAATAACACCATTTTGGCGCCAGTTAGGTATCCCGGTTCATATCTGAAATCTGTGCCGTAATTTGTATATAAAAATAATTATATATATTTAGAAACTATTTTTTTATGCATATAAGTGCATATATAAGCAAAGATAAAAGTTCATTAGATTTGTTTTCATAGCTGTTTATATATTTTCGCAACATATCTCACTTTCTGATGCCCGAATCGAGCCAAGCTTTTTTTAAAAATGCGCTATAATGGAAAAGTACTTAAATAAATAATTAACAAAAATAACAAATTATACAAACTAAAACTTTTTATTTCGAGATCAAAGCTTTGTTTTTAATTTCGATTAAAAATACATATATCCTTGGATAACTTCAATTGAAATTAGTTTCACAGCTTAATATCTCATTCCATAACCCTAAACAAACACAAGTGATTCATTCATCGTGAAACGTCAAAAATATTAAATCATTGAGGTAATCATTCACAAAGTAAGTTCTCCAACAATCAATGGGCAATATTCTAATGGCGTCATAGTAGGTAAAATGGTGGAGGTATCGTTTGTTGATGGTTTGTAATCACAAAGATTTAATTTTGCAATGTCTCTTAGTTACATTATTTTATTGTCATATTTATGAACTCAGAACAAAAGACTATTTTTTCATTATTTAGTTATTAAAGACGGAAAAAAATTATAAATGCATGATTTGAAAATTTTAAATAATTTTCTTTCTTAATACTAAAAAATAACATCGGAAAGTAACAGCGGGTTTAAGTTAAATAAGTTTAATTGTTTAATTCTGTTGTAATGTTCAAAATAACTGTATTTATTAGATTTCAGTACTCAACATCAGGGCCCGATTAAACTTTGAAGTTAGAGGAATTACAATGTCATTTCAGGACCTTTCTTTTGGAGAAGCTTTTCTAAATTCCATATATACATGGAAAATCTTCAGTGTTAGAAATATTATTACTAGGACTGACATAACACGAGAACGGCTTGCAATTTTACACAAGTTTTTGAAAGCTACTTTATATCAGAAATTTTACTAAAAACTGGTTACTTTTTTGTTATAGCGGCCCACACTATTTAGGATTATGACAAGTTGCAGCCAATTTCGCCAACGTCGTAACCAAGATCGTGAAGCACACACATATAATACCATATAATACCATTTCATGAAATCGTATACGATAATTTAATAGTTTTTAACCTTACTTCAAGTGTCTTATTTATTTATTTTTAAGGCTCAACAATCTAAATTGTCCAATATATGAATTAAAAAAAATGTAAACAAAGATTGAATAGACATGACCGCAAAAAGACTCAAATCTGCATAACACTTGGAACCAAACTGTGAAGATTAGTGGTCTTCTACTGTACAAAGTTTTTCATAAATGTGTTTCGTTCTTAAAATGTGTTATTTTCATCTATCACTGCGGAACAAGCGAGAAAACTCATATTCTTGCACATGAGTTGTATATATCTTTATATCTAAATTTCCGTCATTTTTGACGGGCTACCTTTCTAGTAATAATAATAATTTCTGTAATTAAAAGCACTTTAAAAAAATAAATGTTAGCCGCATGAAAATAGAAAATGGTTGAATTATTTAGGCGAAATTAAACAGGTTCAGACTTCACTAAAGAATCATTTTCAACTTCATGGCAGCGAAATAGCAATAGGAAATCAGGCAAATATATACCACTGACTAAAAAAAATATATATATATATTTTTTGTCCTATTTAATCATTGTGATTAGTTAAAAATAAAATAACATTTTAAAATTAGTGATGGGGATGGAAGTTTACATGACTTGCTTCCGTTATAAAAAAATTCATCTAAAATTGACTAAATAATGAAAAGACTATTAACGAAAAAAAAAAAGAATTACTCACACCACAATTTTTAGAAAGGTTTATAAGAATAGTATATTTACTTTAATTTTTTAAATCCACACTAGTAGAGTCAATTCTTGACCTGAATTGAATTGATGATGAATAGAGCTAATGATTTTCTCTGATTTATCGCTCTGCGTTCATAGGAACGCAACGGCTATGAACGTACTTTTCTGAAGCCTACTATACTAATGTCCACTTCTATATTTAATTAAAAGGAGAAATAGGGTACTCCACTCAATAGCTGGCAGAATTATCGATTGCTTTCCTTACTCTCCTATAGAAAAACAGTTTAACCCCTTGAGGGGCGGTGGGATATAGTTTATCCCACCTACGATTAATGAAGATTTGCACCAGAAAAAAGTTATGAAATTTTACTTTTCTAACTTTGGTAGAAAAAAGTCGTTAAAATGCTTTTCCTTATTTTGAAATAAATTTGTTCTATATATCCGGTGGGAATTCAGCATTACACAAACGCAATTGCTTGCCCCTCAAGGGGTTAAATCCATTTTCAAAAAATTTCTATTGTAATTTTTTTTTTTTTTTTTTAATCGTGGGGTGTTAAAAATTGCGACTTTTTGTACAATTCCAAGATTTGTAACACGTTACATATTTTTTAAACTAATAGAGATACAAAAAGATATGAAATTATATACCTTACTGCAATAGATCGTGTAATTGTCGTTGATATATCTTTTATTTATTTATTTATTTTTTGTAATGCGTACTCTAAAAATGGAAAGGTATATCAGTATGCATATATTTATATGCGTTATTACCGAACATGTCCCGAAAAAAAATATCCTTTCAAAAAATTTCTATTGTAATTTTTATTTATTTATTTATTTTATTAATGAAGGTTTGAAAATTGCGATTTTCTACAAAATTCCAAGATTTATAACACTTTGCATATTTTTTTTTTCTAATAGAGATGAAAACAGATATGAAATTATGTACTTTATTCCAATATATTATGTAATTGTCGTTGATTTTTATTTTTCTTTCTTTTTTTCTTAAATGTGTACTTTAAAAGAGGAAAGGTATATCAATATGCATATATTTATATGTATTATTACCAAACATGTCCCGAAAAAAATAAATATATATAGATATTTTATATATATATATTTATATATCTTTTCTCTCCTGAAGTCTAATCATTTAACCCCTTGGGGACGAGCGACACGTATACGTGCCGGAAATAGGCCTAAGGATCCTCGTTTATCCTCACCAGTAAAATTTTACTGTAAAATTTGCCTTATATAATCCGAGCATTTTCCCGATTTGAATAGCCACAAACTTCTGTGTTTTAAAACCGGTAGGAAAGTAATAAACATTTCGTAAAAGGCTCCCGTCGCGAAGGGGTTAAATTAAAAATTTTTTTAAAAAATCAACATTTTTCACAATTTATAATCCAAAAGGAGATAACATTCAGCAAGGAAGGACCTCGCTATACCTTAGGTGGGCGGTCTTAAGAGCACAAGTCAGTGTTTGGTCAAATCAGTATAATTGCATATTTCGCATTATTACCGAACATGTGCTGAAAAAAAAAAAAATCTATATATAAATATTATCTATTTTCTCTCCTGAATTCTAATCATTTAATTTTTTAAAAATCAACATTTTTCACAATTTGTAACTCTAAAGGAGATAAGATTCAGCAAGGAAGGACCTCGCTATATCTTAGGTGGGCGGTCTTAACAGCACAAGTCAGTTTTGTGACAAATCAGTATAACTTCATATTTCACAGTCAGTAAAAATATGATATCTGTGGACTGTTTAAAGAGTATAAGTCAAGGTGGAAGATAACGACATGTTTTAACTACTGAGCATAACAGTACAAGAAAGAAATGTTCGCTTATATTTATATGCGTTATTACCAAACATGTCCCGAAAAAAAAAATTATATATATATATATATATATATATATATATATATATATATATACAGTGAAACTTCCTTTAAAGGTCACCTCTATTCAAGGGCCACCTCTATTAAGGGCCAATATTATTTGGAACGAATTTTTTTTTTCCATAGATATAATGTTACGTTTACTCCTGTTAGAGGCACCTACCCCTCATAAAGACCATTTTTTTTTTCACATGTGCCTTAAATCCTAAACAGGTGTATTGAATTCCTGAACCAAAAGATAAGAGTTCAGCAAACAGCTGCACTTGCAACAAAGAAGGCAGGTGGAGATGGGGAGGACTTAGCAACACAATGAAGGACCACCAACTTTTCGACAAGTGAGACAAACAGGTGTTCCTCACACTTTGTTTGACCTTTCAACCTGTAGGGGTTGGGTTGGAAGAGAAACTTGACACTTTGTTGTGGGCACACAAAGTATAACAGGTTTTCTAGAAAAACTGACATTTAATAAAACTGTGAATGCATATTGAAGCAAAATTTTTACACCTGTCAGGAAATGCTAACAGGAATGAATAAACTAATATCTCATTCTAAGACATTAATAAATTATGCAAATTTAAGTAAATTTTTTCAATCACATATACAGTTTGAAAATGTTAATAAACAGTTTTTTTCACCTATATAGGTTTTGATCTCCTTATTTTAGTTGCTGTTTTTTGTCACCCCTATTCAAGGGCCAATTTTCAATAGAACGGCAGGTGGTCCTTACAGAGAGGTTTCACTGTATATATATATTATCTCTTTTCTCTCCGATCTTATCTCTTATCTCTTCTGAGGTGGGCAGTCTTAACAGAACAAGTCAATTTTTGGTTAAATCAGTATAACTGCATATTTCACAGTCAATGAGAATATGATATCTGTGGACTGCTTAACCCCCTAACAGTGACATTTGTTTTCTTACAAGAAAATTAACTAGTATGTTGTGGCCATCACAAAACTTTCTTTTATATAAATCACGTCAATTAAATCATTTAAATAGTATAAGAAATTACATCAATTTAGAACCAATTCGTATCAAAGTATACCTGAATTCGAAGTTTGATGAAAATTCGTGCATTAGTTATTGAGATAGAGCTGTAGGGGAAATTCTGAAAAATTCAGCATAGCAGCGCCACCTGTTGGGCGATTTGCACCAAAACACAAACAGCACTAATTCATATTAAGGTATACCGGAATCTGAAGTTTGATGAAAATCGGTGCATTAGTTCTGGAGCTAGAGCTATTGTGGAAATCACAAAAATGCAGCACAGCAGCGCCACCTGTTGAGCGATTTACACCACAAGAGGCAAAACGTCAATTCATGTCAAGCACTAACTGAATCTGAAGTTTGATGAAAATCCGTGCATTATTTCTTGAGATTGAGCTATTACGAAAATCGTGTAAATGCTTCAAAATGCAGCATAGCAGCGCCATCTGTTGAGCGATTTGCACCAAAACGTTACCAGCACCAATTCATATCAAGGATTAACGGAATCTGAAGTTTTATAAAAATCCGTGCATTAGTTCTTGAGATAGAGCTTTTGCGGAAATCCTGAAAAATGCTACATAGCAGGCGATTTACATCAAAAACTAATCAGCACCAATCTATATCAGGGACTACCTGAATATAATTTTTTATTAAATTCCGTGCATTAGTTCTTGAGATAGAGCGCCCACAAAATTTGTGTCACATACAGACAGACGGACGGACAGGCGGACAGACAGACAGACAGACTCACAGACAGACATTTTGTAAAAACATGTTTTTTGGAATCTCTGACCCCTAAAACGTATAAATCCGTCGAAAACTGGAATTCGAAAATTTTCATGAAACCAATACTTTCTTCTTGTCAAGATAGAAGAAAGTAAAAATGCGGATGGACACCACTTTTTCCATACTAAAATATTTACCTTACTTAATCGAAAAATATCCGACAATCAATAAAGATAAATTTACAGTTACAAATTAGTGGTATCAAAATGCTTTTAATAACGAAGCAAGCAAAGTGTTCTTGTCCGAATCCAGTTCGGGCCACACTGTTAAGGGGTTAAAGAGTATAAGTCAAGGTGTAAGACAATGATCTGTTTTAGCTAGTGAGCATAACAATACAAGAAAGACATGTTCGCTTATTTTTATATGCGTTGTTACCGAACATGTCCCGAAATATATATATATTATCTCTTTTCTCTCCTGAATTCTAATCATTTAAATTTTTTAAAATCAATATTTTTCACAATTTGTAACTCTAAAGGAGATAAGATTCAGCAAGGACGGACATCGCTATATCTTAGGTGGGCGGTCTAAACAGCAGAGGCGCTAACTTATATGGGTCGATGAGGTGCGAGCCCACCAATAATTTGATCTCTCTGACCATCTAATTTCAATTGTTTTAATTCGTATTTTTTATTTAATTAATCGCGGAAATGAAATGCGGGTTTTATTAACGTTCTTAAAATAATTTTGTTTGAAAAATAGTAAGTACATGCATCAATTAGATTGACAGGAGCACTGAAAACCCCTTTTGCGGTTGCGTAGTTAAATTTCTCATTAAAAAAAAAAAAAAAAAAAAAAAAAAAAAAAAATCCTGCTTATTTTGCCATCTCTCTTGATGTATCGATTTGATAAAGCACTTAGGTGACTAAAATGCATGCTTTTCTTGAGATTTAGTTTTGTTCACTTTCAATAGTTGGCGATTCTAATGCTATTTAAAATAAATTATTAATGTATTTAAAAGAAAATAAAAATTTGCTTAGAAAAAACATAATTTAATTTTGAATGATCATCTTTAGTCATTCGCCCCTCCCCTATCCCTCTCCTCTCCACACACATACACACTAAGGGGAAAAAATTATGTGTATTACTTTACTCAAAAATTTTTAAACCCACCCAATATTTTTGAAAAGTTGGCGCTACTGCTAAACAGTACAAGTCAGGTTTTGGTCAAACCAGTATGAATTGCATATTTCACACTGAAATTATGATATCTGTGAGCTGTTGAAAAAGTATAAATCAAGGTGGAAGATAACGATCTGCTTTATCTAGTGAGCATAACAGTACAATAAAGAAATGTTCGCTTATTTTTATATGCGTTATTACCGAACATATCACGGAAAAAAATATATATATACCTCTTTTCTCTCCTGAATTCTAATCTTTAAAATTTTAAATCTTTGAAAATCAACATTTTTCACAATTTGTAACTCAAAAAGAGATAAGATTCAGTAAGGACGGACCTCGCTATATCTTAGGTGGGCGGTCTTAACCGTCTTAACAGTACAAGTAAGTGTTTGGTCAAACCAATGTAATTGCATATTTCGTGGAATGTCCTACGATTAATGAAGAAAATTTTTAGTCGATTAAAATACTGGTAACAAAGTGCTTGTGAACCCCCTGACGAGCCGCCATTGCTTTACTGTACAAAACCAAACAGTAACAATTAGTACTTTACACTATCAAAACACATTTCACATAGATATTAACCAAAGCAGCCTGTTACCCAGTCAAACCAAAAACAGGCGTACACAGTTTTTTCACTTTCCTCTAAAATTCCAATTTCAGACTTGTAATGTTAAGACCGCCCACTTAATATTCTCTGTAAGTCGTTTTCTGTTATACCGACGTAACTATGGGATACTGAGTTTTGAAATTGGAGTAATGACAACATATCACAAAAAAAAGTGAACCTTTAGAAGGTAGAAACTTTTTATTGAATAATTATTCTCGGTTAATTTAGAGTAATATTTCTGGAATACACTGTACTTTTGCGTTATAATTAAAGGTTCAAGGATAATAAGAATTTTTTGTTAAGAATTTTGATTTTTGTATTAGAATAATGAATACACAAAGTTAATACAGTTTGCTCATCCATAGTAGTCTGTAAAATAAAATATTTCCTTTAGTTTTTTTTTCTTTTTTTATTATCAATATAGTATTCAGAAAGGGAGAAGAGCTACTGACAACGTAAAGTTATTTTAATATTCTTTCTAAATTATTATTTAAAAAAAATGACATACATTTTTCCGTGCTTGTCTGACTCATATGTTACTGGGCTCATAATGACCGATTAATTTTGATTAGGAAAATAAACTTTAATTGTCTGTGCGAAGCAAATGCTAATAGGCAGCACAATATTAATTTTTCTCTGAGCGAAGCGAAGTTTAATATCATAGTGCTTAGAAGGGAATTTTTCTAGACACTGCACTAATACTCAACCAGTGGCGGCTCGTCAGGAGGTTCACAAGCACTTTGTTACCAGTATTTTAATCAACTAAAGTTTTCCTCCATTAATCGTAGGACATTCCACGATTAGATAAAATCAAATTTAATATACGAATTTTCTGGTAGTAAAGTTACCGCGAACCCCCTGACGAGCCACTGAGAGACCGGTAACATCAGTTAAAGGTTAAGTTGTCGATTTTATACAAAAATGTTCGGATTCAAATCGCGCAAAAAATATTTATAATTCGAATATTGTAAAACGCGTCCGTGAGGGAGTACAAACTAGTAAACAGACACAGCAAAGAAAGAAACAGTGGGCCATCCGCTGGAAAGAAGATGGCAGCCAGCACTGCCATCAGCGGTAAAGTGCAATGTGTGCCATTACGTAAACCAGTACAAAAGTGTCCGTGCGGAATGCAGCTGGCCCATCAGTGATGGCCAACAGCAGGCCAGCATTGGTATGCCATCACATTACTTCAAACCAGCACTTTTCCTGCAGTGCTAGCACATATCCTACTGCTATTCCTTTGCTGGCCCAGCACTTTCCCTTACAAAAATTTCTTATAGAATTCTATAAAAAACAAAGTATTATAGAATTATGGCCTTTTTTTTCTATAAGCTAGTTTCAGCAAGAGCTATAGAGATACCTGTAGAAGTGTCTATAATAGAAATGTCTATAGAAATATTTGAATTTGCAGCGGCTTCCACGTGGTCACTCTCCCAAGTACTAACCGCGCTCGGTGCTGTTTGGTTTTCGTGATCGGACATGAACAAGTACTTTCAGCGTATTCTACGACCGCTCGTAGTTTTCAAGGTCTCATTACACTATTTCAAGTTTGTTTCTTTTGTGATTTACGTTCCCAGTCATTAAATTGGTATATAAATTATTGTATTGTAAAGAAATCCTATATATTACGCTTTTTTTATTATTGATTTTCAAATACTGTGTAAATTATGAAAACCAAAATCCTTTGTAACTTAGTAAAACCAGATTTAAAGAGAAATAAAAGTGCGTTGAAATGAAGAATTTATTTATTTATTCATTTACTTATTTATTTTGTTGGTGGCAGTGGTGCTATATTATTTACAGTTTAAAAAATAGCTTCACAGCTTAAATCGTGTTAAGATATTCATTTCAGATTTGTGTTCAAATACTCAATGACTTCGATATTGGCAATGCACTTAGCGCAAGGGTTCCCAGCAATAATACTGCAAAAGTTCGTGCACTTCCATGTAGTGGTGGGACAGCGTGTGAGATAAAACGGAATCCCACCAGAATTTTATCTGATGATTTCCAACAGCAAAGTTGACTGAAGCTGTCCAGCAGTGGTCATGCAATAATAGACCATTACCCAGCACTTCTCCGTCATTGGCAGCACCTATCTTGCTGCTGGCCAGCAATTTTCTCTTTGCTGGGGAGTGTCCCAAAACTTCGTGTACAAACTTGGAGGGGGTGGTATGTAATATGCATACAAGCCTATAAGATCATAAACAGAGCTGCACACGCACACAAAAAAAATCGGATATTTTTCCGACTTTTTATGGTAATAAAATAAATTGAATTTTCAAATGCGTTGTGTTTTTTTTTTTTTTTTTTTTTTTTTTTTTCAAATTGTTGATTTAGACATCATCTTTCTCAATAAACTTCGAAGTTTATTGAGTATTTACAATATTCGGAATATGTTGGAAAGTGTTGCATAATCTATGCTGGACGCATGATTTTTCGTTCTTGTTTTATTTTTATCTGAATAAATATGTTTCAAATCGGAGTTGTTGAGTCACAAAGTGATAAATAAAAAAAAAAAACATTTAACCCTTTAGTACGAGTTTTGCATATATGCAAAGAACAGTGTTTTGAATTTAATAGTTTTTTTTATTCGTATATACCTAATTTACAACAGAAAATTAAAATAGCAATATCTGCTTCAATTAATAACAGACATTCCGTATTTAAATAGGCGAAATTAACCATTGACATTTTCTGGTGTAAAGTCAGATTCTCTGAACTACGTAATTTGCAAAACGTATTCTATCATGGAAATTAAAGGGTTAAAGGTTAAGGTTTATAAAATGAATAATCATATAAAATAAGGTATTTGGAGACATACTTATTAAAATATTTACTAATTTGCAATATTTTTAGCGTAAAGCAGCCACACGACATTAGTTTTTACTTGTATTGCAGATGTGCAACAGAAAAAAAGATTAACGCATTATATCAAAAATGTATCTGATTTTTTTCAATATTTTTCCTGTGTAATAACCTTTCAGAGAATCATGTATAATTTTTTCGAAACAAAATAAGAAATCGCGCATTTAAGGGTTAAATATACAAGTGAGATGTCAATAAATACAGTATGCCCAATAAAGTCCCTTTCCACCCTCTTAACTTCGAAACGGTTACTGCTATATTCATAAAAGTGGTGTCGGTGTCTAGGTATAGTAAAGTAGCCATGCGCTATTAAATGAAACGGGCTACGGAGCGCCACCAGGTGAAAAACTGTGGAGTTAGAATTCCTATCTCGAAAACGGATAGAGATAGGGGAAAAAGTTATTTATAAAGTTGTAGAGCATCATCGATTTAGTACGAAAAGACACCTTGTGAACATTAATGCGAAGAATAGAAAGGTTAAACCGCGCATTTGTTTTTTCGTGATTTCCTACACTATATGACGTGAAACTTGAACAGAAGGAGAAATGATTATGTTTCGAACAAATGTGCATTGCAGCTGACGGTGGAGAAGTTTGAACATACGAGGGTCGATCCAGAAGTAAGGTTCCCAAAGAGCTCCAGCCCCACGGGAAGGTGCTAGACGAAATATGGCAACAACACTGTGCGCGGCTGTTCCCGTACTCGTGATTCCCCCGGCCGCGCTTCGCTGCGCCGCTCATTCTTGGCTCAGCAGCCGTCTGAGATGGAGGTTCCCATTGTTGATCCCGCCAAATGCGAGATTCGTCCCGTAATTCGCTTTTTTCACGCCAAAGGGACTTCACCCGTGGATATTCGTCGTCATTTGACAGAGGTGTATGGCTAGAAGTGTATGTCAGTTCAACAGGTTCGAAAGTGGTGCAGGAAGTTTAGTGCCGGTCGGAAAGAAGTCCACGATGAAGAATGGAGTGGAAGACCGTCAGTTTCGGAGGCGATTATCGGACCTCGCACCTAATGATTATCACTTGTTCCCCAAGTTAAAGGAACACTTGGGTTGCCAACGCTTCCGGAGAGAAGATGACGTCAAAGAAGAGATGTAACGCTTCCTCAACGTGTTGGCGGCGGAGTTCTACGACATTGGGATACAGAAATTGGAACACCGTTTACAAAAATGCGTAGAAAAAGAGCAAACTTTCTTCTTCCCAACAATGTAAATTTCTATGAGAATAAACAATGTTGTCTATTTGTAAATTTGATGGGAACCTTATTTCTGGATCGACCCACGTATTAAGTAAAGGTATATTGTCATAAATACTTGTTTTTTAGGGTTTCGTATTTAAAAAAAAGTAAAAATGTAACCATAATAAGATTACTCCTGTGTCTGTCTGTCACAGCCGTACTCGTAAATTATGGAACGTGGAAAATTCATATTGGGGAAGTAATAAAGGCTATTGACCCACACACTTACAGATTATTAAACATTCACAAATATATTTAGGAAAAATGTTTAGTGGCTAATTAATTTACTTGAACAAAGTCTTCTTCTTGTATGTCGTGTGGGGTATCGTGTGAAAGTATTCGTAACGCCAAACTCAAAAATACATTTCTTTTAATTTTAGGTGTTATATTTTCAGAGATATCGTCGAAAATGTAATGCAAAAGTATGCCCCCCCCCCCCCTCTATTTCCGAATCTACTGAAACTAAAATTATAAAAAAATTGGATGTAGTAGAAGTAAATTTAAACCTTGCAGAAAAACTATAGCGATTACCCTAGGTCACATAGTTTTTGAGAAAATCGCATTTCTCCATTACACATTAATTTCGATTCTCGGGCGTTCAGCAAAGGAGTTGAGGAGTGGTGGAAGTACCTATCATTGCAGAAGTATAAAAGGATTGTTGATATTGATTTTTGAAAAAACTTGTAGGTAATTAGCCGAGATATCGACCCCTTAAAGACACGGACGGTTTGGACATACATAAAGATAGGGCGGCGTACTCTATTCACCGTCGGCTTTTAAAGTCTAGATAACAACATTTAATGATATATTTGTGTATTGTAATGCTCAGTGGTAGTATAAAAGCAATAAACGTCAAATTGTTAAAAACAAACTAAGTTAATTAGAATTAATCACACAAATACTATGAGGTTCGCGATCAGTTTCCATTGAGTGGCTCTCTCAATATGCCAGCCGTGTCTTTAAAGGTTAATTAAGGGGTCTCAGGACTCTTAAAATTGGAAAAAATGAAAAAAAAAAGACCATTTTCAACATTTAATATCTTAAAATGTATTTGATTTTAAGACACAATTTTAATTGGAATAAAATATATAAGTATGTTCTTTCATTTTATGTATTTAAAAATTATAGGATGCAGAATTGGCATTTACAGGGGGCTCCAAACTGTAAGACATTTGACGAGCAAAAAATCGGCATAACACATTACGCGCACGATTACATAATCAGTATTGCAACTAGAATGAAAATTTTGGTGCCTACTTATACTTCAGATTATAATAATTACCCTGAACCTAAATAAATTTGTATTTAAAGCTTTTATATATTTTTAATACAAAGTTGTATTTAGATAATGCAAAATTAAGAAAATTTCAACAGTATAATCACCTAAAAGATATTGTTTTGAACAATAAAAAGGAGATTTTAGGTTCAGTTTAGACAGACAAACATGAAACATATGTTTTGAAAATTTTATGAAAAAATATTCATAAGTTTTTGAAATATCGTGCGCGTTATGCCCAAAAACGTCATTTGAAGAAAAATGGCTTGAAAGTTCCCGAAACGACGCTTCAGCTATTGAACATGTATAAATGTAAAAGCCATAACTTCAGTTTTAATAGGAATTTTAAGGAAACAATTATGTCAAAATGTTCAGAAAAAATAGCAGTTTAACATCTAAAAAATTTAAAATTTCGAAAATTTTAAAGCTTTAAGAGTCCTGAGACCCCTTAAAAACCTCTCTGGAAAAACGCGGCCAAGGCGAGGTTGCAACTTTGCGACCTCCTTTCGAAGCGCGTATACCACAATGCCAAGTTTAAACTTTGAACAAGGGTTTTGTTTTAGCTACACTGTAAAAAGAAAAGATTATTACGACGCTGAATTTAGTTTTATGAAATACCAAATGAAGTTTAAATATGGAAATCAAAAATAACAGTTGAAAGTTTAAATTGAACACAGTTCTAAGTGTTCAGTGTGAGCCCCTCCAGAAACACGAACGATATCGAGGCGGTACCATAACTCATCCCACACTTATCTCAGCATGATTTTTTTTGTGGGCCTCATTAAAGATCAGGAGTTTGTTCCCTGCTACCAACTGACCTAATGCTACCTAATGACTTTTAGGCTCCTCTGTATGAGAAATATCGTATTTACATACGTGGTGCATCTGAAAAGGGGGAAAAACTTTACGGGGTGATAGAACACTGCTATACGAGCAAATTTCGTCATAGAATGTATGATCGGAACACAAGCGGTGAGAAGTTAAAAGGCAGTTTTCCACTGTCGCAATTAAAGAATTAACACAAGAATGTGAGGAGATACTTCAGAAAACATTTGATTAACAGGAATGTAATTAATGTACATGCTCAAAGAAATTGCTCAAAAGATCTTTCGCCAGCTGTAATGCACGCTTCACACCTGCGTGATAGGGACTGACCAGGGATGTAGTGGAGGGTATACGGGGGTATACGCCGTATACCTTCTGGATTTTTTTAAGGAACACCGTATACCCTCTGTTTCTCAAGAAAGCTATAGTATATACATTCTAGGGTATACGCTCTGCCTTGATCGTATACCCTCTGCTTAGAGCGTAAACCCTCTGTTATTTTTACGACTACACCACTGGGACTGACGCACATTTGCGAAGACATTAGACATTTCCCGAATATCACCGGCAACAGTGGCAATCCTGGCGACTAAATCCATATCGGTTTCAGTGGGGCACTAGGAGATTAAACTTTTCATATGGCCACACAGGAGAAAGTCCAAACACGAGAGATCCGGCGATCTTGGCGGCCCAGCTATGGAACCACCGCAACTCATCCATCGCCCTGGGACAGTGGAAAGCTATCTTTTAACTTCTCACCTCTTGCGTTCCGACCATGTATTCTATGACGAAATTTGCTCGTATGGCTACTTTCTATCACCCCGTAAAGTTTTGCCCACTTTTTCAGATACACCCTGTATAATGTATGACGGATAATTTTATTTTCAGTCGCTTTGCTATAAATCTTTGTGAAATTGTATCTCGGTATTCACATGAATCCAATCTTTTCGTTAACTGGAATTAGAAAATGAAATGTTAAAATTTATTAGCTTTAATATATATACGATTTTATATTTCTCAGAATTACTTAAATGTTTAATCATAACTCTTTAACATCCGGTTTTATAATGCTTTGGTAATCAAATCGTCAAGCATGAGTTTTTAAAAAACTGAGAATTTGAATGATTTCTTAGTTTCTCGAATGCACTTGTAGATAACGGTTGTTCTTGAATTGTATATAATTTACTGGGTAAGTACATAATATTACGACCTTTCTTTTAAAGCTTTTTCTATCTCGTATTAAAAAATAAAAACTGAATATTCAATAGTTGCATTTTTACACTCTTTTATTTACCCCAACCTGTTTTTAACATTTTATAACAAAGTTGAAAAGTGTTTATGACTTCGGTTTGTCTGTTCGCGCTCTAACTCTCGTAAGTATACTCCGATTGCCCTGCAATTTTTGGATGTTATTGACATTTACCATAGTACGATCCCTATTTCAAATGAAGTTTGTAGCATGTTTAGTTCATTTACAGGGACAGTCAAAAGTATTCCGTTACATTACGGCCAATGGGAAAAAATCGTTTTAAATGATTTTTAATGATGTTACACTCATCCAAACATAACAAAATTGATATGCATTTAGGAAGTGCACTAAAATATGCGTTCTGTAGAATATGCGGGTACAAAATGCAGTTATTATTCATTTACAGGGCCACGCGAAAGAATTCCGTTACATAATGATATGGGGGCGATTTTTTGGGGCGTATTTTAATTATGTTATATTATTTCATATATAATGAAATTGATATACGTCACTGAGGTTTACTATAAGTTATTTCATGTATAGTACGAAGTGCATAGCATTTACAGGAACACACAAAAGATTTCAGATACTATATTGTATTAGAAGTACTGTACATTAGCGGTAATTGCTGGAAATGTATTTTTACTTTCTTCTATCTGCAATAGAAGAAAGTATTGTAATCGAAATTTTTTTCGACTTCCGCTATTCGACGGATTTACATGTTTTAGGGGTCAGAGATCCCAAAAAACATGTTTATAGAAAATGTCTGTCTGTCCGTGTGCCCGTCTGTCCGTGTGTCCGTCTGTCCGTGTGTCCGTTCGTCTGTCGCCATTGTACCATCAAAAAGTGTATGAAGTTATGCATAGAATTGAACCAAATTTTTATTTTAAGTTTTTGGCTATGGCAAGCAGATCCTCCCTGAATTTGGAAAAAATTCGCCGGTATTGGGCTCTGTAATAGCTATTTTTGTGCGATTTTGAATATTGTACCATCCAAAAGTATATGAAGTTATGCATAGAATTGAACCAAATTTTTATTTCAAGTTCTTGGCTATGGCAAGCAGGTCCTTCCTTAATGTGGAAAAAATTCGCCGGTAGGGGGCGCTTTAATAGCGATTTTTGTGCCATTTTGAATATTGTACCATCGAAAAGTGTATGAAGTTATGCATAGAATTGAGCCAAATTTTTTGTGTTTCTTTTTGGTGATGGCATGAAGGTCCTCCCTGAATTTGGAAAATTCCGCAGAAAGGGGGCGCTATAATTACGATATCTGTCCCATTTTCTTTATTGTACAATCGAAAAGTGTATAAAATTATGCATACAATTGAACCAAATTTTTTGTGCATGTTTTTGGCTTTGGCCAACAGGCCCTCCTTGAATTTGGAAATATCGCGCGGTAAAGGGGCTCTGTGATTGCAATTTTTGTATACTTTTCTTGATTTTTCTTAGTTCTATTGTCCATTGGCGGCTCGTGCAAAGGCGGGAACTCACTTCCTGCTAAGCCAACTATTCGCAAACATCTGATAACAACAGAATAAGGAAAAACTATTAATTTTAACAAATATCATGATATAGATTAACTCGTTTTTAGTTCATTTAATTGACTGAAGCAGGAATTTAAGATGAAAATCAAAGTTGGTATAGTAATGAACTAATAATATTGAAGTATTAACATGTGTAACTAGTTTTTGAAATATTAAGATGTATAAGATAGAAGAAAGTTTTGGGATTGGCACATCCAACTAGTTAATTATGATATGCGCTTTTATGTTTCACTATATTTCTGCATATTATATGGTGTGTATAAATGCTGTAATTCATATGCAGGGCTACACAAAAGAATTTGTAAGGGTTACTGGGTATGAGCACAAATTACTTAAAGGTGGTTTTTAAATGAATTGTGCATTTTTACACTGAACTGCATTTAGTTTATTAAGAAATGTTTGTAGAATATAGATAAAATGATATACTTGGTCATGCAAAGAATTGTATACATGCCGTCTATGGATGATAATTTCTGGAAATGTGATTTCAGTAGTTTTAAGAGTGTTTTAATTTGAATTAAATTTTAGCTAAATAGTGGCGTGTAATAAAGGTACTAGGTAAACTACAGGGCAATACAAAAATATTCAAGTATTTTTCCATCTATTAGTATAAATTACTGAAAGAGAAATTTCAACCTGTTATGCGTTTTCTTGCTAAACTAAATTTTTCCATTATATAGTATATATATTAACATACAGATCAGATACAGGGCTGTTCAAAAGAATTGGAATACATATTCAGCTATGGACGGTAACCATTGAAATCAGTTTTTTAAATGGTTACTTAGTTATCATATTTACCTTATTTCCCTAAATAACGAAGTTTTGTTAAAGCTTTCAAGGAGTATTGGAAAGTGTTTCATAATCTATGCAGTACGCTTGATTTTTCTTTCTTCTTTGTATGTAAAGATGGAATTTTGTAATTGACTGTTAACCCACTCCCTATATAAATTAATACATAGGCATTTTTATTCGTTAGCCCGCTACAGGCGATAAATCGCCAAATATTCTCTGGTAACTAGTACAATTGGAATGGAAGTTGAAAAAACAATAGATTTAATGATGAGCATCTAAACGCTCGCCAAATTATGCCAAATAACTGTGAAACTACAACAATGAAACACTTTAATGGCTAAAAAGTGGAAAATAAATTATAAATAAAGAATTAAGAATGTAAAATTTTAAAGAAACACGCGTTTATCAATTAATAGTTTAATATTAATTTAGCATTATACTTTGAGAAATTAATCTAGAAATGCCAGCTTAAATAATGTTTCATTTTTTCCCTATTACCTAATCTTGAAAAAGGAAACAGCAAAAATTATGTAATTTTTAATAAGTGCACTTGCTTGCATTTTCGATCCAGCGTACCAAGTTTTGGTACAATATTCATTTGTAATCGTAACCCATTGCCTGCTGGTGTTGCGTTCACGCAAAAAGTCAAAATAAATGCACATATTTAAGTTATTTACATACCCTCCACTAGTTTTGAATTAAAAAATTGGCCTTACTCAAAGACATAAAATTTTAAGATAACGAGTTGGAACCCGTCGAAATTCGACAAATTAAAATGTTTAGAATGGAACTGTTAGATCGAACTTATAATGAACATGCAAAAATAATTACAAAAAAAAAATCATCTTGCACTGGTTGTCTAACTCTTAAAACAAATAATGTTTTTAACCTAAAATTACCAAAATATTATTTCCACAAACTTCAACTGATTAAATTATTGAAAAATTAAACTGTAATAGAATACGTAATCAAGATCAGTAATCATATTGAAGTTATCGATTGAGGCTCTTCTGTTTGTTTTTACGGGATGAAAAATCAGTGAAAAGGATTTCACTTTGTCACATCATAAAGTTTCCCCCCATAAAATCTAAACTGTACGTTATTTTCACATTCTCAAAATTTACATACGCACCACTCAAATCACAATTTAAAAGTATTTTAACGCACAATACATTATTAATGAATGTATTTCCAAACTTAAAGTCACGTTTGCCCGATATAATTTTTCATGTGAACATTCGCACAAACTTTAAGTTCTAATCTCAGAACCCGCAAAAACTTACCATTCAGAAATTTGACTTTAGTTACCATAGTACTGCCATTTAGTATTGGTCAAATATTTAGTTTTATCAAAGAAAATGATCGTTTTGTTTTAAATATGACATCATTTTTACTCACTGAATCATTTTGCCTAGGGACTCAAACTCAGTATGAGCGTAATGTAAAAATATTGAAATATCTTCTTCAGTCTTTTGATTTATGAAGAAGAATGCGTGTTTTTTTTTAATGGCTGACGTCATTTTCTGTTCAAAAATTAGAGAAAAGTTACGTTTATTTGTAATATGAAAATGGCATCAATAAGGATATAATCAATAAAAATAAATAAATCATGATTAATTTCCCTTTACTTTTAATAGAAATGGAGTGCTTCAGTTGCCACAATTACAAAATTGGCACTAAAAACTATAAAAAAATTAATATTTCAAAAATAAATTGGGGTAGGGCTTTCAAACAAATTGCATTTAAAAGAACATTTTTTCCCCTATACGACGGTGTAAAAATTGAAACTGTGCGATGTTTAGCAGTTTAAAAATTTGCCGTAACAAAAATTGCAAAACCGAAATTTCCTTTTAAATTTCAAAGTGTTGCCATTTGCAGAATGACGTATGCGTTACGCACAGATATGTTTGTCCTTTATAATATAGATATAAAGCGAAAATTATCTTTCAGAGTTTGTGGTGGCAAGCAACCTTCGGCAATAAAGTTGAAAAATGCAACCTTACAGATTTGGCGGTTGATGGGTTAATCAGGAGTAGAGCTGCTCACCTATCATACGGCCGAGGCTAACGAAAAAGACAGGCTACCGCGGTGGGTCAGATTGTTCTTTTTTTAAAGACCTCTGGAGTCACGTGATGCTCGAATGCACCAATGTAGGTGTGCGAAAAGAGCATCACGTGACTCCAGCGGTCTGTAAAAAAAGAAAAATCGGACCGCCGTGGTAGCCTGTCTTTCTCGTTAGCCTCGTCATACGGCAATATGAGCAAGCTATTCAGTTTTCAAACCTTGGAGACTCCAGAATCTATAAGTAATCTTTATTTTTTTATAACGGTCTGTTTGAAATTGTGCAAAGACATTTGGGAGGGGGGTGGGGTTACATTAAAGCGAGTTTTTGCTTAATTATCATAAAGGACTGACTTCCGCTTATTATCTATCTATCTATATATATGTATATATGTATATATATATATATATATTATAAAGGACAAACATTTGCGATGCTAACGTCATCGTGCGAAGGGCAACACTTCACGGCGAAATTTCTGTTTTTCAATTTTCGCTTCTGTAATTTTTTAATCTTCTAAACATCGTACATTTTCACTTTTTACACCGTCGCATAGTGGGACGTTTTTATGATCTAAGTGGACAAAATTCATTTTTCCGATTATCTCAGAATTTGACAAACCGCGTGTACTGATAGCTGAATGTCTGTATTTTCGACATCCGTACGAGTTTTGTCGAAAAAATCAGAGGTGTCGATTAATTACAGGGTTCGTACGAGTACCGTTACTTTTAAGGCCAAATATCAGAATTTTTTTGTAGAAAAAATAAATCTGGCTTAAACGGACGAAATTTCGACTTATTTAAGGAGAGATTTTCCATAAGAAAATACTGGTACCGAAGAATTTCTTAGTCTGGAATATCAAGGACCCGTACGAGCCCTGAATTATGACCGCAAAGAAGCCATTTGCGCAGTTGGTTTGAGGGAGTTTCAAAAGTTGCACTAGCTTCCTCTAAGTTTGAAAGCAGGTGGTGACTATTCTGTTTTATTTGAAAGCACAAGTTTGTTGATCTAATGTCACAGGTTTGTCAAGGTCATATTTAATCCATTTTTGTTTGAAAATAAGCGATATTAAACCCGCTTTACCGCTTTTTTCAAAGGTTGAATTGCTGGACGATCCTTGATGTTGTTTACAAATTTCATTTTGACTTTTAACACAATATTCAGCATTATTCAACAATAATCCTTTTTTTAAATTAAAGTGCCATTCCTAAAGTTTATAAAAATCAAACAAACCCCTGCAGATATCTGCAGATCATTAAGTTTTTATTAATAAACAAGCATCATATTAACCTGCAGTGCATGTATGTATGTTTAGTTCAAATCTTGACCACTTTTAATTATCCTATTGAGCCGAAACAATGAATATATGTATAATTTGAATGAAAATACAATATTACTATAATTCAAAGAACCTAGAAGTTTGTTTAGAACACTGTTTCTACAGGGGTTCACAAAAATTTAACTTAAAACTTGTAAGTTAATTTTAAACCAATTTCAATAATCTGATTCAATTCAATTAAATCCTGAGCTGAAACTTTGCTCAGGATTTGTAGTTCTGATGACAATGCAATATTATTATAATTTTTGGAACGTAACAGTTACGCTTTTTTATTTATTTATTTTTTATTTTATTTTTTACAGGGCCACATAAAAGATTAGTTCAAACCTTGCAAGGCAATTTTAAACCACTTTCAATTATCCGATTGAGCTGAAACTTTGCTTAGGATATGTAACTCTGATGACATTGCAATATTATTATAATTTATGGAACGTAGCAGTTACGCTTTTTTTTACAGAGTCACATAAAAGATAGTTCAAATCTTGCAAGACAGTTTTAAACCACTTTCAATTATCCGATTGAGCTGAAACTTTGCTTAGGATATGTAACTCTGATGACATTGCAATATTATTATAATTTATGGAACGTAGCAGTTACGCTTTTTTTACAGAGTCACATAAAAGATAGTTCAAATCTTGCAAGACAGTTTTAAACCACTTTCAATTATCTGATTGAGCTGAAACTTTGCTTAGGATATGTAACTCTGATGACATTGCAATATTATTATAATTTATGGAACGTAGCAGTTACGCTTTTTTTTACAGAGTCACATAAAAGATAGTTCAAATCTTGCAAGACAGTTTTAAACCACTTTCAATTATCCGATTGAGCTGAAACTTTGCTTAGGATATGTAACTCTGATGACATTGCAATATTATTATAATTTATGGAACGTAGCAGTTACGCTTTTTTTACAGAGTCACATAAAAGATAGTTCAAATCTTGCAAGACAGTTTTAAACCACTTTCAATTATCTGATTGAGCTGAAACTTTGCTTAGGATATGTAACTCTGATGACATTGCAATATTATTATAATTTATGGAACGTAGCAGTTACGCTTTTTTTACAGAGTCACATAAAAGATAGTTCAAATCTTGCAAGACAGTTTTAAACCACTTTCAATTATCCGATTGAGCTGAAACTTTGCTTAGGATATGTAACTCTGATGACATTGCAATATTATTATAATTTATGGAACGTAGCAGTTACGCTTTTTTTACAGAGTCACATAAAAGATAGTTCAAATCTTGCAAGACAGTTTTAAACCACTTTCAATTATCTGATTGAGCTGAAACTTTGCTTAGGATATGTAACTCTGATGACATTGCAATATTATTATAATTTATGGAACGTAGCAGTTACGCTTTTTTTACAGAGTCACATAAAAGATAGTTCAAATCTTGCAAGACAGTTTTAAACCACTTTCAATTATCCGATTGAGCTGAAACTTTGCTTAGGATATGTAACTCTGATGCCATTGCAATATTATTATAATTTATGGAACGTAGCAGTTACGCTTTTTTTACAGAGTCACATAAAAGATAGTTCAAATCTTGCAAGACAGTTTTAAACCACTTTCAATTATCCGATTGAGCTGAAACTTTGCTTAGGATATGTAACTCTGATGACATTGCAATATTATTATAATTTATGGAACGTAGCAGTTACGCTTTTTTTACAGAGTCACATAAAAGATAGTTCAAATCTTGCAAGACAGTTTTAAACCACTTTCAATTATCCGATTGAGCTGAAAGTTTGCTTAGGATATGTAACTCTGATGACATTGCAATATTATTATAATTTATGGAACGTAGCAGTTACGCTTTTTTTACAGAGTCACATAAAAGATAGTTCAAATCTTGCAAGACAGTTTTAAACCACTTTCAATTATCTGATTGAGCTGAAACTTTGCTTAGGATATGTAACTCTGATGACATTGCAATATTATTATAATTTATGGAACGTAGCAGTTACGCTTTTTTTACAGAGTCACATAAAAGATAGTTCAAATCTTGCAAGACAGTTTTAAACCACTTTCAATTATCCGATTGAGCTGAAACTTTGCTTAGGATATGTAACTCTGATGACATTGCAATATTATTATAATTTATGGAACGTAGCAGTTACGCTTTTTTTACAGAGTCACATAAAAGATAGTTCAAATCTTGCAAGACAGTTTTAAACCACTTTCAATTATCCGATTGAGCTGAAACTTTGCTTAGGATATGTAACTCTGATGACATTGCAATATTATTATAATTTATGGAACGTAGCAGTTACGCTTTTTTTACAGAGTCACATAAAAGATAGTTCAAATCTTGCAAGACAGTTTTAAACCACTTTCAGTTATCTGATTGAGCTGAAACTTTGCTTAGGATATGTAGCTCTGATGACATTGCAATATTATTATAATTTATGGAACGTAGCAGTTACGCTTTTTTTACAGAGTCACATAAAAGATAGTTCAAATCTTGCAAGACAGTTTTAAACTACTTTCAATTATCCGATTGAGCTGAAACTTTGCTTAGGATATGTAACTCTGATGACATTGCAATATTATTATAATTTATGGAACGTAGCAGTTACGCTTTTTTTACAGAGTCACATAAAAGATAGTTCAAATCTTGCAAGACAGTTTTAAACCACTTTCAATTATCCGATTGAGCTGAAACTTTGCTTAGGATATGTAACTCTGATGACATTGCAATATTATTATAATTTATGGAACGTAGCGGTTACGCTTTTTTTACAGAGTCACATAAAAGATAGTTCAAATCTTGCAAGACAGTTTTAAACCACTTTCAATTATCTGATTGAGCTGAAACTTTGCTTAGGATATGTAACTCTGATGACATTGCAATATTATTATAATTTATGGAACGTAGCAGTTACGCTTTTTTTACAGAGTCACATAAAAGATAGTTCAAATCTTGCAAGACAGTTTTAAACCACTTTCAATTATCCGATTGAGCTGAAACTTTGCTTAGGATATGTAACTCTGATGACATTGCAATATTATTATAATTTATGGAACGTAGCAGTTACGCTTTTTTTACAGAGTCACATAAAAGATAGTTCAAATCTTGCAAGACAGTTTTAAACCACTTTCAATTATCCGATTGAGCTGAAACTTTGCTTAGGATATGTAACTCTGATGACATTGCAATATTATTATAATTTATGGAACGTAGCAGTTACGCTTTTTTTACAGAGTCACATAAAAGATAGTTCAAATCTTGCAAGACAGTTTTAAACCACTTTCAATTATCTGATTGAGCTGAAACTTTGCTTAGGATATGTAGCTCTGATGACATTGCAATATTATTATAATTTATGGAACGTAGCAGTTACGCCTTTTTTACAGAGTCACATAAAAGATAGTTCAAATCTTGCAAGACAGTTTTAAACTACTTTCAATTATCTGATTGAGCTGAAACTTTGCTTAGGATATGTAACTCTGATGACATTGCAATATTATTATAATTTATGGAACGTAGCAGTTACGCTTTTTTTACAGAGTCACATAAAAGATAGTTCAAATCTTGCAAGACAGTTTTAAACCACTTTCAATTATCCGATTGAGCTGAAACTTTGCTTAGGATATGTAACTCTGATGACATTGCAATATTATTATAATTTATGGAACGTAGCGGTTACGCTTTTTTTACAGAGTCACATAAAAGATAGTTCAAATCTTGCAAGACAGTTTTAAACCACTTTCAATTATCCGATTGAGCTGAAACTTTGCTTAGGATATGTAACTCTGATGACATTGCAATATTATTATAATTTATGGAACGTAGCAGTTACGCTTTTTTTACAGAGTCACATAAAAGATAGTTCAAATCTTGCAAGACAGTTTTAAACCACTTTCAATTATCTGATTGAGCTGAAACTTTGCTTAGGATATGTAACTCTGATGACATTGCAATATTATTATAATTTATGGAACGTAGCAGTTACGCTTTTTTTTACAGAGTCATATAAAAGATAGTTCAAATCTTGCAAGACAGTTTTAAACCACTTTCAATTATCCGATTGAGCTGAAACTTTGCTTAGGATATGTAACTCTGATGACATTGCAATATTATTATAATTTATGGAACGTAGCAGTTACGCTTTTTTTACAGAGTCACATAAAAGATAGTTCAAATCTTGCAAGACAGTTTTAAACCACTTTCAATTATCTGATTGAGCTGAAACTTTGCCTAAATCCCGATGTTTTCCGATGACAATTCTATTAAATTATAATTTGACGAACGTAGAAATTTTGCATTTTTTACAGGGCCACATAAAAGATCGCGGAAAGATTGTTGCAAAATAGCAGAAATTTTAATTTAATTAAAAAAAATACTATAGGTTATTGATATACATAATAGAATTTTTTAAATTGAAAACGAAGTGCGTAGCAGTTGCATTTCTTTTACAGGGACACATAAAAGATTCGAATACATTACCGTCTATATGCAGAAATTTTATTTCAAATTGAATAAAATTTACATAGGTTATTTATTTACGCAACAGCATTTTTTCAGCCGAAAATAATTTTGGTAGCATTTATATGTTTTACAGTGTACCACAAAACATTAAAGTTTTTTTAATATGATTTTATTAAAAAAAATTTATTTTTCAGGATGACTACACAATTTTTTTTTCGATCAATTCTGAGTAGACAAAAATACAAAAAAGAAATGAATGTTAACTTACATCTGTGCATTAAATTGATTTTATACTTAATTGTAAAATAAGTGTGTTTAACGCATTATTTGTAATGTATTATACAGGGTGTCCACTAAAGTCCTTCCCACGCTCTTAATTGCCGAACGGTTACAGCTATAATTAAAATAATAAAATTTTGTAAAAAATCACCATGAGACCGCTTCCAGCGCCACCTGGTGCAAAACAGCTGAGTTAGTATTCCTATCTCGAAAACGAGATTCATGTTCAGAACGGGATTCATTTAGCATTCATGTTCACAAGGTGTCCTTTCGAACTAAATCGATGACGCTCTACAAATTTTTCATTCACTTTTATCCCATATTTCGAATCGTTTTCGCGATAGGAACGCTAATGCCACCATTTTGAACCAGGTGGTGCTGTAAGCGGTCTCATCTAGTAGCGCATAGCTTCTTTACTATACCTAGACACCACGTTTAGGAATATAGATGCGGTCTTTCGGCAGTTAAGAGGGTAGGAACGGACTTTAGTGGGCACTCTGTATTTTTATTTTAAGACATTGTTGTTAAATAACCAGATATTTATCACTGTTTGAGTATTTTATTAGTGATGCATTAAAAAAAACAGCAAAAACTAATTAAGCTTCAACGAAATAATTTTATCCAACTAGATCGTAAAAACGCTCCACTCTGCGTCTTATAGGGGGAAAAATCTACTTTCAACAGATATTTGTTTGAAAATTGTATCTTGGGCGGAATTATTAAACAATTTGCACATAAAAAAAATAGTAAATGTTCAGAATTTGTATCCGGCTAATTTTCCACAATAAAATTAAAGCTTCGTCAGTAAATAAACTAGAAAACAGGAATAAAAATATAAATATAGATAGTACAAAACATGTTTCAGTTTTAACACTTAAAATAAACGCTTTTATTTTATATAAAATGACGTTATTTCATCCGCTGAAGAATTCCACGTTTAGTCTTGATCCAGTCTTACACAACACCTATAGAAAAGTATCTATCTATATTATAAAGGACAAACATGTCTGTACGTAACGCTGACGTCATTGTGCGAATGACAACACTTCACGATGAAATTTCGGTTTCCCAATTTTTGCTTCTGCAATTTTTTAATCTTCTAAACATAGTACATTTTCAATTTTTATACTGTCGTATAGAGGGGAAAAAATCTACTTTCAAATGCAGTTTGTTTTAAAACTGTATCTTAATGTACTGATTTATTATGGTTTATAAAATAATATTCAGGCATGATTTTTTTAAGTTTATCTCTATCGCGTGCCAGCTTCATTACGAGCTAATAATAAACAATTTGCACATAAAAAATAATAATTGTTCAGAATTTGTATCCGGCTAATTTTCCACAATGAAATTAAAACGTCATCAATAAATAAACTAGAAAACAGAAATTCTGCTTTTTTGCAATTTAGTGTCGTCCCCGATGAAAAATAAATATAAATATCGATAGTACAAAACATGTTACAGTTTTAACACTTAAAATGCATGCTTTTATTTTATATAAAATGACATCATTTCCATACGCTGAAGAATTCCATATTTATGATCCTGTCTTAAACAACATCTATAGAAAAGTATGCATATAACGTCACTATGGCGGTATAATTCACAAACCCAGCAAAAAGCGATGCCGTTATTAAGAAACTCGACAAAAAAAACGGGCATCTAAAGATTCATATGCTTTCATTTGTTTGTAACATTAATAAGGATCTTAAAATTAAATATAGTTTATAATAACTCCATTTTTTTTTTTTTTTTTTATCAGAGATCATTCATTTATATTTTTTGAAAATATCACATATTTTAACTACAATTTTTTCTTCTGTTGTTATATGAGAAAATGGCAACAAAAAGACATAGCAATCAACTATTTTCCCTTTACTTTCTACAGAAATGGAGTACAGTTGCCACCATTACAGAAATGGCATTAAAAACTAAAAAAAATATCTCAAAAATAAATTGAGATGCAGTTTCCAAACAAATTGCAGTTAAAAAAATTTCCCCTATACGAAGGTGTAAAAATTGAAAATGTACAATGCTTAGAAGTATAAAAAGTTGCAGTAGAAATTATCAATATTTAACAGTGAAATGATACGTGTGCATAGCTACCAACTTGTACGGATTTGTTTTACCACTAAAATTTAGTAGAAATTTTCGTCTTATTTAAACATTAAAAATTCTTGAAATTCGGTGATTCAATTAGCTAAAATTTACTATTAAATTTTTCTGAAATGAAAAATCCGTACAAGTTGGCAGCTATGCATGTGCTCAATTTGTCAGTGCGTTTGTCTGTGCGACTAAAATATCTTACATGATATTTTTACATGAAGTGCGATTATGACTCGTACAATATAGAAGACAAAAAATTCGCAAACCTTAAATTAATGCTGGTTTTCTCTAAATCTATGCAATTTTTCTAGGTTTAAATCTTACATTTACTGTATTCTTTGAAATTGCTTCTTTAACTATTCATTTAGCAATTGGGTATCTTATTACTTTCATGATCAATGATTTCAAGATAGAAGAATAGAAATTAATCTAGTTTCGATTTTAATTATTTAAATGAAAGAAAAAGAAGTGTATTTAACCTTTCATTAACCCTTTATCTACTGACGGTGCTTATAAGTACCACTTACTTTAAACTTTTATACCATAGTGAATATTACTAATATTATAATGGTACTTCGCAAAAATCGCTCTTTTAACTCCACTTTATCCGAATATATAGCAGCAGTAGTTCTAGGTTTGTTATTTTAGAGAGGAATGAGGCTATCTTTGAAGCAGTCGATGTGTTTTGTGCCGACTTTTTGTACAGATTGCCACGCTCGTCTTTTCATTGCTGCAAACACAGTAAAGGATGTAAGATAAGTGTTGGATTTTTTTTATGTGTTCATTATGGTCTTAGAATACAATTTGTCTAGCTATTTTAGTTGAACGGTGTATGTATTTGATTTAACAGTTGAATTACTTGGTGGTACTTATAAGTACCGTCAGTACAATGGGTGCTGGAGAAAAACTTCTTGTTTACTTTTCGTCTGTGTAGTTATCCATCGTTTTCATCGGATTTAAAATGCAATTACTAAAATGTAGTGCAGTACTGATTTCCCTGGTATTTCTTTTCTGTTTCATAGTTATTTTTTTATAGGAAATCGAAAAAGTTGTGGCACCGGCTGGTTTTTGCTATGCTAGAAATGGCATATGTAAATTCATACATTGCATATGTGGAGATGCGAGAGAGATGTTGTCCCTGGAATATTGACGGCACAAAACTAAAGGACTGCTAACAAGATCGAAACCTAAAAAAAAAAAATAGTTTTTTTAAACCCTTTCAGGAGCAAAGCATTTTCAATTCTAAAGGGTTGAAATAAATGAATGGCACCGGAATTTGCCAAACGATATATTTGTAAATAAGAAAAAAAGGCCTATATTTCATATACTTATTAAATCGAAAATATTTTCTGGTGTCAGTTGAAATAACTTGTGGGTTTTCTGTTACGATAATTTAGTCATAGTGTACTGACGGTACTTTAAAGTATCACTTTAGTTAATTACCTCTATATAATTAAATTTCTCACGGGTGAGTATTTTTTTTATGTTTATCCTTTAATTTTCATTGTAATAACTGAGAAAAAAATATTACATGAACAAAATTGCAGTAGATCATAATGCCGTAGATAAAGGGTTAAACAAACCAATAATTATAATTTTTATGATTTTAGTTTCAGTATTTTTCTTTGGAAAGAATTTTTTACGGATAAGTATCATTATCATAAATACACATTGCACATATCATTTCAGTTGGGTAATAAAGCAATTTGTTTCAAGTTGGGAAATTTTTGAATTATTAAGTTGGAAAATTTTTGAATTCTTCCCCCCCGAAAAAATATTTGTAGCTACACCCCTGTCGCTACCCGTCGATTTTCCTCCCTCTTTATACGGTTTTGTATCCAGAATTGTTGTAGGGAATATCTTAAACGAATGTTTTAATCTTTAAAAACTTTTATGACGTAAACAATAAGTTAAAAAAAATATCAAAATTGTAAAGCTTCATTTGAATAACTATACTTTTACGGTGGAAGTGTTTGTACGCTAATACAAGGTGGGTCAAAAGACCCTGTCAAATTTTTGAATTTAACATAAAATCAAGTAATTAAAGTCTTTTTAGGTGCGTTCGTAATTGGATAGAATATTTAAGGATTAATTTTGAATAACTCGAATTTAAATTAAGGAAAAGAAATATGAATAATCTGACAAAAGAATATGACTTAACAGAATTCAATTCACGATTCGATTTTAAAACAAAAACTGCGAGTTGTCATTATTAGAATTTAAAATGAAGGTTAAATTTGCGTTACTTACCCCATTTTCCCAGGAATTCAGACAGACACTGATAAAACAGAGAAGCTGCATAAAAAGGCACATTTTTTATTATACAGATCACACTAAACATCGACGAATATTTCAATTTGAATGAGAATTTCAATACAACATAGTATACTGGTCTGAAAGATGAGAATTATAGTTACGAAGAATAAAATGGCCATAACATCGACCAACGTGGGTGAGTTGAATTAAACACCTTTGAATGTTGACTTATTCTTGACTAGACTTGCGGTAAAGGAATACCGGTAAATATCTAACATCACGCCGAATAATTAATTAGTCGAATCAAACGAGTAAAAGAATGCACGTACGTTCACTATCAACATTCGAATCCAGACTGTTTTGGGTTATTTAACAACGATGAATTATACATAGTAAACGAATACAGATGAATAACTTTCTTACTTCACATCGAATAATAAAATATTAGACTCAAAGAATAAACGCCTTAGCGTACTTCATTTCCACCGTTCGAATTCCGAATGTTTTGTTTTTAGAGATTTTTTTGTAAAAGCTGACGTCACGCTCTTACGTCAGTTGCTCGGTTGCCAAGGTAACGAGTTTTTTCACTCGACAATCGTACTGATCGTCCAGTAATTATATAAATACGTAGCACCTATAGTCGTTGTTCGGTCCGTCCGTCTTTCTGACTGTCCATCCGTCCGCATATAACAGAGCAAAAACTACCCAAACGAATGGGCTAAAATTTTAGATATATAACTGTTGCAAAATTTTGTCGAGTCATTTCAAATTTTATGAAAATCGAATGTATAGTTTAATAACAGGGACAGTCAAAAGTTTTCCGCTACGTTACGGTCAATGGGAAAAAATTATTCCAAGTGCATTTTAATGATATTACAGCTTTTCGAATAGAATGAAATTGATATGCACTTATAAAATGCACTAAAATATACATTCAGTACAATATGCGGTGCAAAAAATATTTATAAAACTAGTTATAGTACGAACGCACCACAATTGCCGTGCAATTTCCAACCTTTTTTGTTGTTGTTGTTAATTTCTTTTTAATTATGCGAAGGCGATTCCTAGCATAGGGGATAGTTTAGGCGATCTCTAATATAGCGATCCCTAGACGCTAGTAGAGATCCGTACTCTGCAGTGCTTCTTATTTCAATTTATTTATTTTTCTACAGGGGATTCATTCTTTTTTGATGACTTTTCAAAAACTTCTCTGCACTAATCCAGCATGGAGGAAGATAGTAAGTATCGACAGTTTACTGTTGGGTATGTATTTTTGTAGCTAGTCTGGCTTAATTTGTCGATTGAATTGACAATTTTCATATAAAACTGCTATATTACAGTGAACAACATCGAAACATGACATTTTCACCGATCTCAGCTGTAACGCGTAGAATATAGACAGTTTACCACATAATGTCGAACTGTTTTTCAGCCTGTATATTGATCTCGGCCATTATTTAAAAATAGCCTGTCATGTTAAAACAAGCTTGGAAAATAAACCTGTAATCGCTCGGCAAGCATTTATCAGTAACATTATTGTAACGTTTGTCATTTTTTTTTCCACCTGGAAATAGCATGAGACTTTTTTCTCGTTTCTATGTTTTTGTACATATGTTTACTACTATCTGACATATTTTGTTTTATTCAACTGATGCTGTTTTTAGATAGAACTAATTTAAAAGTTGCAGATTTTGAAACTTTTGAATATTTAACAGATTATATCTTCTAACAGCATCGATATCCCGGTAAAGTTCTATATTACTTAGCTTGTCCTGATAGTAAACTTTCATATTCTATAAGAAACATTTTGGGGTATTATTGCTTAACTAAGATAATAAGTGCAGAAAGCGGACAAAAACGTCATTTTGATTGCATTTTGTGGCAACATAACAATGAAAATTAACAATGCCCCATGGAACCAAGAAATTTTTGCTAAGCATGTAGTGTTATACTAACAGTTTATGACAAAAGAATTTTGGGATGTTGTTGCTTTCCAGAGGTATAGTAATCCAAACATACTGCCATTTCAATTTTCATGAAAAAAGGGATTCATGATCTTGAACTTTGACATTTTCTACAGGAAACAAGAAATTTTTTCAGGGCTTCAAAATTGCACAATATTCATTAAATATGATCTACTTCAACATAAAAAAAAAATCAAGCTAATTAAAAAATACAACTATCAAAATATCACTTTTTTGTCTGAATTTCAAAATAATGGCTCTTAAACTACATTAGAAGATTTACATAATCATTTAATAAATTTTAGAAGGATTAATTAAATTTGAATTTATAGGGATTTTGTGCGATATTTATAACCCCACTCAATCTTTTATTTTAAAATCTTTTTTTTTTTTAATCTCTTTATTTTAAAATCTTTTATTTTAAATATTTTTCTTAGTATTTTGTAGAATTAGGAAATGTACAATTATAATGTTCTTACAATAGATTTATAGAAATATTTCCGAATTGAAAAATCTCCCCCCCCCCCCCCCCACCAACGCCAAGAAAGCTGAAAAGATGCAAAGGCAAAAGAAATCATCCTTTGAAACATATTTTTGTTTTGTGTAACCGATAATGCTTTTGGAACAAGATAAAGTAATGTATCTATACTCTACTATATATATACTGTATACATCCTCTACTATACTATCTATATTCTACTATGTAATGTACCTCCTTCTAAACTGTATTACAACTAACCGATGAATTAAATGAATTTTATAACAAGTTACTAGGGGACTCTGTCCCTTGCGAGCTACGCCCGCCAACCCCTGTTCAGGCTTCAGAGACTCCAAAAACACGGTAATGTGCCATATTTAAAAAATATTACCGGGTTACGGAAGATTGAATGATATTAATATAGCGCTGGCTACCTTCTGTAATCGAGTTGCCATTCTTTTCCGTTTGAATGGGGTATTTTTCTATTACAATGGCCTCATCCATCGCTGTCGCAACAATTGATGGCGGTTTTTAGGATTGATAAGTAAGATCAATTACATATTTGAAAATCAATTTGTACAAAATAGTTAGGTCAAAAATATCGTTATCTTTCTGCCTTTTATAACGACACTGTGGACAATATCCTTCTTTTAGTTTCGAAGTTAAAAAACTCCGTCTGCTTGGGAGTATCTTTCAGAACCACGGTATTGAAAAACATTGTATTTTTAAATTTTTAAACTTATAATTTATGTTAATATTTGGAAATTTTTCCAGAGAGAAACATTCGCCTTGAATACAATATTTCAAATGAAAATCAAATTTCAAATTATTTTTGCTTAAAAGGCGCAAAGACCAACTTAGTGAAAAATATTCCGTGCCGGGAATCGAACCCGGGTCATCAGTATAGCGCACTGACGTTCTACCGCTAAACCACATGGAACGACACCTTGTAGCCTTGCCAACTTGTAATAATGAGAAGTTCCAGGCTGGGTGTCGTTCCATGTGGTTTAGCGGTAGAACGTCAGTGCGTTATACTGATGACCCGGGTTCGATTCCCGGCATGGAATATTTTTCACTAAGTTGGTCTTTGCGCCTTTTAAGCAAAAATAATTTGAAATTTGATTTTCATTTGAAATATTATAATTTATGTTTTGATCGAGTTTTAGATATTTTCAGGAACAGATATGAGGCATTCTCACAAGCTTTTGACTTTTGGGAAAAAAAAATCTGACAAAATTAAACTTGCTAAAATAACATTTTAATCTGATAGACGAATGCCTTTATGATTCAAAATACAGAAAAAATGGTCAGCAGCGAAAATTTTTTTTATTTAACTGAGGTTTAAGTTAAGCTTGCCAGTTTAATTTTCTTTACCATTTTACTCCTATAACTTTTTATTTTCTTCTAAATTTTTACTTATAATGAATTTGCATTGTATACCCACAGGACATTGAAATAAGAAATAATAACAATGTAGTACTTTTAATACAGAATTTTTGTATAACATTGTCTTAAAGGGTTGTTAAAGAAGGAACGTTAAGGTAAAAAAAAGGGGATGGTATTGGAAAAAAGGGACGAAATGGTAAAAAAAGGGACGGTAAGGAAAATTACCACCTATTTTTAGGAAAATCATGTTAAGACTAAGTGATAGCCACAATGTTCGTTGATTTTTAGAAACGGTTGTTAACATTGGATTAAATTAATTTTTTTTTTAATTTACCTCGAAAAGTGCAGGGATAAACCTTGGGGACGGTAAGACTACCAATAAAGCCACGATGCTTGAAATTGATATTTAAATGCTGATTTAAATTCTACAGTAAATTTCCTGCCAAAGAATTTTAGATATTATTTCTCTAGCATACTTCTGCATGAGAAAAAATTTGAAAAAAAAATTCTGTGGCTGCATCTGAAATGATTTTCTGTATAATTTTAGAAGAGGTATGGTAAGGAATCTAAAACCCAGGGACAAAGTTTAAAAAATAATAACAACCCTAAAAATGTGTGCAGGTTAATTTTTAGCTACATATTTATATAAAACAATAGTTCCAGTTTAAAAAAAAATTACATCGAATTATTTTTATTGAAACAATTTTATCCAGAACTTAAAAATCAGCGTCAGGGACACGGGACGGTATAAGAGTTTTCCAGGTGTTTGGACTCCCAACACCGTCCAAAACTTATTTATCTCGTTAATATTGTTGTGCAATCATGCAATGGGATGTTCCCCAGTACAGTACAAAGTCTAAAGTTTGGAATTCTCCAAAGTTCGGATTTTCAAGCGGCAGTATTCAAGAAAGTAGTGAAAAAACAAAATTGTTGAAACAAAAAAAAGGTCTAGAACAAAGAAGCTTTATTACTGAATCTTAACTCGTGTCTATGTGCAGAATAAAAGAAAAACTTCTTAATGATATACCTAAGTTAATAAAGCAGCCCACATTAACTAAAATGTTCCAATAGTTCTTAATCGTTTGTTTCCTTAAGGGGTCTTATACCTTTTAAACGCATCGAAAATTAACGAAAAACTTCAAAGTTTGAATTAGTCTATCTTCAAAGCCTTTTTATGTATAAAGATGAAATTTTGGATATTGATTAAACTGATTGTGCTTTGTAATATGCTACCATTAGAAATTTATTAACCCTTTACAGAATTTGTGTGTTGTTGAAATCAAAATAGCTCTTTTTTATACCCCATAAGTCATTGCGCGCATGATATCTTGAGAAAGTATGTATATGTATGGATTGGCATGAAATTCGGTAAAGATACTAAACATATATGTGTGTTTAAAATGATCTACTCTTAGGCTAAAATTATTTCATTAACTATATAAAAAAACGTATTTTCGTAAAAAAAAAAAAAAAAATTCTGTATTTTAAATGAATAAAAATAGTCATAACTAAAAATATTACCATTGTAAATATTTAAAAGTAGATCATTTTAAACACACACATTTGTTTAGTATCTTTACAAAATTTCATGACAATCCATACATATTTTCTCAAGATATCATGCGCGCAAATGACTTATGGGGTAAAAAAAAGAGCTATTTTGATTTCACCAATACACAAATTCTGTAAAGGGCTAATAAATTTCTGCTGGTAGTATATTACAAAGCATAATCTGTTTAATCAATATCCAAAATTTCATGTTTATACATAAAAAAGTTTTGAAGATAGACTAATTCAAACTTTGAAGTTTTTCGTTAATTTTCGACGTGTTTAAAATGTACAAGACCCCTTAAAGCTGTTCTCAAGTGCTCTGCTCAACAAGCGCAAAACGTTTTGACACATTTACAAATTCATTTTTTAACGGAAATTCATAAAATTGGAAGGCCTGACTATGGAAGCGATTTGGAATCGAACTGTGTTTTCCATTTTTAGGTGCGTTCGTAATTATATAAATACGTAGCACCTATAGTCGTCGTTCAGTCCGTCTGTCTGTCCGTCCGTCCGCATATAATAGAGCAAAAACGACCCAACCGAATGGTCTGAAATTTTAAATATATGATTGTTGTAAAATTTTGTCGAGCCATTTCAAATTTTATGAAAATCGGATGTATAGTTAAATTACAGGGACAGTCAAAAGTTTTTCTTTACATTACGGCCAATGGGAAAAATTATTGCACGTGCATTTTAATGATGTTAAAGCTTTCCGAATGGTCTCAAATTTTAAACATATAATTATTGCGACATTTTGTCGAGCCATTTCAAATTTTATGAAAATCGGATGCATAGTTTAATTACAGGGACAGTCAAAAGTTTTTCTTTACATTAAAGCCAATGGGAAAAATTATTGCAAGTGCATTTTAATGATGTTACAGCTTTCCGAATGGGAATTTTAAATATATAATTGCTGCAAAATTTTGTCGAGCCATTTCAAATTTCATGAAAATCGGATGTATAGCTTAATTACAGGGACAGTCAAAAGTTTTCCGTTACATTAAGGGGAATGGGAAAAAATTATTGCAAGTGCATTTTAATGATGTTACAGACTATGCACTTATGAATTGCAAATAAATACACATTCAGTACAATATGGGGTGCAAAAAATAATTATAAAACTAGTTATAGTACGAACGCACCTCATTTGCCACGTTTGACGAGCAATTTCCAACTTTTTTAGGTGCGTTCGTAATTATATAAATACGTAGCACCTATAGTCGTCGTTCAGTCCGTCTGTCCGTCCGCATATAACAGAGGAAAAACTACCCAACCGAATGGTCCGAAATTTTAAATATGTGATTGTTGCAAAATTTTGTCGAGCCATTTAAAATTTTATGATAATCGGATGTATAGTTTAATTACAGGGACATTCAAAAGTTTTTCTTTACATTACGGCCAATGGGGAAAAATTATTGCAAGTGCATTTTAATGATGTTACAGTCTCCCGAATGGTCTGAAATTTTAAATATATAATTGTTGCAAAATTTTGTTGAGCCATTTCAGGTTTTATGAAAATTGGATGTATAGTTTAATTACAGGGACAGTCAAAAGTTTTCCGTTACATTACGGGCAATGGGAGAAAAATTATTGCTAGTGCATTTTAATGATGTTACAGACTATGCACTTATGAAGTACAAAAAAATAATACATTCAGTATCAGTACAATATGGGGTGCAAAAAATATTTATAAAACTAGTTGTAGTACAAACGCACCTCATTTGCCACGTTTGACGAGCAATTTCCTGCTTGTTTTTTATAAATAAGTTACCTATTGAGCTATAAGCGATTTTGATCACTTGACAAAGACGTTTTTCACCCTTTCTTGTGTGATTATTCTTCTTCCGCGCGGGAATTCGGTTCAAAACGCCCACTTTGACACTATTTTCTGAAAGATCTATTGCGTTTGCAAAAAAACGGAAAACGTAGTTCGATTACATAGTTTCTGAACAACACCTGGTAGTTTCATGCATCTCCGAACAAAAATAAATTAGTTGCCCTTTTGGATTTGAGAAAAGCTTTAAATAAATGTTTTTGTTTTACTTTTTATTTTGTTATGATTTATTTAATGAAAATGTTTAATTTAGTATTAATAGTAGTTATATGCAATTTTGAATATATGAACGTCATATTTTGCCTTTTTATGTAGTGAATTTTCTTTTCCTTTTTATTGTAAAAACAATATTTTTGATGACCCAAAGTTCGGAAAAATCCGAAGTTCGGACTTGGTAAAGTCCCGAGGATTCCGAACTTTAGACTTTGTACTGTATATGAAATAAAAAAAACACAAAAAAGTGTATTAAAATAAAAATTATTATTCAGGGACATGAAAGTCAAAAGATTGTGAGAATGCCCCATATAGCTTATTCATAAATTCTTTCTTTATTTTAATACACCATCATGTATATTTTACAATGCATATTGTTTATATTATTAAATATGAATATCCGGATTTTCCAAAAGGTATTTACCGAATAGTAATTCGTACAAAATAAAACGAAAGTATTTAGCGCATACATTTACCTGTATTTACGCTGCATCAAATGATGTAATATATAAACAAATTTGCTAGTAGCACTCGATTTATACCACCTTACATCACATTAAAACTCTTCGGAATGAAAATAATTTTAAATGTATCGTTTTAATATATGACGCAATTTTCACTATTAAATGCATTGTTCATGTAATAATTTATTTCTTTTAAACTTTTTTTCTCTTTTAAGATTCATAGGCGCATATATTATTTAATTTAAAAGTGTTTGGGAATATGATTTCTTGAGCTTTTCAAATATAATATAATATTCAACATTAAAAGTTTTACACTAGTAAATTGCGACGTCACAATTGGTAAAATGGTGATTTTTATAGCCTCGAACCGAATGGAAGAATACGGTCCATTCACTTTAATTATGAAGATATTTAATATTTGGGAATTTTGACTTAATTATCTTCTTTAAATGCATGAATTTTTTTTCTTTTTTTTTTAAATTTTCGTGCTTTTTTAATACTTACGTGGAAATATTTTGACGTGATTTTCCTTATTTTCTGCTTTTGACACGTGATCATTTAATTCTTATTTTAAAATTTCTTTTATATTTCAATAATTTCACTTTTCACGACAAAAAACAAATCTGATTTTTATTTTTTCAAATTTACCTGAAAAACATAATTTAATCATAATATTGTTTCACTATCGGTTGAAATAAAAAATAATTTCAATTATCAATTTGAAATTGACGAAAAAGAAGAAATCTAATAATCCCTATAGTTTTTCTTGTCGTCCCCCTTTTCTTTTATTTTTTTAATAATAATTAATTTTGTTGCCATTACAGATTTTCAAAACAGAAATGTAATTAAAATTATAAAAAATTAATATTTCAAAAACAAATTCAAATTTTTAAATTCTATCACCAGTTTTGAGATCTGCGGATCAATACCGATTTTTGGTGTTAATTTAACCGCATTGTATTCGATATTTTAGGAGAAATCGCCGTGAAACATATTCAGTCGTTTCATAAATTCGTTTCATTAGGGTTTTATATATATAGGGTAGATTTTAATAGTACTTATAAGTACCGTCAATAGATAAAGGGTTAAATTTTAAGCAAGTACTCGTATATATATTTTGTAAAGAAAGTTGTTATTCACCAATTTTATTTCCTGATACCGTACTTAAGGACCGACATTTGAATTACTATATCGGGGCCCCCAAACTCTTTCTATGGCCTTGTTCCATTCCATATCTCTCGATCTAAATTATTATATTGATTTACTATTTACAATTATTATAATTTACTATATTGGTATAACTAGCAGGAAATTTAAGTGTATAAAAAAGGAGCGTGTAGCTGATATTAAATATAATAGAAAAATCACAGCCCTGGTAAGATTATATCAGGAAGAAACAATCCAAATAAATTTCAATGAAAGTAGGATAATTTTTCTCTCCAATCCATACTATTCATCCATTGTAAGAGAAACCATAGGGATTGTAACACGTAAAAATTCAATATGCAACGATGCAGCATCATTTAACTTACCAAAACTATGGCTGGAGTTATCCAATGGTTATGAAAATAAAAATAAACATCTAAGTAAAATAAAACTATTCGGATGTGCCAATCCTAAAACTTAATTCTATCTCATATATATTAATACTTCAAAATTCGCTATCACAGTGCCAAAAATAAATGTCAATCTATGCCCATCATGATGCGAATTCTAACGATATGAAATTCCGTGCATTAGTTCTTGAAATATGACTATCGCTAAAATCGTGTAAATCAATCCAGCACAGCAGCGCCCCCTACTGAATGATTTACACTAAAACATAATCAGCAACAGCTCTGTCAACGTCTGACTGATTCTGAAGTTTGACGAAAAATCGTGCATTAGTTCTTGAGATAAAGTTATTGCGGAAATCGTCAAAAATGCAACATAGCAGCGCCACCTGTTGAGCGATTTACACCAAAACGTAATCAGCACCAACTCATATCAAGGAATCTGCATCCGAAGTTCGATGAAAATTCGTGTATTAGTTCTTGAGGTATAGCTATTGCACAGCTGCCAACTTGTACGGATTTTTCATACCTATACAATTTAATGGAAATTTTTGACTTATTTAAACGCTAAAATTTCTTGAATTCCGGTGATTCAGTTAGCTAAAATTTGCTGTTAATTTTTAGTGGTAGGCAAAATCCGTACAAGTTGGCAGCTATGCTATTGCAGAAATAGTGAAAAGTTCAGTATGGCAGCGCCACCTTTTGGGCGATTTACACAAAAAAGTAATAAGCAACAATTCATATCAGGGACTACTTGAATAGAAAATTTTATCATATTCTGTGCATTAGGTCTTGAGATAGAGCGCCCACAAAATTTGTGTCACATACAGACAGACCGACAGGCAGGCAGAGTCACAGACTCGCAGACTCTAAGACAGACATTTTACAAAAACATGATTTTCGGGATCTCTGACCCCTAAAACGTGTAAATTCGTCGAAAACAGGAAGTCGAAAATTTTCACGAATCCAATACATTCTTCTTGTATCTTTAACCCCTAGAGGGGCGGTGGGATATATTTTATCCCACCTACGTTTAATAGAGATTTGCACCGGGAAAAATGTTATTAAATTTTACTTTTCTAACTTTGGTCGAAATAGGCTGTAAAATTGCTTTCCTTATTTTGCAATAAATCATTTTGCAGATTCCGGTGTGAATTGACATTTCAGAAACACAATTACTTGCCCCTCAAGGAGTTAGAGAAGATCTTGTATCTTTGAAGAAAGTAAAAATAACGTACATAATATGAAACATGAAAGCAGTTGAATAAACTTATTTTTACTGTTTTTAAGATTTTAATTTACGCCTTTTAATAATTAAAATTTGTATATTAAATTATTCCTTTCAAAGAAATTTGAATTTAAACATTAATAATTGATTACTGGTTACAATTTACATGTATTTAATTTTTAAAAAATTGCCTCACATGTATTTTCTTTTAATCAACAGGTAAGTTTGAAGACAGTCAAGATTTTCTGAAGTTTTTGTTTGACCAAACTCCTCGTACTCCAGAACTTTTCATTGATTTAAAGAAGAATGGTGCACTTAATTTACCTAGTATTAGCTTTGAGGAGGAAGAAGAACTTCATACAAGACGCATAACAGAGGTATATTCCGCAGAAATAGCAGCTTCTGAATCAAAAATAGCAGCTTCCGAATCAAAAATAGCTTCTGCAAAAATAGACGATGATAAACATCAAACTTTAAACCTTACCTTACCAGAAATTGAAGGTCATAAGGAAAGAGAGGTTTCTAAATTACAGACTGAAGCAGACAGTAGTCCACTCTTCTTTATTTTAGATGCAAATTCTACTGATAATTCATCTTGTATTAGCTTTGAGAAGGAAGAAATTTATAATATACATCAAACAGAGATATATGAGGAAGAAATAAAAGCTGCTAAAACAAAAATAGATTCTCCCAAGATAGATAAGGATAAACATCATACTTTAAAATTTACCTTGGAACTTAGCCGAGATAAGAAAAATGCAGACGTTTCTAAATTGAAGACTAAAGCAGACAGTGACCCAGAGCAACCAGTTTTGCATATAGAATCGATGTCAGAATTAGAATTCATCCAACAACGAAATGATGAACAAAAAGCAATACACGTAAGAATTCGAAAAGACGTCTTTAAAACTACAACTTCACCAAAACCACAGATTAAAATTAGCAATGGTAAAAAAAATAGTGCAACATGCAATAACAAAAGCGAAATATCAAGCCTCCTGCCTAGGCCAAATGTAGTGAAATTTGAAATATCAAGTGAAGGTTGGAAAAAAGCGTCACTGACGGAATTACAACCTGATAAAACGCAAATTTCTTTTTCATCGAAATTTCAAGAATCGTTAAGAAACAAAGCTTGTAAAAATTCGTCTTCGTCAGACATATTTGGTCAGAAATGGCGAGCAATAAAACCAAAATCCCCGAATGAAACGTGTCAAACCTTAACTAAATCTATTCAAACAAAAAGCAAAGAAGACCAAAACTTTATGCCTCTTAAAGTGACAAAGAAACGACATCAAGCAGAAGAAATTTCACAGTTACGAAAGAAATCGAGTCGAAAAGTTACAACTTCTAATTCACCGAATAAGCTGTGCAAATCATCATTAGATGAGGAATCAAAATTGAATCAAGATGAAATTTCTGAATCATTGATAATGCAACGTGAAGCCTTTCAAAATGTCCTTCCATCGGATTCATCAAAAATGGAGGATAAAAACTACAAAAATACTAGATCATCATTGTTGAAAAATAAAACTTGTATAAATGCCTCTTCTTCAGGCATGTGTAAAAAAGACCGTCTTTTAAAAATATCTTTAAATCTTCTTAATGAACCTTGCCAAATCATTGAAGGATCTTCTCAAATTAAAAGTAAAGAAGACGGAATGTTGATACAGGCAAAGAAGAGATATCTAACAGGAGAATTTTCACAATTACAAAAGAAATTGTGTCATAAAGCTGCAATGTTTGAACTACAGAATGAAATGTGTAAAACACCATTAGTTGAGCAACTAAAAATTAATCAAGATCAAATTTCTGAATCATTGGTAATGCAAAATGAAGACTTTCAAAATGTATTTTTATCGGATTCATCAAAAATGAAGGATAAAAACTACAAAAATACAAGATCTTCATTATCGAAAAATAAAACTTGTAAAAATGCCTCCTCTTCAAGCATGTGTGATAAAGACTGTCAAGTAATAAAACCTTTAAATCCTCCAAATACACCTTGCCAAAACTTAGAAGAATCTCCTCAAACTAAAAGTAAAGAAAACGAAAAGTTTATACTGGCAAAGAAACGATATCTAACAGGAGAAATTCCACAATTACAAAAGAAACTGTGTCACGAAGCTACAACCTTTGAACCGAAGAATGAAATGCGTAAAACACCGTTAGATGAGCAACTAAAAACAATTAAAGATCAAATTTCTGAATCATTCGTACTGCAAAGTGAAGGCTTTGTTCTTTCAGCAAATTCATCAAAAATGCAAGATGAAAATTACAAAATTGACGAATCGCCATTGTTGGAAAATAAAGCTTGCAAAAATGAGTCTTCGTCAAGCATGTGTGAAAAACGCTGCCAAGCAATAAAACCTTCAAATCCTCCAGCTGAACCGCGCCAAACTTTAAAAAAGTCTTCGCAAACAAAAAGTAAAGAAGAACAAAGTGCAATGCCTTCTGAAGAAATTTCACAAGTACAAAAGAAATTGTACCAGAAAGCTACAACCTCTAATTCTCAAAATAAACTGTATAAAATATCATTAACTCAGCGACCAGAAATGAATTATGATCAAATTTCTGTAATGCAAACTGAAGACGTAAAAAATGTTTTCCCATCGGACACATCAAAAATGGAAAATGAAAACTCGAAAAATGCAGAATCATTATTATTAAAAAATGAAATTTGTAAAAATGCAACTTCGTTAGGCATGAATCAAAAAAAGTTACGAGTAGTAAAACCTGCAAATCTCCCAAATGAATCGTTTCAAACTTTAGAAAAATCACCTCAAACAAAAAGTACGGAAGACCAAAAGGTGATTTCTTTTGAACTTATAAATAAGCGACATCGAGTAGAAGAAGTTTCACAGTTGCAAAAGAAATTATGCCAAAAAGCTACAACTTTTCAACCGCAGAATAAACTATGCGAACCATCACCAACTAAGCAATCACATATAAACCAAGATAAAGTTTCTGAATCATTGATAATGCAAAGTGAAGGTTTTAAAAATATTCCTTTATCGGATTCATCGGGAAAAGTTTCCAAAAACGGATTGTCATCTTCATTTCGTCAAGATCGGGCCGAAACAACAAAGCAAGTATTGATGAAAAATGTAGCATGTCAAACTGAAGAAGAGTTTTTAGAGTCACACAAGAAAAAGGGCAGAACAACAATTTTCACACGCATGCAAAATGAAAAAATGCAAGTTGTAAAAGATCTGGCATTGAATGCTAAAATGAAGAGAAAAAAATATCCGAAACCCGAATTTTTACCGATCAAAAACACCATGTTATCACGATCTCTTTTAAAAAAAGAACTAATTTCTAAATTCATAAAACAAAACTGTCAAGCATTTGTGAATCAAAAATTGCAATATAAAAGCCTTCCGACGCACTCACCTACTGAAATACAGCCGGAAGAAGATGAAACAGAATCTCAACCGTTTATGAAGAATGTTAGAAATAGAAGAAATACCCCTCAATTACAAAGTGAAACAAGTGAAATATCCAAGGTTTTAGAATCGCAAGACAAACAATGTCTAATTGAAATTGCTTCCTGTTCACAAAATGATATGGACCAGGTAACCGCATCTCTAGAACTGCAGAATAAATTTATTTCGCAGCAACTCGTTCTGTCTTCCAGCACACAAAATAAAAACGCGCAATCTGTATCTTCGTCAGAATTACAAGAAGAAAAATGTGAAATAATTGAGCAAAAAGATTTCTCAAACGAAAAGGTTCAAGAAGCGGTTTCAAACCAAGTGACAATAAAGGAAACAAGTTCAGAATTGATAAATGAAATGAATTTGTCCAAAATAAATTGCGACACACCAGCTTCCAGTTGTAATACAGCTTATTGTACCAACATATCTCCTCTGCCAGCCTTACATGGGTTTGTAGAAAATGTCAACCCACCTGGGAATTACCAAAATATCTGTACTGGTTTTATTACTTCACAAGTTTATAATATTAGGCAAAGTGCTCCTGCAATGTTAGATCACGAAGTACCGCATACTTCTTTAATAATATCTGAAAATCATTTCGACAGTTGTGAGAATCATGATAATTTAGAAAGAGTAAATTTAAACACGAATAATTATGTGATTGCTAATCAAATCGCATATCCCATTGTTTTCGAAAACATCAATATCACATCATTTCATAATGCAGATGCCAGTATGCTGATGCACCCGTATTCTTATGGCAACCATGAAGTCGTTTTGAATCCTGCGTGTACCACATTAATCAATCCCTCGGGTATCAATAATTATTGCCATTTTGGAGGATTATTTCTTTGTACAGAAAATTGTGTTAATGTATGTTTATCATGTACTAATATATGTAATGTATGCAAACCCAGCGCTTCAAGTACTGATCTAAATGAATCTAAACGATCTTGAATGACCGAATATTACCTAAATCAATCTAAATAATCCCAAATGATCTAATATTATCTAAATGAATCTGTTGCACTACACTGTTAAAAATTTAGTTCAACATTTCACCAAAACATGGTGCGAAAAACTGTTACTACCATAAAATTGTAAAGACTCTTTCCAAAACTTGGTACTCTGATTGAAACAAACTTGTGTAGGTTGAACTGTAAATTGGTAAAATGTTAAACAAACAACTGATAAAATATTTAAGAATAAATTTGTAAAATATTGAAACACAAAGTGGCTACAATTATAAATTGTAAATGATATCTAAAGAGATCTGTACTCCTGTTAAAAGCGTAATTCGACACACTACGGATATCAAAGCTTTACCAACGCCCCCTAGATAAGGGAGAAAGCAGTGACACTCTTTGTTGTGACGTCACGAAGACGGGAAAACAAAGAAAAAAATCGAACATCTTGCATGTTACGATTTCGTTGTTTCGTGAAAATATTAATTATTATTTACTAATAATTAATTAATAATTCCACGAATCAACGATATTGAAATATGTAAGTTGTTCGAATTTTTTTCTTTGTTTTTCCTGCTTCGTGTGACGTTTCGTAACATCATAAAAAAAAGCGACTCACGGATTTCTTCTTTATCTAGAGAGCTTTGGATTTACACAGTGTTCGAATCTGACACCTTTCAACTTGGAATCAGAGTATTCTAACCTCTAGGCCAGGAGTCGGCAACCCTTTTTTGTCTGCGTGTCACAATGAACAAAAATATGTTTATTAAGAAGATGTTTAGAATCAGTGGTATTTTCATTTTAAAACAGTCTTTTATGGTGAATAATAAGATAAATTTTATTGGGAAAGTTATTTCAATATGCTTTTTTAAACTTGAACATAAATATTAAAATTATAAATATTGTAAAAGGAAATATAATTGAATGAACTTTACTTTTCTCTTCGAAATCAATGGCTCCCCTGATGCTGAACTTGTCACGTCAATTCAGTCAAGTCTGTTTTATAGTCATTATCTTCGATACAGCTATACTTTCCTTTCCACACTGCTTGAAACGATATCTTTTTTTGCTTGTTTGTTTGCCCATGGTAATAATTTGTTTTAATAATGATGGTTATTCCACTGCGTAACTATAATTGAGTCGCTATTCTTGCGCTACTGAATAAGTTCTACAGCTGAGAGTGAATTGAGAAAACTAAGGCTCCTAACCGCCAAAGAGGAGACTATCTGCCAAATTATAGCAATAGCTCAAGCCAAGTTTTGATTGGAGAAAAGCCGAATGAGCGGAGAATGTGTCGAAGGTAGAGATTGGACGCTGCCTTCCGCCACGTCTTCGTTCGTCCAATCGCTGAATTCGTTATGCGTGTTCGTTATTGCAACTTTGTAATCAAACAAAAATGTTATTGTTATTATGCATTTTCAGTTTACTTTTTGTGTATTCTTCAAATGTTTGTTTCATATTTATGTTTTATAATATCTTTTTTATATATTATACTTTTATTTTTGGGAATTCGAGTAGGTCACTTAAAATCATGAAATGGGTCACTCGGTGACACGCGGATCATAGGTTGTCGGCCCCTGCACTAGACAAATAGACAGTTATCATCATTCTCTAAAGCAGTATATTGAGACTTCATTAAAATATTTGTCGTAACTGGCTGTTGCATATTACCATATGCTGCAAAATTTAATCATTTTTTTAAGTTCACCGTAATAAAGAATTTTGAAAAATCAACTGAGCCATGTTTTGGTGCTTGTGCACTTTTGGCACAATCAATGGTTCAACACTGAAGGGAATTATTTTTAGAATGTAATTGTTGAATCAAATAACCTGATATCCAGCAGCAACTATTTAAATGAGAGAAGACATAAACTGTGAAAAGATTATCCAGCTGGATCAAAATAGCGATCATTTTATTTTTTTCCATGATCTCCCAAAATTTGCACACAAAAAAATAAGTAAATTAATACAAATACTTAAATTGTCTGATTATCTCATGGGTACAAGAGGTTGATACCCTCGGTATTACAAGTGAAGGAGCACCAAACAATTCTGTCTAAATGCTTTTTGCAAAAATATAAATATATTTTAGGAAAATATTGCTCATGGCTTAACCCATTTATGCCTAGCGTCCCATTTTGGGGACGTTTCTAATTTTAATACTTTTTAAAAATTTTCTTCTTCTTTACAACATGAAAATTGTAAAGTAATTGACTATAAATGTCTTTATCTATTAGCGAGAGATGACAGCATGAAATTGATATTTATTTGCTTAAATGAATGCCTTTTTCGGTGTTTATTGATTTTTCATTTTTCAAGATAGCGAAATGTAAAAAGTAAGTTTATTTGTATTTTTTGTATCAAGGATCCAAATAAATATGTCATAATCTTAGCTTGTAGATTTCTTTGACATACGTATTTTTTTAAATTGCGAAATTATATGTTCAAGCTTTTTTTTTTTTTATCCATGTTTGTAACGTACAAAATGTAGGGCGCAAAGCGCAAATGGGTACATATTTCTATTAGACATTTACAGGGCAGTTATTTATGTAAAGTCCTCTTCAAAATGATTTTGAAATAAATTGTTTTTTAGCCTCAAATACGATTATTCTTAATTTATTATTAATAATACTTATAATGTTATTAATCTCTGTAAAGAAATAAATGTATTTTTTTCAATAGTTCACAAAAATACTAATTATAGTCCATAATATACGATTTATATAAATTGAGACAAAACATACAATTATGCATTTTTCCACGTATGAATATTCCCATATTTAGTATATTTGCATTTTATCAAATAAATACAAAAATATTTTAGTGTAATTTTTTTTTAGTATTTTTCCAATTCATTTTACAACATTTTAAAGTGATTTTACCAACAAATTTGTGAAAACAAAAATTGGGGCATAAATGGGTTAAGGAAAACTTAGGTTTACAGTACATATACATTTAACGTCTGAATTTAAAAACCATTCAAACACCAAATAAAATAAACTAAGACAGACTTGAGTACAGTTAAAAAATAAAATTTATAAAGACAATAAAAAACAATTAAAAATACAATATGTAAACGTTTCGCCAAGCGACACGCAAGGCATCATCAGTACAAAAAATATCCATTGCATTTCAAACGTCAGAACAAATCAAGAACAGTTACAGTTAGCTATTTTAAAAACAAACAATATTCGCTAGGGACAGAACGAGCATCATTCAAAGCATGCGACCGCAATTCAGTGAACCAAGCCTCAAGGAGCAATCTACCATGGTAGTTGTTGCAACCAGATTTAAAAATACTGGCGTTCCCAATGAGCGTAATGTGATTCGTTTGAAATGAATGCTGGACAATTTTTGAATTCAAATTACTCTTTTTTAAAGCACCAGTATGTTCTTTTAGGCGAATTTCCAACGATCTACCAGTTTCACCAATATAAACACTATTGCAATCTTTACAAGGAATAATATAAACAACACCGGGTAATTTAGACTTATCATATTGAAATTTATGCTTATTGAAAAAGGAACTCAATTTATTAATAGGTTTAAAAGAAACCCCAATATTGAATGATTTTAGAATGCCAGAAATTTTTTCAGAAATGTTCTTATAATAAGGGATACAGATAAAGGAGCTAGGTTTATTACGTTGAAAAGGGGGGGGGGAGTAGAATTTACAAAATTTAAAGTATTTTTAAAGATTTTCTTAACAAGACCACTAGGGTAGCTATTATTAACCAAATCCCGATAAATTTTACATTTCTCTATTTCAAAATCATTACTGGAACTGCAATATTTTATGGCTCTGAAGGCTAAAGTCCTAATAACGGTTATTTTATGGCTGAAAGGGCATATTGAATTGAAATTAGTATACTGACCAGTAGAAGTAGGTTTTCTGTAAACAGTAGTGGTGACAGATTGAGAGATATCAGTCGTGAGTCTGCGGATTAGAATGTCGAGAAATGGCAATTCAGCATTATTTTCTATTTCAACAGTAAACTTAATAGGGTTACCAATAGAGTTAGAAATCGTGAGAATATCATTTAAGTCTGCTACTTTCACTATCAAAAAAATATCGTCGACATAACGTCTCCAAAAAAGAATACGTGGACCAAGTTCAGAATTAATAATATTTTCAATATTCTGCATTACAAGTTCAGCAATTACAACAGAGAGCGGGGATCCCGTAGCGGTACCAGAAATTTGACTATAAAAGCAGTTATTAAATACAAAACAGTTTGAGGTCAAACAAAACTTAACCAATTCAACAATCTCTTCGACATTAAAATCAGTAGTGTGTGTAGGAATAGGCCAGATATCTTTAATAACTTTACAGACAAGATCAAAAGGGATTGAAGTAAACAGCGAAACAACATCGAGAGAAGCCATGATGTAACCGATAGGGAATACAAAACTCTGTAAATCATCAAGAAATTTGTAAGGTGAATTAAGACTGTAATTGGAGTTTAAAGTAAGAGGTTTAAGAAGTGCGGATAAGTAGCTAGAAAGATTATATAAAGGGGATTTTGAAAAATCAATAATGGGGCGGAGAGGGATAGATGGTTTATGAATCTTAGGTAACCCATAAAAACGAGGGACAAGACCGGTGTAACATTTCAGTTTCGAAGCAGAATTTGGGGGGATTTTTTAAGTTTTTCAAATTTGGAAATAATAATGTTCATCTTACGTTGAATGGAAGGAGTTTGATCTTTCTTACGTACAGAATATGTATTTACATCGTCAAGTAGTTCATGAGCCTTTGAATCATAAGCATCTTTATCCATAACAACAGTAGTTCTACCTTTATCGGCTCTTGTAATTATAATCGAATTGTCCGATCTCAGTCTCTTGATAATACGCAAGGAATCTTCAGCACCAGCAGGAGTAATTAGCGTTTAAGATAGATGTAGAAATACCACGTCTAATATCATGTCTAATATCCTGCTGGTGCTGAAGATTCCTTGCGTATTATCAAGAGACTGAGATCGGACAATTCGATTATAATTACAAGAGCCGATAAAGGTAGAACTACTGTTGTTATGGATAAAGATTCTTATGATTCAAAGGCTCATGAACTACTTGACGATGTAAATACATATTCTGTACGTAAGAAAGATCAAACTCCTTCCATTCAACGTAAGATGAACATTATTATTTCCAAATTTGAAAAACTTAAAAAATCCCCCCAAATTCTGCTTCGAAACTGAAATGTTACACCGGTCTTGTCCCTCGTTTTTATGGGTTACCTAAGATTCATAAACCATCTATCCCTCTCCGCCCCATTATTGATTTTTCAAAATCCCCTTTATATAATCTTTCTAGCTACTTATCCGCAATTCTTAAACCTCTTACTTTAAACTCCAATTACAGTCTTAATTCACCTTACAAATTTCTTGATGATTTACAGAGTTTTGTATTCCCTATCGGTTACATCAGGGCTTCTCTCGATGTTGTTTCGCTGTTTACTTCAATCCCTTTTGATCTTGTCTGCAAAGTTATTAAAGATATCTGGCCTATTCCTACACACACTACTGATTTTAATGTCGAAGAGATTGTTGAATTGGTTAAGTTTTGTTTGACCTCAAACTGTTTTGTATTTAATAACTGCTTTTATAGTCAAATTTCTGGTACCGCTATGGGATTCCCCCTCTCTGTTGTAATTGCTGAACTTGTAACGCAGAATATTGAAAATATTATTAATTCTGAACTTGGTCCACGTATTCTTTTGTGGAGACGTTATGTCGACGATATTTTTTTGATAGTGAAAGAAGCAGACTTAAATGATATTCTCACGATTTCTAACTCTATTGGTAACCCTATTAAGTTTAATGTTGAAATAGAAAATAATGCAGAATTACCATTTCTGGACATTCTAATCCGCAGACTCACGACTGATATCTCTCAATCTGTCACCACTACTGTTTACAGAAAACCTACTTCTACTGGTCAGTATACTAATTTCAATTCAATATGCCCTTTCAGCCATAAAATAACCGTTATTAAGACTTTAGCCTTCAGAGCCATAAAATATTGCAGTTCCAGTAATGATTTTGAAATAGAGAAATGTAAAATTTATCGGGATTTGGTTAATAATAGCTACCCTAGTGGTCTTGTTAAAAAAATCTTTAAAAATACTTTAAATTTTGTAAATTCTACTCCCCCCCCCCTTTTCAACGTAGTAAACCTAGCTCTTTTATCTGTATCCCTTATTATAAGAACATTTCTGAAAAAATTTCTGGCATTCTAAAATCATTCAATATTGGGGTTTCTTTTAAACCTATTAATAAATTGAGTTCCTTTTTCAATAAGCATAAATTTCAATATGATAAGTCTAAATTACCCGGTGTTGTTTATATTATTCCTTGTAAAGATTGCAATAGTGTTTATATTGGTGAAACTGGTAGATCATTGGAAATTCGCTTAAAAGAACATACTGGTGCTTTAAAAAAGAGTAATTTGAATTCAAAAATTGTCCAGCATTCATTTCAAACGAATCACATTCCGCTCATTGCGAACGCCAGTATTTTGAAATCTGGTTGCAACAACTACCATGGTAGATTGCTCCTTGAGGCTTGGTTCACTGAATTGCGGTCGCATGCTTTGAATGATGCTCGTTCTGTCCCTAGCGAATATTGTTTGTTTTTAAAATAGCTAACTGTAACTGTTCTTGATTTGTTCTGACGTTTGAATATGCAATGGATATTTTTTGTACTGATGATGCCTTGCGTGTCGCTTGGCGAAACGTTTACATATTGTATTTTTAATTGTTTTTTATTGTCTTTATAAATTTTATTTTTTAACTGTGCTCAAGTCTGTCTTATTTTATTTTATTTGGTGTTTGAAAACTTAGGTTGTTTGACCATAGAGGAGGTTTGATCCGGTGCCTTTATTCTATTTTGAAAAGAAATCGCTTTTTTTCTTTCTTCTTTTGACTGATATGCACAAAATAGAAGCACAGTGCACGCCTTTTCTGCTTGTTATTCTATATCTGTCATTTACGTTCATAATAAAAAAGGTAATTTCATATTTTCCCCTTCGAAAAGTAACTTTCTAGTTTGCGAATCGTGATCTCCTATGATAGTCATAAATCCTCTTAATGAAGAAATTTTTGGAAATTCACTTATAGTCCAGGAAATAAGAGACCGTATAGGGACTCTACCTAGCAAAATTAATGGAAGTTCTGGAAATAGGCTTACTTTATGTTTTTTGGTTGCTGAATCTGAATTTGTAACTTCCCACCAAAATTTTTCCCCCGCAACCCCCCCCCCCAAATTTTGGTAAAATACCCCCCAATAAAGATTTTTTATTAAAAAAATCAATTTTTTTATTGTTTTAGGGAAAAAGTATCTAGAAATTCAGAAAGTAGACAAAATTTGCAACAAATCAGATATATGACATTATGACTTAGGATGAAGGGGAAGGGGGGATCTGCCTCGGAACATGCGCCGCGGTGCTGCGCGGACCAAGTTGCGCAATTCTACTTAATCACTCACACGTTTACATTCGCCCTCCCATCTCCCTTCCGAACTTTCTCTATAAGATTTACTTTAAGTTTTTTGGGTCGCTGAATCCGAATTTTTAACTTACCCCCAAAATTTCCCCCCCCCCGAAACCCCACAAAATAGTTGTTTTTAACTTAAATTTTTTATTGTTTTAGTGGAAAAGCATTACGAAATTCAGAAACTAGACAAAATTTGCAACAAATAGGATACTATATGACATTATGACGTAGGATAAACGGGGAGAGAGGGGGCTGCCTCGGAACATTTTCTCAAAAACCAAAACTTTTCTCAAAAACCAAATTTTTTCAAAAAATCCATTTTTTGGGGGGTTGCCGGATGAAATTTTGGTGGGAAGTTAAAAATTTGGATTCAGCGACTCAAAAAACATAAAGTGAGTCGAAATCCAGAACTAGTATTAATTTTTCCTGGTAAAATCCCCTATTGCCTGGACTTCATAACTTAGTGCACGTAGCGCCGCAGTGCATGTTCAGAGGCAGCCCTCTCCCTCCCCGTTCATCCTACGTCATAATGTCATATATCCTGTTTGTTGCAAATTTTGTCTAGTTTCTGAATTTCGTAATGCTTTTCCCCTAAAACAATAAGAAATTTAAGTTAAAAACAACTATTTTGGGGGTTTTCGGGGGCTAAATTTTGGGAGTAAGTTAAAAATTCGGATTCAGCGGCCCAAAAAACTTAAAGTAAACGTTATAGAGAAAGTTCGGAGGGGAGATGGGAGGGCGAATGTAAACGTGTGAGTGGTTAAGGAGAATTGCGCAACTTAGTCCACGCAGCACCGCGGCGCATGTTCCGAGGCAGATCCCCCCTTCCCCTTCATCCTAAGTCATAATGTCCTAAATCTAATTTGTTGCAAATTTGACTACTTTCTGAATTTCTAGAACCTTTTTTGGGGGGCATTATACCAAAATTTGGGGGGGGGGTTGCCGGGGGAAATTTTGGTGGGAAGTTACAAATTCGGATTCAGCGACCCAAAAAACATTAAGTAAGCCTATTCCAGAACTTCCATTAATTTTGCCAGGTAAAATCCCCTATTGCCTGGACTATTAATGATTTAAAAGATAAGAGAGTTAATTAGAACTTTATACAGATATTACCATGTGTTTTCGAACTTTTCTTTCTAAGTGTCAGATGAGAGATGTTTGAAGGCCCGCAGCATTTGAGGGCATTTTGACCCATAGATAAACATATAAGATAGAAAATATTTACAGAAAAATCTGTAATGACAACAGTACTAGCGTCACTAGTGACAAGGGTAAAAACTAACAAGCTTCCGAAATTTTAATTTATCAGGGTTCGTACGGGTACCGTTATTTTCAAGGCCAAATATCAGTATTTTTTTAATAGAAAAATAAATCTAGTTTAAACGCGCTAAATTTCAGGTTATTTAATAAGAGATTTTCCATAAGAAAATACTGTTACCGAAGAATTTCTTAGTTTGAAAATTCAAGGAGCTGTACGAATCCTGTTTACGTATGTTGATGAAATTTGTTTACGCTCTATGTTTCGTATATCTATTCTTTCCTAAACGATACAGGGGCAGACGATATTGTATTTACTTGATTTATTTAGTTTTTTTTTTTTATCGTACTTACCGGGTGTCCCAAAAAGGACTGACTGATTTTAAAATTCAATAACTTTCAAACGGTGACAGATATTAAAAAAATTCTTGCAGGAGGGTTATGCATAAAGTCAAAAGTTTTTTTACAGTGATTTTCGATTTTAGTTCGAATTACAAACAATAGATGGCGCTGCGATCAATAGAGGCTAAATTCAGGCTCGATTTTTGGTACTTCGTAGCCCGGATAATACATTTCCATCTCCTTTTGCTGCATGGAACAACAGAAAGGACCAAAAATCGAGCCTGTATTTAGCGATTATTGCTTACAGCGCCATCTATTGTTTGTAATTCGAACTAAAATCGAAAATCACTGTAATAAAACTTTTGACTTTATGCATAACCCTCCTGCAAGAATTTTTTTAATATCTGTCACCGTTTGGAAGTTATTGAATTTTAAAATCAGTCAGTCCTTTTTGGGACACCCGGTATATCGTTCACCAGTGACTTACAAAATAATCTATACTCATATTATAAAGAGGAAAAAATTGTTTATTTGTAGGAGGTAAGCTCAGGAACTACCGAACCGATTCCAAAAGTAATGGTATCAAAATGATGGTGTTCGCCCAACTTAGAACACAGGCTATATCTTATGTCGGTGCCACTACCACAAAGGGGGTGCAGGAGCAAAAAACGTTCTAAAAATTCGATTTTTGCGTTACTGAGGAGCTTAGAAATATGAAATTTGGGATATTAGTTACTTACAAGATATAAACGATGTCTAAGAACAGTTCTTAAACAATTCGAAATTTAAAAGGGTGAGACTGCACAAAAAGTGTTCTAAAAACGTTCTAAATGGTAGTTTCTACATAATCTCAGGAAATACCGAACCGATTCCAAAAGTAATGGTATCAAAATGATGGTGTTAGTCCAACTTAGAACATAGGCTATATCTTATGTCGGTGCCACTACCCCAAAGGGGTGCAGGAGCAAAAAACGTTCTAAAAATGCGATTTTTGCTTTACTGAAGGGCCTAGAAATATGAAATTTGGAATATTAGTTAATTACAAGATATAAATGATGTCTAAGAACAGTTCTTAAACAATTCGAAATTTAAAAGGGGTGAAAATGTACAAAAAGCGTTCTAAAAAACGTTCTAAATGGTAGTTTCTACATAATCTCAGGAAATACCAAACTGATTTAAAAAATATTGGTGTCAAAATGATAGTGACAACGTTTGCTCCAAGATAGGCTATGTTTTATGTCGGTGCCACTACCCCAAAGGGGGTGTAGGCGCAAAAAACGTTCTAAAAATGCGATTTATGTGTTACTGAAGTGCCTAGAAATATGAAATTTGAAGTATCAGCTACTTATTAGATGTAAAGGATTTCTAAGAACAGTTCTTAAACAATTCGAAATTTAAAAGGGGTGAAAATGCGCAAAAAGCGTTGTAAAAAACGTTCTAAATTGCAATTTCTATGCAATCTCAGGAAATACTGAACCGATTTCAAATATAATGGTGTTAAAATGATGGTGATAGATCTTGCTCTAAGATAGGCTATATTTTATATCTGTTTCCACTACCCCAGAGGAGATGCAGGAGCAAAATGAGCGAAAAGCGTTCTAAAAACCTTCTAAATGCCGATTTGTCACCAATATCTCAGGAAAAATCAAACTTGATTTCAAAAGTAATGGTGAGAAATTGATGCTAACAGCCTCTGCTCTAACATAGATGCTATTTCAAGTCGGTATCACTATCACCTAGACGTTGCAGGAGCAAAAAAAGCATTCCAAATTTCGATTTTTGTGATCGGTAGGGGCTAGCAACTTAAAATTAGGCAAGGTACATATTTATTACATATAAATGATCTTTAAGAACAGTTTCGAAAAAATTGGAAATTTAAAAAGGGGTGAAAATGCGCGAAAAGCTTTCTAAAAACGTTCTAAATTGCGATTTCTACTCAATTTCAAGAAATTCCAAAGCTATTTCAAAAGTAATGGTTGCAAATCAATGGTGACAGTCCCTGCTATAACATAGGTTATATTTTATGTTGCTGTCACTACCATCTGAGGGTTGCAAAAGCAAAACATGTTCTAATTTGCGTTTTTTGCATAACTGAAGGGTCTAACACTTTGAAGTATGGCCAGGGGCGTCGCCATGGGGGGGTATGGGGGGGAGCCTCCCCCCCAATATATGTGAAGTTGGGAAATTTGAGCTTAGAGTTGGGAAATTCTAGATTTTTGAGACATTTTCTTTTTTTAAAGTAATAGTAAAAAAAAAATACGAAATTTTTATTGTTTTGGTGATTATTTTGAGTACTTCAACAGTAAACAAGTTAAATTATCAAAAGAAATAGAAAAAGAAATCAGCCACACTCAATCTATCATTGTATTTTTCAGTTCTACAAAAATATTGTATATCTACCAGACCTAAATTTCTCTACTCCTGTCCATCAATAACTGACTAACCAGTTCCTTTATTTCCTGCAAAACTTTGTTCCTTTCTCATAAATTTCACCCTAACTCCCCTTCTCCTCCCAAAAGAGAATCCAGATATTTTAATCCAAAGGGATTGCAGCTTCTTTTGAAAATTGGAGATCGCTTGTAGCACAACAGAAAGGAATGTAGTAACCTACTTGAAACACAGCTATGGGCAAGAAGATTTGATGAGTATTCACAACTTTTTTGACTAATTTTGCGATTTTTGGACAATATTTTACTCATTCTCGTGATTTTTTTGTCGCAAAAATTAGTTAACCCTTCGCTGTCAAGTAAAAAGCGTTATATGAGCAAATGCGGATATAAGAAGTCGTTAGTTTAGATAAATTTGTCACATTTTACTTTTATTTGTGTGCGGAAATATATATCAGTCCTGTTCGTTTATATTTATATGTGTCTATAAAATTTTAAACCAAAAGTCCAGTGTTCTGTGTTTAAAGCTGTTCTAAAAAGTTACTTTAAATCTCAGGACGAAGAAACCCTTCATAATAGAAAAAGAGTTTTCGTGCAAGATTTTGGAGCATCTAAAAATCCATCCAAGGATGAAAAAGGTAAAAAATGGACGATTTTAATTTGGAACAGAAATATGACCATGAAAGCAGTCCATCAACTGAAGAAAAAATCGACATGCACTGTAACACTGACACGTTGCATTTGAATAAAATTTTGAAGAAATAAATTTAAGATATCCTTAAAGATTTCCTTACAGACAGGCTCACAAACAATTATGAATATTAGGATGTGACTGGAGAAGCTGAGTTCGGAAAGCAACGTAGGAAAACGGTTTCACCAAACGCAATAGATAAAAATAATAGCACAGCAATGGACATTGATACACATAGTTTTACAGTAAAGAATTATAAGAAATACAAGAAAATTTCGGGAATTTAGTAATGGGCTTAAATGACAATGTTCCCTATATCAAGAGAATATTACAGCAATGCATTCCATATTTAAATTACAACTCTGCAAGGGAAAAGTTAATAATGTTTCCACCTGGATATGAGACACCGGATGTACATGACTTGCAGAGTCAAATAGAAATAAACCAAATCCCGACTCACTTAACAAACCTTTTACTCATGCCATGAAATTCAAAGACTATTTGGGTCACGCCGTCAAACTATATACTCGTACCTTTACATTCACAGCAGCTTATCTTTATGGCGTTGCATCTAATGAAAGAACCTTTAGTCAAATAAAAATTAAAAAATATATATATTGCAAGCTACAATGAGGGATGACAGACTTGACAGCCTAATGCTTTTAAAATATGAAAGTGAAATAGGTAATTTTATTAAACTAAGCGATGTTATTAACAGGTCTTTCTTTGAAGACCACAAGAATTAATATTAAGTGAAAACTAGTCGGATGTGCCAATCCCAAAATTTTCTTCTACTCCATACATGTTAATGTCTCAAAATTTGCAATCACAGTGCCAAAATTAAATGACAATTCTTTGCCTATAATAACAAACTCTAAAGGTATAGATTTGTTGAATTGTGTGCATTTAAAAAGGAGATATAAGCATAGCATTTTTCAAACAAATCATTGAATTTTGGCACCCAGCCTCTTAGATGTCTGCAACCAAAATTCCTTACTCAAAGTGCACAAAAGCGATAGCTTTGGACAGTATAGACCCAAGCCTAATAAGGATCTATTTATGTGGAAGTGCTACTTATGTGGAATATGAAGTTTGACTAAATCCCATGCATTAGTTTTTGAGATACTGCTATCGCAAAATCGGGAAAAATGCTGCATAGCAGCGCCACCTGCTATATGATATACATAAAAAGCTAATCTGCATCAAATTATGTCAAGGTTTAACAGAATATGACGTTTGATCAGAATCCGTGCAATAGTTTTTGAGATATAATTATCGCTAAAATCATGTAAATCGTGAAAAATGCCGCATAGCAGTGCCACCTGTTAGACGATTTACACCAAAAACAAATCAGCACCAATTTTTATCAAGGTACAGTCAAACCTCGTTAACAAGAACTGTTTCCGATTGCCTCGTCCAGTTGTATGTAATGTAGTTAAGTTCCAATAACACGAACAAAATAAGTTTCCCCTTGAGTGTTCGCGTTAACGAGGTTCGACTGTATAAGTGAATCTCTAAAGTTTTATTAAATTTCGTGCATTAATTCTAGCGTTATAGAGCCCACAAAATTTGTATCACATATAGACAGGCAGATATTTTTCTAAAAATAGTCGAATCTGTTCAGGACTTACTAAAACGTATAAATCAGTCTAAAACCGGAAGTCCAATTTTTTCACGAATCCAATACTTTCTTCTTGTAAAGATAGAAGAAAGTAAAAAGCGTCTTTATTTTTTTAGTAAACAAACCATAATTGGAATTTTTATGTTTTCAGTTTCAGAATTTTTCTTTGGAAAGGAATGTTTTATGCAAAAGTATCATTATAATTATTACACACGTTGTGCATATCATTTTAGCCGAAAATTGGAGCAATTTTTTTCAAGTTGGGAAATTTTCGAATTCTCCCCCCCGAAAAAATATCTGTGGCTACGCCCCTGAGTATGGCATGTTATTTACTTACAAGATGCAACTGCTTTCTATGAACTGTCGAAAGAAAATTTCAAATTTAAAAAGATGAAGTGAGCGAAAAGCGTTATAAATTACAATTTTTATGTAATCTTATCAAATACCAAACCGATTAAAAAAATAATGATAACAAATTGTTGGTGATAGAATCTGCTCAAACATAAGCTATATTTTATGTCTGTGCCACTACCACCAGAGGGTTGCAGTAGCTAAAAGCTTTCTAAATTGCGATTTCTGTGATACTGAAAAGGCTAGAAACTTTAAATATGGCATGATAGTTACTTATGAAATATAAATGCCCTCGAAGGACTGTCGAAAATAAATTCGAATTAAAAAGGGGTGAAGTGAAGGGGAGGTGCGAAAAGCATTCTAAAAAAGTCCTAATTTACGATTTCTACGCAATTTCAGGGAATATAAACCAAATATAAAAGTAATAGTTGCGAATCAATGGTAACAGTCTCTGATCCTACGCAGGCTATATTTTATGCCGATGATTCTACCACCTGGGATTTACAGAAACAACAAACGCTCTGAAAAAGGCCTTTAAAAGCTTTCTAAATTACGTTTCTGTGGAATATTAGGAAATAACAATCCAATTTCAAAATTAATGTTGGCAAATTAATGGTGACAGTTCCTATTTCAACATAGTCCTTTATGTTGAGAGAGGTGGTAGGACTTGGAATTTGACATGATGGTTAATTTTAAGATGTAAGAAGATGGTTTCTAAAAAATTCAAAACTTCAAATGAATACTGAAATGAGCGTATTAATTGAGCATAAAAGTTTCAAAATATTTTCTAAATTATTACTTATTTAGTTTTATTTCGTTTTATTAATTTAAGTCTCATTTCTGCCTTATGCAGTGTAACAATGATGTTTAATCAAATTGTGTTTTAAATAGTAATTTTTTTAATTATTCCTAAAAGTAATAAGTACCTTTTAATAAAATAAAATATTACCTTTTAATAAAATAAAAATCTAGTTAGTACCTTTTAATAAAAATTAGACATATAAATATCACTTGGCATATTTCAAATATTACGCGAGCAAAGCCGTGGGGTTTGCTAGTAATAATATAAAAGAAAAACACTAGAAGATTCTGTTGAAAATGTAAACATGTAATTTTATGAGACTGAATTGCAAAAAAATCAACTGTAGGTATCGTGTTAATTTATTAACATCAAATAAAATTTTATGGAGTGTAATATGTCTTTCTCTACTTTTTTTAACTTTCAGATTTATATAATTCTAAAAATTTGTAAAAAGGAATTTTTCCCCATCAGTAATTTTATTATTAACTTTTATATGTTAACATTGTAAATGTTATTGAACTGATTGTAGTCCAGGCAATAGAGACCGTATAGGGACTCTACCTAGCAAAATTAATGGTAGTACTGGAAATCGGCTTTCTAGATGTTTTTTGGGTCGCTGAATCCGAATTTGTAACTTCCCACCAAAATTTCCCCCGGCAACCCCCCCCAAATTTTGGTAAAAAGCCCCCCAAAAAGGTTTTTATTAAAAAAATTCCATTTTTTTTATTGTTTTAAGGGAAAAGTATCTAGAAATTCAAAAAGTAGACAAAATTTGCAACAAATTAGGTCTGCCTCGGAACATGCGCCGCAGTGCTGCGTGGACTAAGTTGCGCAATTCCACTTAACCACTCACACGTTTACATTAGCCCTCCCATCTTCCCTCCGAACTTCTCTATAAGGTTTACTTTAAGTTTTTTTGGGTCGCTGAGTCCGAATTTTTAACTTACCCCCCAAATCCCCCCCCCCGAAACCCCTCCAAAATAGTTGTTTTTAACTTAAATTTCTTATTGTTTTAAAGGAAAAACATTACGAAATTCAGAAACTAGACAAAATTTGCAACAAATAGGATATATGACATTATGACGTAGGATAAACGGGGAGAGAGGGGGCTTCCTTGGAGCATTCCCCGCGCGCTTTTCTCAAAAACCAAATTTTTTCAAAAAATCAATTTTTTGGGGGGTTGCCGGGTGAAATTTTGGTGGGAAGTTACAAATTCGGATTCAGCGACCCAAAAAACATAAAGTGAGTCGAAATTCAGAACTAGTATTAATTTTGCCAGATAAAATCCCCTATTGCCTGGACTTCATAATTTAGTGCACGTAGCGCCGCAGTGCATGTTCAGAGGCAGCCCTCACCCTCCCCATTCATCCTAATTCATAATGTCATATATCCTATTTGTTGCAAATTTTGTCTAGTTTCTGAATTTCGTAATGCTTTTCCCCTAAAACAATGAGAAATTTAAGTTAAAAACAACTATTTTGGGGGGGGGGGGAAATTGGGGCAAAGTTAAAAATTCGGATTCAGCGACCCAAAAATCTTAAAGTAAACCTTATAGAGAAAGTTCGGAGGGGAGATGGGAGGGCGAATGTAAACGTGTGAGTGGTTAAGTGGAATTGCGCAACTTAGCTTACGCAGCACCGCGCGCATGTTCCGAGGCAGATCCCCCCTTCCCCTTCATCCTAAGTCATAATGTCATATATCTAATTTGTTGGAAATTTTGTCTACTTTCTGAATTTCTAGATACTTTTTCTCTAAAACAATAAAAAATTGATATTTTTAATAAAAACCTTTTTTGGGGGCTTTTTACAAAAATTTGGGGCGGTTACCGGGGGAAATTTTGGTGGGAAATTACAAATTTGGATTCAGCGACCCAAAAAACATCCAGAAAGCCGATTTCCAGTACTACCATTAATTTTACTAGGTAAAATTCCCTATTGCCTGGACTATTGTATGTAATTTAAATTAAAAACAATCTTTTTATTTTCCTTGTGATACAGGGAAAATGTGTATATTTTAAAAGATTATTTAACGATTGTTTTAATACATTAAACTTCATAAATTAATAAAACATCGGCTATAAAAAATTTCCTACCAATGGGAATATTTATGAAATCTTCTGTGACTTGCGGAGTGCAGTATTTCGATTTTTTTTTTTTTTAATATTACACCGTTCCTTTTTGTAGCTTTAAATCCAATTATATCCTATTTACTTGATATATAACATTCAAGACGAATTTTTTAGCTAGTTTTTCGTTGCACTTATACCGTTCACCCTTCATGTACGAAAAAAAAAAATCCGTTTAAAATTTTGTTGAAAACTTAAACATGCAACATTAAAAAAAGAAAGACCACAGTAAGGTAGACTCTCGGTAACAAAAATACTCCATGGAAAGAAGTTTCTTCCCCATTGTCACTATAGGCGCTGCGATCGTATTTGCATTACCATTACGCTCTATTGAAGTGTTCTATCTCGTATGATTTGACCCGGATAAACCTCTCTTATTTTTTTTTTATCTAGGGCAATTAACCACAATTAAATTTTTAATAAATAAATTGAAATTTAACAAAAAAGTATTCAAAAACTTATTTCAATGATCGATAGTTACTCACTATAATTTAATTTATTGGAATTAGTCGTTCTGTTTGATAGCAGATTGAGCCGTTGTACCGGGTGTCCCAAAAATGACCGATGATTTTAAAATTCAATAACTTGCGAACGGTGACAGATATTAAAAAAATTCTTGCAGGAGGGTTATGTATGATGTCAGGAGTTTTTTTTTTACTGTGATTCTTTATTTTAGTTCAAATTTCAAACAATAGATGGCCCGAAGAGTAATAGGTGCTCAATCCAGACCCGATATTCTGTACTTTTTTGGGATCCATTCAATGCATTTTAATCTCCTTTTTTCAATTCCTACTATTAGTTCACACTCTCCCTATATTTATTTATTTATTTATTTGTTTATTTATACATATTTCTTGTTCAAATTTTCAATCGTTAATAAAATACTTATTATTCATCCTGTCAAGTTGAAATAAATTTTTTTAAACTTGTACTGGATGACAATTGATGTTAATACAGTTTTTTCAAATATTCATTCATTAATTAAATTTTAACTAGTAAATCTGCAGATCAGGAGCCTCAACGTCATCTTTGCAAGTCATTGTTTTTTAACACTCATTGCGTAATATTCATCTTCCTACAAATCGCTTTTTAAAGTTTTCAAATTACATAAATATTTATAAGAATACAAAATACTTCGTAAAGTTTCAGAAATTAAATGTGTTAAACAAGTGGATATACACTGATGTTCTGAAATTCTGATGCGCTGCTTATTCTGGTAACTTTTTAAATCAAAAAGTGCATTTCTTCAGGGGGGCTCTGCCCCCCTGAACCCCCCGTAGTCTATTTAAATTTACATTCGTAATTTTTTATTGATTGTGCGGATGGTTATAGTATATCATAGATATTTTTTTACGCTGTGATTTATAAGGATAAGCATAAGTTTTTTTTATAAATTAATAAATTTAAAATTTAAAATAAAATCCGCATGTTAACAGTACGCAAACAATAAACTTGAAGTGACGCCAAAAATGTAACCTTAAAATCCGCTACATTCGACCCAAACACAACGGCGTGCTTAAAAAAAGAAAGAAAGAAAAGAAAAATATTTTTAGTAATACAGTTTTTAATTCATAATACGATGAAATGCTACTTTAGAATGCTTAAATATAAGCAGATCATTTTCATTTTACAGAAAAAATGCACGGATGAAGTCAAAGAATTCGGTCCCTGTTCCACGTGCTTGTTTTGTTTGGGCCGAATGAGGGCATTTAAATCTGAGCGATAACGCACATCATATTGCAAACTCTTTTTACGGCATACTGCATCTCCATCTATCTCTTTCCTCCTTGAATAATAGTTAATTTTATTTTATCCAAGATCTTTTTATTCCAACATTTTTTTTTTTTTTTTTTGATAAATGACGTCTAATTCACCTGCTATTCGTACTTACTCAAAACCTTTCATTTTGTTATATTAAGAAATACTTGAGACTTTTCATTTTATTCCCAATATGTCGCCATATTAATTTTTTTATTCTTAATTTTTTTTTTTTTTTCATTTTCCTGTTTCACGTCAAAATCTTCCAATAAAAAATTGTTTAAGAGAAAATATTATTCAGGGTTTTGATTTTCTTGGCAACGATTAAAGAAACATTGATAAATTTTATGAAAAAATGTCACATTATTCTCTATGAAAATAATGAACTTTTGTATTTTTAAGCAAAATTTTTGAATAAAATAAATAAAATATTGCCTATTTTTATTTCTGGGGCTAAAGTCCATCTATGTGCAAAAATACAAATGTCCGTTCATCCGTTTTGACGTTGGCTTTACTGAAACATTACAGACGCATTTATATTAATATTATTAAGACCAAATACGTTGCTAGGCAACTGATGAAAGAAAAGGTAAAAAATGAAATATGTATTATGTCAAATTGATAAAACAAAATGCTTTATATTATTGGAAAACATGCATAAAGTTCCCCCAAAAATTATAAACCTAATTTTAAAAATCTCGCCAATATATTGACATAATTTCAAACTAATTGGAATAATTTAATAATCTTATTTAAAAATTTCAGCATCCAAAATTTACCATTTAAATCCATTTTTTATATGAGCCATTTCTTTCAACAAATGAAAATTTGAAAATCGTCTGACTTGCCATAGAAAAGCATTACAGAGCAAAATAAAATGTTCTATATTTCCCGAACGAATGAACCAAATTTAACCAAAAACTATACAGCTAAGTCCGAGTACCTCATCAACATGCCCAATTAATTTCAAACCGATCGGATGCTTTTTGCGGCAGTTATCGCGGAACAGACAGACAGACAAACGGAAACCAAAACTTTTCGTGTCTCCACAGTAAGCCTTCACTGACGTTTCGGCAATTAACTAGTAAATCTGCAGATCAGGAGCCTCAACGTCAGCTCTACAATTCATTGTGTTTAGCATCCTTTGAGTAATATTAATCTTTCTACAAAAAACGAAATTTAAAGTTTTGAAATTACATAAACATTTATAAAACGAAAAAATATTTCGAAGGTTTCTGACATTAGAAGTGTTAAATTAAACCCCTTGTTATGTAATGGTATTCTGAAAATCTCATGAGCTACTTATTCTGGTAATTTTTAGACAATAAAGTAGATTTCTTCAGGGGGGCAGAGCCCCCCTGAACCCCTTCGTAGTGTAATTTAATTTACATTTGTAATTATCAATTAATTGTGTTAATGTCCTTTAGTAAATTCTACCAATAGACGGAAACGTACATGAATTCTTTTCTACAGCCCTGTATATTACGTGAAGATTTTTACGCGTCGTCTATAACATTTAAATTTAATGCAGACAAAAAACCCTCTTAAAACTGCTCATATCACATTTCCGGGGATTAGTATGCATAGTGTGCACCATATATCCAGTTTCTGAGGAGTCCTGTATATGGTTCTATTTAAATTCTGCAAACATTTGTTAGTATACTAAATGTATTTGGGCTGGGAAATGCATAACTCAAAAAAAAAAAAAAACACTGAAGCAATTCGCGCTCATTTTCATTTATACTTACGAATTCATTTGTGTATCCCTGTACATGGTCTATACAATATTTAAGCACTACTTATTAAGCACACATTTACTTAACGTTAAAACGCACACCATAATCGAAAATGCTCTTCAGCAATCATCCCTAATAGACCAGAACTGTATCCGAAATATTTTATGTGACCCTATAAATGAACGACAAATACGATACAAATCATATTCAAGCTTCTTGTAGTCAATCACAGTAATGTAATTTAATTTCATAATGTTTGAATTAGTGCAACACAATTAACACACTGACGACAGGCAATTTAATTAAATCTGGGTTTAAAAACAGTAGAAGCTCCTCCCTCTTCTGAAAGTGTCTCGGAATTTGGTTTCTGAGATATGTTTTTCATGTTTATGCAGCAGTAAATATCTTTCAATGTACGGATGTAATATATAATGTCTTACAATCTATAAAAAATATGGACAACACAATATAAATGTCTTTTCTGTAAGGTAGAAGTCACTCCCTTAGCCAATGATGTATTCTGAATAAAAACGAGAATTCTCGTTTCCCGTCGCTAATGTGTTAAAATAAGCTGTGAAGAGTTTTTTTCCCCCCGTAGACCACATTTTAATCGACCACTTTTGTGTGACCCTGAAAAAAACATATGCTTTGCACCCCATATACTACAAAAATGTTTCAAAAATACATATCAATTTTATTATTTTGTAACAGAGTAACATCATTAAAAAACGCCACAAAAGGATTTTCTTCAAAGATTGTAATATTATGAATACTTTTGAGTTCCCTGTACGCATGCTGTAGTGCTACACATAACATATTTTATAGTAACCAGGTTCTAGTGCACCTTAATAAAGTATATAAATTTCATTACGTTTAAAATTGTGTAACATTATTAAAATACACCGCAGACGATTTTTCCCAAAGACTATAATGTAACGGAATAGTTTTGAGTGCCCCTGTAATTAAGCTATGAATGCTACACTCTTCATTTTTAATATCAAACATACTTTGGCAAACCTCAATAACGTATATCAATTACATGTAATCCCGACTATATTTACACGAGTTAGAGCACGTAGAGAAACACGGCAGGCGACAGATACAAAAACTGAAGTCATAAATACTTTTCATCCATGTTGGAAAGTGTTAAAAAGGATTTACATGCCTTTAACGGTACTTTTTTTTCACTTATAGCATGGTTAAACATTAGTTTAAACATCCTAATTCATGCGATAGCAATAACATATTAAAAGCCCCCCCAAAATATGCATATCTGGAGATCTATAAATCTACTGGAAAATAATTCATTATCGTGGCCACTGTTAATTGCATAAATTGCATCGATTTGGCGCGATAAAATATTTTTTGTGATAGCCTTTTAATAGTACCTGCAACAAAATTAACGTAATTTACTAACTTCATTCATATTTGACGCAATGATAGGCTACGAATAACAGTCGCTAGGCAACGAAGAAAAGGAAAAAAAAAAAGAAATACGTATCATGTAAAACAAGAAAATTAATTTAAAAATTCTTTATATTATTGGAATACATGTATAAATGTCCTCAAAACATTATACACGTAAATAAAAAAATCTGATAGATATATTGATAAAATTTCAATATAATAGGAATAATTTAAAACCCTTATTTGGAATTTTAGTATCCATAATTTGACATTTAAATCCATTAATCAAACGTGCCATTTTCTTTCAACAAATGGAAATTTGAAAATCGTCTGACTTGCCGTATAAAAGCATTATAAAGAAAAATAAAATCTTCCATATTTTCCGAACGAATGAACCAAATTTAACCAAAAACTATACAGCTACGTGCGGGTATCTCACGAATATGCCCAATTAATTTCAAGCTGATCGGGTGCTTTTTGCGGCAGTTATCGCGGAACAGACGGACAGACAGACAGACAGACAGACAGACAGACAAACGGAAATCAAAACTTTTCGTGTCTCCACAGTAAGCCTTCACTGACGTTTCGGCAACTAGTAAATCTGCAGATCAGGAGCCTCAACGTCAGCTCTGCAATTCATTGTTTTTAGACTCACTTTGGTAATATTCAGTTTCCTACAAACCGCAATTTAAAGTTTTCAAATTATGTAATTATTTATAAGAATAAAAATACGAAGTTTTCAGACATTAGAAGCATTAAATTAAAAACGTTATGGAAGGATATTTCGAAATTTTCATGAGCTGTTAATTCTGGTATATTTTTTAAATAATAAAGTAGATTTTTTCAGGGGGGCTCCACCTCCCTGAACCCCCCGTGTTCTTAATAATTTACATACGTAACTTTTTATTGATTGCGCTAATGGTTAGCGCAAATCTTAGATTTCTTTTTACACTTCCGAGCCTTATTTTTCAATACTGGTAACACAGAAAATGATTTACATTGACGCAATTATATTAAACGTTTATGTTTTATGAATGAAAATGTAATTTCCTTTAAAAATAAAATAATTTTCATTCCTATTTTCTGAAATGAGGCGGCATTAAGAAGTAACACCAGTGAAAAAACATTTTTTCAGGCAATCTAGTTAATGCTTGGTTTTTAAGGATGAAAATATATATTTGTCGATACAATGACGTCATTTTCGACAGCGATAATTTTGCGGTGCATAATTTTGATATTTACTAAATATTTGCTTTTCAAAAGTTTTTTTTTTTTTTCTTTTTGTTTTTTTCTCATTGGAATTTTCGATTGAGAATTAACATTTTTGTTAGCTGTGTGCAGACGATAAACCATGAGATATTAGTAACATTTTTTTTTTAATAATAAGAATTAATATCATAACACAAGCCCCTTTTATTTCAACCTCAAAGCGTATTCATTTTATTTTTGATATATGAGATCAAATTCACCTTCTTTTCGTATTTTCACTTTATTTCTAATATGAAGGCGTATTCATGTCTATTTTTTATTTCATCTTCCTCTCGCACATAAAATTCTTTCAAATCAAAATTAACTGTTTAGGATAAATTTTTATTCCGGGATTGAATTTTCGTGGCAACGGCAAAAAAAAAAAAAAAAAAAAAAAAAAAAAAGATTGTTAAATTTCATAGCAAAATGTCGATTTATTCCTTATGAAAATAATGAACAACAAAATAAATAGAACATAGTCTTTCTTTAGTTCTGTGGTAAATTCCATCTATATGTAAAGACTCAAAGGCATTAATTCGACCCTTTTGACTTTGATTTAACTTCAAACAATTACACATACTTTCACATTTACGATATTTTTAGGTGTAGTTCGCTGCTAGGTAACAGTTAAAAGATAATAAAAACAATTAAATATGTGCTTAAAAAGAAAATTTATATTAAAAAAATATTTTATATTATTGAAACACATATATAATATATCTCCATAAAACTTATACACCGAATTTAAAAACTCTCACAAATGTATACACAAAATTTCAAACTAATATGAATAATGTATGGTTCTAATTAGGAAATTTCATCATCCTTAATTTAGCATTTAAATCCTTCAATCATATGAGCCATTTCTTTTCAACAAATAAAAATGGAAAAATCGTCCGAGTTGCTATAGGAAAGCATTAAGTCGCAAAATAAAATGTTCTATATATTCCGAACGAATGAACCAAATTTAACTAAAAACTATACAGCTAAATCCGGGGATTTCACCAATATGCATCCTTAATTTTAAGATAATCGGATGCTTTTTACGGCAGTTATCGCGGAACAGACAGACAGACTAACGGAAACCAAAACTTTTCGTGTCTCCACAGTAAGCCTTCACTGACGTTTCGGCAACTAATAAATCTGCAGATCAGGAGCCTCAACGTCATCTTTGCAAGTCATTGTTTTTTAACACTCATTGCATAATATTCAACTTCCTACAAATCGCTTTTTAAAGTTTTCAAATTACATAAATATTTATGAACATACAAGATACTTCGTAAAGTTTCAGAAATTAAAAGTGTTAAACAAGTGGTTGTACATTGATGTTCTGAAATTCTGATGAGCTACTTATTCTGGTAACTTTTTAAATCAAAAATTGCATTTCATTAGGGGGTCTCTGCCCCCCTGAACCCCCCGTAGTCTATTTAAATTTACATTCGTAATTTTTTATTGATTGTGCGGATGGTTATAGTATATCTTAGAAGTTTTTTACGCTGTGATTTATAAGGATAAGCATAAGCTTTCCTTATAAATGAATAAAATTTAAATTTAAAATAAAATACTCATGTTAACCGTACACAAACAATAAATCTTGAAGTGACGCCAAAAATGTAACCCTAAAATCCGCAACATTCGGCACAACACAACAACGTGCTTAAAAAAAAAAATAAAAATAAAATAAAAACGGATGAAGTCAAAGAATTTGGTCCCTGTTCCACGTGCTTGTTTTGTTTGGGCCGAATGAGGGCATTTAAATCTGAGCGATAACGCACATCGTATTGCAAACTGTTTTTACGGCATACTGCATCTCCATCTATCTCTTTTCTCCGTGAATAATAGTTAATTTTATTTTAACCAAGATCTTTTTATTCCAGCATCTTTGTTTTCGATAAATGACGTCTAATTCACCTGCTATGCGTACTTACTCAAAACTTTTCATCTTGTTATATTAAGAAATACTAGAGAGTTTTCTTTTTTTTCCCAATATGCCGCCATATTAATTTTTCTATTCTTAATTTTATTTTTCATTTTCCTGTTTCACGACAAAACATTTCAATTGAAAATTGTTTAAAAGAAAATATTATTCCGGGTTTTGATTTTCTTGACAACAATTAAAGAAATACTGGTAAATGTTATGAAAATCCTTCTATATGCAAAGATACAAATGCATTAATTCATCTGTTTTGACGTTGGCTTTACTCAAGCATTACACACGCAATTATACTAATATTATTAGGACCAAATACGTTGCTAGGCAACAGAGAAAGAAAAGGAAAAAATGAAATATGCATTATGTCAAATTGATAAAACAAAATCCTTTATATTATTGGAAAACATGTTAAAATTCCCCCCAATATTATAAACTTAATTAAAAAAATCTCGCAAATATATTGACATAATTTATTGGAATAATTTAATAATGTTATTTAAAAATTTCAGCATCAAAACTTTACCATTTAAATCCATTTTTCATATGAGCCATTTCTGTCAACAAATGAAAATCTGAAAATCGTCAGACTTGCCATAGAAAAGCATTATAGAGCAAAATAAAATGTTCCATATTTCCCGAACGAATGAACCAAATTTAACCAAAAACTATACGGCTAAGTCCGGGTACCTCATCAACATGCCCAGTGAATTTCAAGCCGATCGGATGCATTTTGCAGCAATTATCGCGGAACAGACAGACAGACTAACAGAAACCAAAACTTTTCGTGTCTCCACAGTAAGCCTTCACTGACGTTTTGGCAAATATATATATATATATACTAGTAAATCTGCAGATCAGGAGCCTCAACGTCAGCTCTGCAAGTCATTTTTTCTAGACTCACTTTGGTAATATTCAGTTTCCTGCAAACCGCAATTTAAAGTTTTCAAATTATGTAATTATTTATAAGAATAAAAAATACGAAGTTTTCAGGCATTAGAAGCATTAAACTAAAAACGTTATGGAAGGATATTTCGAAATTTTCATGAGCTGTTAATTCTGGTATATTTTTCAAATAATAAAGTAGATTTCTTCAGGGGGGCTCCGCCCCCCTGAACCCCCCGTGGTCTTATTAATTTGCATACGTAACTTTTTATTGATTGCGCTAATGGTTAGCGCAAATCTTAGATTTCTTTTTACACTTCCGAGCCTTATTTTTCAATACAGGTAACACAGAAAATGATTTACATTGACGCAAATATATTAAACGTTTAGGTTTTATGAATGAAAATGTAATTTCCTTTAAAAATAAAATAATTTTCATTCATATTTTCTGAAATGAGGCGGCATTAAGAAGTAACACCCGTCAAAAAACATTTTTTCAGTTAATGCTTGGTTTTTTAGGATGAAAATATTTATTTCCCGATACAATGACGTCATTTTCGACAGCGATAATTTTGCGGTGCATAATTTTGATATTTACTATATATTTGCTCTTCAAAAGTTTTTTTTTCCTCATTGGAATTTCCGATTAAGAATTAACATTTCTGTTAGCTGTGTGCAGACGATAAACCATGAGATATTAGTAACATTTTTTTTTTAATAATAAGAATTAATATCATAACACAAGCCCCTTTTATTTCAACCTCAAAGCGTATTCGTTTTATTTTTGATATATGAGATCAAATTCACCTTCTTTTCGTATTCTCACTTTATTTCTAATATGAAGGCTTATTCATGTCTATTTTTTATTTCATTTTCCTCTCGCACATAAAAATCTTTCAAATCAAAATTAACTGTTTAGGATAAATTTTTATTCCGGGATTGAATTTTCGTGGCAACGGCAAAAAAAAGAAAAATGATTGTTAAATTTCATAGCAAAATGTCGATTTATTCCTTATGAAAATAATGAACTTTTTAATCTAAAAGAAAAATATTTGAACAAAATAAATAGAACATAGTCTTTCTTTACTTCTGTTGTAAATTCCATCTATATGTAAAGACACAAAGGCCTTAATTCGTCCCTTTTGACTTTGATTTAACTTCAAACAATTACACATACTTTCACATTTACGATATTTTTAGGTGTAGTTCGCTTCTAGGTAACAGTTAAAAGATAATAAAAACAATTAAATATATGCTTAAAAAGAAAATTTATATTAAAAAAAATATTTTATATTATTGAAACACATATATAAAATCCCTCCATAAAAGTTATACACCGAATTTAAAAACTCTGACAAATGTATACACAAAATTTCAAACTACTATGAATAATGTATGGTTCTAATTAGGAAATTTCATCATCCTTAATTTAGCATTTAAATCGTTTAATCATATGAGCCATTTCTTTTCAACAAATAAAAATGGAAAAATCGTCTGAATTGCTATAGGAAAGCATTAAGTCGCAAAATAAAATGTTCTATATATTCCGAACGAATGAACCAAATTTAACCAAAAACTATACAGCTAAATCCGGGGATTTCACCAACATGCATCATTAATTTTAAGATAATCGGATGCTTTTTACGGCAGTTATCGCGGAACAGACAGACAGACTAACGGAAACCAAAACTTTTCGTGTCTCCACAGTAAGCCTTCACTGACGTTTCGGCAACTAGTAAATCTGCAGATCAAGAGCCTCAACGTCATCTCTGCAACTCATTGTTTTTATCAAACTTTGCCTAATATTAATCTTTCTACAAAAACAAAATTTAAACTATTTAAATTACACAAACATTTATAAAAGGAAAAAAATATTTCGATGGTTTCAGACATTAAAAGCGTTAAATTAAACACGTTGTTATGTAAGGATATTCTGAAATTCTCACGAGCTACTTATTCTAGTAATTTTTATATAATAAAGCAAATTTCTTCAGGGGGGCTCTGCCCCCCTGAACCCCCCGTTGTGTAATTTATTTTGCATTTGTAATTTTCTACTGATTGAGTTAACGATTACCCTATATCTTAGATTTCTTTTTACACTGCGATTTATAAGGATAAGCAATAATTCGGTCAAGCATTTTACGTTATCCTAATATCCATACAGCAGTATTTACTTGCCTGCTAACCACAAATACCTGTATCTAATGGATATAGAACTTTTGGAAATGTAAACTGAAACATCTAATTTAGAAATCTAATACATTTATAAATTTTGTTTATTAAAAAATAATTTTGATTACCATTCTGCAATATTTATATCTAAGATCTAATCTAAATATCAAAAAATGTACTCGATAGCATTAACTTACTAAAATCACCCTAAAGTAGGGGGGCTTCTAAACCTAACAGTTAATAATTCATCGTTAAATAGATAAACATGATTTGGCGCCTTTAAGTATTTTTTGTGATTTTCTTTTAATAGTATCTACATTTAATTTAAAATCGTGATGTTACAAATACCGTTGAAATTTGACGCAAACCTATGTTCAGATCAAATTACGAAAGGTTAACTAACATTTCATTTCCCTTAGCCGGACTTTCTGTTTCATTTTTCGTAATAAGGATTATTTTAATAATTTAATTTATTTTACACTCTACAAGCTGTTACACGGACGTTGTTCACGTAGCATTAAAATAGAGATAAATGCATTAAGTAAAACATTTCACTCCCCACCAGACATACCAAGTCTCAAGCTTTTTGCACATCACTATTATCTTAGAGAAAATGTTCTTTTAAATCGCTCAAATGTTTCAATTAAATAAAGTAACATTTTCTGTATTAAAATACTGGTATCCAGAACGCCGGAGGCTTGGCAGCTCTGCTCCTCTTAATAAAAACATATATGATTAACCAACACTTTATCACATTTTATAGGAGACAATACGGAATTTCTTATTTGTATGGCCTTACATATATCTCAGTCATAAAAATGTAAAATTTTGTGCCAATTAATGCACGCAATTGCGAAAATGAAATCGCAAAGAATGAGAAAAGGAAGGCCAAGTAAAATCGTGTAAATCGAGGAATCTTTCTTCGTAGTGCTGGGAAAATACTGCTACAAAAACTATTTTATGTGGTATTTGGTGTGAAATGTTTATATGTATTCATTCCTGTCCTATATATCCTTTTTTTTATTTTTTATTTGCTTATTCCATTTTTCTTTTGCACGTGAAAATCTTACAAATTAAAATTAACTCTTTGGGAGAAATTGTTATTCATTTTTCTTTGGCAACAATAAAGTTTATAAAATTTAACAGAATAATGTCAGTTTATTCTGTATGAAAATAACGAACTTTTTCATTTATAATCAAATAGTTGAATAAATAAATGAAAATATTCTATATAGTATATAAATACTATTTTCATTTCTGCGTTTAAATAAATCTATATGCAAATATCTATACAAAGGCATTCATTAATTCATTCCCTTTGCTTTGATTTGACTTCAAAAAACCATACATACTTTCACATTTATGATATTTTTAGATGAGATGCTGTTGCTACGCAACGGTTAAAAGAAAAAATGAAATATAAGTAAATTCATAAAATAAAATGTTTTATATTATTCGAACACATGTATAAAATTCTATCATAAGTTATACACCTAATTTAAAAGCTCTGGCAAATGTTTTGACAAAATTGCAAACTAATAAGAATAATTTAATACTCTTATTTAAAAATTTCAGCATCCAAAATTTACCATTTAAATCTATTATTCATATGAGCGATTTCTTTCAACAAATGAAAATTTGAAAATCGTCTGACTTCCCATAGAAAAGCATTATATCACAAAATAAAATGTTCTGTATATTCCGAACGAATGAACCAAATTTAACCCAAAACTATACAGCTAAATCCGGGGAGCTCATCAACATGCCCAGGGAATTTCAAGCCGATCGGATGCTTTTTGCGGCAGTTATCGCGGAACAGACAGACAGACTAACAGACAGACAGACTAACGGAAACCAAAACTTTTCGTGTCTCCACAGTAAGCCTTCACTGACGTTTCGGCAATAAATATTTACTAGTAAATCTGCAGATCAGGAGCCTCAACGTCATCTTTGCAAGTCATTGTTTTTTAACACTCATTGCATAATATTCAACTTCCTACAAATCGGTTTTTAAAGTTTTCAAATTACATAAATATTTATGAGCATACAAGATACTTCGTAAAGTTTCAGAAATTAAAAGTGTTAAACAAGTGGTTGTACATTGATGTTCTGAAATTCTGATGAGCTACTTATTCTGGTAACTTTCTAAATCAAAAATTGCATTTCTTCAGGGGGGCTCTGCCCCCTTGAACCCCCCATAGTCTATTTAAATTTACATTCGTAATTTTTTATTGATTGTGCGGATGGTTATAGTATATCTTAGATATTTTTTACGCTGTGATTTATAAGGATAAGCATAAGTTTTTTTTATAAATTAATAAATTTTAAATTTTAAATAAAATATTCATGTTAACCGTACACAGACAATAAATCTTGAAGTGACGCCAAAAATGTAACCCTAAAATCAGCTACATTCGGCACAACACAACAACGTGCTTAAAAAAAAAAAAAAAAAAAAAAAAAACGGATGAAGTCAAAGAATTGGGTCCCTGTTCCACGTGCTTGTTTTGTTTGGGCCGAATGAGGGCATTTAAATCTGAGCGATAACGCACATCGTATTGCAAACTGTTTTTACGGCATACTGCATCTCCATCTATCTCTTTCCTCCGTGAATAATAGTTAATTTTATTTTACCCAAGACCTTTTTATTCCAGCATCTTTGTTTTCGATAAATGACGTTTAATTCACCAGCTATGCGTACTTACTCAAAACTTTTCATCTTGTTTTATTAAGAAATATTCGAGAGATTTCTTTTTATTTCCAATATGCCGCCATATTAATTTTTCTATTCTTAATTTTATTTTTCATTTTAATGTTTCACGACAAAACTTTTCAATTGAAAATTGTTTAAAAGAAAATATTATTCCGGGTTTTGATTTTCTTGGCAACAGTTAAAGAAATATTGGTAAATGTTATGGGAAAATGTTACGTTATTCTCTATGAAAATAATGAACTTTTGTATTTGTAAGCAAAATATTTCAATAAAATAAATAAAATAAAAGAAATATTGCCTATTTTTATTTCTGGGCTAAAATCCTTCTATATGCAAAGATACAAATGCATTAATTCATCTGTTTTGACGTTGGCTTTACTCAAGCATTATACACGCAATTATACTAATATTATTAGGACCAAATATGTTGCTAGGCAACAGAGAAAGAAAAGGAAAAAAATGAAATATGCATTATGTCAAATTGATAAAACAAAATCCTTTATATTATTGCAAAACATGCATAAAATTCCCCCCAATATTATAAACCTAATTAAAAAAATCTCGCAAATATATTGACATAATTTATTGGAATAATTTAATAATGTTATTTAAAAATTTCAGCATCAAAAATTTACCATTTAAATCCATTTTCCATATGAGCCATTTCTTTCAACAAATGCAAATCTGAAAATCGTCTGACTTGCCATAGAAAAGCATTATAGAGCAAAATAAAATGTTCCATATTTCCCGAACGAATGAACCAAATTTAACCAAAAACTATACGGCTAAGTCCGGGTACCTCATCAACATGCCCAGTGAATTTCAAGCCGATCGGATGCTTTTTGCGGCAGTTATCGCGGAACAGACAGACAGACTAACAGAAACCAAAACTTTTCGTGTCTCCACAGTAAGCCTTCACTGACGTTTTGGCAATAAGAATACAAAATACTTCGTAAAGTTTCAGAAATTAAATGTGTTAAACAAGTGGTTATACACTGATGTTCTGAAGTTCTGATGAGCTGTGCCCCCCCCCCCCCCCGAACCCTCCGTAGTTTATTTAAGTTTACATTCGTAATTTTTTATTGATTGTGCGGATGGTTATAGTATATCATAGAATTTTTTACGCTGCGATTTATAAGGATAAGCATAAGTTTTTTTTTTTTATAAATTAATAAATTTAAAATTTAAAATATAATCCTCATGTTAACCGTACGCAAACAATAAATCTTGAAGTGACGCCAAAAATGTAACCTTAAAATCCGCTACATTCGACCGAAACACAACGGCGTGCTTAAAAAAAGAAAGAAAGAAAAGAAAAATATTTTTAGTAATACAGTTTTTAATTCATAATACGATGAAATGCTACTTTAGAATGCTTAAGTATAAGCAGATCATTTTCATGTTACAGAAAAAATGCACGGATGAAGTCAAAGAATTCGGTCCCTGTTCCACGTGCTTGTTTTGTTTGGGCCAAATGATGGCATTTAAATCTGGGCGATAACGCACATCATATTGCAAACTGTTTTTACGGCATACTGCATCTCCATCTATCTCTTTCCTCCGTAAATAATAGTTAATTTTATTTTATCCAAGATCTTTTTATTCCAACATTTTTTTTTTTTTTTTTTTTTTTTTTTTTTTTATAAATGACGTCTAATTCATCTGCTATTCGTACTTACTCAAAACCTTTCATCTTGTTATATTAAGAAATACTTTAGAGTTTTCTTTTTATTCCCAATATGTCGCTATACTAGTAAATCTGCAGATCAGGAGCCTCAACGTCATCTTTGCAAGTCATTGTTTTTTAACACTCATTGCGTAATATTCATCTGCCTACAAATCGCTTTTTAAAGTTTTCAAATTACATAAATATTTATAAGAATACAAAATACTTCGTAAAGTTTCAGAAATTAAATGTGTTAAACAAGTTTTATACACTGATGTTCTGAAATTCTGATGAGCTGCTTATTCTGGTAACTTTTTAAATAAAAAATTGCATTTCTTCAGGGGGGCTCTGCCCCCTGAACCCCCCGTAGTCTATTTAAATTTCCATTCGTAATTTTTTATTGATTGTGCGGATGGTTATAGTATATCATAGATTTTTTTTTACGCTGTGATTTATAAGGATAAGCATTTTTTTTTTTTTTTTTTTATAAATTAATAAATTTAAAATTTAAAATAAAATCCTCATGTTAACCGTACGCAAACCATAAATCTTGAAGTGACGTAAAAAAATGTAACCTTAAAATCCGCTACATTCGACCCAAACACAACGGCGTGCTTAAAAAGAGAAAGAAAGAAAAGAAAAATATTTTTAGTAATACAGTTTTTAATTCATAATACGATGAAATGCTACTTTAGAATGCTTAAATATAAGCAGATCATTTTCATTTTACAGAAAAAATGCACGGATGAAGTCAAAGAATTCGGTCCCTGTTCCACGTGCTTGTTTTGTTTGGGCCGAATGAGGGCATTTAAATCTGAGCGATAACGCACATCATATTGCAAACAGTTTTTACGGCATACTGCATCTCCATCTATCTCTTTCCTCCGTGAATAATAGTTAATTTTATTTTAGCCAAGATCTTTTTATTCCAATATCTTTTTTTTTTTTTTTTTTTTTTTTTTTTTTTTTTTTTTTTTATAAATGACGTCTAATTCACCTGCTATTCGTACTTACTCAAAACCTTTCATCTTGTTATATTAAGAAATACTTGAGAGTTTTCTTTTTATTCCCAATATGTCGCCATATTAATTTTTTTATTCTTAATTTTTTTTTTTCATTTTCCTGTTTCACGTCAAAATCTTTCAATTGAAAATTGTTTAAGAGAAAATATTTTTCAGGGTTTTGATTTTCTTGGCAACGATTAAAAAAACATTGATACATTTTATGAAAAAATGTCACATTATTCTCTATGAAAATAATGAACTTTTGTATTTTTAAGCAAAATATTTGAATGAAATAAATAAAATCTTGCTTATTTTTATTTCTGGGGCTAAAATGCATCTATATGCAAAAATACAAATTCATTAATTCATCCGTTTTGACGTTGGCTTTACTGAAACATTATAGACGCATTTATACTAATATTATTAAGACCAAATACGTTGCTATGCAACTGATGAAAGAAAAGTTAAAAAATGAAATATGTATTATCTCAAATTGATAAAACAAAATGCTTTATATTATTGGAAAACATGCTTAAAGTTCCCCCCAAAATTATAAACCTAATTTAAAAAATCTCGCAAATATATTGACATAATTTCAAAATAATTGGAATAATTTAATGATCTTATTTAAAAATTTCAGCATCCAAAATTTATTATTTAAATCCATTTTTTATATGAGCCATTTCTTTCAACAAATGACAATTTGAAAATCGTCTGACTTGCCATAGATAAGCATTACAGAGCAAAATAAAATGTTCTATATTTCCCGAACGAATGGACCAAATTTAACCAAAAACTATACAGCTAAGTCCGGGTACCTCATCAACATGCCCAATTAATTTCAAGCCGATCGGATGCTTTTTGCGGCAGTTATCGCGGAACAGACAGACAGACAAACGGAAATCAAAACTTTTCGTGTCTCCACAGTAAGCCTTCACTGACGTTTCGGCAATTAATTTTTTTATTCTTAATTTTTTTTTTTCATTTTCCTGTTTCACGTCAAAATCTTTCAATTGAAAATTGTTTAAGAGAAAATATTATTCAGGGTTTTGATTTTCTTGGCAACGATTAAAGAAACATTGATAAATTTTATGAAAAAATATCACATTATTCTCTATGAAAATAATGAACTTTTGTATTTTTAAGCAAAATATTTGAATAAAATAAATAAAATATTGCCTACTTTTATTTCTGGGGCTAAAATTCATCTATATGCAAAAATACAAATGCATTAATTCATCCGTTTTGACGTTGGCTTTACTGAAACATTATAGACGAATTTATACTAATATTATTAAGACCAAATTCGTTGCTAGGCAACTGATGAAAGAAAAGGTAAAAAATGAAATATTTATTATGTCAAATTGATAAAACAAAATGCTTTTTATTATTGGAAAACATGCATGAAGTTTCCCCAAAAATTATAAACCTAATTTAAAAAAATCTCACAAATATATTGACATAATTTCAAACTAATTGGAATAATTTAATAATCTTATTTAAAAATTTCAGCATCCAAAATTTACCATTTAAATCCATTTTTTATATGAGCCATTTCTTTCAACAAATGAAAATTTGAAAATCGTCTGACTTACCATAGACAAGCATTACAGAGCAAAATAAAATGTTCTATATTTCCCGAACGAATGAACCAAATTTAACCCAAAACTATACAGCTAAGTCCGAGTACCTCATCAACATGGCCAATTAATTTCAAGCCGATCGGATGCTTTTTGCGGCAGTTATCGCGGAACAGACAGACAGACAGACAAACGGAAATCAAAACTTTTCGTGTCTCCACAGTAAGCCTTCACTGACGTTTCGGCAATTAATTTTAGTTTTACATGGGAGACAAAATCGCGGCCATTGGTTATTGAGGCATTTAATGCATCTTCATATCTATAAGGGGGGTTACCATAGGGGGAACCCTGTTCTGTCGCCAAATATCGCCAAATTTGGCGACCAAAATGAGTCGCCAAAAGTGATGCCAACTTGGCGATATCTCTAATATTTCGCCAAATTGCCATAGACTTCCATTGTAAAACCTACTTGCTTATAGAAAATCAACAAATTGAGATATTTTAATGCAACAAAAACTAATATTAGCTTAAGGGATTATATTAAATTTTTCTTTGATGACCTAAGTAGGAATTGACTTAAAAAATTTTTTTTTTTATGTTACTTGTTTGCATGGAAGAAGAGAGGGGCCGAAAAATTGATCCTGGATTATCGGTTATTGCTTGCAGCGCCATCTATCGATGCTATTTGTAACTAAAACTTAGAATCACAGCATACAAACTCCTGACATCTTACATAACACTCCTGCAAGAATTTTTTTAATATCTGGCACCGTTTGCAAGTTACTGAATTTTAAAATCATCGGTCATTTTTGGGACACCCGGTACATTTTCAGAATGTTTCTAAATGCTGACAATTTAGTTTAGTTTGGTTTTTTTAATCGCTAGCAGGGCACAGTAGGTGCTCTTGTTTTATATTCCTTTTATTTATTACTAGCAAACGCCGCGGCTTTGCTCGTGTAATAGTTGAAATATGCCAAGTGAATTTGCATGACTATTTTTTATTAGAAGAGCACTTTTTGAAATAATTCAAAAATTACAAATTAAGCCACAGTTTGACTAAACTTCATTATAAAAGTGCAATAGACAGAAATGAGATTTTAATTAATAAGAAGAACTAAAACTAATTCCATGATAATTTAGAAAGTATTTTGAGACTTTTATGCTCATTTCATACACTCATTTCAGTATTCATTTGAAGTTTTGATTTTTTTAGAAACCATCTTAACACATTTATATCTTAAAATTAACCATCATGTCAAACGTTTTCGTTCATTTTCACCCCTTTTAAATTTCGAATTATTTAGGAAATGTTCTTAGAGATCATTTATATCTTATAAGTAACTACCATGCCTAGTTTCAAGTTGCTAGCCCCTGCAGTATTACAAAAAACATAATATAGGTCGTTTTTTGCTCCTTCACCCCCTTTGGGGTAATGGCACCGACATGAAATACAGACTATGTTGGAGCAAGGGCTGTGACCATCGTTTTCCCACCATTATTTTTTAAATCGGTTCGGCACTTCCTCAGATTGCGTAGAAATCGCAATTTAGAAAGTTTTTTAGAACGCTTTTCGCTCATTTTCACCCTTTTTAAATTTCGATTTTTTTAGGAAATGTTCTTAGAGATCATTTGCATCTTATAAATAACTGCCTTACCTAATTTCAGGATTCTAGGCCCTTCAGTAACACAAAAATCGCAATTTAGAACGTTTTTTGCTTCTGCAACCCCTAGGTGGTTGTGACACCGACATGGAATAGAGCCTATGGGGGAGCAAGGGCTGTCATCATCTATTTCCAACCATTACTTTTGAAATAGTTTGGGTATTTTCTGAGATTGCGTAGAAATCGCCATTTAGAACGTTTTTCAGAACTCTTTTCGCGCATTTTCACCCCTTTTAAATTTCGAATTTTTAAAGTAATGTTCTTAGAGATCATTTATATCTTATAAGTAACCACAATTCCAAATTCCATGTATCTGGGCCCTTCAGTAACACAAAAATCGCAATTTAGAACGTTTTTTGCTTCTGCAACCCCTAGGTGGTAGCGACACCGACATGAAACAGAGACTATGTTGGAGCAAGAGCTCTCATCATCGATTTCCAAGCATTACTTTTGAAATAGTTTATTTAAACGAAATATTTAAAAACAAAATCTATAGAGCCGGAAAATTGGCTAACCTCTTTAGTCACGTGTTGTTTTGAAATAATTTCGGGGTCCGCTGGAAGAACGCATCTCGTTGGCTGCGAAAATGCTAGACATCCTGTCTCCTCTGATTGAGAATGAATTCTGGGTTTGATAAAAATCAAGGCTTTAGTTAAATTATGAATAATTTACCATTCTTTAAATCAGGGTTTTAATTAATAACTTAGCTAATTATTAGAAATTTAAAATTATGAGTCTCAGGTGCACCAGGAAAGGTCTTAGGCCATCACAAAAATTTTTAGCTTTATCGGTAGATTTTGCTTGCCTTCGCAGACAGGCACACAAACGCGCAGACAGAGCAAAGCTTTCTTTTATTAACTCATTAATGCTGGTTGGTCAAATCGGCCATTTAAGTAATACGAAAATGTTAAATATGAAAATCAGTATTTTAGCAAGGAAATGTTCATATTACTCATTCACAAACTTCGAGAGATTAAATAAGTTAAAAATTACAATATGGGAAAACTGGTGTCAACTGGTACCGAGGTATTAAAAAAGTGTAAAAGGAACTCGTCGTTAATGGGTTAATATAGATGATGATTATAGATAAATAGCTTGAAAATTTATCAAACAGGATTCAAAACTAGAACGGAAAATCATGCGTTCAGCATATATTATGAAACACTTTCCAACACATTTGGAATAGTATAACAAAACTTAGCAGTTTATTCAGTTGACAGATGATGTCTAAATAAACAGAAACTTAAGAAAATGTATAAAGGATCTGAAAACCCAATTTTGGCAACTGGTGTGTTTCGGAGATAGGAGGTGAAAGAATATCATTGTACAGTTATTTTGGATATTGAGATTCCAAATATAATCCAGGAATCATTTTTTTTAGGCTTGATCGTATAGTGTACATTTAACATTTTGTTGCGGCCACAAAAGACCACATTGACATAACAGTCATTAATTAAGGAAAATCTGAATTTACTTATCATACATTCGTAAATTAAGAATAAAAAATAAAAGGTAAAAACATTACCTGCATTGACCCGAAAGAACAGAAGAATGATGGGGACATTTGCAGAAAGAAAAAAAATAAACAAATGAAAAATCTTCCTTGAAAATCTTTTATTTATGAAGCAATTATTTTTGTAGAACATAACGCAATTATCACAAAATACTTCTCTTATTCTTTTAGATGTACCTTTTTTTTATGATGGACACACACAAACTAAATTCTCACTAAGGAAATTAAAATAACTTTTCCTTTGGGGAGTATGGAGGCACAGGCTTTTAGATGAATTTTTAGCATCACAATTCTACGACTCGAAATGACAGCATAATTTGAATACGAACTTATGCAGCCGATTACACAATGTTAAAGAAATATTCTTGCTCTTTTAATATCTCTTACTGTAGATATGAGATCCGTTTACTATTTCTTTTTGTAGAAGGGGAAGAGGGCCATCCATTCTCTGCGTTCGTTGACAGAACACTTACGCAGGTGCGCGCGAACATAATTTCTTCGCAGAACGGCAAAAGGGGCAGCCATTCTGCATTGAAGTTACAACTCAACTGCTAGTGCTGAATGCGCGCGAACTCTCCGAACAGAGTAAAGGTGGGGTTGCTATAATCCTTGAAACACGCCAATCTTGGCGGGACGAACATACAAACGCCCTGCGTTGGCATAAAATGCAATGCTAAGGTATATAAAACTGCTTTTAATTAAAGAAAAATTGATAGATTTCACTGAGATGAGATGCCAAATAATAGTAAAGAGTTAAGAATTTTGAAATTACGAATTAAACAGATTTAAATATTGTTGGTTAAGGGGTGGAGCTACCAAAGGATATGACTTCACAAATAGAAAGATATGGAATTTTCCAGATCATTCTTTTACCGGAAGTAAAGATTTCAAAACGATGCTTATGATTTTAAAATGAATGAAATGCTATGCCAGAAAGAAAAACTTACAGGGGAGAGTTGAAAAAAAGGAATTAAAATAATTTTGGAATGCGGATATTAAAATTAAATGAATACAAGATTAATAAAAATATTTTCTAAATGAAATTAAATAAAAAAATGGCAGTGGTTCTAAGTAACCACAACATATTACTCCGGCCTCCCCAAAAGAAAATATTGGTAAGATGGAGAAATTTAATAATTTTGACATTGAGCCAATATTTTCTAAACTATATACATATTCAACATGCATATAACTTCAAACAATGAGAAACAAAATAAAAATAATATTGGGTTACATTCTTCTGACAAAAGTACACAAAGTCTTTTAAAATAAAGTTGCTAAAAGTTCATTCACTGATATGTGAAATAGCAAATACAACACTGTAAAGTAAGATCAGTATATATTAACCCTCCGTCTACCAGACGGGTCCATTGGACCCGACAGGTACATACAAAATATTCATTCAAACCAGAAATTTCTTTAAAATAAACTAAGTATATAAACCAGACAAAAATAAGGTAAATAAATAAGTTAAATAGTTTTAAATAAAAATTCTGGTGTAGAACGTTTTATTAAAACTTGAATAAAATTCCCGGTAGATCTAGGGTTAAAAGAGTGGGTAAAAATTGAAATAATGTGCACATAGACAAATAATATTGTATGATATAAGTTGACATTCATATTAATAATGACTTTGCATCCATCTATATAGTACAATATATGAGTAATAAAACCTTTCTATTTTTGAAAAAAAAATATAGCAATAATTCAAAGTAGTACCTTTAAATCACAACTCTATTTCAAGTCACAGTCGATGAACTACATTGCATTTTTTTTAAATCAGTTTTTCAATAAATTACTCATCTGAGAATTTTCCATAACAAAAAAATCAAAATGTAAATAAATAGTCAAGAGAGAATATTTACACTCTCATTAAAATATATATATAAATATAGTACTTTTTAATTAATCAACTTTTCTTAGCTGAATCACTAATATCGTGTTATTCTACAACCACAGTAATAATACTTTCGAAGAAAAATAAATGCGAGGAGAGGATTTTTAAGCTCTCATAAATGTAGTACCACATAACTTTAATAACATTTGTCTTACAAAAAATTATCACACAAAATATTTATACTAAATATTCTCAAATGCTTATTGAATTATGTTTAATTCAAACATCTGTAAGAATAAATATGTGATTATTTTTTTTAATGTAAAATAGATAAGTATTTTTGTTTGTAAAGACTTAAAATAATCTTTGGAAATATAAACATGTTACAACATTTTTTCATGTAAAATACATAAGTATTTTTTATGTAAAGACTCAAAATAATCTTTGGAGAGTACCTTTGGATCCAAAGTACAAACTTTTCATGTACACAAATATTTTTTAAATTTGTGAATTTTCAAACACCCAAAGCGATATAAGTAAGCGTCCTATCTTAAATGGGAGAGGTATCCGCAAGATTAAAGGCGAGGTCACGTCAATCAAGGTCATACGCCACCTAGCGGACGGAGTGAACTACAAGAGGATTATTAACTTCTTTCCCCTTTATGGATGATCTATAAGTTCGATATCTATGAAATAACTATGCGCACGCGCAGCCGTGATTTTATTCGTTTGTCGTCTGCAGTACTTAATTATTGGAAGTATAGATATAATTCGATTTATTTAATTTATTAATTGAAGTTAGTTATTTAAACAAAATGAGTTCTTTTAAGAACTTATATTATTTGGGAAAATGCCACGACGGCGTTTTAATTATTGCAGTTTTCAAAACTGCAAAAATAACTCTCTATATTAGAGAACTCAGTTTTTTTCGCTTCTCAAAAGAGAAAAACAGGTTAGTTTTGTGTTTTATTATAATTTATAAAAAAGTTAAAATATTATTTAATGTATATTATTAAATGTCAGTGATTTTAATACGTTCTATTTGAATTATGTTTTTGTAGTTCAATGAACAAGGACATATAAAAATTAGTTAATGTATGTTAAGATAGAATTTTACAGCAGCGTTTTTAATTCAATTCCTGATAAGATAAAGTTATAAAAATTACATAAACATGTGTATTTCCAATGAGAATTAAACGTTTCATTACGCTTAGAGTTTAAGCATAAATTATTTCATTAATTTTAAGGCATATTTTTTATTTACCGGGCGCAGGCGATAATTTGCCAAATATTCTCTTGATCGAATTGTATTTATAATATTTAAAATAGAAGCATTTCATTCATTCCATTTAAAACTCATTTAATTTTACATTAGGATCCACTTTAATTAAAAATGCAAGCAGTAATTCTTGTACTATTAAACCAGCAATAATTGATTATTTATAGTTTTAAATATTTTGAGAATTTTAGACAAAAAATTCCTAAAATCGACAAATTACTTTTTTTTTAAAATTTAGAAATATGTCGGTCATTGTGTCATATCCGGGAAAAATAGTTTTCATGGGATACCTGCACTTCGCACAGGTGAATAACATTGCAGAAAGCATTCAAAGTATAGAAGAAACTTCAAAAATTGGAATAAAATATAAAATATTTACAAATAGTACGTGGTATGCTCAATTAAACATTTATTTATCTTACACCGGTTCTTCGCAGGGGTAAAATGGTAAAATGGATAACTTTCCGTAATCGGGCCGATAGCCATGATTGGCGTCAAATGAGAAAACAGTATACAATTGTGACTGTATAAAAGTTAAATAATGGTTAGAAAATGAAAGTAACTTTTATCGAAATAACCCAATTGCGGAACATTCTCCAAATTTGAAAAAGGCTTATGAAACACACAACAATCGCCAATAACTGAAAACTATAGACTAATAATAAGGTCGACGTAGCAGTTGTTGGTCGGTAGCCAATAATTTCAAATTTCCCTTTTAATTTTGTCCTGTTTCATTTTTTTTTTTTTTTTTTTTTTTCAATCTGGCTTTTGCAAAAGAGTCGGAATAAGTAGCAGAAAAAAAGGGCTGCGGACGACGGAGATGGGCCAATTGAGCGTATTAAAATCACTGACATTTAATAATATATATTAAATAATATTTTAACTTTTTTATAAAAAAAATTATAGGGCTGAAAATCACGTTTAAGATGCTTAAAGGTTTTAAATATTTCTCTTTTGCAATTTCCCAAACAGCTGGTATAGTTTAGAAATCGTAGTTTGTTACATAACTTACTCAATTGTTGTACTTGCATGTACAGTTGTAACAACCATAAAGAATGTTTAAGGATTTTTCAGCTACGTTTAGATAAGGTAAAATTAATTTCCTAATTTATAATCAAGTTGTAAAAATACTAAAATGTTGTATTGTTACTAGAAACACATCCATGTACATAATTTTTATTTTTCTAGCATATCTGGGAGGGAAAAATCGATTAAATCTTTTTATCTTTTCATATATATCAACAGGGTTAGATTAAATAAACAGTGTAAAAAAGTACTTTTATGTTAGCCGGCCGCAGCTCACAAACCGTCAAATATTTTCCACATCACCAGCGTTTATGTTGCATTCATTTCATTCAAAATATAAAATCATCATTTTAAAAATATACTCGTCATTTGAAAAACATAACTTCATTTAAAATACATACATACTGGTATATTACATCAATTTAAACACATGCTTTTCGCTCATTATATTTAAAATATATTTTTTTTCTAATAAATAATAACATAAACCCAAGGTGGGCAAGTTTCTTCCAATGTGGAAAAAAACCGGGAAAAAACCATGGAATTAAAAGTTACGCCTATAACTTTTATTAACAAAAATGGTTTTCTTTTAGCCTGAATAGCTTGCATAAAATTCAGGTCTATTTGAAGATATTTACAGTTTAAGAGTTATAGGCGGAAAAGCAGACAAAGCCATTTTAGAGAATACCTGTTAAAATTTTAATCGAGAATTTCAAATATTTACTCACTCATGGAAGATTAACCTTGTTTACCAGATTTATTGCAAAATATTTTTGTTACAGCTTGTTTTGATAAAAATATATGTATTTAAAAAATAGTTGCAATGTCAGTTTAGTTTCGGGGCAAAAGGCAATACTGTTTACGTAGCATTAGTGCTTTTTCTCCCGAAATTAAAATGACATTGCGATTTTTTTTAATACACATATTTTTATCAAAACAAACTGTAACAAAAATATTTTGCAATAAATCTGGTAAATAAGGTTCATCTTCCATGAGTGAGTAAATATTTGAAATTCATGATTAAAATTTTAACAGGTATTCTCTAAAATAGCTTTGTCTGCTTTTCCGCCTATAACTCTTAAATTGTAAATATCTTCAAATAGACCTGCGCACGAGATGCGCAGATGGTAGATATTCTGTCATATATGACGTCATACAAAAGAACCCGCGTATTTGCGTTATTCACTCCATCCACAAGATGGCGCAGCTGTGTCAATTTACGACAGATTCCAGCATTAACTTTGTACGCTTACTTATAGCGCTTTGTCAAACACCCCCCCCCCCCCCCAAAAAAAAACAATGTATTTTCAACAACTTTATATAATACACCAATAATAACAGTAGGAGTATTAGCATGTACAACTTTCACTATTATTTTTATTTTTAGATGTTAGAAAGAGGTTAGTTGTTAGAACATGCATGAATTATAATTAAGAACAAAGTAACATTTTGAGTTACTCTAAAAGTCACAATAGGGAAAGGATGACATATGTACTCATATTATATTTTATATCAATAACAATTTACTTTTTTAAGATAAATACCATATCAAAATAAAGCAATCAATGACACTTCATTTGCAAGTAAAATAATGAATTATAAAACTTTGATTTGATTTTTTTTTAAGAATCTGTCTTAATATTTAAATCAAATACTGAAATTAAAAATTCTGAGTTATTAGCACATTTTTTTTTTTTTTTTTTTTTTTTTTTTTTTTTTTTTTTACAATACATATAAATTCTAAAAGATGAATAAGGTTTTGAAGAAAATATTTCAGTGAGCAACATAGTAAACAAAAACAAGATTTACATACTTTTGCAGGATAACAATTCCACAGTGTCAAGACGAAGGCGACTTAAAAAAAAATACACAAATGCTGCCTGCAGCTTTGGTAGAAGTAAAAAAATAAAATAAACAGTCAGTCTTCGTATTTGACAATCCAATCTAGCTAGCATAGATGAGATTTTTTACAATGGTAAAGGCATCCTAAATAAAATTGAAGATTAATTTATATTTTATATTGTTTATGACTGCGAGGACGAAGATCATAATTTTTTTTTACTTTGAGTAGATTTATTTAGAACTGTAGTGGAAGTTTTACTACCAGATGCTTGAGAATGCACAGAACTATGTGAATGCGAAGTTGTTTGTTGGCACTTCGAAGTGGTCTGAATTTGAGGAGAATCACAATTAGTAGTATGAGTAGGCATATGTCGTTTCACAGGAGAAGAAGATGCACTATCAACAGTCGTTTGATCATGTGTTGCACTTCTAGATGAATCAGAAGGATGAAGCAATGCTTCATTTCTTTTCTGGAGTTTCATGATTCTGTTAGTATGAATTAACACAGGTGATGCTTGATTATTATTGCAATCTTGAATTTGAATAAGTACAGGTGAAATTATTTTCTTTACCATATAAGGTCCTTGTACTTTTTTATTAAATACACTGGGAAATTTCACATAAACAATATCATCAACTTTGATATTAGCAAATTTTAATTTTTCCCTTGATTTTTGATACACTTTTTGTCTAGAAGACTCGTTATTTTTGTAAGCTTGGTAGTATACTTTTTCAATTACATCCATTAATTTGTGGATTTCATATGCAGTGTTAAGGATTTTCCAGGAAAAATGGGTTTTATAATTGGCATAAATATCATTCACCTCCCTTCCAAAATGAAGAAGATTTGGAGTAAATTTTGTAGCTGGATGAGGTGTAGCGTTGTATATGGACTGGTGAATTTTTAAAGCAGTTGGAACATCAAATCCTTGGGAAGCCATTGTATTGACAGATGAATTTATTTGAGTGTTACATCTCTCACTCAATCCATTAGCCTGTGGATGCGCTACTGTACTGTGCTCTAGCTTTATGCCAAGTTTTTTGTTGAAATAAGAAAACAAATCACTAGTGAACTGGGAACCATGATCTGTAAGAGATAACTCGGGTTTTCCATGAGTGGAAATGTAATTCAACAGAGCTTTAGTCACCGACTCAGCATGAATGCTATTCAAGGCATATAATTCAAGATGACGAGAAAAATGGTCGATTACAGTCATGACAAACTGGTGATTTCTCAAAGGACCAAGTAAATTCATCGAAACTTTTTGATTGGGAGCTGTAGGAATAGGTGCTGGAAGATATGGAGCAGTGTTTTTTTTTATGATTTTTATTTACTAAACAAATTTCACAAGAGTTGACATAATTAATTGTATCAGAAATTAGAGTTTTCCAAGTGAATCTTTTCTTTAAATTAACAATGGTTTTATGAATACCAGTATGAGTAATATGAGCAATTCTTAAAGCTTTAGCTCTGAGTGAAGATGGTAAAACAGCTCTATGTAATTCAATGTCTTCTGAAGAGAAGTGTCCATTATAACAAAGCAACTCATTACTTGGATTAATGTAATAGCCATTTAAACTTTTAGATTTTTTATTAGATTTAATATCTTCATACACTTTCTTAATTTGAGTATCTTTTTGTTGTTCAGAAAGGATGGTTTGATCAAAAATTTCTAACAATGGGTCTTCATTACTAACATTATTTATAGATGGAGGGTCACTTTGAAGATGGCAGTTATGATGTTTTTTACCAATTAATCCACATGGATACTGAGCAATTTCATTATGTAGGTCATTTTGATTATCAACAATAGGCAGTACTTCTTGTTCAAAAATGAGATCAGGGTTAGTATGGAGATCTTCAGTAGGAATATGAGGTGTCCTACTTAGAAAATCTGCTAACACATTATCTTTGCCTGGAACATGCTGAAATGTGTAAGAGTATTCGGATAGTTCTAACATCCAACGTGTAGTGATGTCAGCAGGAGATGTTGATTTTTTGTAATTATTGAGAGGCTTAGCATCAGACAAAAGAATGAAAGGTCTGCCGAAAATGTAATATTTAAAAGCCGTTATACCTTTATAAATGGCATAAAGTTCCAGTCTAATGGCTGGGTACTGTTTTTCAGATTGAGATAAAGTTTTGGAGTAATAAGAAATGGGGCGAAGTTCATCTTGAATTTTTTGCATAAGAACAGCTGAAATTGCTGTCTTTGAGGCATCTGTATTAACATAGAAGGTCTCATTCCAATTTGGAAGATTGAGCATGGGTTTATGGAAAAAAATTTCTTGCAATTTATTAAATGCATTTTCTTGTTCAGATTTCCAACAGAATTTATTTTTAGGTTTGGTGATTTCAATAAGAGGAGTAATTAATTTAGCAAAATGAGGTATGATTGACCTGTAAAATGAACATAAGCCAATAAAACTCTTTGTCTGCCTTTTAGTTTTTGGCTTTGGAAAAGAAGTAATTTTCAAAATATTGCTTGTAATTGGAAGAATTTTATGATCAGTGAGGTGGAAGCCTAAAAAGTTAATGCTAGTTTGCATAAAAGAACATTTTTCAGGTGAAAGTGTAATGTTGTTGGCAATTAGAGTATCCAAGAGTTTTGTGAGTTTTGCAACCATTTCTTCAAACGAATTAGCGCCAACAACTATGGCGTCTTGGTATGCGTAACAAGAGTCAATTTCGGATAATTGAATAACTGAATCAATTAACTGTTGAAAAGTACTTGCAGCCGTCTTCAAGCCAAAAACAAGACGAAGGTAGGTAAACATTCCCCATGGAGTGGTAAAACTGAGCTTATCTTGCATCTCTTTAGGAACCGCAATCTGCCAGTACGCAGAGGGTAAGTCCAGTGTACTGTAGTATTTAAATTTTGACAATTGTACTAATAGGTTTTGAATGCGAGGTAGAGGATATGAAGAAGGAATAATAATAGAATTTAATAATCGTAGATCTAAAGCCAAACGATATTTTTGAGGTTTTGACATGTCAGTTCTTTTCTTTTTAACTAACAGCATGGGGCAAGCCCAAGAAGAATTTGATCTTTCTATAATGCCAGCATTTAACATTTGATTAATCTGGTCAAGAGCTTCTTGCTCTAGTGCCTGTGGCACAGGAAAAGGTAGGGTTTTCACAGGATGAGAATTCATCATTGAAAATTGAGGATTCACTAGGTCTGTATGACCCAAAGTGTCTAAGGATTTAGAAAATGCTTGAGCTTTATTGCACAATAATTTTAGTAAACAGTCACTTTCATGTGGGGACAAGTGCTTTAAGTCAAAATCATCTGGTGACAGTTCTTGTATTCGTTTTCTTTTAATTTCCTCAGATGGTAAAATTAAATTACAATATTCATTTTCTGAATCTAAATCAAAGGAATATTTTTCAATATCATTCTCATCTACATTAATGCACTCACCAAGAATTGTATGTTTGTTTAAATGAACATCCACTTTGGATATATTCTGACATACAACTAAGAATAAATCTTTTTGAATTGAAGATTTAGAATGCAATGATTCATGCAAAATAAGAGCTTTACTTTTGAAAGCAGGCTTAAAAATAAAATATTCAGATGGGGAATTCAAGTATTTGACATGTAAATAAACAGAAGAATTGGGGGGAATCAATTCTCTATTTACAGTTTGTACCATGTTAGAACTCAATAATTTTTCATTACCATTTTTAAAATTGGTGCACTTTTTACCAACATAACTAATGTCATTGTCATCTTCAGATATGACATTTTTGTCATCAGAGGTAATTTTGGTATTGGTATTAGAAATATTATTTATAACATTAGGATAATCAAAGTTTGTATGAGTGGGAAAATAATTAGGAAACTGAGTAAAAACTTGAGCATGACCTTCTAAATTTCGAATATTGAGATTAGCATTCATAAAAGAATTATCATAATTCATAGCAGTATTACCAACACTATTCGTAAACAAACCATTATTTGGAAAACTGTAATTGCAAGGATAATTTTCATAATTATTTACCAAATGCAAATAATTATCACCAAAATTTCCATTCATATTATCAAAATAAGTACCATTATTTGTGTTAACTGACATAGAATTTTCATAAATAGGCACTTTATTGCTGTCAAAAGAATATGGCACTGTTATATTGTTATTATTATTATACTGAGAATTCAAATAAAAACTGGTAGGAGACTCTCTTTGAATGTTAAAAGGTATATGTTTATCTTTAATTAATATAGACTTAAAAGTTGGAGAGATGGTAATAGAATGCTTGTTTATAAACTCAAAACCAAGTATGGCTTCAAAATTAACATTCTTTATATCAGTAAGGTAAAAGACATGATGAAAAAAGAATTTGTCTATTTTGAATGCAATCTCGATACATCCTTTAAAGAAAACTTTAGAGTTTATAGTTGATACAGAAACATTTCTAGATAAATATTTATAATGGATTTTGGATTTAATGCTATTAAAGCATTCATGATCCAGCAAACTTAAAGTGGAGCCTGTATCAATGAGAGTTGATATCTCATTATGTTGAACATTCATAATTATACATGGAAGTGAATAAGTGTTATCAAAAGAGCTGCAAATTACATGTCGTTGTTGTACACAATCCTCAATTTGAGAAGAATACTTTGATGACAAAGAATTTTCAGAACAGCAGGGTCTGTTCATTTTTTGCACCATTGGTGATGTCTGTGTAACAGCGCTTGAAAAGGAAGTAGTTGAAGAAGAATTTTTGTCAATGTGACATTCGCTTGAATTGTCACAGGAGTGTACTGACCCTAACGAGTAAGATTGGGAGGGATGGTGGTCAGTTGGACCAATCTCCCTTACTTGTTTAAATGATAATTTTTATCATCATTTTTATTTTTAGAAAAAGAAGTAAAGTTTTTCTTTCTTTGAGAAGAATTCGAAGAAAAATGGGAGTCTTGAGTGTGATTGGCATTTTGCCTAGAAGAGTCAAGTAGATTTCTAAACTTGTAACATGACTCCATAAGATGATTAAAACGACCACAAAAGGCACATTGGATAACATTTTGTTTGCGAAAATACTCTGAAGAGTTTTTCTTGTGAGAAAACTTGTCAAACTTTGGCCGAAAGAAAGATCGTTTTTGATCTGGCTTATGCTGAATAAAGTTTGTTTTATTTCTAGAAGCCACGTTATGTCTAACTGGTGAGGGAGAGTAAGTTACACGCTTTTTTTTAACAACAGTTCTATGTCTAGGAGAATGTCCATTGTGAGATTCAGATGGCGAGAATGCTATTTGCGAATTTCTATAGACTCTGTCCTTTTTATGTCTGATAGGAGCTTGTTCAACAAAACTATCAGAAAATTTTGAACATTCACCATTATTTTCATTATTCAGAGAATAAACTTGGTCATAATGTTGATTAGATTTTTGAGTAGGTGGTGAATCATAGATGTCTTGTAAAAATTGTGCTCGTTCAAGAGCTAACTCAAATGTGGAAATGTTTTCTTCTAGAATTTTCCTTTTAATTTGCTTCGGTAAAGCTTGAATAAAATGAGTAAATTTCAAAGAATCTAGAGCAGCTGGATCTAACTTAGGATAAGCAAGTCGAAGCTGTTTAGCCAGACGATATGAAAAATTTTTAACTGACTCATTAAAATCCAATTTTAAATTTTGAAGAGACTTCCAAGTGTCAGATTTTTTACTTGGCAGAAAATAGTTAATAAATTCTTTGCGAATGGTTTGAAGGTTAGAATTTTTGAATTGAAATTGTGTTTCGAGAAAGAAATGTAATGCAGTACCCTGTAATTTTGACTTGAAAAGAGCAAAAAGTTCTTTTTCAGAGTAATTATATAATTCCTTCAAATCTGATAACTGGTCGAAGAAAAATTCGACTGTCTGAGGATTTCCATCGAATGGTTGAATACAAAGGTTTAAGTTTGCTTTTGGAGGCATGGTGATAAATTTCAAAACAATGTTGAACAAATTTCAAAACAATGTTGACCAAATTTCAAAACAAATCCGAATAAATTTTAAAATAATGTGGTGAAGTAAAAAAAATTAATCTCATATGAAGTCACCTTTTAAAATGTCAATTCAACAGAATAATGTAATAACTGTTCTCGAAATATCATCAAAACAAAATGGCATCAAAATCAATCATTTACTTATAAGTAAGATTTTTTTTTTTTAACTCATCTTTTTTTGTAAATAATATCATAAACAATCATTTTCCCTTAATAATAAACTGCAAATATTACAAGAAATTTTTCTCTTTTTTTTTTTAGAAAGATTGTATAAAAACTTTAAGGAAGCCACCTTTTCTAAATATCAAATATTTAAAAATAATACACTAAAACACATTTTCATATCAAAATATAACTTAATAACTGTCATGTCATAAAGGTTTCCAATGGTTCACGGTACCAGGAAAGATAGATGTGGTGTTTCGGAGATAGGAGGTGAAAGAATATCATTGTACAGTTATTTTGGATATTGAGATTCCAAATATAATCCAGGAATCATTTTTTTTTAGGCTTGATCGTATAGTGTACTATTAACATTTTGTTGCGGCCACAAAAGACCACATTGACATAACAGTCATTAATTAAGGAAAATCTGAATTTACTTATCATACATTCGTAAATTAAGAATAAAAAATAAAAGGTAAAAACATTACCTGCATTGACCCGAAAGAACAGAAGAATGATGGGGACATTTTCAGAAAGAAAAAAAATAAACAAATGAAAAATCTTCCTTGAAAATCTTTTATTTATGAAGCAATTATTTTTGTAGAACATAACGCAATTATCACAAAATACTTCTCTTATTCTTTTAGATGTACCTTTTTTTTATGATGGACACACACAAACTAAATTCTCACTAAGGAAATTAAAATAACTTTTCCTTTGGGGAGTATGGAGGCACAGGCTTTTAGATGAATTTTTAGCATCACAATTCTACGACTCGAAATGACAGCATAATTTGAATACGAACTTATGCAGCCGATTACACAATGTTAAAGAAATATTCTTGCTCTTTTAATATCTCTTACTGTAGATATGAGATCCGTTTACTATTTCTTTTTGTAGAAGGGGAAGAGGGCCATCCATTCTCTGCGTTCGTTGACAGAACACTTACGCAGGTGCGCGCGAACATAATTTCTTCGCAGAACGGCAAAAGGGGCAGCCATTCTGCATTGAAGTTACAACTCAACTGCTAGTGCTGAATGCGCGCGAGCTCTCCGAACAGAGTAAAGGTGGGGTTGCTATAATCCTTGAAACACGCCAACCTTGGCGGGACGAACATACAAACGCCCTGCGTTGGCATAAAATGCAATGCTAAGGTATATAAAACTGCTTTTAATTAAAGAAAAATTGATAGATTTCACTGAGATGAGATGCCAAATAATAGTAAAGAGTTAAGAATTTTGAAATTACGAATTAAACAGATTTAAATATTGTTGGTTAAGGGGTGGAGCTACCAAAGGATATGACTTCACAAATAGAAAGATATGGAATTTTCCAGATCATTCTTTTACCGGAAGTAAAGATTTCAAAACGATGCTTATGATTTTAAAATGAATGAAATGCTATGCCAGAAAAAAAAACTTACAGGGGAGAGTTGAAAAAAAGGAATTAAAATAATTTTGGAATGCGGATATTAAAATTAAATGAATACAAGATTAATAAAAATATTTTCTAAACGAAATTAAATAAAAAAATGGCAGTGGTTCTAAGTAACCACAACATATTACTCCGGCCTCCCCAAAAGAAAATATTGGTAAGATGGAGAAATTTAATAATTTTGACATTGAGCCAATATTTTCTAAACTATATACATATTCAACATGCATATAACTTCAAACAATGAGAAACAAAATAAAAATAATATTGGGTTACATTCTTCTGAGAAAAGTACACAAAGTCTTTTAAAATAAAGTTGCTAAAAGTTCATTCACTGATATGTGAAATAGCAAATACAACACTGTAAAGTAAGATCAGTATATATTAACCCTCCGTCTACCAGACGGGTCCATTGGACCCGACAGGTACATACAAAATATTCATTCAAACCAGAAATTTCTTTAAAATAAACTAAGTATATAAACCAGACAAAAATAAGGTAAATAAATAAGTTAAATAGTTTTAAATAAAAATTCTGGTGTAGAACGTTTTATTAAAACTTGAATAAAATTCCCGGTAGATCTAGGGTTAAAAGAGTGGGTAAAAATTGAAATAATGTGCACATAGACAAATAATATTGTATGATATAAGTTGACATTCATATTAATAATGACTTTGCATCCATCTATATAGTACAATATATGAGTAATAAAACCTTTCTATTTTTGAAAAAAAAATATAGCAATAATTCAAAGTAGTACCTTTAAATCACAACTCCATTTCAAGTCACAGTCGATGAACTACATTGCATTTTTTTTAAATCAGTTTTTCAATAAATTACTCATCTGAGAATTTTCCATAACAAAAAAATCAAAATGTAAATAAATAGTCAAGAGAGAATATTTACACTCTCATTAAAATATATATATAAATATAGTACTTTTTAATTAATCAACTTTTCTTAGCTGAATCACTAATATCGTGTTATTCTACAACCACAGTAATAATACTTTCGAAGAAAAATAAATGCGAGGAGAGGATTTTTAAGCTCTCATAAATGTAGTACCACATAACTTTAATAACATTTGTCTTACAAAAAATTATCACACAAAATATTTATACTAAATATTCTCAAATGCTTATTGAATTATGTTTAATTCAAACATCTGTAAGAATAAATATGTGATTATTTTTTTTAATGTAAAATACATAAGTATTTTTGTTTGTAAAGACTTAAAATAATCTTTGGAAATATAAACATGTTACAACATTTTTTCATGTAAAATATATAAGTATTTTTTATGTAAAGACTCAAAATAATCTTTGGAGAGTACCTTTGGATCCAAAGTACAAAATTTTCATGTACACAAATATTTTTTAAATTTGTGAATTTTCAAACACCCAAAGCGATATAAGTAAGCGTCCTATCTTAAATGGGAGAGGTATCCGCAAGATTAAAGGCGAGGTCACGTCAATCAAGGTCATACGCCACCTAGCGGACGGAGTGAACTACAAGAGGATTATTAACTTCTTTCCCCTTTATGGATGATCTATAAGTTCGATATCTATGAAATAACTATGCGCACGCGCAGCCGTGATTTTATTCGTTTGTCGTCTGCAGTACTTAATTATTGGAAGTATAGATATAATTCGATTTATTTAATTTATTAATTGAAGTTAGTTATTTAAACAAAATGAGTTCTTTTAAGAACTTATATTATTTGGGAAAATGCCACGACGGCGTTTTAATTATTGCAGTTTTCAAAACTGCAAAAATAACTCTCTATATTAGAGAACTCAGTTTTTTTCGCTTCTCAAAAGAGAAAAACAGGTTAGTTTTGTGTTTTATTATAATTTATAAAAAAGTTAAAATATTATTTAATGTATATTATTAAATGTCAGTGATTTTAATACGTTCTATTTGAATTATGTTTTTGTAGTTCAATGAACAAGGACATATAAAAATTAGTTAATGTATGTTAAGATAGAATTTTACAGCAGCGTTTTTAATTCAATTCCTGATAAGATAAAGTTATAAAAATTACATAAACATGTGTATTTCCAATGAGAATTAAACGTTTCATTACGCTTAGAGTTTAAGCATAAATTATTTCATTAATTTTAAGGCATATTTTTTATTTACCGGGCGCAGGCGATAATTTGCCAAATATTCTCTTGATCGAATTGTATTTATAATATTTAAAATAGAAGCATTTCATTCATTCCATTTAAAACTCATTTAATTTTACATTAGGATCCACTTTAATTAAAAATGCAAGCAGTAATTCTTGTACTATTAAACCAGCAATAATTGATTATTTATAGTTTTAAATATTTTGAGAATTTTAGACAAAAAATTCCTAAAATCGACAAATTACTTTTTTTTTTAAATTTAGAAATATGTCGGTCATTGTGTCATATCCGGGAAAAATAGTTTTCATGGGATACCTGCACTTCGCACAGGTGAATAACATTGCAGAAAGCATTCAAAGTATAGAAGAAACTTCAAAAATTGGAATAAAATATAAAATTTTTACAAATAGTACGTGGTATGCTCAATTAAACATTTATTTATCTTACACCGGTTCTTCGCAGGGGTAAAATGGTAAAATGGATAACTTTCCGTAATCGGGCCGATAGCCATGATTGGCGTCAAATGAGAAAACAGTATACAATTGTGACTGTATAAAAGTTAAATAATGGTTAGAAAATGAAAGTAACTTTTATCGAAATAACCCAATTGCGGAACATTCTCCAAATTTGAAAAAGGCTTATGAAACACACAACAATCGCCAATAACTGAAAACTATAGACTAATAATAAGGTCGACGTAGCAGTTGTTGGTCGGTAGCCAATAATTTCAAATTTCCCTTTTAATTTTGTCCTGTTTCATTTTTTTTTTTTTTTTTTTTTTTCAATCTGGCTTTTGCAAAAGAGTCGGAATAAGTAGCAGAAAAAAAGGGCTGCGGACGACGGAGATGGGCCAATTGAGCGTATTAAAATCACTGACATTTAATAATATATATTAAATAATATTTTAACTTTTTTATAAAAAAAATTATAGGGCTGAAAATCACGTTTAAGATGCTTAAAGGTTTTAAATATTTCTCTTTTGCAATTTCCCAAACAGCTGGTATAGTTTAGAAATCGTAGTTTGTTACATAACTTACTCAATTGTTGTACTTGCATGTACAGTTGTAACAACCATAAAGAATGTTTAAGGATTTTTCAGCTACGTTTAGATAAGGTAAAATTAATTTCCTAATTTATAATCAAGTTGTAAAAATACTAAAATGTTGTATTGTTACTAGAAACACATCCATGTACATAATTTTTATTTTTCTAGCATATCTGGGAGGGAAAAATCGATTAAATCTTTTTATCTTTTCATATATATCAACAGGGTTAGATTAAATAAACAGTGTAAAAAAGTACTTTTATGTTAGCCGGCCGCAGCTCACAAACCGTCAAATATTTTCCACATCACCAGCGTTTATGTTGCATTCATTTCATTCAAAATATAAAATCATCATTTTAAAAATATACTCGTCATTTGAAAAACATAACTTCATTTAAAATACATACATACTGGTATATTACATCAATTTAAACACATGCTTTTCGCTCATTATATTTAAAATACATTTTTTTTCTAATAAATAATAACATAAACCCAAGGTGGGCAAGTTTCTTCCAATGTGGAAAAAAACCGGGAAAAAACCATGGAATTAAAAGTTACGCCTATAACTTTTATTAACAAAAATGGTTTTCTTTTAGCCTGAATAGCTTGCATAAAATTCAGGTCTATTTGAAGATATTTACAGTTTAAGAGTTATAGGCGGAAAAGCAGACAAAGCCATTTTAGAGAATACCTGTTAAAATTTTAATCGAGAATTTCAAATATTTACTCACTCATGGAAGATTAACCTTGTTTACCAGATTTATTGCAAAATATTTTTGTTACAGCTTGTTTTGATAAAAATATATGTATTTAAAAAATAGTTGCAATGTCAGTTTAGTTTCGGGGCAAAAGGCAATACTGTTTACGTAGCATTAGTGCTTTTTCTCCCGAAATTAAAATGACATTGCGATTTTTTTTAATACACATATTTTTATCAAAACAAACTGTAACAAAAATATTTTGCAATAAATCTGGTAAATAAGGTTCATCTTCCATGAGTGAGTAAATATTTGAAATTCATGATTAAAATTTTAACAGGTATTCTCTAAAATAGCTTTGTCTGCTTTTCCGCCTATAACTCTTAAATTGTAAATATCTTCAAATAGACCTGCGCACGAGATGCGCAGATGGTAGATATTCTGTCATATATGACGTCATACAAAAGAACCCGCGTATTTGCGTTATTCACTCCATCCACAAGATGGCGCAGCTGTGTCAATTTACGACAGATTCCAGCATTAACTTTGTACGCTTACTTATAGCGCTTTGTCAAACACCCCCCCCCCCCAAAAAAAAAACAATGTATTTTCAACAACTTTATATAATACACCAATAATAACAGTAGGAGTATTAGCATGTACAACTTTCACTATTATTTTTATTTTTAGATGTTAGAAAGAGGTTAGTTGTTAGAACATGCATGAATTATAATTAAGAACAAAGTAACATTTTGAGTTACTCTAAAAGTCACAATAGGGAAAGGATGACATATGTACTCATATTATATTTTATATCAATAACAATTTACTTTTTTAAGATAAATACCATATCAAAATAAAGCAATCAATGACACTTCATTTGCAAGTAAAATAATGAATTATAAAACTTTGATTTGATTTTTTTTAAGAATCTGTCTTAATATTTAAATCAAATACTGAAATTAAAAATTCTGAGTTATTAGCACATTTTTTTTTTTTTTTTTTTTTTTTTTTTTTTTTTTACAATACATATAAATTCTAAAAGATGAATAAGGTTTTGAAGAAAATATTTCAGTGAGCAACATAGTAAACAAAAACAAGATTTACATACTTTTGCAGGATAACAATTCCACAGTGTCAAGACGAAGGCGACTTAAAAAAAAATACACAAATGCTGCCTGCAGCTTTGGTAGAAGTAAAAAAATAAAATAAACAGTCAGTCTTCGTATTTGACAATCCAATCTAGCTAGCATAGATGAGATTTTTTACAATGGTAAAGGCATCCTAAATAAAATTGAAGATTAATTTATATTTTATATTGTTTATGACTGCGAGGACGAAGATCATAATTTTTTTTTACTTTGAGTAGATTTATTTAGAACTGTAGTGGAAGTTTTACTACCAGATGCTTGAGAATGCACAGAACTATGTGAATGCGAAGTTGTTTGTTGGCACTTCGAAGTGGTCTGAATTTGAGGAGAATCACAATTAGTAGTATGAGTAGGCATATGTCGTTTCACAGGAGAAGAAGATGCACTATCAACAGTCGTTTGATCATGTGTTGCACTTCTAGATGAATCAGAAGGATGAAGCAATGCTTCATTTCTTTTCTGGAGTTTCATGATTCTGTTAGTATGAATTAACACAGGTGATGCTTGATTATTATTGCAATCTTGAATTTGAATAAGTACAGGTGAAATTATTTTCTTTACCATATAAGGTCCTTGTACTTTTTTATTAAATACACTGGGAAATTTCACATAAACAATATCATCAACTTTGATATTAGCAAATTTTAATTTTTCCCTTGATTTTTGATACACTTTTTGTCTAGAAGACTCGTTATTTTTGTAAGCTTGGTAGTATACTTTTTCAATTACATCCATTAATTTGTGGATTTCATATGCAGTGTTAAGGATTTTCCAGGAAAAATGGGTTTTATAATTGGCATAAATATCATTCACCTCCCTTCCAAAATGAAGAAGATTTGGAGTAAATTTTGTAGCTGGATGAGGTGTAGCGTTGTATATGGACTGGTGAATTTTTAAAGCAGTTGGAACATCAAATCCTTGGGAAGCCATTGTATTGACAGATGACTTTATTTGAGTGTTACATCTCTCACTCAATCCATTAGCCTGTGGATGCGCTACTGTACTGTGCTCTAGCTTTATGCCAAGTTTTTTGTTGAAATAAGAAAACAAATCACTAGTGAACTGGGAACCATGATCTGTAAGAGATAACTCGGGTTTTCCATGAGTGGAAATGTAATTCAACAGAGCTTTAGTCACCGACTCAGCATGAATGCTATTCAAGGCATATAATTCAAGATGACGAGAAAAATGGTCGATTACAGTCATGACAAACTGGTGATTTCTCAAAGGACCAAGTAAATTCATCGAAACTTTTTGATTGGGAGCTGTAGGAATAGGTGCTGGAAGATATGGAGCAGTGTTTTTTTTTATGATTTTTATTTACTAAACAAATTTCACAAGAGTTGACATAATTAATTGTATCAGAAATTAGAGTTTTCCAAGTGAATCTTTTCTTTAAATTAACAATGGTTTTATGAATACCAGTATGAGTAATATGAGCAATTCTTAAAGCTTTAGCTCTGAGTGAAGATGGTAAAACAGCTCTATGTAATTCAATGTCTTCTGAAGAGAAGTGTCCATTATAACAAAGCAACTCATTACTTGGATTAATGTAATAGCCATTTAAACTTTTAGATTTTTTATTAGATTTAATATCTTCATAAACTTTCTTAATTTGAGTATCTTTTTGTTGTTCAGAAAGGATGGTTTGATCAAAAATTTCTAACAATGGGTCTTCATTACTAACATTATTTATAGATGGAGGGTCACTTTGAAGATGGCAGTTATGATGTTTTTTACCAATTAATCCACATGGATACTGAGCAATTTCATTATGTAGGTCATTTTGATTATCAACAATAGGCAGTACTTCTTGTTCAAAAATGAGATCAGGGTTAGTATGGAGATCTTCAGTAGGAATATGAGGTGTCCTACTTAGAAAATCTGCTAACACATTATCTTTGCCTGGAACATGCTGAAATGTGTAAGAGTATTCGGATAGTTCTAACATCCAACGTGTAGTGATGTCAGCAGGAGATGTTGATTTTTTGTAATTATTGAGAGGCTTAGCATCAGACAAAAGAATGAAAGGTCTGCCGAAAATGTAATATTTAAAAGCCGTTATACCTTTATAAATGGCATAAAGTTCCAGTCTAATGGCTGGGTACTGTTTTTCAGATTGAGATAAAGTTTTGGAGTAATAAGAAATGGGGCGAAGTTCATCTTGAATTTTTTGCATAAGAACAGCTGAAATTGCTGTCTTTGAGGCATCTGTATTAACATAGAAGGTCTCATTCCAATTTGGAAGATTGAGCATGGGTTTATGGAAAAAAATTTCTTGCAATTTATTAAATGCATTTTCTTGTTCAGATTTCCAACAGAATTTATTTTTAGGTTTGGTGATTTCAATAAGAGGAGTAATTAATTTAGCAAAATGAGGTATGATTGACCTGTAAAATGAACATAAGCCAATAAAACTCTTTGTCTGCCTTTTAGTTTTTGGCTTTGGAAAAGAAGTAATTTTCAAAATATTGCTTGTAATTGGAAGAATTTTATGATCAGTGAGGTGGAAGCCTAAAAAGTTAATGCTAGTTTGCATAAAAGAACATTTTTCAGGTGAAAGTGTAATGTTGTTGGCAATTAGAGTATCCAAGAGTTTTGTGAGTTTTGCAACCATTTCTTCAAACGAATTAGCGCCAACAACTATGGCGTCTTGGTATGCGTAACAAGAGTCAATTTCGGATAATTGAATAACTGAATCAATTAACTGTTGAAAAGTACTTGCAGCCGTCTTCAAGCCAAAAACAAGACGAAGGTAGGTAAACATTCCCCATGGAGTGGTAAAACTGAGCTTATCTTGCATCTCTTTAGGAACCGCAATCTGCCAGTACGCAGAGGGTAAGTCCAGTGTACTGTAGTATTTAAATTTTGACAATTGTACTAATAGGTTTTGAATGCGAGGTAGAGGATATGAAGAAGGAATAATAATAGAATTTAATAATCGTAGATCTAAAGCCAAACGATATTTTTGAGGTTTTGACATGTCAGTTCTTTTCTTTTTAACTAACAGCATGGGGCAAGCCCAAGAAGAATTTGATCTTTCTATAATGCCAGCATTTAACATTTGATTAATCTGGTCAAGAGCTTCTTGCTCTAGTGCCTGTGGCACAGGAAAAGGTAGGGTTTTCACAGGATGAGAATTCATCATTGAAAATTGAGGATTCACTAGGTCTGTATGACCCAAAGTGTCTAAGGATTTAGAAAATGCTTGAGCTTTATTGCACAATAATTTTAGTAAACAGTCACTTTCATGTGGGGACAAGTGCTTTAAGTCAAAATCATCTGGTGACAGTTCTTGTATTCGTTTTCTTTTAATTTCCTCAGATGGTAAAATTAAATTACAATATTCATTTTCTGAATCTAAATCAAAGGAATATTTTTCAATATCATTCTCATCTACATTAATGCACTCACCAAGAATTGTATGTTTGTTTAAATGAACATCCACTTTGGATATATTCTGACATACAACTAAGAATAAATCTTTTTGAATTGAAGATTTAGAATGCAATGATTCATGCAAAATAAGAGCTTTACTTTTGAAAGCAGGCTTAAAAATAAAATATTCAGATGGGGAATTCAAGTATTTGACATGTAAATAAACAGAAGAATTGGGGGGAATCAATTCTCTATTTACAGTTTGTACCATGTTAGAACTCAATAATTTTTCATTACCATTTTTAAAATTGGTGCACTTTTTACCAACATAACTAATGTCATTGTCATCTTCAGATATGACATTTTTGTCATCAGAGGTAATTTTGGTATTGGTATTAGAAATATTATTTATAACATTAGGATAATCAAAGTTTGTATGAGTGGGAAAATAATTAGGAAACTGAGTAAAAACTTGAGCATGACCTTCTAAATTTCGAATATTGAGATTAGCATTCATAAAAGAATTATCATAATTCATAGCAGTATTACCAACACTATTCGTAAACAAACCATTATTTGGAAAACTGTAATTGCAAGGATAATTTTCATAATTATTTACCAAATGCAAATAATTATCACCAAAATTTCCATTCATATTATCAAAATAAGTACCATTATTTGTGTTAACTGACATAGAATTTTCATAAATAGGCACTTTATTGCTGTCAAAAGAATATGGCACTGTTATATTGTTATTATTATTATACTGAGAATTCAAATAAAAACTGGTAGGAGACTCTCTTTGAATGTTAAAAGGTATATGTTTATCTTTAATTAATATAGACTTAAAAGTTGGAGAGATGGTAATAGAATGCTTGTTTATAAACTCAAAACCAAGTATGGCTTCAAAATTAACATTCTTTATATCAGTAAGGTAAAAGACATGATGAAAAAAGAATTTGTCTATTTTGAATGCAATCTCGATACATCCTTTAAAGAAAACTTTAGAGTTTATAGTTGATACAGAAACATTTCTAGATAAATATTTATAATGGATTTTGGATTTAATGCTATTAAAGCATTCATGATCCAGCAAACTTAAAGTGGAGCCTGTATCAATGAGAGTTGATATCTCATTATGTTGAACATTCATAATTATACATGGAAGTGAATAAGTGTTATCAAAAGAGCTGCAAATTACATGTCGTTGTTGTACACAATCCTCAATTTGAGAAGAATACTTTGATGACAAAGAATTTTCAGAACAGCAGGGTCTGTTCATTTTTTGCACCATTGGTGATGTCTGTGTAACAGCGCTTGAAAAGGAAGTAGTTGAAGAAGAATTTTTGTCAATGTGACATTCGCTTGAATTGTCACAGGAGTGTACTGACCCTAACGAGTAAGATTGGGAGGGATGGTGGTCAGTTGGACCAATCTCCCTTACTTGTTTAAATGATAATTTTTATCATCATTTTTATTTTTAGAAAAAGAAGTAAAGTTTTTCTTTCTTTGAGAAGAATTCGAAGAAAAATGGGAGTCTTGAGTGTGATTGGCATTTTGCCTAGAAGAGTCAAGTAGATTTCTAAACTTGTAACATGACTCCATAAGATGATTAAAACGACCACAAAAGGCACATTGGATAACATTTTGTTTGCGAAAATACTCTGAAGAGTTTTTCTTGTGAGAAAACTTGTCAAACTTTGGCCGAAAGAAAGATCGTTTTTGATCTGGCTTATGCTGAATAAAGTTTGTTTTATTTCTAGAAGCCACGTTATGTCTAACTGGTGAGGGAGAGTAAGTTACACGCTTTTTTTTAACAACAGTTCTATGTCTAGGAGAATGTCCATTGTGAGATTCAGATGGCGAGAATGCTATTTGCGAATTTCTATAGACTCTGTCCTTTTTATGTCTGATAGGAGCTTGTTCAACAAAACTATCAGAAAATTTTGAACATTCACCATTATTTTCATTATTCAGAGAATAAACTTGGTCATAATGTTGATTAGATTTTTGAGTAGGTGGTGAATCATAGATGTCTTGTAAAAATTGTGCTCGTTCAAGAGCTAACTCAAATGTGGAAATGTTTTCTTCTAGAATTTTCCTTTTAATTTGCTTAGGTAAAGCTTGAATAAAATGAGTAAATTTCAAAGAATCTAGAGCAGCTGGATCTAACTTAGGATAAGCAAGTCGAAGCTGTTTAGCCAGACGATATGAAAAATTTTTAACTGACTCATTAAAATCCAATTTTAAATTTTGAAGAGACTTCCAAGTGTCAGATTTTTTACTTGGCAGAAAATAGTTAATAAATTCTTTGCGAATGGTTTGAAGGTTAGAATTTTTGAATTGAAATTGTGTTTCGAGAAAGAAATGTAATGCAGTACCCTGTAATTTTGACTTGAAAAGAGCAAAAAGTTCTTTTTCAGAGTAATTATATAATTCCTTCAAATCTGATAACTGGTCGAAGAAAAATTCGACTGTCTGAGGATTTCCATCGAATGGTTGAATACAAAGGTTTAAGTTTGCTTTTGGAGGCATGGTGATAAATTTCAAAACAATGTTGAACAAATTTCAAAACAATGTTGACCAAATTTCAAAACAAATCCGAATAAATTTTAAAATAATGTGGTGAAGTAAAAAAAATTAATCTCATATGAAGTCACCTTTTAAAATGTCAATTCAACAGAATAATGTAATAACTGTTCTCGAAATATCATCAAAACAAAATGGCATCAAAATCAATCATTTACTTATAAGTAAGATTTTTTTTTTTTTAACTCATCTTTTTTTGTAAATAATATCATAAACAATCATTTTCCCTTAATAATAAACTGCAAATATTACAAGAAATTTTTCTCTTTTTTTTTTTAGAAAGATTGTATAAAAACTTTAAGGAAGCCACCTTTTCTAAATATCAAATATTTAAAAATAATACACTAAAACACATTTTCATATCAAAATATAACTTAATAACTGTCATGTCATAAAGGTTTCCAATGGTTCACGGTACCAGGAAAGATAGATGTGGTGTTTCGGAGATAGGAGGTGAAAGAATATCATTGTACAGTTATTTTGGATATTGAGATTCCAAATATAATCCAGGAATCATTTTTTTTTAGGCTTGATCGTATAGTGTACTATTAACATTTTGTTGCGGCCACAAAAGACCACATTGACATAACAGTCATTAATTAAGGAAAATCTGAATTTACTTATCATACATTCGTAAATTAAGAATAAAAAATAAAAGGTAAAAACATTACCTGCATTGACCCGAAAGAACAGAAGAATGATGGGGACATTTTCAGAAAGAAAAAAAATAAACAAATGAAAAATCTTCCTTGAAAATCTTTTATTTATGAAGCAATTATTTTTGTAGAACATAACGCAATTATCACAAAATACTTCTCTTATTCTTTTAGATGTACCTTTTTTTTTATGATGGACACACACAAACTAAATTCTCACTAAGGAAATTAAAATAACTTTTCCTTTGGGGAGTATGGAGGCACAGGCTTTTAGATGAATTTTTAGCATCACAATTCTACGACTCGAAATGACAGCATAATTTGAATACGAACTTATGCAGCCGATTACACAATGTTAAAGAAATATTCTTGCTCTTTTAATATCTCTTACTGTAGATATGAGATCCGTTTACTATTTCTTTTTGTAGAAGGGGAAGAGGGCCATCCATTCTCTGCGTTCGTTGACAGAACACTTACGCAGGTGCGCGCGAACATAATTTCTTCGCAGAACGGCAAAAGGGGCAGCCATTCTGCATTGAAGTTACAACTCAACTGCTAGTGCTGAATGCGCGCGAGCTCTCCGAACAGAGTAAAGGTGGGGTTGCTATAATCCTTGAAACACGCCAACCTTGGCGGGACGAACATACAAACGCCCTGCGTTGGCATAAAATGCAATGCTAAGGTATATAAAACTGCTTTTAATTAAAGAAAAATTGATAGATTTCACTGAGATGAGATGCCAAATAATAGTAAAGAGTTAAGAATTTTGAAATTACGAATTAAACAGATTTAAATATTGTTGGTTAAGGGGTGGAGCTACCAAAGGATATGACTTCACAAATAGAAAGATATGGAATTTTCCAGATAATTCTTTTACCGGAAGTAAAGATTTCAAAACGATGCTTATGATTTTAAAATGAATGAAATGCTATGCCAGAAAGAAAAACTTACAGGGGAGAGTTGAAAAAAAGGAATTAAAATAATTTTGGAATGCGGATATTAAAATTAAATGAATACAAGATTAATAAAAATATTTTCTAAATGAAATTAAATAAAAAAATGGCAGTGGTTCTAAGTAACCACAACATATTACTCCGGCCTCCCCAAAAGAAAATATTGGTAAGATGGAGAAATTTAATAATTTTGACATTGAGCCAATATTTTCTAAACTATATACATATTCAACATGCATATAACTTCAAACAATGAGAAACAAAATAAAAATAATATTGGGTTACATTCTTCTGACAAAAGTACACAAAGTCTTTTAAAATAAAGTTGCTAAAAGTTCATTCACTGATATGTGAAATAGCAAATACAACACTGTAAAGTAAGATCAGTATATATTAACCCTCCGTCTACCAGACGGGTCCATTGGACCCGACAGGTACATACAAAATATTCATTCAAACCAGAAATTTCTTTAAAATAAACTAAGTATATAAACCAGACAAAAATAAGGTAAATAAATAAGTTAAATAGTTTTAAATAAAAATTCTGGTGTAGAACGTTTTATTAAAACTTGAATAAAATTCCCGGTAGATCTAGGGTTAAAAGAGTGGGTAAAAATTGAAATAATGTGCACATAGACAAATAATATTGTATGATATAAGTTGACATTCATATTAATAATGACTTTGCATCCATCTATATAGTACAATATATGAGTAATAAAACCTTTCTATTTTTGAAAAAAAAATATAGCAATAATTCAAAGTAGTACCTTTAAATCACAACTCTATTTCAAGTCACAGTCGATGAACTACATTGCATTTTTTTTTAATCAGTTTTTCAATAAATTACTCATCTGAGAATTTTCCATAACAAAAAAATCAAAATGTAAATAAATAGTCAAGAGAGAATATTTACACTCTCATTAAAATATATATATATAAATATAGTACTTTTTAATTAATCAACTTTTCTTAGCTGAATCACTAATATCGTGTTATTCTACAACCACAGTAATAATACTTTCGAAGAAAAATAAATGCGAGGAGAGGATTTTTAAGCTCTCATAAATGTAGTACCACATAACTTTAATAACATTTGTCTTACAAAAAATTATCACACAAAATATTTATACTAAATATTCTCAAATGCTTATTGAATTATGTTTAATTCAAACATCTGTAAGAATAAATATGTGATTATTTTTTTTAATGTAAAATACATAAGTATTTTTGTTTGTAAAGACTTAAAATAATCTTTGGAAATATAAACATGTTACAACATTTTTTCATGTAAAATACATAAGTATTTTTTATGTAAAGACTCAAAATAATCTTTGGAGAGTACCTTTGGATCCAAAGTACAAAATTTTCATGTACACAAATATTTTTTAAATTTGTGAATTTTCAAACACCCAAAGCGATATAAGTAAGCGTCCTATCTTAAATGGGAGAGGTATCCGCAAGATTAAAGGCGAGGTCACGTCAATCAAGGTCATACGCCACCTAGCGGACGGAGTGAACTACAAGAGGATTATTAACTTCTTTCCCCTTTATGGATGATCTATAAGTTCGATATCTATGAAATAACTATGCGCACGCGCAGCCGTGATTTTATTCGTTTGTCGTCTGCAGTACTTAATTATTGGAAGTATAGATATAATTCGATTTATTTAATTTATTAATTGAAGTTAGTTATTTAAACAAAATGAGTTCTTTTAAGAACTTATATTATTTGGGAAAATGCCACGACGGCGTTTTAATTATTGCAGTTTTCAAAACTGCAAAAATAACTCTCTATATTAGAGAACTCAGTTTTTTTCGCTTCTCAAAAGAGAAAAACAGGTTAGTTTTGTGTTTTATTATAATTTATAAAAAAGTTAAAATATTATTTAATGTATATTATTAAATGTCAGTGATTTTAATACGTTCTATTTGAATTATGTTTTTGTAGTTCAATGAACAAGGACATATAAAAATTAGTTAATGTATGTTAAGATAGAATTTTACAGCAGCGTTTTTAATTCAATTCCTGATAAGATAAAGTTATAAAAATTACATAAACATGTGTATTTCCAATGAGAATTAAACGTTTCATTACGCTTAGAGTTTAAGCATAAATTATTTCATTAATTTTAAGGCATATTTTTTATTTACCGGGAGCAGGCGATAATTTGCCAAATATTCTCTTGATCGAATTGTATTTATAATATTTAAAATAGAAGCATTTCATTCATTCCATTTAAAACTCATTTAATTTTACATTAGGATCCACTTTAATTAAAAATGCAAGCAGTAATTCTTGTACTATTAAACCAGCAATAATTGATTATTTATAGTTTTAAATATTTTGAGAATTTTAGACAAAAAATTCCTAAAATCGACAAATTACTTTTTTTTTTAAATTTAGAAATATGTCGGTCATTGTGTCATATCCGGGAAAAATAGTTTTCATGGGATACCTGCACTTCGCACAGGTGAATAACATTGCAGAAAGCATTCAAAGTATAGAAGAAACTTCAAAAATTGGAATAAAATATAAAATTTTTACAAATAGTACGTGGTATGCTCAATTAAACATTTATTTATCTTACACCGGTTCTTCGCAGGGGTAAAATGGTAAAATGGATAACTTTCCGTAATCGGGCCGATAGCCATGATTGGCGTCAAATGAGAAAACAGTATACAATTGTGACTATATAAAAGTTAAATAATGGTTAGAAAATGAAAGTAACTTTTATCGAAATAACCCAATTGCGGAACATTCTCCAAATTTGAAAAAGGCTTATGAAACACACAACAATCGCCAATAACTGAAAACTATAGACTAATAATAAGGTCGACGTAGCAGTTGTTGGTCGGTAGCCAATAATTTCAAATTTCCCTTTTAATTTTGTCCTGTTTCAATTTTTTTTTTTTTTTTTCAATCTGGCTTTTGCAAAAGAGTCGGAATAAGTAGCAGAAAAAAAGGGCTGCGGACGACGGAGATGGGCCAATTGAGCGTATTAAAATCACTGACATTTAATAATATATATTAAATAATATTTTAACTTTTTTATAAAAAAAATTATAGGGCTGAAAATCACGTTTAAGATGCTTAAAGGTTTTAAATATTTCTCTTTTGCAATTTCCCAAACAGCTGGTATAGTTTAGAAATCGTAGTTTGTTACATAACTTACTCAATTGTTGTACTTGCATGTACAGTTGTAACAACCATAAAGAATGTTTAAGGATTTTTCAGCTACGTTTAGATAAGGTAAAATTAATTTCCTAATTTATAATCAAGTTGTAAAAATACTAAAATGTTGTATTGTTACTAGAAACACATCCATGTACATAATTTTTATTTTTCTAGCATATCTGGGAGGGAAAAATCGATTAAATCTTTTTATCTTTTCATATATATCAACAGGGTTAGATTAAATAAACAGTGTAAAAAAGTACTTTTATGTTAGCCGGCCGCAGCTCACAAACCGTCAAATATTTTCCACATCACCAGCGTTTATGTTGCATTCATTTCATTCAAAATATAAAATCATCATTTTAAAAACATACTCGTCATTTGAAAAACATAACTTCATTTAAAATACATACATACTGGTATATTACATCAATTTAAACACATGCTTTTCGCTCATTATATTTAAAATACATTTTTTTTCTAATAAATAATAACATAAACCCAAGGTGGGCAAGTTTCTTCCAATGTGGAAAAAAACCGGGAAAAAACCATGGAATTAAAAGTTACGCCTATAACTTTTATTAACAAAAATGGTTTTCTTTTAGCCTGAATAGCTTGCATAAAATTCAGGTCTATTTGAAGATATTTACAGTTTAAGAGTTATAGGCGGAAAAGCAGACAAAGCCATTTTAGAGAATACCTGTTAAAATTTTAATCGAGAATTTCAAATATTTACTCACTCATGGAAGATTAACCTTGTTTACCAGATTTATTGCAAAATATTTTTGTTACAGCTTGTTTTGATAAAAATATATGTATTTAAAAAATAGTTGCAATGTCAGTTTAGTTTCGGGGCAAAAGGCAATACTGTTTACGTAGCATTAGTGCTTTTTCTCCCGAAATTAAAATGACATTGCGATTTTTTTTAATACACATATTTTTATCAAAACAAACTGTAACAAAAATATTTTGCAATAAATCTGGTAAATAAGGTTCATCTTCCATGAGTGAGTAAATATTTGAAATTCATGATTAAAATTTTAACAGGTATTCTCTAAAATAGCTTTGTCTGCTTTTCCGCCTATAACTCTTAAATTGTAAATATCTTCAAATAGACCTGCGCACGAGATGCGCAGATGGTAGATATTCTGTCATATATGACGTCATACAAAAGAACCCGCGTATTTGCGTTATTCACTCCATCCACAAGATGGCGCAGCTGTGTCAATTTACGACAGATTCCAGCATTAACTTTGTACGCTTACTTATAGCGCTTTGTCAAACACCCCCCCCCCCCAAAAAAAAACAATGTATTTTCAACAACTTTATATAATACACCAATAATAACAGTAGGAGTATTAGCATGTACAACTTTCACTATTATTTTTATTTTTAGATGTTAGAAAGAGGTTAGTTGTTAGAACATGCATGAATTATAATTAAGAACAAAGTAACATTTTGAGTTACTCTAAAAGTCACAATAGGGAAAGGATGACATATGTACTCATATTATATTTTATATCAATAACAATTTACTTTTTTAAGATAAATACCATATCAAAATAAAGCAATCAATGACACTTCATTTGCAAGTAAAATAATGAATTATAAAACTTTGATTTGATTTTTTTTAAGAATCTGTCTTAATATTTAAATCAAATACTGAAATTAAAAATTCTGAGTTATTAGCACATTTTTTTTTTTTTTTTTTTTTTTTTTTTACAATACATATAAATTCTAAAAGATGAATAAGGTTTTGAAGAAAATATTTCAGTGAGCAACATAGTAAACAAAAACAAGATTTACATACTTTTGCAGGATAACAATTCCACAGTGTCAAGACGAAGGCGACTTAAAAAAAAATACACAAATGCTGCCTGCAGCTTTGGTAGAAGTAAAAAAATAAAATAAACAGTCAGTCTTCGTATTTGACAATCCAATCTAGCTAGCATAGATGAGATTTTTTACAATGGTAAAGGCATCCTAAATAAAATTGAAGATTAATTTATATTTTATATTGTTTATGACTGCGAGGACGAAGATCATAATTTTTTTTTACTTTGAGTAGATTTATTTAGAACTGTAGTGGAAGTTTTACTACCAGATGCTTGAGAATGCACAGAACTATGTGAATGCGAAGTTGTTTGTTGGCACTTCGAAGTGGTCTGAATTTGAGGAGAATCACAATTAGTAGTATGAGTAGGCATATGTCGTTTCACAGGAGAAGAAGATGCACTATCAACAGTCGTTTGATCATGTGTTGCACTTCTAGATGAATCAGAAGGATGAAGCAATGCTTCATTTCTTTTCTGGAGTTTCATGATTCTGTTAGTATGAATTAACACAGGTGATGCTTGATTATTATTGCAATCTTGAATTTGAATAAGTACAGGTGAAATTATTTTCTTTACCATATAAGGTCCTTGTACTTTTTTATTAAATACACTGGAAAATTTCACATAAACAATATCATCAACTTTGATATTAGCAAATTTTAATTTTTCCCTTGATTTTTGATACACTTTTTGTCTAGAAGACTCGTTATTTTTGTAAGCTTGGTAGTATACTTTTTCAATTACATCCATTAATTTGTGGATTTCATATGCAGTGTTAAGGATTTTCCAGGAAAAATGGGTTTTATAATTGGCATAAATATCATTCACCTCCCTTCCAAAATGAAGAAGATTTGGAGTAAATTTTGTAGCTGGATGAGGTGTAGCGTTGTATATGGACTGGTGAATTTTTAAAGCAGTTGGAACATCAAATCCTTGGGAAGCCATTGTATTGACAGATGACTTTATTTGAGTGTTACATCTCTCACTCAATCCATTAGCCTGTGGATGCGCTACTGTACTGTGCTCTAGCTTTATGCCAAGTTTTTTGTTGAAATAAGAAAACAAATCACTAGTGAACTGGGAACCATGATCTGTAAGAGATAACTCGGGTTTTCCATGAGTGGAAATGTAATTCAACAGAGCTTTAGTCACCGACTCAGCATGAATGCTATTCAAGGCATATAATTCAAGATGACGAGAAAAATGGTCGATTACAGTCATGACAAACTGGTGATTTCTCAAAGGACCAAGTAAATTCATCGAAACTTTTTGATTGGGAGCTGTAGGAATAGGTGCTGGAAGATATGGAGCAGTGTTTTTTTTTATGATTTTTATTTACTAAACAAATTTCACAAGAGTTGACATAATTAATTGTATCAGAAATTAGAGTTTTCCAAGTGAATCTTTTCTTTAAATTAACAATGGTTTTATGAATACCAGTATGAGTAATATGAGCAATTCTTAAAGCTTTAGCTCTGAGTGAAGATGGTAAAACAGCTCTATGTAATTCAATGTCTTCTGAAGAGAAGTGTCCATTATAACAAAGCAACTCATTACTTGGATTAATGTAATAGCCATTTAAACTTTTAGATTTTTTATTAGATTTAATATCTTCATAAACTTTCTTAATTTGAGTATCTTTTTGTTGTTCAGAAAGGATGGTTTGATCAAAAATTTCTAACAATGGGTCTTCATTACTAACATTATTTATAGATGGAGGGTCACTTTGAAGATGGCAGTTATGATGTTTTTTACCAATTAATCCACATGGATACTGAGCAATTTCATTATGTAGGTCATTTTGATTATCAACAATAGGCAGTACTTCTTGTTCAAAAATGAGATCAGGGTTAGTATGGAGATCTTCAGTAGGAATATGAGGTGTCCTACTTAGAAAATCTGCTAACACATTATCTTTGCCTGGAACATGCTGAAATGTGTAAGAGTATTCGGATAGTTCTAACATCCAACGTGTAGTGATGTCAGCAGGAGATGTTGATTTTTTGTAATTATTGAGAGGCTTAGCATCAGACAAAAGAATGAAAGGTCTGCCGAAAATGTAATATTTAAAAGCCGTTATACCTTTATAAATGGCATAAAGTTCCAGTCTAATGGCTGGGTACTGTTTTTCAGATTGAGATAAAGTTTTGGAGTAATAAGAAATGGGGCGAAGTTCATCTTGAATTTTTTGCATAAGAACAGCTGAAATTGCTGTCTTTGAGGCATCTGTATTAACATAGAAGGTCTCATTCCAATTTGGAAGATTGAGCATGGGTTTATGGAAAAAAATTTCTTGCAATTTATTAAATGCATTTTCTTGTTCAGATTTCCAACAGAATTTATTTTTAGGTTTGGTGATTTCAATAAGAGGAGTAATTAATTTAGCAAAATGAGGTATGATTGACCTGTAAAATGAACATAAGCCAATAAAACTCTTTGTCTGCCTTTTAGTTTTTGGCTTTGGAAAAGAAGTAATTTTCAAAATATTGCTTGTAATTGGAAGAATTTTATGATCAGTGAGGTGGAAGCCTAAAAAGTTAATGCTAGTTTGCATAAAAGAACATTTTTCAGGTGAAAGTGTAATGTTGTTGGCAATTAGAGTATCCAAGAGTTTTGTGAGTTTTGCAACCATTTCTTCAAACGAATTAGCGCCAACAACTATGGCGTCTTGGTATGCGTAACAAGAGTCAATTTCGGATAATTGAATAACTGAATCAATTAACTGTTGAAAAGTACTTGCAGCCGTCTTCAAGCCAAAAACAAGACGAAGGTAGGTAAACATTCCCCATGGAGTGGTAAAACTGAGCTTATCTTGCATCTCTTTAGGAACCGCAATCTGCCAGTACGCAGAGGGTAAGTCCAGTGTACTGTAGTATTTAAATTTTGACAATTGTACTAATAGGTTTTGAATGCGAGGTAGAGGATATGAAGAAGGAATAATAATAGAATTTAATAATCGTAGATCTAAAGCCAAACGATATTTTTGAGGTTTTGACATGTCAGTTCTTTTCTTTTTAACTAACAGCATGGGGCAAGCCCAAGAAGAATTTGATCTTTCTATAATGCCAGCATTTAACATTTGATTAATCTGGTCAAGAGCTTCTTGCTCTAGTGCCTGTGGCACAGGAAAAGGTAGGGTTTTCACAGGATGAGAATTCATCATTGAAAATTGAGGATTCACTAGGTCTGTATGACCCAAAGTGTCTAAGGATTTAGAAAATGCTTGAGCTTTATTGCACAATAATTTTAGTAAACAGTCACTTTCATGTGGGGACAAGTGCTTTAAGTCAAAATCATCTGGTGACAGTTCTTGTATTCGTTTTCTTTTAATTTCCTCAGATGGTAAAATTAAATTACAATATTCATTTTCTGAATCTAAATCAAAGGAATATTTTTCAATATCATTCTCATCTACATTAATGCACTCACCAAGAATTGTATGTTTGTTTAAATGAACATCCACTTTGGATATATTCTGACATACAACTAAGAATAAATCTTTTTGAATTGAAGATTTAGAATGCAATGATTCATGCAAAATAAGAGCTTTACTTTTGAAAGCAGGCTTAAAAATAAAATATTCAGATGGGGAATTCAAGTATTTGACATGTAAATAAACAGAAGAATTGGGGGGAATCAATTCTCTATTTACAGTTTGTACCATGTTAGAACTCAATAATTTTTCATTACCATTTTTAAAATTGGTGCACTTTTTACCAACATAACTAATGTCATTGTCATCTTCAGATATGACATTTTTGTCATCAGAGGTAATTTTGGTATTGGTATTAGAAATATTATTTATAACATTAGGATAATCAAAGTTTGTATGAGTGGGAAAATAATTAGGAAACAGAGTAAAAACTTGAGCATGACCTTCTAAATTTCGAATATTGAGATTAGCATTCATAAAAGAATTATCATAATTCATAGCAGTATTACCAACACTATTCGTAAACAAACCATTATTTGGAAAACTGTAATTGCAAGGATAATTTTCATAATTATTTACCAAATGCAAATAATTATCACCAAAATTTCCATTCATATTATCAAAATAAGTACCATTATTTGTGTTAACTGACATAGAATTTTCATAAATAGGCACTTTATTGCTGTCAAAAGAATATGGCACTGTTATATTGTTATTATTATTATACTGAGAATTCAAATAAAAACTGGTAGGAGACTCTCTTTGAATGTTAAAAGGTATATGTTTATCTTTAATTAATATAGACTTAAAAGTTGGAGAGATGGTAATAGAATGCTTGTTTATAAACTCAAAACCAAGTATGGCTTCAAAATTAACATTCTTTATATCAGTAAGGTAAAAGACATGATGAAAAAAGAATTTGTCTATTTTGAATGCAATCTCGATACATCCTTTAAAGAAAACTTTAGAGTTTATAGTTGATACAGAAACATTTCTAGATAAATATTTATAATGGATTTTGGATTTAATGCTATTAAAGCATTCATGATCCAGCAAACTTAAAGTGGAGCCTGTATCAATGAGAGTTGATATCTCATTATGTTGAACATTCATAATTATACATGGAAGTGAATAAGTGTTATCAAAAGAGCTGCAAATTACATGTCGTTGTTGTACACAATCCTCAATTTGAGAAGAATACTTTGATGACAAAGAATTTTCAGAACAGCAGGGTCTGTTCATTTTTTGCACCATTGGTGATGTCTGTGTAACAGCGCTTGAAAAGGAAGTAGTTGATGAAGAATTTTTGTCAATGTGACATTCGCTTGAATTGTCACAGGAGTGTACTGACACTAACGAGTAAGATTGGGAGGGATGGTGGTCAGTTGGACCAATCTCCCTTACTTGTTTAAATGATAATTTTTATCATCATTTTTATTTTTAGAAAAAGAAGTAAAGTTTTTCTTTCTTTGAGAAGAATTCGAAGAAAAATGGGAGTCTTGAGTGTGATTGGCATTTTGCCTAGAAGAGTCAAGTAGATTTCTAAACTTGTAACATGACTCCATAAGATGATTAAAACGACCACAAAAGGCACATTGGATAACATTTTGTTTGCGAAAATACTCTGAAGAGTTTTTCTTGTGAGAAAACTTGTCAAACTTTGGCCGAAAGAAAGATCGTTTTTGATCTGGCTTATGCTGAATAAAGTTTGTTTTATTTCTAGAAGCCACGTTATGTCTAACTGGTGAGGGAGAGTAAGTTACACGCTTTTTTTTAACAACAGTTCTATGTCTAGGAGAATGTCCATTGTGAGATTCAGATGGCGAGAATGCTATTTGCGAATTTCTATAGACTCTGTCCTTTTTATGTCTGATAGGAGCTTGTTCAACAAAACTATCAGAAAATTTTGAACATTCACCATTATTTTCATTATTCAGAGAATAAACTTGGTCATAATGTTGATTAGATTTTTGAGTAGGTGGTGAATCATAGATGTCTTGTAAAAATTGTGCTCGTTCAAGAGCTAACTCAAATGTGGAAATGTTTTCTTCTAGAATTTTCCTTTTAATTTGCTTAGGTAAAGCTTGAATAAAATGAGTAAATTTCAAAGAATCTAGAGCAGCTGGATCTAACTTAGGATAAGCAAGTCGAAGCTGTTTAGCCAGACGATATGAAAAAATTTTAACTGACTCATTAAAATCCAATTTTAAATTTTGAAGAGACTTCCAAGTGTCAGATTTTTTACTTGGCAGAAAATAGTTAATAAATTCTTTGCGAATGGTTTGAAGGTTAGAATTTTTGAATTGAAATTGTGTTTCGAGAAAGAAATGTAATGCTGTACCCTGTAATTTTGACTTGAAAAGAGCAAAAAGTTCTTTTTCAGAGTAATTATATAATTCCTTCAAATCTGATAACTGGTCGAAGAAAAATTCGACTGTCTGAGGATTTCCATCGAATGGTTGAATACAAAGGTTTAAGTTTGCTTTTGGAGGCATGGTGATAAATTTCAAAACAATGTTGAACAAATTTCAAAACAATGTTGACCAAATTTCAAAACAAATCCGAATAAATTTTAAAATAATGTGGTGAAGTAAAAAAAATTAATCTCATATGAAGTCACCTTTTAAAATGTCAATTCAACAGAATAATGTAATAACTGTTCTCGAAATATCATCAAAACAAAATGGCATCAAAATCAATCATTTACTTATAAGTAAGATTTTTTTTTTTTAACTCATCTTTTTTTGTAAATAATATCATAAACAATCATTTTCCCTTAATAATAAACTGCAAATATTACAAGAAATTTTTCTCTTTTTTTTTTTAGAAAGATTGTATAAAAACTTTAAGGAAGCCACCTTTTCTAAATATCAAATATTTAAAAATAATACACTAAAACACATTTTCATATCAAAATATAACTTAATAACTGTCATGTCATAAAGGTTTCCAATGGTTCACGGTACCAGGAAAGATAGATGTGGTGTTTCGGAGATAGGAGGTGAAAGAATATCATTGTACAGTTATTTTGGATATTGAGATTCCAAATATAATCCAGGAATCATTTTTTTTTAGGCTTGATCGTATAGTGTACTATTAACATTTTGTTGCGGCCACAAAAGACCACATTGACATAACAGTCATTAATTAAGGAAAATCTGAATTTACTTATCATACATTCGTAAATTAAGAATAAAAAATAAAAGGTAAAAACATTACCTGCATTGACCCGAAAGAACAGAAGAATGATGGGGACATTTTCAGAAAGAAAAAAAATAAACAAATGAAAAATCTTCCTTGAAAATCTTTTATTTATGAAGCAATTATTTTTGTAGAACATAACGCAATTATCACAAAATACTTCTCTTATTCTTTTAGATGTACCTTTTTTTTATGATGGACACACACAAACTAAATTCTCACTAAGGAAATTAAAATAACTTTTCCTTTGGGGAGTATGGAGGCACAGGCTTTTAGATGAATTTTTAGCATCACAATTCTACGACTCGAAATGACAGCATAATTTGAATACGAACTTATGCAGCCGATTACACAATGTTAAAGAAATATTCTTGCTCTTTTAATATCTCTTACTGTAGATATGAGATCCGTTTACTATTTCTTTTTGTAGAAGGGGAAGAGGGCCATCCATTCTCTGCGTTCGTTGACAGAACACTTACGCAGGTGCGCGCGAACATAATTTCTTCGCAGAACGGCAAAAGGGGCAGCCATTCTGCATTGAAGTTACAACTCAACTGCTAGTGCTGAATGCGCGCGAGCTCTCCGAACAGAGTAAAGGTGGGGTTGCTATAATCCTTGAAACACGCCAACCTTGGCGGGACGAACATACAAACGCCCTGCGTTGGCATAAAATGCAATGCTAAGGTATATAAAACTGCTTTTAATTAAAGAAAAATTGATAGATTTCACTGAGATGAGATGCCAAATAATAGTAAAGAGTTAAGAATTTTGAAATTACGAATTAAACAGATTTAAATATTATTGGTTAAGGGGTGGAGCTACCAAAGGATATGACTTCACAAATAGAAAGATATGGAATTTTCCAGATCATTCTTTTACCGAAAGTAAAGATTTCAAAACGATGCTTATGATTTTAAAATGAATGAAATGCTATGCCAGAAAAAAAAACTTACAGGGGAGAGTTGAAAAAAAAAGGAATTAAAATAATTTTGGAATGCGGTATTAAAATTAAATGAATACAAGATTAATAAAAATATTTTCTAAATGAAATTAAATAAAAAAATGGCAGTGGTTCTAAGTAACCACAACAGCAACATCCATCATAAGTCGGAGAAATAACCTAATTCATTTTTGTACAGCCCTGTAATATCTCTCTATTCTAAAAAAAAAATTAACTACCGCTGTCACCGCCGCCGCCGCAGGTTTTGAATTTTTTGTGACCTGAGATCTTTCTTCGTTAATATTAAGAAAAATAATGCATACAAAAATATGAAAATCGGTGGCGTTACAGAGAAATGTTTGATAAACACGCTGAGGCAGACAGTTTCAAATCGAAGAATTGTTTTAAGAGATATTTAATGCTAAAATTGGACAAAATCTTTCCATTAAAAAAGTTTTATAGGAGCAAAAACTATACATGGGAATTTAATCATTTTTAGATCATTTTATTCGATAGAAGTTCCCGGTGTGCAGATTGCATTTATTCTTTTAATTTGACTCATTTTTTGAGGTTTTATTTCTATTTTAAATTCAAATTTTCAGCATTTCGAGGGATATTTTTTGCATATTTTAGAAAATGGTATTAATTTAAACTGTTGCCAACTGTATAAATAGCGCAAATAATAATGTTTGCTTCAAATAAAAAAATTATTTACACGTGACTATTATAAACAGAAAAAACACCTTCAAATTAGAATTAAATAATTAGGTATAAAAAGCAGGAACTTATTGAAAATTACGTCATAAAAACTATATTTACACGTGAATTTTAAAAGAGAAAGGATATTGTAAAGTAATAAATTCATTAACATGCGTTAGAAGTCTTAAATAGGAGAAATTGCGTCACATTTACGTCACATTACACTTATTACGTAAAATGAACAAAAAATAATATTGCAAAACAGTTTAAATTTAAAAATTGTGCGAGACATTTATTTGATATTTTGAGATCATCTTTTCAATTATTTTTGTTAGAACAGCGCAAATAATATTTCATTTCTAACAAAAGTATTTTCACGTGAATATTAAAAAGAGAAAGAAAGTTTGGTGAAAATTGCGTCAGATTAAAAACGATACATTTAAAAAATCTTATTTAAAAGAACTTTCATTTCACTTTGTTAAAAAATACCGGGAGACAAAGACTCTGTTTACTTAATTCCTTTTATATTAGCTTATTTTGAAATGTTTAAGTGATTTTATTTAACCAAAGACGAAAACAGCCATGGTATCTTTTAACAGCAGCTGATTTGGCCTTAAAATTCCCCAATCAAAGATAAATTAACAGAAACCCGTTTATAGGTAGATCGCCACTGTTTTTTAAATTATAATTCAATCTTTCAAAATCTTTTTAAAACCGATCAAATTAGCGTGCTTTTAGTCTGCGGTGTCTGAACGGGGGTTGGCGAGCTTAGCTCGTAGGGGGCAGAGCCGCCCCCCCCCCCCAAGTGATCTATATATTTCTATGTATACTATATAGTTTAATAAAAGCTACTTTAGTTAAACACATAGCACAGATGAAAATTCCCATCCAGCAGAGGAATTTGGATATTTTTCGACTATCTATATTATAAAAGACAAATATATCTGTGCGTAACGCATACGTCATTCTGCTAATGGCAACACTTTGAAATTTGAAATAAAATTTTGGTTTTGCAATTTTCTCTATTGCAAATTTTTAAACTTCTATGCATCGCACATTTTAAACTTTTACACCGTCGTATAACGAAAAAAATGCTCTTTTAAATGCAATTTGTTTGAAAGCTGTATCTCAATTTAATTTTGAGATATTAATTTTTTTGTAGTTTTTAATACATTTTTTGTAATTGTGGCAACTGAAGAACTCCACTTCTGTTGAAAGTCGTGGAGGATTGGAAGTAAAGGGAAAATAATCACGGAGGAAAGAAAATAATATATTACTGTACCTTTTTGTTGCCATTTTCTCATAAAAACTGAAAAAAAAATGAAATTAAATTACGTGTTATGTCAGCGTTTTTTTTTTTTTTTTAATTTCTAAATATCGCACATTTTCAATTTTTAAACCGTCAAATAAATTTACTTTCAAATGCAACTTGTTTGAAAATTGTATCTTAATTGAATGAGTTTTAATGGTTTTTAAAATAACTATCCTCCCGTGGCGACCAGTTTGGTCTCCCTTAAATGTATGTTAGGCATTGTATCATGTTACTTTTATTCATAATTTAATTTACTTGCTCAATCCTTCGCCAAATTGGAAGATTCTGATAGAGAAATCCAGAACTCCCTACATTTATGTTAGTCGGGCACAGGTGATAAATCGCCACACATTGTACCCGTCGCATTTTTTTTTCATAATTCGTTAATTGAGATTAAAATATAATCCTTTCACTCATTTTATTTAGAATGGATAAATTTAATTTAAAAATGATACCTTTAAAATTCATGACTTTCACTTAAAAATAAATTCTGTAAAAAAAAAATAAAAAGAAAAAAAAATAAAAGAAAAAGTAAAAGAAAAAGTAAAAGAAAAGAATAAATAATACCATAAACCATTTAATATCAACATCAAAGCATTGTTTTAATTTACCCCTCGAAAAATAAAAAATACTGCTGGCGAGTTAAAAAAATGCTATTGGCGAGAATTGCGCCCAGCAAACATAAAAATAAGAACTCTTTGCGATCATGGCAACTTTTATGTGGTTTTATTTAAAAAAAAAAAATATTTTGAGTAAATCGGTTGCCGGAAAAAGAATTCTTTTCTCGCCAAGTACCTATATTGGAAAAGTACCTTCATTTATTTATTGTATTTTAAATTACATAAATAAAAGACGGCACAGGTGTCATATAAGCAGTACGTTGGCGCGACAATTTTCTTACGTCAATGTCATATACGCACCGGGGTACTTAACTGGCCCCAAAGTGTCGTTATTTTGCTAGATATAATAACCCGGATGTTGTTGTTTATTTATTAATAAATTGTTAATTTCTTTCATTTTATTTTTTTTTAATTATATAAATTGTTTTGTTCTATAGTTATTAATTAAACTTTTTATTTATTTATTGTTATTCATTTTTTTTTAAATATTACACAATAACCAATGAGATGCGTTTCATTCGCGCGTTGCCATTAAACAATTAACAAATAATCGCGATTTCTGTGCCACGTACGACAGCGTAATATATATAGATTTTCAAGCATAAATTATTTTTTAATTTATCTCTATCACGTGTAGCTCGATTACGAAAGATTAATGCGCTTGCCCTTAAAACAATGTAAAAAGTTCAGCATTTGTTTCTGTCTAATGTTCCATAACAAAATTAAAACTTTCTTTATAGAAAAATAAATAAATTAATGTAAATAAGAAACAAATTTAACAGACATGTGATTGAACAACGCACTTATGCACTGAAATGATCGGAAAGACTGACGTAAAACGCAAAATCTTGGGTTAATAACTCCTGGCATGCGGTGACATGTGAAAGTATCGCTTTTAATAAATTTCAAAACTTTATTTGATTCAATAATTGATATTTTTCATATAAAAATTCTTTTTGATGTTAATGGGCAATCTAAAATATATATTACATGTAAAAAAATAATTAGAGTTTAAAAAAAAAATGGTTTTCACCTATATTCTGACCTGAGGAGCTCGGGTTCGATCCCCTAGTTGATGATAATTGCTGAAATTGATTTTTCAGCAATGTGTTCAATGTGTTATGCTTTGAAAATTGCAAGGCTTCTGTGGCGACTATTTTTTAATTCGAACTCGCACCACTTTCTGCAGACAGAAATTTTGTACGCAGAACTTGTGCAAGAGGAATGTAGTACAAACTTTTTTTTTCCCTTAAATACTGGTAGGAATAGAAGATAAAAAGAGTCGGCAGTGGCAGCCCTGAAATTGTTTACATTCTAGGGAACACTCCAAACTGTCAATTTTCGATTTTTACGGAAGTGGTATCGTTCAAAAGGTCTTGTCATGAGGATCAAGAAATGTATACGAAACATACTTCCAAATCCAATAGTTCACGAGATATGGAATCTTTTCTATTTCGGAAATAGAGAAATAAAGAAAGAAAAAACAGTACGACACTCCTTCGAAAGCTGTCAAAGGCTTTTCTTTTATTACAGTCAGCGCGTGCTTTTATACTAAGAGAGACACATACTTGATTTAACCCTTTCCAGCACAGACAAATTTAGCTGTAAAATGATGAAATGATTGACTGACACCGGAATTTACAAAGGACTTTTTTAGAAATTAAAAACAATGGAGTTTTAAATAAAGAGGAGGAGACATATTGTGTACTGTCTACCAGTTCGAGTGAAGTAACTGAGGTTGTTGTCACAAGATGTCGACTGAATTTTTAAATTGGATCAACAGTTTTTGATTACCACCGGGGCAAAATTCTCACCAATCAATTACGATAGGAAATTTCGTCTAATTTAAGCGCCTTATTCATAAAAATATTTTCTGAGAAACGTGATAAAAATTTCAACTTGTTTTTACTGGTGTCAGTTTGACCAGGTATAATAGCCGTTTTCCACTGACACTGTCAGGAGGTTGTCTAGGTTGTCACAATATGGCGGAAACGCAGACCCTGACTACCGCCAAAGTAAACTTCCACCAGTAAAAATGAATAGCTGTTTCTGTCATTATTTATAACTGAAATTTTGCATTAATGAGATGATTAAATAAGGAGAAAATTTCTATTTAAATGTACTGGTGGAAGTTTCCTCCTGCAGTACTACATCCCCTGTGAAAACAGTTACAGCTGAAGCTTCACCATTTTAAGGATATGTCAGTTATTTTTTATTAACGGTTCCATGTTAAAAGCATGTTACTTTAGACGTTCATTTTAAAAGCAAAATATTACTAAAATATTCTTGGTGCCGTTCATAAGTTTGGAATAAAAATTAGGTGTCCCGACGTGGGCATACTGAGTCGGAAAGGGTTAATCATCTGAAAACTGGATCCTTGTTTCATTCCAAGAGGTTACTTCACTCACGCGACAACACACGTTCGCTAATCTTAATCCTATGGAAGAAAAAAAATTAAGAAATCTCGCTTGCGTTTCAATATTTTTAAACTTTTTTTGTTGTTTCATTGTCTAGCTGAGTAGCATTTATCTATACAAAGACAATTTTGTAACTTTATCCATTTTGCTTACAGATTATTATTTTTTTTTTTTTTTTTTTTTTTAAGGATACTTTTACTTTCGAACAAGTTTCGAATGTGAAAATATTCTCATTAAAAATACCTGCAAAGGAAATCGAAAAACACAAAAACGGCCTTTGTACAGATCACTCATTCAATAATTTAGAAAGCTGTAAAATGGTTTGAAAAAATAAATTAAGACGTGGAATATTTTTCAATATACAGAAATAATAATATTCAGATGTTAAAAAGAGCAGTCAGAAATGTTTCTTAACTATGTTCTTATTGCGATACTTTTTGTATTAAAATACAATATTATTTAAAGGTCAAAAGGAAAAATTCCCCGTTTTTAAAACTAAATTATTATTTGTTGAAAGTTTTAATAAGTAGATTTAAAGACAGTTCAAAAAACAACAACAACAAAAAAGAAATAAAACGTCTTGTTTATACCTATAAAATCAATAATTAATTTCATCTTCAAAGCTATTTAACTCTTTGTAATTAGATCAAACAGATGCTAGCACTGTTTGTTTAAATTTAAGTTTCTATACAGTAAAATACAGATTTTATTTTTATATGCAGAATTCTGATTTATTTCATCAGTTCAAACCGCATCCGATTTACCTTTACGTTACTTACCTGATGAAAGTTAGAAAAGCAATAAAAAAACACGCGAAAACATAAATAAACGTATATGCAAATATAAATTTGTATTATAATTTCAAAAATTCATATGATTAATAGGAGAATGGAAATCATTAAGTTCTGTGCGCATGATAAAACTGGAATTTATGCATAAAGAAAACACTTTTTGACCAAAATAGAATCATAACACAGTTCACTTTAACTTAAAACCAAAATATACACAAAAACTATTGTTTAAAATTTAGTTTTAACACAAAATTTCAAAAATTAAATGAAGTTAAAAAGAAATCATATTTTTAAAGTATATTTAAATGTATTTTTCTTTAGCATGCAGACTATGAAGAAACCCACATATAGTCAGATTCTGAAAACTGTAGCTTATATATTTTTAAAGTAACAGTGTGTGCTAGAGTTGGCAGACTTTGTCTCTCTTAAAATGGAAAGATTGTTATCGATACTAGATAGAATTGGTTTTATCGCACTACCTTCATTTTTCACGTCCGGCTAAACTATATTGACAGAGATGTGAACATTTATTTATGCAAGATAAAGAAACTTTAAATCGACGTTTTGAGATCTATTAATCGGGTAATCAAGTTTTACATAATCGTGAATTTGTAATGACATGCACACTATAGTAAAAATATTTTTATTTTCAGTATTTAATGATGTCATATTTTTATACAGTATAATGATTTACAAATTTAATTGATAAAATCGTCATATTAAATGGAATGATCTTGAAAAAAATAAAGGGGGCAATACATTTTTTAAAATTTCTTGCCTGAATAATCATGAAGTGGTTAATTAAAGATCCCTTTTAAACACGATATACTTTTTAACTCCATAAATTATTAAACAAATACTATTTACAAAATGCTGTTACGAAGTGAGAAAAATAAAAAATGTGCGTTCTCAACACATTTATGACGGGAAACGAGAATTCTGGTAAACATCAATGAAAAACATCATTGACTAAGGGCGGGGCTTCCACCTTTCAAAAAATGCATTTATATCATGTTGTCCTCATTTTTTTACATTCTAAGACATTTTATCTTAAATTCGTACATATTTACCGATGCATGAACTTGGGAAACCTATATAGAACACCAATTTACAAAAGACTTTCAGAACAGGTAGGAGCTTCTACTGTTTCAAAATTCAGATTTGTTAAAAATTGCCCGTCGGCAACGTGGTTAAAACTCTATGAACCCAGATAGCATTTTTTGCTTTTTAAAGCCTTTTTTCAACCATGCTACGTAAATGTTTGAATGCTTTTTAAAGGCTTTGCATGAAAAGTTTGTAAATGTTTTGTAAAGGATTGAAAAAGGTTCCTAGTTGACGCTATCTGAGGGAGTTTGTAGGTGTTTCATGATAAGCATGTGAAAAGGAAGAAACGAAAGGGTAGTTATAGGAGTTGCAATCAAAGATTGATGAAAGTCTTTTATTACAAGCATGCATAAAAAAATGAAAATGAGGTTTTTATAAATCATAAAATCTTATTTGATAGAAAAATGAGATAAATAACTCAACTTAGGATTTTTCTGAGCTGAGCATATTTTTTATTTTTGTTGTTTGTTCCTGTGGAAAATTAAATTTTAGTCAAATATTATCTATACATTAAAAAATACTGGTTTTTATTAGTCCACATGTTTATCAAATTGCTTATTTTAATTAATATGTTCATTTTTTACCTTGAAAGAAATTCTTACATCCCTGTCTTTTACTATGTATGTATAAAATATATGTTTAATTTTTATCAATTCGTTACATTATTAGATCCTATTTTAATAATAAAAAAAGCTTAATAATGTTAAGAGGCTACTTCACTCACACAGAAACACCTGATTGCTAATGTTAATCCGCTGGGAGATTTTTTTTTTTAATATCTCGCTTGCGTTTTTTTTTTTTTTTTTTTTTTTTTTGCATTCCATACTTGCAGTTTTGATACAAATTCCATTTTTCGACTTTGTTTTACAAGGTTTTTTTGCTTATTAGGATATATTCAGAACTGCTTTCGAAAGCAAAAATACTCTAGTAAAAAAAAAAAAAAAAAAAACACAATGCAAACAAAATTGAAAACTTTAAAAAAAAAGGGTGTTTGTACAGATTGACCACAAGTAACAAATAATAAAATTTACAATATTGAAATGCAAACGAGATATTTAGAAAAATTCTCCCATAGGATTAACATTAGCATGCAAGTGTCTACGCATGAGGGATGTGTAATCCCATTAAAAAAAAAATTCTTAAGGAAAAACACTTTCATTTGAATAAAAACCACTCCAAGTAAAATTTTAATTAATTATCAGCAGTGAAATTATTGAAGATTAAATACGTGAAATTTTTTACATTGCTAACTCGGCGCAAATCAACAGTGCATTGCAGCACTATTTCAGGGATCCGGGTTCGACATTTTTCACTCTGTTTATTTACGCTTAGTTAGCAACTTGAAAAATTTCACGTATTTAGTATTAAAAAATCATTCTTATACACATAGGCATAGAGTCTTGAAAATTATTGGTAACTTAAAATTAAAAAAAGCAAAGGGATTTTTTTTTTTTTTTTTGTCATTTATCCTTTAACAAAAGAAACAGGAGAAATTCAATAAAATAAAAAAACTAAAAGCTTTTTTATATTAGAGGGTAAGAAAAAGTATTTAAAATGTTACAGGGACTTGAGAACATACAATTCTATGTCTATGCTTATACATAGTAAATTTAATTATACTTTCAGTTACTTACCTTTTGAATCCAGTTCACTATTCAGGATCAGATAATTTTTTATTGTATACCTATATAATGAAATCTGTGTTTACCTACAATAAATAGCACATCAAGTATGTGGAATTCCAATATAGTGTACATTTAATGACTGTAGAAGATTGTATATTTTTATATTACTACTTCATTAAATTTTTTAATTCTTTCATTTATTAAACTTATTTCTTAGAATTTTCAATTATTATTTAGAGAATATTGTCAGATTTATAAAATAAATCCTCCATAGGATTCTGATTGATGACCACGGGAATATATTTAGTCTTTTCTCTGAAAATTGTTTAATGATGCAAAATGCAAAAGAATTTTTTTTTACAAATTCAATGATCTTTCCAGCATTTTTACATAAAAGTAGTAATTTCTTGCTTGCTTAACAATGTAAATTACATATTACAACAGTGGCGTAGCTACATATTCAGCGCCCTGGAGCTAGTAAAGTTTGTGCGCCCTCTTGTCACTCTTGCATTTTTATTTCCAAGTTTAAAATTTAAATGCGATTCTTTATTCGATTTAAAGCTTTACTTTTATTTGAAAGTCAAAGTATTTCAACAGCATTAACCCCTTAACCTACGATTTACTTTTAACAGCTCCACGGTTTGGCAAATCCATAGCTACCACTAAAATTTAATAGAGATTTTCGCCTTGTTTAATCACGGAATTTTGACGATTAAATTAAACTATATTTACTGTGAAATTTTAGTGGTAAGAAGAATTTACATTTGGCTCGATCATCGTACACGGGTTATGCCCGTCATTGTAGGTTAAGGGGTTAAATACAGATAATTAAAAATAAATAATGAAATGAATTATAATTCTTTAAGTACGGAGTACCAACATATATTTTTGGGGAATCGGGCGGATCTTTAGTTTTAAATGCGCCAATGGGCCTCTGTACAATCTGTCACCCTTTATATCTGTTTTTTTTTTCTTTTCCCCGGTTTCGAAGCATTGTAGAATACTAAAAAAAAAAAACACTATTGTCAAGATTTTAGTTTTCGCATATGGACGAAACAGGTTTTTCTGTTTTTAGTGCAGGAAAATACTAAAATTCCATAAAATTAAAAGTATCATAACTCGGTAAATTTAGGTCGTACAAAAAAGAAATTTTTATTATTTTACCTGTTAAAGTATGGAGAACATTTTCCTAAATATATCGCATACAGCCCAGGGACCGAAGAAAAATGTGAATCTCGTAACTTTTAAAAAATAACTATCTTGAGATAAATTACTTTTAAGAGGATGAAGAACAACTTTGAAACTTTTCTATTATTGGTACTATATTTCTACAGTTAATGGTTTAGAAAATTAGCCTGACACCGGGGTCCTCACTAGCTTTTGACTAACCTGAGCAATTTGGTAGATCGCTAAAGAAAAACTAGCAAATTTCATATTCAAATAATGATAGTAATAGATTCAACGTGAAACACTATGAATATCAAAACCCAAATGATGACAAAGAAAAGGATTAATTGTGGAATAACATGATTGAGAATGTCGTCGAAAGAAAAAAAAAGATCTCTTGCAATTTGGCGATACCAGTCTTTAATTTTCTCGCCAAATGGAACGTTTAGGTTCAGTGGCGATCGGCAGCGAGAACCCTGATTGACACATTTATATATTACTCAAGATTGCAGTTTTTACTTTCCATACATATACAATGTAAAAAAGGAAATAGGAAAGCATTGTAATAACATTAAATAAAAATAATGGTATATTTTTACATTTTCAAATACTCTGAATGCTTTCTCACAATTTTTACAATGGTTCAATATGTATTTGTGTATATATGCGTGTATGTTAGAATTTCCTCACGTTTTCAAATTTCCAGAGTACGGTTTGAAGGTGTTTTTGATGATAACGACAGGTATGTTATATATCTGTCACAAGAATTGTATTAATTTTCAAAGAAATCGGTCTAAGGATTTGGTATCAAAACTATTTTTGAACCATTCTGTGATGATAACTAATGAATATTCATATCACAATTAAATTATTTTTATTTCTGACATTCATCTTATATCGACGATAACGTTTGACCGCGCAGACAGTGGCGGCTCGAGGGGTGGTTCACAATCACTTTATTTTAGTAATTTCATTAAAAAAATTTCTCTTCGTTTAATCGTAGAAAATACCACGATTAAAACAGATAAAATTTTATGTAACAATATTCTGATGGGAAAGAGAATGTGAACCCCTGAAGAGCAGCTACTGCACGCAGGATCGGACTCGGTCAATATCAAATACACAGACCTTGGATTTTTGGAGGGCGCAACTTTTTAGAAACCCATTTTTTTACCAGTTTGCTAGTAGAAAACAATAATATCATTTACCATTCCAATTATTCTTTCTGGGGATGCTTTCAATTTCGAAACTGGATCCGAAATTGAAAGTATCCTTACAGAAAAAATCGAAACAGTATTAAGATAACCGTTTAGACATCGATCTCATATATACTATGCCCTCCAAAAAATTAAATATTGAAATGTAAATGAAAAATTTGTAAAGAACGCTGCCATTGCTTTAACATTAGCTTGCGAATGACTAGTGTAGGATTCTAAGCATACAGATTTTCAGCACAAAATATGTTATGATTAATTAAACCTATTTTAAACTTTTTTTTTTTTTTTTTTTTTTTTTTTTTGCAGCGGGAGGATAAAAATCTTAATGCTGCCAGTAATATTATGAAGCGTGTAAATATTATTAATTTGATTTTTAAGCAATGCATTTTTAAAATAGATTTTCATACAGTAAACACTGTCTAACGCTCTACGTGTAAGACAGATTTCCGTCTTATGCACTGTATTTAAAAAAAAGAACCTTCAAAGGACGCCGGGTTGAACAGTCCTTTTCTCACGTATATACAGAATAGTAAGAGAACTGTTGAACATTTTTGAGTAGGTATTTGAGGCACCCTGAAAATTTGTGCAACACTTCTTTTGTAATGCCTGAATACAAATTCGAATGTCTGGCTGAAGGATCGTGGCCCAAAAACTGTGCCAGACACGTGTCAAGTGCCACTTGGCACTTGACACGTGTCTGGCACAGTTTTTGTGCCGACTAAAGTGTCTGTCATTTTCAAAATATTTTTTTCTAAGCATAAATATTATTCTGCCTCAATCTCAGCGTGCCTCAAATACCTTTTTTGGGTAGTCAAAAAATGGCACTTGACACTTGTCTGGCACAGTTTTTGGGCCGACTAAAGTGTCTGTCGTTTTCAAAATATTTTTTCTAAGTGTAAGTATTATTCTGTCTCAATCTCAGCGTGCCTCAAATACCTTTTTTGGGGGGTAGTCAAAAAATGGCACTTGACACGTGTCTGGCACAGTTTTTGGGCCACGATCCTTCAGCCAGACATTCGATTTTGTATTCAGCCATTACAAAAGAAGTGTTGCACAAATTTTCAGGGTGCCTCAAATACCTTCCCTAAAACGTTTAACAGCTCTTGGACTAGAATAATGCGGTTCTGATTATCACATTTATAGACAATATTGAAACAGCCTCGTTTTCATATTATATAGTGTAATTTTTAACAGAAAAGAATGTTTGGATTCCCTTTCCTTTGGTGAAAATATTCTTTGTAAAAATTTTTGTGCATCAAGCGCAAAAATCAATATAATAAACATTTATATAAGCGAAATTATAATCACAGCATTGTACGATTACATGAAGTCTACATATTTCAAACAAATACTCAATAAATGATTTTACACACACAAAAATGTATATATATATATTTTGTAATAATGTTATTGTTGCAATTTGTAGATTTGGAGTGGACATTTTGGTGGAAATGGCGCTGTACGGTAAAATGGCTATTGTATTGTTTGATATAAAGCGTTTGTTTGTAGGTAATGGGTGTGAAGTTTCATGGTTAAAAACATTTTTTCACGAATTTAAAAACATTATGAAAATGAAAAATATTAATGAAAATGGTACCGGCAAGATATGGTTTTATAAAAAAGACCGTAGTGCCCGGTCGGCTCCCAATTGTATGGTAGGGGGTGGATCGTTAGACTGCGACCATGACTTAGGCTATAAAGTTGGTTATAGTGGTGAAGAGTGTAATGATGATTGTTGTTGCTACGGGAAGACACGAAGTAAGGTTAATGTTTATATAAATAAAAAAATAAATAAAAATTTTAAGATAGGTGAAAAATATATTAAAAAATGTATGTTGAATTGTTCTTTGAAAAATGATAGTGCCAATTACACTGACTATGGAAGTTTGAGATATAAAACAAGGATTTTCTATAACAGTAACGTGGCCCAATATTTAAAAAAATTAAAAAAGGTGGTAGAGGTGAGAAGAACATAGTCAAATATAAAACCAAATGTTTTTATAACAAAAAACTAAAGGGTGAAGATGGTCTGGGTGAACTGAATTTAAAAACTTGTACAGATAAACGTTGTAAAGTGTGTGTATGTGCCGGGGGTTTAGTAGAGGTTAATGATAATGGAGAGTATTTAAAATTCTGCAAGGTTTATAACTGTGTCTACAGACTGAGATGTAGAGTTTGTAATATGTCGTACATAGGACAAACTTCAACTCCTTTGAATATAAGAATTAACAACCATAAGAACGACATAAGAAAACAAAAAAGTGGTAAGGAGGAACAAGAAATTGAGATTACACATTTTGATAGGCATGGAATTGATAATATTGAGATTTCTATTTTGAAAATTGTTCCTAATAAAACTGAAAGATTAATCAGTGAAAGAAATACGATGGTAAAGTATGGTACGGTATACCCATATGGAATGAATGTAAAGTTCGATCAAAGTAATGTAATAAGGAATTTTAGAGAAAAATTATTGGATGTCTCAATATATGAAAGGACAAAACATATAATGGATTATGACAGGGATAAAAATCATAGGACAAATGTTGAATTAAAGAAATTAAAATGTTGCAAGGATGTCGAAAAAGTTATCGAAAATTACAACTCAAACGATAACGAATCAGTAATTAAAAACATTATATTTAATGTCAAAAAGAAAATGATACCAGAACTTTTGAGGAATTTGCATAAAAAAACGGGTAACAACAATATTGACATGGCTCTAGATCTATTGAGATTTAGAATAAGAAAACAAAATTTAGATAGTTATGTAAAGAGCATGTATAAAAAAGATGCCGAAAATAACAAAATATGCTGTGTCTTGGATTACATGGGGTCACATCTAAAAGGTGTTAACATTAATAAAGTTTTAAATAAGTATAATAGACTGCTGCCGGATAAAAATATAGAGATTTTTAAGGCTTTTAAATATGTTAAACCGATGGGCAGACTCATATATAATTATAACGACTATGCAAAGGATTTGGAAAAAAGTATCGATAATAGTGTTTGCTATTGTCACGAAGTGAAATTCAACGAATATATAAATCCAACATACGGACACGTATTAACGGGTAGTTTGGATATTGTACATAATAAGAATTTGAGTGAAATCATGAAATACGGAACGAGTTACAGGATTAAGAGAGTATTAACAAGAAATATGGCAAAAAAACGCTTGAATATGAACTTAGATATTTTTATTCAAAAATTAGTTTATAAATACAATATGCCAGCTGGCGTTTTCGAGGAATGGAAGTATCATATTTTAAAAGATTTCAGTAGAAATTTTGAGAGTAACTCTGAGGGGGTTTCGGTAAAGTATTATAAGGATTTGAAAGAATCTATAACAGAATTGCAGAATAAATTTATAATTACGTATATAGATAAAGCTAACAAAAATTACGCAATTATTTGTAAAACATTATATGGTAAATTACTCAGGGAGGCTTATAGTAATGAAATAAACTATGAAATTGTCAAATCAAATAAACAAGTTATTAGTAATAGAGTAAAAGCATATTATAAAAAAATTAAAATAAAGCAAAATAGTACTAGCTTTCCATATTTGGTAATGGTTCCAAAGTTTCATAAAGATCCGGTTGCTTTTAGAGTTATTACATGTGGTTTCGGTTCATATTTGGAAAATTGTAATAAAAAATTGTTGAAATTATTAAAAGAGATTTTTGATGAAGTATTGAAAGATAAACCGGCTTGTATAATAAAAAACAGCTTTGAGTTAATTAAACATTTAAATCTAATGAAAAACATTTCAAGTTTAACAGCGTATGATTTTGAAGATCTGTATAATAGTATAGATTTGGACAATCTTAAAATAAAAATTATGGAGTTTTTTAGTAAATATAATTCCTCAAATATCGGACAGGAATGGTTTACTAATTTGTTTAACTTTGTAGTGAGTGAGAACTACTTATATGACGGGAAAATTGTTTACAAACAAGTTAGAGGTATTCCAATGGGGGGAAGTTGTAGTTCGATTTTAGCCGATATCTACTTATATATGTATGAGGAACAAATTGATATAAATGAGGATATGAAGTGCTTTCGTTACATTGATGACGTTTTAATAGTCAGATGCAATGATGTGAAAAAAGAAAAATTTGATTGCTATCCTAGAGGTTTAAATTTGAAATTGGAGTCAAAAAGTAAAAACATGGTCAACTATTTAGACATTAATATCGAGATAAAAAATGGTGAGATAAAAACAGATATATATGATAAACGAAAAAGCTTTAACTTTGAAACTATAAAAATCTTAAATTTTGGATCAAATGTGCATATCTCAATATATAGAAATATTTTTATTAACGGGTTAAACCGTATAGATAGATTGACATCAAATACTGGGGAAAAAATTGAAGAACTTTACAATTGGTATATTCTGGCATTGCACCATGGCTATCCTGAGAGATTTTTGAAGAGTCTGCTACGAAATTTCGTAAAGTGTAAGACTTATCGCAGAGATTTAGAGGTAATGTGGATGCGAAGAGAGGAGTAACCGTGACTTTGACTGTTCAGGGTTTGCGTGCACGATTGTTTGGGGTTTCATGTTCAGTTGTTGGTTTTCGATGGGTCTAGGCAGCTCATTCGATTTGTTAGTTTTTTTCTTTTTGGTCTTGACAGGTTGTTTGGGGAGCGTTGTGCACATAAAAACTGGTTTTAACCCCGCAGTTGCAGGTCGCAAGTGCATGCCAGCCTGTCTCCATGGTTTCAATTTCTTCTGGTTTTAGTTTGAATGTTTTTACAGTTTGCCGTTTTTAAAGTATGTTGTTTTTAAAGTTAGTTGTTTTTAGTTATTTTGTAGTTATCATTTGGTTTAGTTTATTTATTGTTGGATCAGTTCCGTAGTTTCGAATTTTTGGTTTGGTTTTTGGATATATATATATATATATATATATATATATATTGCGAAATAGAGGTGACGTTCTTTGGTGCCAGGTAGGATGAAAATTCTTGGGGCAGATCATGTCGCCATTGATAACAGACAGCATTACAGAATATAAATTAGGATAGGATATACAAAATATCAGAGTACTATACAAAAGATTGAAGACTGAACCAAAGAAACTTCCAAGAAAAAAAAAAAATTCGTCTGCTTTGCGAAAAGAAAAAAAAATTAACAATAAAAAAAAGCTTCAAGAAAGTGATTTTGCTAAAAATTATTATTAAATAATTTAAGACTGTTCAAATCTAATGTTTGTTGTAACTATTAGCTTGAACTGAGGGAAAATTTACCTGGTTTAATTAAACCTGGTTAACCAACCCGCAGGTCGGTTGCCAGGCGGGTCAGTCTGTGCCTGCCAGAAGGTGACTTAATTTAGTAAAATCCTATTTTTTTCTTTTTTTAATTTTTAAGCCTTGTTTCAGTACAAGCGGAATGAAAATTTATTGAAAATTAAGTCATTAGAAAAAGGTTAAGCTTTATGAATGAAAGTGCACGTTTCTTTAAAACACGTTGTCTTTATCACCTGTGAAAATATATCACCTTTGTGTAAAATTAGAATCTAAGTTTTTATTCATTGTTATACTGTTTTGAACACACAGTATTTCTGTAAACTGTTCAGAAAGTTGAGTGGAATAATTCCAGATTCTTTTTTTTTTTTTTCATTTTATATTTAGAAAATTTATTCATTACTAATGTGTGATATTGGATGATGGGGGTCTAGGAAGGGGGACTGGGACAGAGCCTGATTACGGACTAAGCAAACTCACGTTACTATGTTTGGTCTTATTTAATCCTAAAATTCTGCGATTAAATAAGGTTTAGTGCGGAAAAATACTTTTCGAAAAAAGTGTTGTAAGTTTGCCTAGGCGGTAACCAGGTCCTAAGGAACACTGTATTTGATAGTTAACTTTTTCTCTCAATGCTTATCAATTCAAAAATCCCAAAAACAATACGCAGAAAATTTAATTTGCCGCTTCACCGTCACCTCCTTCTAAATCGTCGTGGATTGATGTGAAATATGACGTTACGTAATTTGTATTGATGCATGATTAGTTTCACAAAAAAAATTCAAAATGGTCTTTTTTTTTTTTCTTTTCTTTTTTTTTCTTTTCTTTTTTTTTTTTTTTTTTTGTAAAATGCTCAATAATTTTCTTCAATGGTCAAACTATTTTTTTTTTCAATCCTGAAATAATTAAACAGCTAAGACATTGCTGTTACATCGTAAATATAGGTTTCTCAGCGGTAGTTTAGCTACTATTGCATTAATAGTAGCTCTCTGGCTACCATTATTTCCGTGCAGTAATTATCATGATAAATTTCTAAAACATTTTCAACAGAAGTACCGGGAAGATTATTTTTTTGGAAATAGCGTTTGGTATCTAATAAAGTGACCGAAGAGAGCCCTGCAAACAAATTTTGATTACTTTAAGGTTTGAAGATCTTTAACTGTCGTCTAAGGAAAACTTACAGAAAGAAAAATCAGACATGCTGAAACGATATTGGAGAAGTTATATGAATTAACATTGAAAATTCCCAAATAGAAGTAATTCCTTTTAACTGTGTTCAAAAACATGTTTTAAATTCAAATAATTGATGTTAAACACAAGCTAAAATATCATAGTAATATTCTGATTGTAACAATATTCATCTATAATATTTGATTAATAATGAAAAAAACTGCAAATAATTTACAAATCTTTTTTGCGCTTTTCCTAATTTTGCGCCCTTAGGATTCGAGCGCCTGGAGCAGTTTGCTCCAACTGCTCCACGGTAGCTACGCCCCTGTATTACAATAAGACAAATTTTAAAAATCATCTGCCTTCCTCCCTTCTCCAATGTTTTTCTTTTACCAGAGAAATATTATCCTATGTACAACAGAGCAAATACTAAACAAAATTATTTTTTTTAGTTTTTTAAAGTATAATTTAACTCACTTAAATTGTTCTTTTTCTGATTGTAATTATTTTTAATAACTTAAGACTGAAGCAATGAAAAATATTTCTCCGTATCAAGGAAATAGTCTCGAAAACAAATGAAACATCATTCAGTTTATAAAATTTTATTTATTTACATATAAAGAATTAATATAGTAATTTATTTACATATAAAGAATTGATATAATTAACAGGAACTTCATTAAATTTTTCTTCTTGATTCATTCTTTTCTCTCTAGAAAAAAATAAAAAATAAAATTATAAACACACAAATTACATACGTATAGTAAAAGTAAAGTACAGTGTGACCTCAAAAATCCAGCACCAAAGTCATCTCGCCGCTTTTTTTTTTTTACACTTCCACCTTATAGGAGAAAGAAAAATAATAAATCGTTAAACAATTAAAAATTTCGAGATTGAAAGTGATGGATTGGCTGACAATGAGATCGCAGATGCTATGCTAAATTGAATCCCTTCTGAGTACAGAAGAAAAGGTATCAGTGGAAAAATGCTTAAATTTGACTGGCAAACTAACATCTGCTTTAGATAAATAAGACTGTATTTTCAAAATCAATATTCTACATTTGTGTAAAATTAAAACTTGTTAAAAAACTGTTCAAAGAATTGAAGCAAATAAAATTGACATCGATGTTTAGGAAATTACACGAGAAGAAATGATATATATTAGATTTTTTTTTTTTTTTTTTTTTTTTGTAACATAGAAAATGTGAATAGAAACTTTTAATTTTAATATTTTTTAAAATATTTAATTTTCTAATTTTCTCAAAGACTATTACTTGGGTATGAATTAAATTACGAATAACGGCACCATTAAGACTATTAAAAGTATTTTTGAAGTCAGAAATTCGGCATCGTCATGGTCCTGACAATGCCGGATTTTCGAGGTTATACTGTACACAATAGAGAGTGACACAGACAGAATCTTCATCTGAGATTGTTACTCATAAAATGAACATTTTGATTTTGTGACACACACACACACACACACATAAAAAAATATATATCCCTACATAATGAAAAGCACAAATAACCATAATAAATCTAGCCTTTATGTGTTTAAAGGTTTCATAAAAGAGCATTTTCTTATATCTTCAGATGATGGAGAAAAAAAAAAGAGAAGAGAGTGAGAAAGAGTAATAATTAGTGAAATAGGTGAAAAAAAAAAAAAAAAAAAAAAAAAAGATTATATTCTATCAGCAGAGGGTATACACTAAAGAGTAAACACTATAGCTACAAACAGCATGGTTCAGTGATATATATAAATGGATACATATCCGATATTTATTTTCAAAATATCATGAAGTTTGATATTTATTTTCAAAATATTGTGTATATTTTCAGTCGAGCAAGAGTAAATAGATTTTTCGACTTTGTCGTTCTGTAGATAAAGAACTTTTGCTCTGGCAATATGACAATTTTAGCCACCCCCCCCCCCCCCCCCACACACACACACTTAAAAACAGTAAAGTACCAATTATACGTCTTTCAGGAAACCTTACTAAAACGATGCATAACTGAGAAAGGCGTATAATCGAAATTTTAGTCGGCTAAGGTGCAAAATCTTTGACTGTAGAAATACAATGCTGCAATCGCACAAATTGAATTTTGATACCATTTTTGATTGTTTTAAATACATTATATATTGAAAAAAAGTTAGCCCTTTGCACTCGAGGACTCCGGAGCGGAGCCATTTAAAATTTGTCTTCAAACTTGAGGGCTCCGCTATGGAGACAATAAAAATAATTTTGTGATACCTGCAGGGTTCGTTGATATATATCAATGGATATATATCATGATATATATCTTGATATATATCCGATATTTATTTTTAAAATATCAAGATTTTTGATATTTTCAAATTCTTGATATTTATTTTCAAAATATCAAGATGTTTGATATTTTGTATATTTGATATTTATTTTTAAAATATCAATGTGTAAGATAATTTTGATATTTTCTTCAGTCAAAACAAATGTAAATGAAATTTTCAACTGTTATTGACTGTGCCATTCTGTAGATACAAAACTTTTGTCTCTGGCAGTGACTTTTCTAGGCAAAGAATACAAGAAAATTTTTTTACAAATATCTTTTCTAAGCTTTATGTTTGAAACTTTTATTTTTAAATGTAGAACTAATGATTATGAGAGACAATTAATTCAGAACAGCCATTGAAAGAGAAACTGTAATTTACATAATCTTATATGCAGCATTATTAGAAAAGAATTTTCTGATTGTGGTTTAATTGAGTCTAAACTGTACTATAGGTTAGGGAATAAACAATAAGACAAGCTTACATTTATGTTAAAATTCTTCAATTAAAAAAAAATAATTTGTATTTAAAATTTTATTTTATAAAATATAAAACTTTCTCGATACTTGATACAAATCCTATAGTTTATATACATATGCAAAATGTATGCAAATATATATGCAAATTGTATCTGTTTTCAAATAGTACATTTTCAATTTTGTTCTAAGTAAAAAAAAAAAAAAAAAAAAAAAAAAAAAAAAAGAGAAATGCATTTTAGAATACTATTGTTTAAGTTTTGTATGTTAATTGCAATATGTATCACAATTTACGATTACAAAATGTAATAATTTTATAATTTTTAGGTTTTTTTATATATCATAACATTTGTATTCGTATTCATAAAGAATTAAAAAAAATAATAAGATATAACTAAAATCACTTTGAGTTGCTGGTAATACAAATGAAAAAAACCTTTGAGTGCAAAGGGTTAAAATATTAAAAAAAATAATTAAATAATTTCTAAAACTGAAAAATAAAAGTGAGAATTATTAAACCTTTTATATCAGTTGCATACCTTGTTAATTAAACTAATTTTTAATCATCGTCTGACATGCCGATTTACTTTAAAGACTTAAGCAAAGCATTATTTCAAGAATCAGAAGTAAATTTGCTTCATATACTTTTTATGCTTTCTGTATATTAGTAAAATATAGTAGTATAGGCTTGTTTGCGCGTAGATGTAATAGTTTTTCTATTTATTGAACATCATACTGTATATTATTCATAATTTAAACTATGCTTAAAAGTAGAACTTTTGTTTATACAAGAAGTTTAACATAAAAGAAGGTAGAAGGAGGAATGGGACATGTTTAATTCTTTCTTTTTAATAAGATGAATGTAAATTGCTAATATGCAAATATTTTTAGAAGGTAATAGATTAATTATAACATTATAAATATACTCATTTACTTCAAAACATAAATAAATTGAACTGATGATTTTTTAATGCTATCTCTGATTGACAATCCTGAATTTTCCTTCCAGTGATGAAGGTACTGAAATTTGATATTGTAGCACAGACACCAACCTACAATCTTTGTTAGACTGTATATATAGCCAACAATAGACTATTTGTCCTTTATCATACATTGTTTTATAGCTGCCCCATACCTCCCTGTTAGTGGGAAGGTATGGGACACATTTTGAAATTTATAATTTCTTTATAAAATTGTTTCTGCAAATTATGTTTCTATATTGTTCAAGGACATTAGAGAGTGTTTCATTTTGTATTCTATATATCAAAATTTTGTTTATGTGTCAAATAAAGTTGATTTTCTTATTTTTGTAAAAAGCATCACATTCCTCCCCACTCTCCCCTCAAGGTCAAGTAAGTAATAATGAATGTATAATTAAATATGCATAATAAAGATGAGATACATTTTCCAGGAATTATTCAATGGAACTTTCCTCATAAAGGTATCATTAATTCACATCAAAGTCGTAAAATAAGGAAATTTTATTTCAGGTTTAGCCAGTCTTAATAATAATAAAAGCTTGATTAATACATAAATATATTTGATAAAAAGATTGTGATTACCAATTATCAGCAATATCTTGATTTTTTTCAGAAATAAATTTATACTTTCTTCACGAAAAAACAATGAGTTCAGTCATATATCGAGAATTATATACAGTAGACTCCCTCAAATCCGCACAGCTTGGCACCAGTGGTTGTGCGGAATTTAGAATTTTGCACATTTCTGATCATTACTTTGTTTACATTTTTTAAACAGTAATTTGAATGTAATAATGCATTCAAAATTATACATAATGCTTGCAATATGGTAAAATATTAAAATAATTAAGTAAAGTAATAAACTACAATGATGAAAAGTAAGATAATTTTGAAAATGATTAAAATATTGAAAGTAAAGGTCAAGTAAATGATCAATAATGTATAATTAAATATGCATAATAAAGGTAAGATACATTTTCCTTGAATTATTCAATGAAATTTTACTCATAAAGGTAACCTGTTGATTCAAATCAAAATCATAAAGTAAAAAAGTTTTACTTAAAGTATCTTAAAGTAAAAAGTTTTCAAAAAAATGGGTTGCTCATGGAGGGAGTTCAAATGGGATGGTCTCTGAATGGAGGTAAAATTAGTATTGAGCCTATGGGAATAAATTTCGTTCCATGAAAAAAATGATCGGTCAAGGAGGTGGTCGCATAGGGAGGTTTCACTATATATATGTGTGTGTGTAAATATATGTATATATTTAACACTGGCGTACAGTTACAGAAAAGTACAAACTTTCATAGGAAAAAGAAAACATTCGTACCATTGAGCATGAACTCACAAAAACAAATTTTGTTAAAATATATAATAACCAACCTGTTAATTTAGAAGCTACTGTCTGTTCCACTTCTTGCTGGGCAATTTTAGATTTTGTACCCTGTTAGGACTTTGTTCCAACATCATCTGTAATTTTCTCAACATGCTAGCAACCATGACTTCAGCATCTTTACCAGATGATGTCATTAGTTCTTGAAACTAAAAAATAAAACATAAAATAATAACAATGAAGAAAAAACTTTTAAACCCTTCATGACAAGCCTCCCTTATACCGCTATTTTCAAATAGTGACTTTTTCCTTATTTAATAAATTTATATTAAATAAGTAAAAATGGTACTTTTTAGTTAGCCGGGCGCCAGTGTTATGTATACAAGTATATATAACACTGGCGCCCGGCTAACCGAAAAGTACCGTAAAAATTACCATTCTGATATAGTAATAGTTACAAGGACTGTGTACACACTTTATATCACACATATGTTGTCATGAAGGGCTTAACATTACAATACATTTTGTAATGTATTTTTGTACCAATTTATATTTATTATTTATTATCAACTACACCGGTAGCAGAAAGTTAGAGATGGGAGTCACAGATTTTCTTTTTTCGTTTGCAGGTTATTTTTCTATTGAACTCTTATTTCGCTTTATATTATGTTTGGCTCTTTCTTACTTAATACAAAAACTTAAGATTATTATTAGTAAAATTAATAAAATGCATAATAACATTTTTAAAAAAAGTGGTCGTTTGATTAACACTTCGATTGTAAAACTTGCAACCTGTCAAACCTGTTTTACCTGCAGATTATTTTCTGCCTCTGAAGTATCTGTTGCAGACACTTGGAGGATTTTCTGCTATTGGGTCAACTACTAAAAGTACACTTATTAAAAGTATGTACTAACTTTATTTGGTGAAATTGGTTGTCGGGATAATCAAGTAGTACCAAAAGAAGTAGTAGTATGAATTTCATACCCTGTCAATTTTCACACTGCCAGTACAGATAAAATTATGGGGGAAGGGACAAGAAGGGTAAGGTAATTTCATATTTATTAATTAAACAATAATAATAATAAACCAAGTTTTAATTTGTATGAATTTACAAAACATTTAATTTTTAAATAATTCTTATTTTGATTTCATTTTTTCCAATTTACTATTAATAACTAAAAGTATTGATGGGCAATTTTAAAATTAACAAGCTAACTGATAAGCATTTAAGGCTCATGATTTTATAGGCTGTGCTTAATATAACGGTATCACTTCAGGGAGGTGGAGTTTGGCACTTGATATCTTAAGATATCTCTAGGGAGAGGGAGAAGATTCATTTTCGATATTGTTACCATTTTTGATCCAACCAAAATATTCATTTTTCTATTTGTAACTGTTACTTTACATCAAAATATTCAGTTATCTATTTTTATGAAAATACTAAGTTATTATTAAAATCATTAAATGATTATATACAATTATTTCATTCTGAAATGTGGAATACCTCAACGTTTAGCTTTCCTATTTTTTTTTAATATATATTTGCATATAATCCGCTGTTGGAGAAACCAGATAGTACGTTTGAAGTGATACTTGTGCTTATTAGTAAAATAAAGAGGAAGAATGTTGTCTATCTGTTTTGTTGATAAGAGCGGCAAGAAACAATATATCTGTTGAATACATTATGTAACAAAGAGCTATTTTTAAATACTTTTAAAAAACTTTATTGATATAAACTTATTTTATATTTAATATAGTGATATTTTACTTACTCTTTCTTCTTTATTAGAAAATTTTATAAATAACAGATGTATAACAATATATTTGCATATAACTGAAAATATGTAAAAAGAAAATGAAAGGAAGAAAAAATAAAAAGAACTTTGAGACACTGATAACAATATGATTAGTGATGGAAGGGTGGGACATAATCCAGAAATGATAATGTAAGATATTGTAAAGGCCGGAAAGATTACAAAATTACTATAAAGTTGGTAACGTTATATATGTACAGCCTCTTAATATTAAAAGCTTTGCCGATTCTCAATCAGCTGGCAAAATGACATACGAAAATTAATTTCTACTGTAAATGTATGTTTATTTTTAATAAATAATTTTTTTATTCTTCACTACACATAACAAATTTATTTTTTGAGATGTATACATGCACATGATTTAGTGGGGGTTTTTTGCAGAAAAACTTTTAAATAATTACTTGTGTTTGAAGACAGTTTTTAAATTTTACATATAGCAGCTACTATAAATATAGGAATAGCAAAAAGGGAGTTTGTGCAATAAGGATAAGATATTCTCAAATAAATTTAATGAAGGACATTATAATTATACAATTATTGGCACAGATGTCATATTCGCCCCATATTGGTGCGATTTTTTTTTCGATTGCCGATTTGGCGAAAACATCAACAGCATAAACAACATAATCCGGGTTACCACATCAAGCAAAATAACGGCACTTTGGCGCCAGTTAAGTACCCGTTGCGTATATGACATTGGCGTCAGAAAAAAATCGCGCCAATATGGGGCGAATGTGACATCTGTGCCCAATTATTATTGTTTAAATATGAATATTATTTAACATATGATAAAACATTTTTTTCTCCTTAAAATAAGAGCGAAGGTTAAATGCATTTTTTTTTTTTTTTACTTAAAATGCAATTTTTTAGGAATATATTAAAGAGACACCTTTTGAATATAAAGCTTTTTTAAATAGACTTTTAACAATTCTAATATAATTGAAAAAAAAAAAAAGATTTCTGTTTGAATGTTATTTTAAAATTACAACAGAAAATCATCTGTAAATATATATAGACGCTAAAAGGGATAACAAACAAAATGAAATGATCTACATGTTTTATACGCTACGCACAGCATATATATTTTCAAATGAATGTAATTTGTTGAAGGTCAAAGTCTGTTTTGATTTGTAAATCAGTCCACAGCAAGGGGGTGGTGGTGATTTTAAAACTTTAAGTATACATTCCTTATTTTTTGAAGACTTTAAGAAAAAAAGATAAAATTTATTTTTACAAGCTTAAAATAATTAAACATAAAAACAAAATTGTGTTTAAGACTTAAGTGTTTTTAATTATAAAAACACTAGTATAGCCTCGATCATAATTAAAAATGTTTTATTATAATAAAATATGTTCTTAAACACTTATTCCTACAAAAAACTCCTTACACTTTCTCGATTTCGTGTTTATGGTTCATTTACATTACCATTGCGTCAATCCTATGTGTTAAAAGTATATATAACGGAACTGCAGTTATGTTATCAAAATACATATGAAAATTCGCGATGGTTACGAAACGTGAAACGATACGTTATAACATGTTTTAAGTAAATCATGTTTATAGAAGTTAGTTTAATTTAAAAATGTAGCATGCTGTATAACATAATTAAACAAAATAGCGTTGAATCAAATATCTTTCCCCCATGTGTAACTTACACAGAAATCTTAAATATAAGACAGTACAGAAGAAAAAAAGACTACAGTAAGAACGATTTAAATAATAATGATATATACTAATAAGTAAAAGTAATGGCAAACTTACCGCATTTTCTGTAAATGTTAGAAACGTAGAATAAACTTGACAGTTGACACAAGGAAAGCTTTCAAAACAGACGCCATTGGGAGACGCTACGCTGGCCTTGAAAAGAAATAAGTTGCGCATACGCAAAAATCGTACGTATCATAATGATTTCCGAACATGGGTTGGCTACACGATTATCACGAAAACCTTTGCAGGATAGTCAGAAAGTAAAGCAAAAACGACCCTTTTCGGAAACCTTACATGCTATCTGGGAATATTCCTAGGATATTTCACAAATTTTCAACCAAAAACTGCCGGCTTTTCCATCCTTTAAAACGCTAGCTGCTAGAGAACATTACCCCGAATCTGGGAAAATAGATCAAAGAACGTAGAGGAAAAGAAGGGAAGGCTTTGGAAACCGTAACTAACCGAAAAACAGACAAGCCGTTAATTCCCAAATTGGCTCAACCGAGCCCAGCAATCTGATTGGCTAAAACTGATATTTATATAGTAGATAATTATATTTATTTTCTTATGAAGTAGTGTAATGTAAAATAGAATGCAATTATAATGACTTAAATTGATTTATTTTGCTAAATTTGATCAAAATCAAAGTAAAGTAATCCAAAATATTAATATTAATAAAGGATCAGATTACTGAGATCGGATGAGCCAATTTGGGAATTAACGGCTCGTCCGAAACAGTGCAAACAGCTCTGCTAGGAAACACACTCAAAGGGGAGATCCAATCATAGGCATTCTTCATTGCATCTACCAATTCGCCAAACTTTCTTGTAGTAAACCTAAGATAACACCTTCGCGCCAACGCCCCGCGAGAATTCAAAACGACATTTCTTGGTCAGTTTTACTTGTGACTTAACAGCGATTGGGACAGATTTTTTAATATGATCTGTTCATGTTCTGTTGTTATGATATATTTTCTGTATTGCTAATAGATAGCCGATGAATACGTACAATGGAAAAATCTTTAGTGATACAGCATCTGTAAAATAATAAATTTTTACGTATCGAAAGTTCCACTTTCACTCGAAATCTAACATAACAACTATCAGATTCATCTAACGTATTCTACGATCTTTGACTACACTGTACTTTGACCTTCAAGGGGTTTCTGCCTCGGAGAGAAGCTCAATCAACGAAAAGAGGGGGGAGGGGCGCGCACTGCTTTCGCGCGGAAAGGGGACAGCGGTGAGCACAGCGTTACTCCACGTTTTGATAATTATCGCTACTGGCGATCACGCAAAAGCGCGCCAAGTAAACCCCACGTTATCTTTCGCCCCTTTATGCGGCTTCTACCGCTTAGCTGTTTGCACTGTGTCACCGAGGGTCGGGGATTTACATTGCGTCTATGACAGTTTCTCTTCTTCACGCTTCAATTACTTTGAATAGATATCGGTCATCGAAATCGAAATGATCAACAACAAGCGAAGATATAACGTCTTTCTGTTTTATTGCAGGGACGGCGCGAACGCAGTCCGAACTACCAAAAATTATGCACCCCAAGCAACCGCAATTTGCGGATGTGGCGAACGTCAACCTCTCGAAGTGCAATGAGAGGCCTCTGCTCGGGGGAGCCTCCTTATTGATCAAGGCTAACCCCAGTGCCAGGTAAGTATGAGTTGAAAAACGCTGGGGATATAAATATTCAAAGAATACTTTTAGCGAAAACTGGTGGGAATCGAATATTGATTTTGTACGAAACTGCAAGGTCAAATAACCACTCATTCAATACTTTAGAAAGCTGTAAAATTATTTGAAAAAATAAATTAAGGCGTGGAATATTTTTCAAAAAACAGAAATAATAATAATCAGATGTTAAAAAGAGCCGTTAGAAATGTTTCTTAGCTCTGTTCTTATTGCGATATTTCTTGTATTAAAATACAATACTATTTAAATGTCAAAAGCCAAAAATTCCTCGTATTTAAAACCAATTTATTAATTGTTGAAAGCTTTTATAAGTAGCTTTAAAGACAATTCAGAAACAACAACAAAAAGAAAGAAATAAAACGTCTTGTTTATACCTATAAAATCAATAATTAATTTCATCTTCAAAGCTATTTAATTCTTTCTAATTATATCAAACAGATGCTAGCACTGTTTGTTTAAATTTAAGTTTCTATACAGTAAAATACAGATTTTATTTTTCATATGCAGAATTCTGATTTATTTCATCTGTTCAAATCCGATTTACCTTTACGTTACTTACCTGATGAAAGTTAGAAAAGCAATAAAAAAAAAACACGCGAAAACATAAATAAACGTATATGCAAAAATAAATTTGTATTATAATTTCAAAAATTCATATGATTAATAGAAGAATGGAAATCATTAAGTTCTGTATGCATGATAAAACTGGAATTTATGCATAAAGAAAACACTTTTTGACCAAAATAGAATCATAACACAGTTCACTTTAACTTAAAACCAAAATATACACAAAACCTATTGTTTAAAATTTACTTTTAACACAAATTTTCAAAAATTAAATGAAGTTAAAAAGAAATCATATTTTTAAAGTATATTTAAATGTATTTTTCTTTAGCATGCAGACTATGAAGAAACCCACATATAGTCAGATTCTGAAAACTGTAGCTTATATATTTTTAACCCTAGATCTACCGGGAATTTTATTCAAGTTTTAATAAAACGTTCTACACCAGAATTTTTATTTAAAACTATTTAACTTATTTATTTACCTTATTTTTGTCTGGTTTATATACTTAGTTTATTTTAAAGAAATTTCTGGTTTGAATGAATATTTTGTATGTACCTGTCGGGTCCAATGGACCCGTCTGGTAGACGGAGGGTTAAAGTAACAGTGTGTGCTAGAGTTGGCAGACTTTGTCTCTCTCAGTGGCGCACCCAGGGAGGGGGCCAGGGGGCCCTGGCCCCCTCCAAAAGAAAAGGGAGAAAACACTAGAAAAATATCTAAAATATTTACGAGATCAAAGTTTGTTTTTCGTGTGTGTGCGTTTGTGTAAAAAGCTAATTGACACCCTATAAATACCCGGGTCTCCCCAGCCAATTTCAAAAATACACAACTAGAGAAACGCGTTTGCTTGAGATCACATTTCTATATATCATTGGTAATTCTCATTATACGGCTGGCTACACTGCAATGCTACCATGCAGTTAAAAAAAAAACTTCAACAGTTTTTCCCCCATTATTGCATGCAGTTTTAGAAAACTTTTTTTTTAATTGCGAGAATGAAAGCAGAAAGTTGCAAAGAAAGCTATCACCACCAAAAAATGACATCCTTTTGGTGATTAAAGCTGAATCGTGTTTGTTTCAAGTTTCTCCCAGTCGAACAATTGAGATCCAGCGTCTAGATTCAGAAGGTCCAGATGTAATATAGTGAACTTCGGTTTGGATCATTATAGTGCCAAAACCTTCACTTGGCTTGGTCGCATCCTTACCATTCCTTTTCCTTTTATTTGGACATGGAATACTATACAGAGTTATATGCGAGTACACAAAAGTTACACAAAAATGTATTTTGTATTTTACATGGCTATTTTGCAGTGACTTTATTGACAATCATATTAATCTTCAAACAAGTTTTTCAGCTGTTAAAAGTAATCTGCATGGAAACTCTTCAGTGGCATTTGCAAATTAAATGTGTAAAATATTTTTTTGAAATTGAATTATTTCAAAATATAAAAAAGGATGATTTAAATGCTAGTAGTAACGACGTTATTAACACTATAAATACCGATTTGGATTCCGTTTCCCTAGTCGCAAATCAGCCAAAGCCATCGAGCAACCATGAAGAATAGTATTTCCTTAGATGAAAGCAATTAGTAAGACATCGTATTGTTGAAAGAACAAACATTCAATACTGACGATAATTTAAATATTATGAAAGAGTTGTGGGAACCAGAAACAAGTTTTAATTTTCCCGCAACCTGTGCTACAGCTGCAAATCACAAACAAAGTTTTCAACAAGCATGGTTTAAAAAATATACTTGGCCTGTGTATTCTCAAGTTGAAAATAGTGCACATTGTAAATATTGCGTATTTTTTTTAACTTCCTAACGTTGGAAAATCTAAATCGGAAGTAGCTGGGTAGTTGGTCATGCAAAGTTATAATAATTGGAAGAAAGCCACTGAGAAATTTAATAATCAACAAAAAACAATATCATTTCAGTGCTATTGCAACTTGCGAAAATCTACAGAATATTCAAAAAGGAAATACATTTCAGTCGATAGAAAAATTGATGTGGGTCAGGTATCACAAGTTGCAGTAAATCGGAGCCGATTATAAAAATTGTAATTTTATGCGATTGAGCAGGTGGCAATCGCCAATGAAGCAAACTTTTGAACTTTACTAAGAACAAGAGTCGATGCGGGGAATGAAAACCTCACTGAACATTTTACACATTCTGTCAAAAACGCTATCTTTATTAGCTGTTACATACAAAAAGTATAAATGTGAGTAAAAATATCAATGCAAAAACCCTTGACGGGTTAAAAGTTTCTGACGCAGCACTTTATCTTATGCTCTAAGAATTTTAAATATGGAACTTAAAAATACTGATATCAAATTTTGAGTGACGTTATGCTATTTCTTAAAAAATATATTTGTATTTATTTCATCATTTTATTTTTGTTTTATTTATAATCGCATGTGCAAAAGTTATGTTCAACATGAAAAGCTGCATAAAATTTTATTCGCTGTTGCTTTATCATTTACATCTCTAATAAATTCAAAATATGAGTTTTAAAATATATGATATAAAATTTAAGTGACGCCTTGATGTGACTTTAAAAGGTTTGTTTTAAAATTCAATTTAAATTATTTTTGACTTGGTTAAAATATTTTTTTACATCTACACAATACTTTTAATTTTCCAATTCACTGTTAAATATATCACTTTCATTGAATCTATACTATGCATTGAAATGTATTTATTTCAATAAATTGATTTATCTTTTGTGTCACGCTATTCAAAATTGTGAGTAAGATTTATGTAAATGGTTTATTTGCGTCAAACTATCCTTTTTCATACATTTCATGTAGTTTGGACACAATGACGCAAAGAAACCATTTACATAAATCTTACTCACAATTTTGAATAGCGTGACACAAAAGATAAATCAATTTATTGAAATAAATACATTTCAATGCATAGTATAGATTCAATGAAAGTGATATATTTAACAGTGAATTGGAAAATTAAAAGTATTGTGTAGATGTAAAAAAATATTTTAACCAAGTCAAAAATAATTTAAATTGAATTTTAAAACAAACCTTTTAAAGTCACATCAAGGCGTCACTTAAATTTTATATCATATATTTTAAAACTCATATTTTGAATTTATTAGAGATGTAAATGATAAAGCAACAGCGAATAAAATTTTATGCAGCTTTTCATGTTGAACATAACTTTTGCACATGCGATTATAAATAAAACAAAAATAAAATGATGAAATAAATACAAATATATTTTTTAAGAAATAGCATAACGTCACTCAAAATTTGATATCAGTATTTTTAAGTTCCATATTTGAAATTCTTAGAGCATAAGATAAAGTGCTGCGTCAGAAACCTTTAACCCGTCAAGGGTTTTTGCATTGATATCATTACTTTTTTGAGGTTAGTGATAAAATGATTAAAAAAGGGATATTTATGGAATTTAATGCAGATTTAATTTTTACTATTTTATTACAATTTTCCTTATAGCAGTTTGTATATAAAAACAACTGGGTAAGTATAATCGCAGATCGCACAGAGGGTTTCATTTGATATTCCTTTAAAAACACTTTATCCTTAAATTAATAAATCCAAAATGTTAATTTATAATTATTAAATCCTTACATAGATGGTGCACCAATAGTTCCAGTTTTCATGGGGCAGGGAACGCACTCTTTTAAACAAACCACCTTCCAACTGAAGTCATCAAAAACCAAGTTGAATAAGCCAGACCCCGTTGGGTTGTTTGTCTCATGTCCACTCCTCCCCCCCCTTTTCAAAAATTTTCAGACCAGTACCTAAGAATGGAACAGAAATAATTTTTTCTCTTCAGAAATTACGATAAAAAAATAGTATGCAGTACTCATAAATTTACTTTAATGCTATATAATAATTTTTTCTCTTCAGAAATTACGATAAAAAAATAGTATGCAGTACTCATAAATTTACTTTAATGCTATATAGGGTGATTATTAAGTTAATTATAACGTTTGGAATCTGTTGCATTGATGTCCGAAATGTAGTTTCTGAGTTATGGAAGCTGGACCCATAAGGCGCCATAGAGGGGCGAAGCCCGCTAGTGTCTATCATAATTATATCTGCCATGTAGACTAATTGCGATATTTAATCAAAATAGTCCCCCTCCCTCCTCATCCGCGGAAATACAACAAATACAAAATGTGTCTTTATAAACCTATTGTCAAATAGGTTTTTATTTCTTTTTCCCTAAAAAAAAACATGATTTTTATATCCGTAACGTAAATAGCGGACGAAGCCCGCTAGTTCCTATCATAATATATATTTTTAATAATTTTATATAGTCTATAATAAAAATCAGACTTAAAATAGTCTAGTTCCATGAGTACTTGTAGTGTCAGTTACATGCTACGATTTTTGGATACCAGTATTTTAGAACGGGAAAATGTGACTTATTTTATCGGAGATATCTCATTAATTGAATAAGGTGAAGCAAACTTTTTGAAAAAAAGGTGTCCAACAAGCATGGCAGTTATCAGCTATGTGACTTTGTGCTAAAGTCCATTAATTTGATCTGCTTTTAAAAGATTACGGAAGATTGAATTATAGTAGAACCTGGATTAACCGAGCTTCGATTAATCGAGGTTTCTGTTAACCGAGCCGATAACAAAGTCTGATTTTTTTTTCCCTTTTGAATGAGCCTTAAAAATAACCACACTCTTTATCTCACTGTCTGTGCTATACAGGCCCTTCTGCCCCCAAAAGCTCTCAACTCCAAAGAAACATTGGACCCTGAGAAGTCAATAGCGAACAATGCTTTGTTTCCAGTGGCTGTGTGAACTTTCGTAAATTTTTCAATTTGCATTTTAAAATTTACTACTGGTAGTTGATTTTCTTTTTAAATTTGTTAAGCTGTGAAACAGAACTTTACATATATTTATTTTTATTATTTAAAAAACGTTCTCTCTATATTTTTTTTTTAAGAGATGTTAAATTCGCAAGCACGGCGAGTTTTTACACACAGTTTCTATTAACCGAGATTTCCGATTCCGATTTACTAACAGTCCCAATTAGCTCGGATAATCGAGGCTGCTCTGTATAATTAAAAAATCAATGGCGATCTTACTGTAAACGGGTTTCCCTTTTACTGAGGGATTTCAAAACCGAATCAGCTGATGTTAGTTGCTGTTTCCGTGCTTGATTAAATAAGATTAGTTAATATTTGAAAATTACCAAATATAAAAGGAACTAAGTCAACAGAGTCTTTGCTTTATGGTATTTTTTAACAACGCTATAAGAAAATGATTTTAAATAAGAGATTTTAAATGTAACGTTTTAAATCTGACACAATTTTCACCAAACTTTCCTTTCTCTTTGTAACATTCAACTGAAAATATTTTTATTATTAGAAAGATAATATTATTATTTGCGCTACCTTAAAATTGGCAACTATAGTTAAAAATATCATCTCGAAATTTGAAATAAATCTCTCATATAAATATATTTTTTAATTTAAACTGTTTTGGCCACTTTGGCCAATATGACGTAATTTCCTCCATTTACGACTTTTAACACATATCAATGAATTTATTATTTAAAAATTTTCTTTTTCTTTTAATATTCACGTGTAAATATAATTTTTATGACGTAATTTTCAATGTTTTCCTTCTTTTAATGCGTAATCATTTAATTCTAATTTGAAAATAATTGATTATTTTATAATTTTCTTTCATTTTAAGTCAGCATGTGTAAAAACAATTTTTATGACGTAATGTTTAATATTTTCCTGCTTTTAACACGTTATCATTTAATTCTAATTTAAAAGGATTTTTTTCTGTTTATAATAGTCACGTGTGAATAAATTTTTAATTTAAAGGATATATTATTCTTTGCGCTGTTTTAACAATTGGCAACAATTTAAAATAACCTTTTCTAAAATATGTAAAAAATATCTCTGGAAATTCTGAAAATTTTAATTTAAAATTGAAATACACCGTCAAAAAATTAGGCAAGTTAAAAATAATAAATGCACTCTGCAAACTTCGAGTTTCTATTGAATGATTAAATTGAATGAAAATGATTAAATTCCCATGTATATATTTTTTTCCTATGAGACTTTTTTAATGAGTCATTTTTATCCAGATTTAACATTAAATATCTCTTAAAATAATTCTTCGATTTAAAAGCTGTCTACTTCAACGTTTTTATCAAACATTTCTCTATAATACTACGCAATTGCGTCAAAAGATGGCGACACCAGAATTCTGATATGCTTATTATGTAAACTGTAAATATTGCAAAGTTAAATAAAAACAATTGTCTCGGGGTTATCAAACTTCATTGATATTTATAAATAAAAAATTTCAACTAAATTATTTATTATAAAAGAATTATTACATCACAATACCTTTTATGCAAGGAAAATAATAATTATAATAATAATAATATTATGGATGTCAGTGATTATATATTGATTGACCGTTATAATAATAAAAAATGATATTATAAAAAGAAGAGCTGAAATGAATTATTTTTTTACGTTTCTGATCGTGTGATTTATATTCAAATAATAATTATTAATGTATATTTTTTGTAAAGTGATTGAAATTAAATATATTTATAAAATTTATGGTAATATTTTTATTGTTGAAAAATTGCCAAGAAATAATCATCATCAAATTGGCGTCATTATAATTGTAATTTTATTTAACTTAATAGCAATTAAAAAAATTACAAAGGAACTGAGAATAATGGTCAACTAGCAGACTTAAAAAAAACACATTCACATCTGAAAACACGTACAAGGGAGTATCGAACTGCCTATCGTAAGATCAGTAAACGATGGCCCTTCACTCAGCCAGTGGGAAGACAAAATTTTTCTCCCCAAAAGTGGTTAAAAAGAAAGCATGTGTATGAATACAGTGTCATGCATTTTCGGTGAAATTTCCATAGAATGGCGAAGAAATATAGTCCGATTTTTCATGCGCATTATAAAACAAACAAGAGTCTTGCTGGAAACAAGTAAATTGTTATTTGGTTCATCTGAAACATATTTATTTGATTTTTAAAAAATTGCCCGTGTCATTTTCGAGAGAAAAAAAAATCGAATTATTTAACAAACGAGAGTTTTCCCAGAAAAAAGAAAAGTGTTATTCACCTCACCTTAATCACATTTATATTATGTATCAATTTAAAAATAATCGTTAGAACCGTTTTCGAGATTTTCAAATTAGGAACTTCCTCGATATCATACCAACGTTTTCACTTTAAAAATGGCTATTTAGATCTCAAAATATACTGCACGTAGAAATGTAAAAATTTCAGTATACGATTAGACTGCAGATATAAGACTGTTCTAGAAAATTCAGAACAATAAGACATATATCCGCTGAGTTATTAAAAGGCGGCTTTTCGCGTTTTCTTTGATGTCGAGTTAGCTGTATATATGAGTTCCGCCATCTACGAATTCTATGATACGATACGATACGATACGATTTTAGGCTTAAGGCTGCGTCACTCGGAATACTACCGTCTTCCATGATCATCTTGAATCGTTTGGTAGAAAAAATTAATTCGGGAAAATGTCTCTCATTTCTTGATGGTGAAACTTGCGAAATTCCTACTACTGAGCATTTTTCCTTGTGTGTCTGATATATAGATGAAGAGAATGACAACAAAATTTGTGAAGAATTCTTACAATTTATTCCTGTAGCAAGCACTGGAGGAAAAAACTTGCCCGGCAAAATATTAGAAGGATTAAAGACATGATATCGATTTGTCCTATTTACGTAGGACAAGTTTATGATGGTGTCCCATCAATAAACGGAAAGTTTAACGGATTCAGGTTTCACATAGTTTAAATTTAGCACGTGAAATGTTGTATCTGGAACAGAAATAAGAAACCTCATTGGCATAATTGAAATGACACACAATTTTTCAATACTCCTAAATAGACAAGACGTCCTCCTCAACAATATTGACAAACATACACCGGAAATTAATAACCAAAAACTACAAAAAGTTTGTCCAACTAGGTGGGTGGGATGCCATAAAGCCATCATGATCATGGTAGAATTATATGATGCAGTGATTGATCGTTTTGAAACAATCGCATCTTGGGAAGACAGAGATTCGTCTTCTAAGGCAAAACTTTTTAAAAATTCGTTGTGTGAATTTGTTTTCCTAATTTCTTTATTTAGCTTACAGAATATATTAGTATACACTTTATCATTGTCTAAATTATTGCAAAAATCTGCCAGTGACCTTTTAATTGCCTGAAATTTCGGTAACAATGTTGTGGCTCACTTAAATACTATTCGTAAAGCCTTAGATTATTTCTTTCAAGGATATTTATCATAAGCTTATATGAAAGCCAATAACATTCATATTGACATTAAAATGCCAAAAACTGCATCAAAACAAACGATCCAATGTTCCAGCCGATTCTATAGCAGAGCATTTCAGAAAAAAATATTTTTATCCCATTCGTTGATCAAGCGTTCACTCAATTCAATAGACATTTCATTCGGCATCGCAACATTTTGATTTTTTTCTACTTAATGGAAAAGGTGCTTCAACAGCTAGTGAAAAAAAAGATTTTCGTCAATTGTGTGAATTTTATATGCATGATTTACTTTCTTCAAATTCAGAAATTTTGAATGCCGAATTCAAAAATTTGACAGAAAATTTGAGAAATAGCTTTCAATAATTCGATGCAAGAATGGCATTGAAGCAGTTTCGAAATGCGATAAAATGTTGTACCCCAACACCTACAAATAACTAAAGATATTTGCAACACTTCCCGTTACAACCTATCTCAGCGAAAGGTAATTTTTTACATTACACATTTTAAAAACCTACTTAAGATCCACAATGACAGAATCAAGATTAAATGGGCTGGCTTTGTTATATATAAACAGAGACATTAATGTAACTGCGACTGAAGTAATTCAAGAGCTTTATAAAAAAAAATTATTTTATGTGTAACAATATTTTTAAAAGAATTTTTAAAGTAATTTTTTTTATCCATTTAACTTGGCCCCATAGTCGGTTACGCCACGCTGGCTGTAGGAGCATCTAACCTTTCCACGACTAGAGACAATGCCTCTACAAGAATTTACTGTCATACCCCACAAGAGATTAAATTCTCTATTAGTTTATTAATTCCCATACAATTCTGAGTGACGAGTTAAATTTAAATGAACTAGCCCAAAAATTTGCATCCAATAATTCATCTCGTCAAAGCTATTTTGGATATTTTTCTTAAACTACAATATGTCTGACAATCAGATAATTTCTAAACAAATTCTATAAATGTTTATTTATGAGGCGTTTAAATGTTTAACTTCTGCACATTCAAAAATTAGTACTTTTTTAATTATTAATAAAATTAAACTTTAAGTATAATAATTTTAATTAAAATAAATAAAAAATTAATTGATACTGAATTAATCACGGTAATTTTATGATTAATTAGTGTCTCCATGTAATTTCCTACTGTAATCAAAACTTGAGAAATTTTGCCCCCCTCTAATTTTATTATGTTTCGCTGCCAACGTTCGGCCCCCTCCAAGATAAAATCCTGGATGCGCCACTGGTCGCTCTTAAAATGGAAAGATTGTTATCGATACTAGATAGAATTGGTTTTATCGCACTACTTTCATTTTTCACGTCCGGCTAAACTATATTGACAGAGATGTGAACATTTATTTATGCAAGATAAAGAAACTTTAAATCGACATTTTGAGATCTATTAATCGGGTAATCAAGTTTTACATAATCGTGAATTTGTAATGACATGCACACTATAGTAAAAATATTTTTATTTTCAGTATTTAATGATGTCATATTTTTATACAGTATAATGATTTACAAATTTAATCGATAAAATCGTCATATTAAATAGAATGATCTTGAAAAAAATAAAGGGGCAATACATTTTTTAAATTTTCTTGCCTGAATAATCATGAAGTGGTTAATTAAAGATCCCTTTTAAACACGATATACTTTTTAACTCCATAAATTATTAAACAAATACTATTTACAAAATGCTGTTACGAAGTGAGAAAAATCAAAAATGTGCGTTCTCAACACATTTATGACGGGAAACGAGAATTCTGGTAAACATCAATGAAAAACATCATTGACTAAGGGCGGGGCTTCAATCTTTCAAAAAATGCATTTATATCATGTTGTCCTCATTTTTTTTTTACATTGTAAGACATTTTATCTTAAATTCGTACATATTTACCGATGCATGAACTTGGGAAACCTATCTAGAACACCAATTTACAAAAGATTTTCAGAACAGGTAGGAGCTTCTGCTGTTTTAAAATTCAGATTTGTTAAAAATTGCCCGTCGGCAACGTGGTTAAAACTCTATGAATATTCCTAGGATATTTCAGAAATTTTCAACCAAAAACTGCCGGCTTTTCCATCCTTTAAAACGCTAGCTGCTAGAGAACATTACCCCGAATCTGGGAAAATAGATATCGGTCATCGAAATGATCAACAACAAGTGAAGATATAACGTCTTACACGACGTGTACACGAGTGACATAAAAGTACCAAAAATACTCAGAAGTTAAATATAAGTATTAAATAGCTTAACCAGCATGAGTAATAGTCAGTGTAGAATAATTTAAATAGAAAAAAATAAGAGAATATGCTTTCCACACATAGAAGAATTCAATAAAACACACTTATTTATATTACGCACTATACATAAAGGTTATTTTTCCAAAAAAAGGAGGGGGGGGGGGACAACCAAACGCAGCTAATGCGCAATATGTTTTACTAATAAACATCATTACTACCCATATGTTATATTTATAAACTGCATTAATTACAACTAAATAAAATAACCAAACCATACAAGTGATAAATTTTATACCTATGGTCATTTAAATTTCTCAAAACACTTTTGAACTAAATTCTGATTCAGCAGCTATGAATATTATCATTAACATCTCAAAACTAATCTTTTGAGCTAAAAAAAAAAAAAAAAACATTTAAAAAACTTTTACTTGCTATGCTCACAATTTCTTAGTTAATTCATATTTAAAATAAAGTATGAAGCTGCAGCTTACTTACAAAATATATTATAGGAAAAATGTAAATTTTGTGAGCGAAATCTAAAAGCGTAAAAATCATAAAAGCATGGCTTCATATTTTTTTATTTTATTTTATTTTATTTTTTTTTGTTTAATGAATTTTGACCCAAAAATTTAGAAGACTTATTTCAAATTATAGCATTTTATGACACCGGATACGTATTAATTCCAATTTTGATTGTTGTTGAATACTAAGGTCATTCCATGGTAACTTACGTTATAATTTAAAACAATTTACAGCAGTAATTTCAGTAATATAACACCAAAAAATTTTCAAATGTTAAGTTGACATGATTTGTTAATTAAACCTATCCAAAGGCCAATTTGGATAAAAATTACCTAGAAAATGAAAATTAGATTTTTTATGGCAACTTACGTTACTTTTTCAGTAATGTCAGTTACCATAATAAATATAACTGGCAGAGTTCAAGAAAAAACACTAAAATTAGGCCATTATCATCTAAATTTATCTTTGAATAGGTTTAATTAACGAATCATGTCAACTTTGCATTGTTAATATATTTTTTTTCTTTTGTCTTTTATTACTAAAATTACTGAAGTAAACTGTTCTAAATGTAACGTAAGTTACCATCGAATGACCCAGTGAATTATAAACATTGATTGAGCGAAACAAACAATATCACTTATTTTATTTTGAAGCTCAGAGCTTTATAAAAATTAAGGTACTTTTCGGTTAGCCGGGTGCCACTGTTATATATACATATATATGTAATATAAATGTATGTATATATACATATACATTTACATATATATAAGTGTGTATATATGCAATATATGTATATGTATACATGTGTATATATGGTATGATCCTTGTCAATTCAGGCAGCCAAAGAAAAAATCTTACCTTCATAGTCTCAGAAGTTTTTGAATTGAACATATGTTAAAATTCAATAAAAAATAAGATACTTGTATATTTTGGTTTTGCCCAAAAAAATTCCTGACCCGAGATACAGGCCGCCAAAGATGGCTTCCCGGGCACCATTTCCAATTCGCCATTTTCAATAAAAATTTTAAAGTGCTCTATCTCTAGAACGGTGCAAGATATTTTGTTGCGTTTTTTTTTATTTTAAAGATAATATTCTTCTGTTTAAAATGATATACCCAATTTTGAAAAATGTATTCAACTTTTCTTGTGGCAACCTTTTGAAAAAAAATTTTTTTTTTCAAAAAAAATTTTTTTTTTTGAAAATGCCAATCCTAAAAATTTTGATTTTTTTGCTGTTGATCAATACCATTGGGAACTATCTTCACTGTAAAGGAGAACTTCCACTTTTGAGTTTAACAAATTTTAGAAACATTTAAAAAATTCAGAGAATTTTACAGGAACTGTATATATACAGTTCCAGTAAAAGTCACTGAATTTTTGCTTATTTGTATCATATTTGTAAGGATAAGCCTACTATATATCCTAAACAAGTTAGAAATTGCAATATCAAATGTGGCAAATGAGGTGCGTGCATAGTATTAACTAGTTTTATAAATATTCAGATCTTGGTGCAATAAGTGTTACACTCTTCGGCAAAAAGGCATGAATACAAAATTTACTATAATACCATATATTAAATTCAGTAATACGGAAGTAATATGAATCCATCTTAAAAGGACGTAATCGTCATGGCAACCTAGAATCATTGCCTATCATGGTATATCATTGAATCAATTATGTATTATAGTATTTTTAAATAGAATGAAGAAAACTTTTATTAATGTCTTATGTTTTAATTTGATTTTCATAGCATTTGAAGTGATACATACTTTATTGCAGAGGTTTACAAAAAATTACTTCCTGTGTCATAGAAAGTGCATAGTGTTTACTGGGACACACAAAATATTTCAGATACTTTACCTTATTGAAATACTGTACATTAGCGATGATTGCTAGAGATGCATTTTTAGTTGGGATATGAGTTTTTAAGTTTAATTAAATATTTCCATATTACGTTGTGTGTATAAAGGCTGTAGATCATATACAGGGCTACACAAAAGAAATCGTAAGGGTATTGCTGGAAGTGCATTTTTAGTTGTGTTTGAGTTTTTAAGTTTAACTAAATTTTTCCATATTACGTTGTGTGCATAAATGCTGTAGATCATATACAGGGCTACACAAAAGAAATCTTAAGGGTTTACTGAGTATGAATGAAAGTAGCTTAAAGGTGATTTTTAAATGAGTTATGCATTTTTACACTGAACTACATTTAGTATACTAAGATATGTTTGGAGAATATAGATAAAATGATATACAGGTCCACGCAAAGAATTAGATACATGGCCGTCTATGGATGATAATCTCTGGAAGTGTGATTTCACTGGTTTTAAGGATGTTTTAATCTTAATTAAATATTAGCTAAATAGTGAAATGTATGTAGGTAAAATACAGGGTTGTATGAAAGCATTCAAGTATGCTTCCGTCTATTGACATAACTTTCTAAAAGTCAAATTCCGACCTATTTATGTGTTTTTAACAATTTCCAACATAGTTGAAAGTCTTTATGGATTCGATTTGTCTGCCCATCTGTCTGAATTCTAACTTGTATTAATATAATTTGTATTGCTGTGTAATTGATATATGTTATTGAGATTGTTTTACTATATTCGGTATTGAAAATAAAGTATGTATTACTTCAAATGCTATGAAAATCAAATTAAAACATAAAAGACATTAATAAAAGTTTTCTTCATTCTATTTAAAAATCCTATAATACATAATTGATTCAATGATATACCATGATAGGCAATGATTCTAGGTTGCCATGGCGATTAAGTCCTTTTAAGATGAATTCATATTACTTCCGTATTACTGAATTTAATATGTAGAATCATAATAAATTTTGTATTCATGCCCTTTTTGCCCAAGAGTGTAACTTATTGCACCAGGATCTGAATATTTATAAAACTAGTTATAGTATGCACGCACCTCATTTGCCACATTTGATATTGCAATTTCTAACTTGTTTCGGATATATAGTAGGCTTATCCTTACAAATATGATACAAATAAGCAAAAATTCAGTGACTTTTACTGGAACTGTATATATACAGTTCCTGTAAAATTCTTTGAATTTTTTAAATGTTTCTAAAATTTGTTAAACTCAAAAGTGGAAGTTCTCCTTTACAGTGAAGATAGTTCCCAATGGTATTGATCAACAGCAAAAAAATCAAAATTTTTAAAATTGGCATTTTCAAAAAAAAAATTTTTTTTTTCAAAAGGTTGCCACAAGAAAAGTTGAATACATTTTTCAAAATTGGGTATATCATTTTAAACAGAAGAATATTATCTTTAAAATAAAATAAACCGCAACAAAATATCTTGCACCGTTCTAGAGATAGAGCACTTTAAAATTTTTATCGAAAATCGCGAATGAGAAAGGATGCCGGAGATGTCATCTTTGGCGGCCTGTATCTCGGGCCAGGAATTTTTTTGGGCAAAATGAAAATATACAAATATCTTACTTTTTCTTAAATTTTAACATATGTTCAATTCAAAAACTTCTGAGACTATGAAGGTAACCCCCCTGCCTGAGTTGATATGGATTCAGCCATTTACATATATGTATGTATACAAATATGTATAGATAACAGTGGCGCCCGGCTAACCGAAAAGTACCAAAATTAATTACAATGTTGTCACATTTTAATTAAATTCTAAAATACACCATATGCTCCTGATAATTTCAATAACTTATACTAATGAAATAAATAATTCATATTACTTCAAAGAATTGTAAATAAACAACCCAAATCACAACAACAACAACAAAAAAAAACAAACAACATTAATAATAATACATTTTAGATTAGTTCAACATTAACAAATATTAAATCAAATACATTAGATTATTACATATGCAGCTTAATAATTATTAAACAAATAAAAACCATGATACTATCACAGATAATACATTTTATATTATTTCAATATTAAATAAAATATATTAATAATTATTAAGCTGATATTAAATTAAAATTATCCAGGTGTACCAAATGGAAGAAAAAGGAATTAGAAATGGAAGAGATATCACTTGATCATAGTTCACAGCTACGAAGCAATATACATAACCATATTCTCAAATATATACATTATTACTAATTAATTACTGTGCTTAAATTGCTTATTTAACACTGTGATCTTATTTTAGACAAATCTGATAAGTTATTCTAGCTTTCGTGTAATTTCAGAATTTTTTTAAGTCTGAGCGACACATTTTTTGCAATATCAAATCCTTGAAAAGTGTGTATAGGGAGGGAGGTAGAGGTTAACTGCTTCCCACTAACAGAATACTCATATACTCGATGTTTATATAAAACATAGTTTACATAAACTACATTTTTTTAATTGATCATTTAACGCCATTTTATAAATTAAAAAAACTAATGCGAAGAAAACATTGATTAAAGAATAAAAGGAATTAAATAATAAATATTGTATTGAGAATAAAGTTTTCTTAGATACAGATTGATTTTGTGAGAAAAATGACGTTATATATAAAAGATAAAACAATGATAAATAAAATACAGAACATGTACTTTTGAGAAAAATGACTTACTTACAATCATCATACACGAATATTATTGAAGATTCATATCTTCAAAAAAAGCATGCAAATCTCATGTAAAAGTCGGGTCAACAGGCAATCGACAAACATTCACATAACTGTTGAAAATGTCCCATTGAAAACATCCTGCAATGTAAATGAATAGAAAAAAAAAAAGAGTATAATAAACTAATAAAAACAACAAAAACAATATAGAATGCATTTCAAAATCTCTCGTTCTAAGCAACAGAAAATAAATATATAAAAAAACTACATACTTACAGTCAGTCATACAAGTTAGTAATACTTTATTTATACGAGAGTTCCTGATTGATGAATTTTAAGTAGAAAACAACAAAACAGCACATAGTCCAAGAGCATCAGACAATCCACTTTCTTGCAGAAGATCACAAATGGTAGTCACTTATTATAGAAGACTACACACCTGCGATATCCTGAGAGCAAACTTGGTAAAATATGTATTTATCTTGGCACCAGCAGATTCTAATCTCTACTTCAAGTATAACTTTTATAGGTTTGAAAGTTTTTCAAACTCTTTATGAAAAAAAAAATAATAATAATAATTTACGAACTTTTCAATCGTAAATCATCTCTTGTGGGGAAGTGGAGAGAAAAAATTCATGTTCTAGATTTTACAGTTTTAATATACTACTACTGATTAATTACTAAAAGAAAACTACAGAAAGATAAACATATAAGATAAAATTTTAAAAAGAATAAGGGATGGTTTATAAATTATTAATAATAATTACAAGTAAAAACTTTATTTAAAAACAAGTTTGTTCAATTTAAAAAAAGTTAAATTTTATATGTCATTAGAATATTTTTAGGGGGAGGATAAGAAGCTAAATACAATTCAAAGTCTTCATATTACTTTTTAGATAGTACCGTATCATTGTAAAAATTAACACATTTAAAACTGATTAATAATAATGTAAATCATGTATGCAGAGTTTGCTATGATCAGTCAATTATATAAAAATAATAGAGAAAACTTTGGAGTTAATTCAAAATTAATTATATGGTTAAAAATTTGTTGCTAGTTTTAGGATAAATTAAAAAATTGTCAGTACTAAAAATGCATTGAAATAGAATATCAAATAAATTCCTGAAGGAAACGAAACTATTTATTCACAAAAAAGGGATTACCGTACATTATAATAGAATGACGACCGTATTATATTAATTTGTATTCATATACTATCAAATTCGTTTTAAATTCATGCATATGAAACCAGGTTAATTTTAAAGAATTTGGAAATGAGGAACATAATTATCTATTAACAAATGCATAGGCAGCGTTGTATGTAAATACAGGAAGATGCAAATTAAAGAATTTACGAATACATCGTTTTATAGAGTTTGGTAATATTAAAAAGTAACATAGTTAACAAATTAATTTTAGTAGCGTAGTATGTAAATACATGAAAATAGTAACTTACGATTGTATAGCTTTATAAAAGAAACTTCTACAGTTATGAAACAATGTAAAGAAATGTTAAAAAACATCTGAAAAACCATTACGTACCTTTAATTTGTAAATCCCTTATTAATTTCAAATAATCTTTAAAATCATAAGCTGTCGTCTGCTTCTTCAATCTTTTAAAATGGCGGAATACAGAAAAATGAAGCATGCTGATTGGTTGGGTCTAGTATTTTAAAGCCAAGGCCTAGACCACAGAGACCAAGCCTGGCAGACCACGCAGACCCTCCTAAACCAGGCTAAACCCACGCCTGGCAGACCTCGCAGACCTTGTAGACCTGATAAGCCATAGTGTAAACGCAGCATTTCTGTTTTATTGCAGGGACGGCGCGAACGCAGTCCCAACCAAAGCCCTTGAATATACAAGCCTTGTCAGTTCAATGGGAGAAATTTAGCGAGTTGAAGGTAGCGCCATCTGGCGGCTGGTGAGGTTAAACTTCTCGTTGTTTACATGTTTGGCTTTGCTGTTGCTGTTGAGAGAGGCTTTAATGGAGGAATAGCGTGACGGTCTGATTTTTGACATTTAATTATTTTAAATTAAGTTATATGATTAACTAGTACTCAAGTAAAAAATATGCTGTAATAGCATGATGTTCCAAAGATGTAATCAGGTATTTCATTTTAAACTTATTGTTTTATTTTTAATATAGCTATTTATATTAGGCTAGGCCTAAAATCGTTGTTTCAAATGTGTAATGTAAATAGTTTTACTTATTGTTCTTACTTATGTAATTTCTTTTTTCTCTGGTGACTTAATTTTTTATAAAATTGTTCATTTTATGATGACATTTTATTATTGTTTCTATAATTTTCACGATTGTATTTAGAATCAAAACTAAAGTAAAGCTTTTTAATGAAGAGTCTGTAGTCTATAAAATATTTATGAGATTAATTTCGTTCATTTATTCTTTATTAGTGTCATTGCCACAAGAATTAAAGAGGTGTGGGGATGATGATTTAGATGGTTGAATTAATTTAATGTTGCTAAAAAGTAGGGATGCACCGAATAGTGATTTTGGCCGAATACCGAATATTTGGCCTACAGGCGAACCGAATACCGAATATTCGACTAGCCGAATAGTAACTGCTAGGCCAAAACTTTTTTAATTTTATGGCTTCTTCTGAGAATTAAAACAGATGAATAAAATTTTGTTAAATTCAAAAGAAACGTTTTAAAATCAAAGAGAAATTGTGAAAATATTGGAAGAAAAATTGTACAGGATCGTATATTATTTGTTTGTCAGGAAGAGACTAAAGTAAAAGTAAATAAATAATACAATCTATTCAAATTTTATATGGTTGTAACTTAGCAAGAATAACTCTTGTACTCCCTTTGATAAAGCAAGGAAGTTTTTAAATGCATCCTAGATTGGTGTCTGGAGTGGGCAATCAGTTTCAGAGATTGTAAACATTGTTCTGAAAATCTTAGCTAGAAACATATTATTTACTGGATAATGTTCAGGAACTTGCCTTTGTACACAATTAATCCTATGAAAATCCTCGTGATTGGTTAATTTTCTTAAAAAATACTTAACAAACAGCAAATAAATAATGTAAAAACATTCCTTTTATTTAAATATGATTTTGTTTCTAATTATTCTGAATATCTTTATAAGTTGACTCTTAAACATAGAAGTTGTATAAGGTTTTTAAAAATATGTTTAAAAAGTTTTTTGTAAGTATTCGGCTCAGCCGAATATTTTGATATTCGGCCAAACCGTATATTCAGCATACCAAATAGTTTGCTATTCGGTAACTTGGCCGAATACTGAATAGATACCGAATATTCGGTGCATCCCTACTAAAAAGTAAAGAATAGGGAGTTTTTTTTAATCACGATTTAAAAATTTTGCACTTTGTGTTCTGTGAGGGGGGAGGGGGGGAGGTTCATAAGGAAAAACTGAAAGTTCAAAGGGAGTAGAGGATTTCGATCATTATTTATTTATTGTTAGAAATAAGTAATAAAAACATCAGAAGGTGGCAGTTTCTTAGCGGGGAAGGGGCGATTGATTTGATGATTCATTATTTATTTACTATTAGTACTATAAAAGTACAAATAGGGCAGGGAAAATAGTTTTATTTTAGTGTTAATTTGTTATTGTGTTAGCATTTACCTGATCACTTAATATATTGCAATTTGACTAAATTAGTATTTATTACAGCCCTATAAATTTTTGTATATATTTTACTCTTTTATTTATGTTTTATGTAAAATAATTGAGGTTTTTTAGTGTGTAAAGGTGGAATTTTATAATAAATTTTTAGCCCTCTTCATGATGTGCTAGAATTTGAAACCACTGTATGTCCAATGGTAATACAAAATTTTAATAGTTTTAGAATTTAAGTATAAATTAATACAATAAGCTGTAGCTGAAGTTAAAATGTTAAAAGACAAAAAATTGAAACTTTTACACAACAAACTGCTTCTAAAACAACGCAAATAAATGACATGATAGTAGAAGTCTAAAAAAAGTTAAATGTTTGATATGTATGAATTCAGTTATGTAAATAAAAAGTTACTTTGAATCCATCTGAGCTGTATTTTAGTTTTGCTTGTTTTATATTATACAGCAGACTCCCTCAAATCCGCAAAGCTTGGGGCCAGATGTTGTGCGGATTTTAGAATTTTGCGGATTTCTGGTCATTGATTTGTTTACATTTTTGAAACATTAAATTTGATTGGTGGTTAAGCAAGGGGAATTATAATGAATGCTTACAATAAAGTGAAACATTAAAATAAGTAAAATATTAAAATAATTTATTAGTTTAAAAGTAAGTAATTATTAAAATAATTATGTAAAATAAAAATTTAGAAAAATATTAAATTATAACTGATGAAATCGATTCCAAAAGTCCTATGCTGCCATCTAGTGATAGCAAGGAGAACAGTGTTAATGCTATTATCAGTATAACTATATTGCGCTCACTGTAACTTTTTTCATAGTTATTTAGAGTCTAAATTTGGAATTGAATTCCAAGTTATTATAATTTTACCATCGGCAGTTTTGCTTATAATGCATTTTAATCTTTCTTTTGCGATAATCTCCTAATTCTCTCTTATTCGTAAAATTTTGTGATCCAATATTGAGCTCGATTGGGATACATTATGTTATATTTCAGCTTCTTCGATCTGTATGACAATGGCGACCAACCGAACTAATCGAATTCCGATAGAGACAACATCTTGGCGATTTATATAATTTGGCGAAATTGGCCGACGGGATAACTAAGTAGTACAAGTTGTGCGTAAAATTTGTTATCTTACATTAGTTGAATAAATCTTATTTGAATTATAAAATGTCTAATAAAGCATTATCTTCATCCACGGTTTAGATAAAAAATTATAAAGCCCTGTAAATAAAAGAATAAATAGCCAGTATTTTTTTTTATCCTTCTACTTTTGAAATAATTAATTTATAGCAAATTGGAGCTAAAGAAAAATGAAATGAATAAAAAAGTATTATTTTTTTCCTTGTATCGTATTAGAACTAGCACCGTGTCATTTTTCTCTGTCAGTAATAATTACTAAATTATTAATTATCATTTTAGTAATTAAAGCATAAAACTTATGTTCCTATTTAGAGAGTCAATTCTTTAATAATTATTTAAGGGGCTACTTTTCCCACTGCCTGGTAATCTTAATCCTATGGAAGAAATTTTTTTAAATATCTCATTCCTATTTCAATATTTTAATTAGCCCCCCGGTGCAGTATGCTATTTCTTTCTCCCAGCTTATTTTGTGTCGTATCCAAAAAATAACGTTACCTTACAGAAGAAAGCCATAAATCAAATCAGTACGATTAAATAGTCTATAGCAATTTTTTTAACTTCTAAACATCACACATTTTTCAATTTTAAACCGTCGTATTGGAAAAAAAAAGTACTTTTAAATACAATTTGTTTGAAAACTGCATCTCCATTTGTTTTTGAGATATTAATTTTTTTCTAGTTTCTAGCGACATTTGTTTAATTTTGGCAACTCAAGTATTCCATTTCTGTAGAAAGTAAAGGGAAAATAGTTGAAAAATAGCAATTATATCTTTTTGTTGCCACTTTCTCATAAGAACTGAAAAAAAGTAATTAAAATATGTGCTATTTTGAAAGAATATAAATGAATTGATTTCTTTTTGCTGCATTTGTCTATTATTCTGAGATAGTGACGTCCTACTCATAATTTTTTGTAGATGTTTATGATTGGACTGTGAACGAGAACCAACATTCCTATTTCTGACTTGAGAACAGGCTCTAAAGAACAAGCAGGTATGTTTTCAGGTAGTTTCAGTGCTGCTGTTGCTGAAACTTCAACCTCACTTTTGAATAGCTTGATGGAGGATAGTATAGAGGAGAATAAACAAAGTCTTGGTAAGGTTGTCTGCTTGACATCAACTCCAACCCATAAAATGTCACAGAAACGAAAAAATTATACACCACGTAAGTTGCAAATGGCCAGAGAATTGAAGCGAACCAAAGATTCTTTAAGGTGGTACAAGGCACAGCATAAGCCTAAAAAGATCAAGAAATCCGTAATTAAGGAAGAGTTGATTAAATGCTGCATTAAACCGAAGTTAGCTAATTTTCTCATTCGACAAATGGATCTAAGTGCACAAAAATCAAAAAGTCATCGCTTCACTTTCGAGGAGAAATTATTTGCACATAATGTTGTTTGTAAAAGCAAGAATGCTTATAGAGCTTTGCAAAGTCTGATTACGTTGCCTTCAGAAAGCACTTTAAGAAGATCTGTTACTAGAAAAATTACAAGACCCGGAGTGACACAAAATGTGTTAAACAGCATCGAAACATTATTTAGAACAAGATCTTTACCTCAAAGAACCTGCGCCCTGGTGTTTGACGAAATGTCTATAAAACCTAAGTTAACACATAATCCAGTAACAGATAATGTTTGCGGTTTTGAAGATTTCGGTGAACTTGGGAGAAGCCAGAAGGTGGCAACTCAGGCACTTGTTTTTATGATAAGGACTCTGCAAGGGAAAAAAAAAACTCCCTATTTGTTTCTATTTATCTAACGGTAAGAAAGTTCTTTTTATCTGCATATCTATAGCAATATGTATCGTTCTCTATTATATATTTTTAAATGCTGTCAACTAACTTCAAAAGTATTAATGAATATAATTTAATAACAATATTTTCCAATCATGAAAATATTATTTTTTTGAAAATATTTTTTTTTAATTTAAATTCATTATTTTCTGAAAATTTTAGAATGGCAACATTCTCACATTTGTATAATTTGCTGAAATTGCTTGACGGGATAATCAAGTGGTAACAAATAATATAGTTTTAGCAACTTTTGTAACTTTAAAAATTGCTTTTATTTAAGTATTGCGCTGCAGCACAATACTTATTTATTTCCAGTGTCACTTCTCAATGTTAATTTAACATAGAAAAGCCTGTGGAGCTCATATTTTTTTCATTTTTTTCTTCCCACCTTTTTGTCCCTGATGCCACTCACTTTTTTCTGTACTAATTCTAATAATATTACAAATTTATAGTGTGAAAATGTTTGCCTGATGTGAGGGTCAAAACGGATGATAAAATGCCTTTGCATATGGGTGAATTATAACCCAGAAAGTAGCACAGACTATGTTTTGATTAAATTATTCAAATATTTTTTTTTAATAATATCAAATTTTGTTTTTTTTCATTGAGAATCAGCGGACATTTTTCCAATAAAATTTAACATTTTCTTTTTTCATTGTTGCCAATAATTCAAAAGCCGTACTAATAATTTGTCTATTTTTAGTTGAATGATTTTCATGTGAAAAATTACTGAAATAGTTTCTTTAAGAATTAAAAAGAAGTTGAATATGGCGCCATAATAGAAATAAAAATGACATTTTCAAACAGATTTTTTACGTTCAGATTGGAAGTTTTTGCCCAAAGTACAGCAACTTGTATTACTGCACTGGTGAAAGATTTTGAATTATACATAAGTAAATTGCATCACAAATTGTGATAAGATACCGCAGGAATCAAAGACTGGTACCCTCCATTAATTTTGAAATGTGTTTGTCTGAATGCAGTAGTAAAAAACTTGACATTAAACAAAAACCTAATTTGAAGAGCAAATTAAAAAACAAAATTTATTTCCTACATTTTTTAAGTCGGAGAAGGGACAGATATTATGATATTTCATTCAATTCGTTCTACATTTAATGTTAAATTTTTGTAACAAATAAGTTAAACCAATTGAACATTAAAAAATAAAGATAAAATTCATACAACATGATACTTTAAACACCCAAAAAACTTTAGATTCCGTTCAAATGAAATCGAAATAAATCTTAGACTTTTTTAAAGTTTTATATTTTGCATGTATCTTATCATTTTATGTACAATCATCATAAAAATAATACAAAAATCTGCAATACAAATATTTACAACTGAAAAATGGAAACTGTCCCTCGCCAGTGTAAAATTTGAAAATGTGCGTCTGCTGTTGTCTTTCGAAAAATAACGTCAGCATTACACACAGATATGTTTGTACTTTATAATATAGATACTCACCTTTTTCCTGGCTATCAGTGATTAAGCAACATAATTTTAAAAGAAGTAAATGCATAAAATATGTAAATTAGAAAATTGAGTTTCAAAGTTTTAAAAGAAATGTTCAAAAGTACCTCTGTGCTAAGTAAAAGCGTATATTGCATAATCACAATATCAAAAGATATTCATTTTTTTCCTGTTTCCCTTTAAAGAAACAATGAAATTAAGAGAAAAATAAATGAAAATGAAAAAAGTGCAGGTCGTGAACATCTGGACTTGTTTGTACAGATATATTTATACAATTTTTTATTTGAATTGTACTGAAACGGTCTAATGATTCTTTTTGATTTCATATTTTCTACTGATATTGCAATATTTATTGCGCAAAGGTAGCATAAAATTTTCAAAAAAGTTTCCTTCATAAAATAATTGCCTATTTGCCATAAATAGTTGCTTTTGAGCACCTTTTCACTAAGGAAAATTGCCTTAGTCTCCTGATGCTCAAAATAGAGCAAAAAGTAGCATTTTAGTAACAAATGGCAGTCCTGCATAATGTTTCCTTTCTCATCTGAGATCATAAGTTGAATATATATGTTTGTGATTTTAACTGACTAAATGTGGTTTGCAATCATGTGTTTAAATTTGTCATTAATATATTTATTGGGTATTATATCAAGGCATCTGTACATCTGTTGTGAATTACTTATCACCAACCCTAAAACTATTAAACATTCACATGAACCCGTGCTCATTATGATTGGATGTATGTAATTGTAAAAGGGGAATTTCAGAAAATTTTATGTTATCTTTAAATATTCAGTATTATAACAAGGCTTCTGTGCATCTGTTGTAAAATTTCCTACAATGTGTATAAATTTGTCATGAGATTCCCACATTTTTCCCCTTAGATATTATATCAAGGCATCTGTACATCTGTTGTGAATTATTTACCACCAACCTTTCAATATAAAACTGTATATTCTCTTAGACCTTCATATGAACTGGCGCTCATTATGTTTGGGTGTATATCACTGTCCAAATAAAATTTCAAGAAACTGTGTTTTCTTACAGCTTGCTATGAAAATAATCATACTAGACTTTGATGTTTATTGCGAACAGGTGTAGAACTAGTACACTATGTTTTGCATATTTTTGCTATATCTTGGAATATATGGGATGGAATTTCATCAAAATTTTATATTTAGTTATACCTATACATAAATATATATGGATTAGATTTTAGTGTATGTAATTCAACAGGTGAGCCATTGGCTGTATTTTTCACAATTTCCATGATAGCTGCATATCAGCATCTGTGGGACGGACACGGAATTTCATTTAACTTTATATTGAGTTTGATCTTGATATAAGTTAATGTATCTTCCTCAATGTCAACAGGTGACATTACTATGTTGTGTTTTCAACGATTTGGAATGGTAAAAAGGAATTTCATCAAATTTAATATTTAAGTCATTGGAAATTATGTTTGTTTCGGCTTGTTTGTTCAAGTAGTTAAAATTATATTGATTCACTTTTAGCTTTGCTCGATGAACAGGCGGTGCTGTTCTGCTATACATATACTAATAAAAAAACACATCGCTCTGTGTGTATGTCTGTCTGTTCGCGATGGCTAGAAAAATCTATCGCACATAGAAGTCTAAAAGTTTAGGTGAGGATAGTCAAAGACAGGTCCAGATGCACCTAGGACTATGATTTTTAACTTTTTAAGGGTCATGCTTTAAGTTTTTAAGCACTGAATTCTTAATAACTTGCCCCCTTTTTATTCAATCTTCTTCATTTTGGGGGACCTTTCTCCATTTAGTTATTCCCGTCATTCAGTTAAGACCCTGGCTGTTTGGGGCCCTATATAGGGTCCCTTGAATTTTTTGTGCAAATAAATTGCTTCCTTTTAAGCTGATCTTCATTTTTGGGATCCTTTTTCCATTTAGTTATTCTCATGTTTCTACATTCCAGATTAGATCCTGGTGCCCCTTAGGGTGCCGTTGGACCCAGTCCAGGGTCCCAAGACTCCAAGGGTTAAATAGGGCCTCCCGCACCTCTTAAACTTTTTGTGCGGCATGCATTTTTAACCTCCTAATCTTCTTGCATTCTCAATGCAAAATTTGAAAGTTGAGTCTTGGACTCCTCTCCCCGGACCAACACCCTCATATTTTTACTGGGATTCTATGGCCCTCTTTTAAGCACTTCTTCAAAATTTTATTCTAATGATTAATTTATACCTACGCTTATTTTTGACCAATTGAAGTTCTAAAGTGCTAAGAACTAAGACCATTTAACATGTTTTCATGTGAGGGCCCTGCTCTTAACAATCAATTGCCCCCCTTTGGGCCCTCTGTTATAGCTCCCTTAAAAATGGTTCAATTCACTAGCTTTTTTTTTTAACAGCTTTTTAGGTCCTTCACCTACTACATGAACAACAAAAAAAAATTATCAGACTTCAGCTACTACTAATTTCGATTATTAATCTTATTGGAGCTTTTGTTGCATCTTCTTTAAAAAAGATTGGATTTTATTTCAATTTTCTGTAACATAGTTTTAACATTCTCCAACTACTTTAAAACTACTAAAAAAAATTTCTTATAGGCAACTATATTCCAGTTAAAATCCTGGCCTGCCCATGGCCCACTCCTTTCTTACCTCAGCTAGTACTTTTTTCGGCAAATACTTACGTTTACTCACTACAGCCGTAAATTAAAAGTCACGTTACTTTAAAGGTAACTATAGACAAGGGATTTCATCCGTGTATTAAATATCGTGTTAATGTTAAAAGTAATTTGTGAAATTTACATGGGGGCACCTTCCACTGCTTGGGGGTGCATTCTTTCTTCGAGTTCTAATGTTCCAATTTTAGCTGGACTTGGTTCATTAAACTTAGATTACAATTCGGCTACTTTCTGTAGTATGAAATTTTATCTTAGCCTTAAGTTACCAACATTTTTTAACATTAATGGTGCATTCTTTTTTTGGGTTCTATGGGCTTTGATTACTATGAGGTTTGGCTCACTCAATTTTTTTTTTTTTTTATTGTCTCCGGCATGTGCAGATCACTTCTGGTGCATGCTACTTTAGGTAGCGGAGACTCAAATTCCAGGTTCATTCGGAAAGGGGTTTGTTGGGAATACATTAGGTGCTGTGGAAGGCAATGGAGCCCCTGAACGTAGGTTCATTTAAAAGATTTTCAGCAGATGTAAAATCATACAAACGTGTTTAAGGTTATAATTACGGGCAACGCCGGGTGGGTCAGCTAGTATATTTTTGTCATTTTACGCTTAATGCAGAGAAAATTAGATGAAATAACGCATCTTCACTATGAATTAAACCTGCAAGCTCCTCTGATGATTCTGTGGGTTATTTATAGTTTATTTCACATACTGGTTTCAAATGTTCATGTCTTGTTCGTCTTTTGAATTTTACCAATTTGTTCATATCTTTGTGATTTCATCTTTATTATGCATTTTTATTTATATAGATATACATACACAATGAAGATTATGGCAATGTCTTAGTTTATGTTAAATATATAGGCACCAAATTTTAAATTTGAAGTTTTTAATTGAATATATATAGATATGTTGGTAATTGAATACCCAACATAGGATGTTATTAAACTGTCTTTTTTATTCCTTGATCACTGTAACTCAAAGTTAAATTCAAAGAGGTGTTTGTTCTCTACTTTGTAGTATAATATAATAGAGAAGAAAGTTTTGTGTTGGCTACATCACATACTATTTTATGTATTTGAAAATCAATAACCACGAGGGGTTGTGTTATATACACAGGTTAGTTTTTATATTTAGCTACAGTAAGTAAAGTTTGCAGGTTTCTTTTGTTTTTTCATCAGTGGTGTCTACTCTGCTGATAAATGACGATGATTAGCTTATGATAACTGAAAACACTGACTATTACGATCAAATTTTCTGCAAAATCTTTCACTGATATTTAACCCTAGAACTACCGGAAATTTTACTCAAGTTTTATAAAAACATTCTACACCAGAATTTTTACTTAAAACTATTTAATTTGTTTATTTAACTTATTATTGTCTGATTTATACATTTAGTTTGTTTTGAAGAAATTTCTGGTTTGAATAAATATTTTGAATGTACATGTCGGGTCCAATGGACCCGTCTGGTAGACGGAAGGTTAAAAATGCTTGATTTTATTTTTTGCCTATGGTTATGCAAACATGCGTGCGCTGTGTGAATTCTTAATTGTTTGAAATATATTTTGTATACCTGTATTGAAATATACTTTGTAGTTTATAAAAAATCTAACACTTTCAAAATATTTTCTACAATTATTTAGAACAACTTATGTTGAATATCAATCAGTTTTAAAATATGTGTTTTGTTTTTTAAGAATATTTTTAAAATATGTACTTAGATTTGTAAACTGAAACATTATAATTTAATTACTTGGTGCATCTTTTTGTTTGTGTTGTGTGTGAAATTAAAAAAAAATTATCATGCTACTTCATGTAATTTTGTTTTTTTATTTTATTCAAATAAAATTAAATGAGTCTTCAAACTGCTATCATTATTTTACTTTGCTATAAACATAATACCCTACACCTCACTAATGAACACCTCACAGGATTTCTGTGTATGTCAAATTCTCTTTACATGTAAGGATGTATCTTGAACACCCTGTATACCCCCTCCTGTAAATATATACTCGTAGTAATCTATGACCCATTTGCAGCTTTGACTTTTTTTAAAATAAAATGGTGAATCTGCCAGATGTACATAATAAATCTGTCTGTTAATCCTTTTGGGGAAAAAAAAGTATTTCCAGAATGTTTCAATATTTTTATGAGATATTTGAGGGCCAGCTCTGCATTACATATTGTGAATAAAAACCATTTTTTAGGTTCTTATCTTTTTATTTAAGTTTAATGATCAACATTAAACTTTGCATCAGAAAAATAACCAAAATGTATTTACGGCCAATAGTCCCCAAAATTAATATCTACAGAATAAATAATAAAATGACCAACTAGGCTAATGCACATTTGCTGACATCAGTGAACTTCAAACATCCAAACTGGATATGTACTCAGCTTAAAAATATATATGTATATATGGAATCTCTTTTCTAATAATTATTTTTCTAAATTTTGTGCTCGGTATGAGAATTCCTAACTTCAACTGCTATTTCTTAGCATTACATTGGCACATTGTGGAAAGATCGTGCTTGTGTATTATGTAATGCTGTTAGTGATCCTTTGTCAAAATCTTATGGATTATTTTATGATAGAAGTTTTATTCAAGAACTATAAAAATGATCCAACTTTAAAATATATTGTTCATCAATAATGAATATGAATCTTTATTGGGTTTTCATATTTTAAATTATGTCAAGTTTAATTCCATTATAATGAAAACTTCCTTAAATATACATTATTCTTTTTCTTTTGTTGTAATGGTGCTGTAGAGTTAAGTATAGAATTCAGGCACTCTCCTCTGAAGAGGGCGAGATGCGTTTCATTCTTATAACTGGAAAAATTAAAATGAAATTGATAAGATATAATTCAAAATTCATAGTTAATATTACACAAGCATTATAAACATAAAATTGCCAATTCTCTATTTTGTGTCCCTTAGACAACCCCTATATTTTTTTATTGGTATAACTTGTAATGCAGCAATGACTCGACAAATTCCTATATTTGCTATTGATAATTTTCTTTAAAAATGTTTGCAAGTGTGCTAAAACAAGATAATAGTTAATATTAAGAATGATTTTGAATTATATCTTTTCAATTTCTTATTGATATTTTCCCAGTTCATTTGCATCAAAATGACATTTTTGATGTAAATTATTAAAATTACTCGTTTTATAATTTATTGTCAAAAAGTGGATAAATAGTTAATATCTGCTAATTAGTTTGATCTATTTATTTTCATCAAAAGTTTGAAGTCTTAAATGAAGCATCTTACCTGAAGCTTAAAAAAGCATAAAAAGTTTAGTAGTGGATATTTGAACAAAAAATTACTAGAAAAATTTACGACAAAAGTTTATGACGTCCTGTGTTAATAAAAAGTATATATCTTTTACTGCATTTAATGGAAATGTGTATTTTTTAAGGGGGGGGGGGGGCAAAAATATTAATTTATTTAAATAAATTAAGAAAATTTATTAAAAGCTTGGTAATTACTGATACATCAAAGCTAAAACTTTTACGAAAATAAAATAATTGGAATTAAAAAAGAATTTTGTACGTATTTTAACAAAAATCTGATAATTTAACAAGAATATTTTATTACTGCCTTTCATCATGCAAATTGTTTTTTGTGAAATAATGATTAATCTTATGAAAATATACAGTTTTTTTAAGACATTCATCTATAGAATTTCGAAATAAATTTCATTTGTTTTTTTATAGCAATTTAGTATTTTAAAATCTAGTAATTTAAATGTTTGCTTAATATGAAATAAATTCATTTGAAGATTTTATGTACATACAAGATAAGAAAAGAGAAAAATTGTACACATGCATATATATATATACATATATATATATTATTTTAATTTGTGGGGAGGGTATAATTAAAAAAATTTAAATATTTTTTCACCGAACTGAACCCTATGTCAAATATTTTTTAGTTCAGCATATTTTTAGTACCATGATATAATTGTAAAAATTTATACTTAGTAAAATGTTAAATTAAACTTGTTAATAAATTTTAAAACTTAATTTATGTAACATTTTTATGAGTATACATTTTTGCAATTGTATCATGGTACTAAAAATATGCTGAATTAAAATTTTTTTTGACATATGGCTGATTTAGATGGGAAAATATTATAAAATTTTTAATTGCATATTTCTGAACTCCCCCCCAATAAATACATATATATATGTGTGTGTACAGTTTTTCCCTTTTCTTATCCTGTATGTACATAAAATCGTCAAATGAATTTATTTCATAGAAATCAAATATTTAAATTATCAGATTTTAAAATACTAAATTGCTATAAAAAAAAATCGCAATTCTATTGATGAATTTGTCTGAAAAAACTATATTTTCATAAGATTAATAATTATTTCACAAAAAAAAAAGTCATGAAATACAGTAATAAAATATTCTTGTTAAATCAGCAGATTTTTGTTAATATATATACGAAATTCTTTTTTAATTCCAATTATTTTATTTTCGTAAAAGTTTTAGATTTGATGTATCAGTAATTAGCAGGCTTTTAAAGGAACAAAACACCCGATACAAACGACAAAAATCGTATAAAAACCTGGTGGCTGGTTTCCCTGCCGCGCATTCTGTTTCGCCCACCAGCCGCTGTTGGCGCTGATGTGCGCTAGCAAATTTAACACGTAGTGAGAAGGCTTGTATATTCAAGGGCTTTGGTCCCAACTACCAAAAATTATGCACCCCAAGCAACCGCAATTTGCGGATGTGGCGAACGTCAACCTCTCGAAGTGCAATGAGAGGCCTCTGCTCGGGGGAGCCTCCTTATTGATCAAGGCTAACCCCAGTGCCAGGTAAGTATGGGTTGAAAAACGCTGGGGATATAAATATTCAAAGAATACTTTTAGCGAAAACTGGTGGGAATCGAATATTGATTTTGTACGAAACTGCAAGGTCAAATAACCACTCATTCAATATTTTAGAAAGCTGTAAAATGATTTCAAAAAATAAATTAAGGCGTGGAATGTTTTTCGAAAAACAGAAATAATAATAATCAGATGTTAAAAAGAGCCGTTAGAAATGTTTCTTAGCTCTGTTCTGATTGCGATATTTCTTGTATTAAAATACAATACTATTTAAATGTCAAAAGCCAAAAATTCCTCGTATTTAAAACCAATTTATTATTTGTTGAAAGCTTTTGTAAGTAGCTTTAAAGACAATTCAGAAACAACAACAACAAAAAAAAAAGAAATAAAACGTCTTGTTTATACCTATAAAATCAATAATTAATTTCATCTTCAAAGCTATTTGATTCTTTGTAATTATATCAAACAGATGCTAGCACTGTTTGTTTAACCCTCTGTCTACCAGAAGGGTCCAATGGACCCGACATGTATATTCAAAATATCTATTCAAACCAGAAAATTTCTTCAAAACAAACTAAATGTATAAATCAGACAATAATAAGTTAAATAAACAAATTAAATAGTTTTAAGTAAAAATTCTGGTGTAGAATGTTTTTATAAAACTTGAGTAAAATTTCCGGTAGTTCTAGGGTTAAATTTATGTTTCTATACAGTAAAATACAGATTTTATTTTTTATATGCAGAATTCTGATTTATTTCATCTGTTCAAACCGCATCCGATTTACCTTTACGTTACTTACCTGATGAAAGTTAGAAAAGCAATAAAAAAAGCACGCGAAAACATAAATAAACGTATATGCAAAAATAAATTTGTATTATAATTTCAAAAATTCATATGATTAATAGGAGAATGGAAATCATTAAGTTCTGTGCGCATGATAAAACTGGAATTTATGCATAAAGAAAACACTTTTTGACCAAAATAGAATTATAACACAGTTCACTTTAACTTAAAACCAAAATATACACAAAAACTATTGTTTAAAATTTACTTTTAACACAAATTTTCAAAAATTAAATGAAGTTAAGAAGAAATCATATTTTTAAAGTATATTTAAATGTATTTTTCTTTAGCATGCAGACTATGAAGAAACCCACATATAGTCAGATTCTGAAAACTGTAGCTTATATATTTTTAAAGTAACAGTGTGTGCTAGCGTTGGCAGACTTTGTCTCTCTTAAAATGGAAAGATTGTTATCGATACTAGATAGAATTGGTTTTATCGCACTACTTTCATTTTTCACGTCCGGTTAAACTATATTGACAGAGATGTGAACATTTATTTATGCAAGATAAAGAAACTTTAAATCGACATTTTGAGATCTATTAATCGGGTAATCAAGTTTTACATAATCGTGAATTTGTAAAGACATGCACACTATAGTAAAAATATTTTTATTTTCAGTATTTAATGATGTCATATTTTTATACAGTATAATGATTTACAAATTTAATCGATAAAATCGTCATATTAAATAGTATGATCTTGAGAAAAATAAAGGGGGCAATACCTTTTTCAAAATTTCTTGCCTGAATAATCATGAAGTGGTTAATTAAAGATCCCTTTTAAACACGATATACTTTTTAACTCCATAAATTATTAAACAAATACTATTTACAAAATGCTGTTACGAAGTGAGAAAAATCAAAAATGTGCGGTCTCAACACATTTATGACGGGAAACGAGAATTCTGGTAAACATCAATGAAAAACATCATTGACTAAGGGCGGGGCTTCCATCTTTCAAAAAATGCATTTATATCATGTTGTCCTCATTTTTTTTACATTGTAAGACATTTTATCTTAAATTCGTACATATTTACCGATGCATGAACTTGGGAAACCTATCTAGAACACCAATTTACAAAAGATTTTCAGAACAGGTAGGAGCTTCTACTGTTTCAAAATTCAGATTTGTTAAAAATTGCCCGTCGGCAACGTGGTTAAAACTCTATGAATATTCCTAGGATATTTCAGAAATTTTCAACCAAAAACTGCCGGCTTTTCCATCCTTTAAAACGCTAGCTGCTAGAGAACATTACCCCGAATCTGGGAAAATAGATATCGGTCATCGAAATCGAAATGATCAACAACAAGTGAAGATATAACGTCTTTCTGTTTTATTGCAGGGACGGCGCGAACGCAGTCCCAACTACCAAAAATTATGCACCCCAAGCAACCGCAATTTGCGGATGTGGCGAACGTCAACCTCTCGAAGTGCAATGAGAGGCCTCTGCTCGGGGGAGCCTCCTTATTGATCAAGGCTAACCCCAGTGCCAGGTAAGTATGAGTTGAAAAACGCTGGGGACAAAGCGTTATAAGTAAGCGAACAAACTTAATGCTGGAATCAGGCGTAAATTAATACAGTTGCGCCACCTTGCGGACGGAGTGTTAATTCGCATATGCGGGCTTTTAGTGTGGCGCGTATTTTGTAAATCTTCAGTCACTCATGGAAATGAAATCTGTTTGCCACATTTATTGCAAAATAATGGCGTAGCGAGAGGGGCATCCAGACTCACTTAACCCTAGATCTACCGGGAATTTTATTCAAGTTTTAATAAAACGTTCTACACCAGAATTTTTATTTAAAACTATTTAACTTATTTATTTACCGTATTTTTGTCTGGTTTATATACTTAGTTTATTTTAAAGAAATTTCTGGTTTGAATGAATATTTTGTATGTACCTGTCGGGTCCAATGGACCCGTCTGGTAGACGGAGGGTTAAAACCACGAAATTTTCTTCGCCTTATCATAAGCACTTCAGTTATTAATAAAGGTGAAAAAAACTTTACAATTTTTGTGGTGTCAGTAAGAAAACAGTTAGGTATCTACCTGTAGTTCACACTCCATTCGCTACGTGGCGCATGACCTTGATTGATGAGACCTCGCTTTTAATCTTGCGGTTACTTCTTCCATTGAAGATAGGACGCTTACTTATATCGCTTTGGCTGGGGTTATAAATATTCAAAGAATACTTTTAGCGAAAACTGGTGGGAATCGAATATTGATTTTGTACGAAACTGCAAGGTCAAATAACCACTCATTCAATACTTTAGAAAGCTCTAAAATGATTTGGGCCTCTCGAAGAGCAATGAGAGGCCTCTGCTCGGAGGAGCCTCCTTATTGATCAAGGTTAACCCCAGTGCCAGGTAAGTATGAGTTGAAAAACGCTGGGGATATAAATATTCAAAGAATACTTTTAGCGAAAACTGGTGGGAATCGAATATTGATTTTGTACGAAACTGCGAGGTCAAATAACCACTCATTCAATATTTTAGAAAGCTGTAAAATGATTTCAAAAAATAAATTAAGGCGTGGAATGTTTTTCGAAAACAGAAATAATAATAATCAGATGTTAAAAAGAGCCGTTAGAAATGTTTCTTAGCTCTGTTCTTATTGCGATATTTCTTGTATTAAAATACAATACTATTTAAATGTCAAAAGCCAAAAATTCCTCGTACTTAAAACCAATTTATTATTTGTTGAAAGCTTTTATAAGTAGCTTTAAAGACAATTCAGAAACAACAACAACAAAAAAAAAAAGAAATAAAACGTCTTGTTTATACCTATAAAATCAATAATTAATTTCATCTTCAAAGCTATTTGATTCTTTGTAATTATATCAAACAGATGCTAGCACTGTTTGTTTAAATTTATGTTTCTATACAGTAAAATACAGATTTTATTTTTTATATGCAGAATTCTGATTTATTTCATCTGTTCAAACCGCATCCGATTTACCTTTACGTTACTTACCTGATGAAAGTTAGAAAAGCAATAAAAAAAGCACGCGAAAACATAAATAAACGTATATGCAAAAATAAATTTGTATTATAATTTCAAAAATTCATATGATTAATAGGAGAATGGAAATCATTAAGTTCTGTGCGCATGATAAAACTGGAATTTATGCATAAAGAAAACACTTTTTGACCAAAATAGAATCATAACACAGTTCACTTTAACTTAAAACCAAAATATACACAAAAACTATTGTTTAAAATTTACTTTTAACACAAATTTTCAAAAATTAAATGAAGTTAAAAAGAAATCATATTTTTAAAGTATATTTAAATGTATTTTTCTTTAGCATGCAGACTATGAAGAAACCCACATATAGTCAGATTCTGAAAACTGTAGCTTATATATTTTTAAAGTAACAGTGTGTGCTAGCGTTGGCAGACTTTGTCTCTCTTAAAATGGAAAGATTGTTATCGATACTAGATAGAATTGGTTTTATCGCACTACTTTCATTTTTCACGTCCGGTTAAACTATATTGACAGAGATGTGAACATTTATTTATGCAAGATAAAGAAACTTTAAATCGACATTTTGAGATCTATTAATCGGGTAATCAAGTTTTACATAATCGTGAATTTGTAAAGACATGCACACTATAGTAAAAATATTTTTATTTTCAGTATTTAATGATGTCATATTTTTATACAGTATAATGATTTACAAATTTAATCGATAAAATCGTCATATTAAATAGTATGATCTTGAGAAAAATAAAGGGGGCAATACCTTTTTCAAAATTTCTTGCCTGAATAATCATGAAGTGGTTAATTAAAGATCCCTTTTAAACACGATATACTTTTTAACTCCATAAATTATTAAACAAATACTATTTACAAAATGCTGTTACGAAGTGAGAAAAATAAAAAATGTGCGGTCTCAACACATTTATGACGGGAAACGAGAATTCTGGTAAACATCAATGAAAAACATCATTGACTAAGGGCGGGGCTTCCATCTTTCAAAAAATGCATTTATATCATGTTGTCCTCATTTTTTTTACATTGTAAGACATTTTATCTTAAATTCGTACATATTTACCGATGCATGAACTTGGGAAACCTATCTAGAACATCAATTTACAAAAGACTTTCAGCACAGGTAGGAGCTTCTACTGTTTCAAAATTCAGATTTGTTAAAAATTGCCCGTCGGCAACGTGGTTAAAACTCTATGAATATTCCTAGGATATTTCAGAAATTTTCAACCAAAAACTGCCGGCTTTTCCAACCTTTAAAACGCTAGCTGCTAGAGAACATTACCCCGAATCTGGGAAAATAGATATCGGTCATAGAAATCGAAACGATCAACAAAAAGTGAAGATATAACGTCTTCCTGTTTTATTGCAGGGACGGCGCGAACGCAGTCCCAACTACCAAAAATTATGCACCCCAAGCAACCGCAATTCGCGGATGTGGCGAACGCCAACCTCTCGAAGTGCAATGAGAGGCCTCTGCTCGGGGAAGCCTCCTTATTGATCAAGGCTAACCCCAGTGGCAGGTAAGTATGAGTTGAAAAACGCTGGGGATATAAATATTCAAAGAATACTTTTAGCGAAAACTGGTTTGAGTCGAATATTGATTTTGTACGAACCTGCAAGGTCAAATAACCACTCATTCAATACTTTAGAAAGCTGTAAAATGATTTGAAAAAATAAATTAAGGCGTGGAATATTTTTCGAAAAACAGACATAATAATAGTCAGATGTTAAAAAGAGCCGTTAGAAATGTTTCTTAGCTCTGTTCTTATTGCGATATTTCTTGTATTAAAATACAATACTATTTAAATGTCAAAAGCCAAAAATTCCTCGTATTTAAAACCAATTTATTATTTGTTGAAAGCTTTTATAAGTAGCTTTAAAGACAATTCAGAAACAACAACAACAAAAAAAGAAATAAAACGTCTTGTTTGTACCTATAAAATCAATAATTAATTTCATATTCAAAGCTATTTTAACTGTATGCAATTAGATCAAACAGATGCTAGCACAGTTTGTTTAAATTTAAGTTTCTATATAGTAAAATACATATTTTATTTTTTTATATGCAGAATTCTGATTTATTTCATCAGTTCAAAACGCATCCGAAAGTTGAAATAATCACTCATTCAATACTTTAGAAAGCTGTAAAATTATTTGAAAAAATAAATTAAGACGTGGAATATTAAATGGAATGATCTTGAAAAAAAAAGAATACATTTTTTAAAATTTCTTTCCTGAATAATCCTGAAGTGCTTAATTAATTATCCCTTTTAAACACGATATACTTTTAACTCCATAAATTATTAAACAAATACTATTTACAAAATACCGTTACGAAGTGAGAAAAATTAAAAATGACCCTTCTCACATTTACGACGGGAAACGAGAATTCTCGTTTTCCTTCAAAAAGCAGCATTGAGTAAGGGCGAGGCTTCCACCTTACAGAAAATGTATTTATATCATGTTGTCCTCATTTTTTGCATTATAAAACATTTTATAGTAACCCTTAAAGGCGCGATTTTTTATTTTGTTTCGAAAAAATTATACATGATTTTCTGAAAGGTTTATTACACAGGAAACATAATGAAAAAAATCAGCTATACATTTTTATTATATAAAACGACAATCTTTTCTTCTGTTGCGCATCTGCAATACATGCAAAACCCCCTGTCGCGTGGCTGTTTTACGCTAAAGTAATGCAAATTAGTAAATATTTTAATAAGTATGTCTCTAAATACCTTATTTTATACTATTATTTATTTTATAAAACGAAACATTTAACACTTTAATTCCCATGATAGAATACGTTCTAGGATTTAAGTAATTCGGAGAATCTGACTTTACACCAGAAAGTTTCAATGGTTAATTTCGCTTTATTTAAAAAACGGAATGTCGATTATTAATTAAAGTACACATTGCTATTTTAATTTTCTGGTGTGTCAATTAGGTATATGAATAAAAAAATCTATTACATTCATAACACTGTTGTTTGCATATATGCAAAGCTACGCACTAAAGGGTTAAATTCGTACATTGAAAGATATTTACCTATGCATAAACGTGGGAACCTATCTAGAACACCAATTTACAAAAGACTTTCAGAACAGGGAGGAACTTCTACTGTTTTAAAATTCAGATTTGATAAAAATTGTTTGAAAAGTCCTGGGATTTTTCACAAATTTTCAACCAAAAAACCCCGTCTTTTCCATCCTTTTAAACGCTAGCTGCTAGAGAACATCACCGGATATCTCTGAAAATACATATCGGTCATCGCAATAATCTACAAGTGAGCCTGATACCGTCTCTCGGCTTCATAGTAAGGACGGCGCGAACGCAGCCCCAGCTATAAAAAATTATGCACCCCAAGCAACAGCAATTTGCGGATGTGGCGAACGTCAACCTCTCGGCAAAGAAATAGAAATTACTTGTTTGTATAGAACTGTCTTTTTTATACCTATAAAATCGTTAATCACATTCATCTTCAAGACGATATTAACTGTTATAGACCGGGAGACGGCAGCAGAGACAACCAACTCATCGAGTTGGAGGGTGAAATTCCAGAATTAGCTAAAATTCGATTCCCATATTAAATGCAATCGGTCTGTCAAGTCATATCTTTTTGGAAAACACCTAAAAACCCGATTTTAGCGGTCGACTCGTAGGTTTACCATTGCGTTTTCCTGCACCCAAAGGTATGAAAACATGGCGGACCGGGAGCAGGAAAACACAATGGTAAACCTACGAGTCAACCGGTTAAATCGGGTTTTTAGGTGTTTTTTACCAAGATATGTCTTGACGGATTGGTTTTAATATGGAAATCGAGTTTTAGCTAATTCTGGAATTTTAGCCTCCAACTCGATGAGGTGGTTGTCTCATGGTTCGTACGCCTCCATGAATTTTGCAGAATTTTTCGGCACCAGTATTATCTTATAGAAAATCTCTTCTTAAAAGAAGGCTAAATTTTGCGCGTTTAACCTAGATTTTTTTCTCTATAAAAAGATAGTGGTAGTTTACCTGGAGAAATAACGGTATCCGTACGAACCATGTGTCTGTGCTGTCGGTTTCCGGTCTACAGTGCGTCTCATAAAGATAAAGACAATGATATTTTCGAATTAATATTTTAATAATTCAGTATTCAAAATTATGTTTATGCATATAAAAAAAAGCATGTACTAAAAGAACATTCGGCAGTAAATTAAACTAGAATTAAACACTTTCAACTCGAAAATTGATAAACGTAAACAAATTAGATGCCTCATAAATATAATGATATTTTACATACTTTTGAATTATCGTCTAATAAAAGATCCATTCTTATTAATGACAGCAAATATTCTAGCTGGCATGCTGTTTATTAAGTTGTGTAAGTATTCTGGCTTTATATCAAACAAACTTCGTTCGATTTCTTTTGTCAAATCAAGGACGTTTGAAAATTGTCTGTCTTTCAGATGCATATACACTACGAATGAGAATGCTACAAAGATTCTCAACTGGATAAAAATCAGGGCTACGTGCGGGTCACACCATGACATGAACTTTATTATCAGAAAATCATTTTTATGTGTGTCTTGATGTGTGAATCGGTGCATCATCCTGTCTGTACAAATAATTCCGACCGCTAAGAGTTTCAGCAATTGATAACAAGTGACTATCAAGCAGTTCTATATACTCTTTAGATGTCTGTTTACCTTCCAGAAAAGCAATATCTGTAGTTCCATTAAAAGAGAAGGCACCCCAAACCATAACAGAACCTCCCCCTTTCTGCCTACTGAAGAGGGTTCAAGGTTCAGGTCTTAAATCGTGCGAGTAGGAATTCCAACCATCTGGGTCATCTATGTTAAATCTCTTTTCATCAGAAAAAAAAATGTCTTGCATCCATTCGTCCTTCCAATGCATATTATCTTTAGCCCAGATTAGCCTCCGTACTTTGTGTTCTATTTTCAGTAAAGGAAATCTGCACATATGCCGGAAGACAATATTTTTACTTTCTTTTATACGACGATGTACTGTGTCCTTTGAGACCATACCATAAACTCGTTGAGAAACTTATCGGCGTGACCTTTTTTTGCGACAAAACAAGTCACATGATTTTGCGATCAGTATTTCACTAGTCTTTCTCGCTCTGCCAGATTGTTTTCTCGAATATAAATTGTAAGCTTTTGATAACATTTTATAAAGTGCAGCTCTGTTTCTCCCAGTTTTTTTACATATTTGAGAAACTGTTAAGCCATTAGCTTTAAGTCCACGTATTTTGCAAATCTCACCTCTAGAAATTTCTGTGTTCCGCGACATCTTTGGAATTGAAACAACTCAAACAACTTTGCTCGTTTGGGTAACTTAAAGTGTATTTCTGCGCGTGCGCATTATATCTGTACGAGCGCATGCGAAAAAAATTCGCATATGAAGTAGTTTCAAATTTGTCTTTATATTTACGTAATTATTTATTTTTTTTATTACTCAAGTCACTTACTCAAGTCACTCACTTATTTTATTTAAATTTAAACCCCTATAACAGATTCATTTCATTGTTCTTAATATGAGGCATAAAATTTACTTTCTTATAACTGAATTAATAAAATGCAGTTTCCAAAACATCTGTGCCTTTATATTTATGAGACGTACTGTATTAGTAATTAGATCAGTTGAGAGATTGGGCTCGCAAAAATGCTCTTTTGGGCTTGCGATAATCGGACTCTGATCGGAGTCCGGTGTCCGGAGACCAGTGTTTCTTTCAGGCACATGTCGTGACAGGCAGCTCCCCTCCCCACACCTGGGAAAATTTTCCAGCAACAGTACAATTCTTTTAGTGTTTAATTATTCCAATATTTATCATCTTAAACGGAGGGGGGGAGGTCGGAGTCCCCTGACGAAAAAGAGATTAAACTATTTCTATTCTTACTACAGGCACACATTTGTTCCAAAATCTTCCCAAGTTATAGGTATATTTCATCTAGCCTGTGCCCATGCTATATTCTTTGAATTTATGTATTGCCCAGTTTTCCGAAACATGGTCTGAAAGGAACAATGTGTGAAAAGGCAGTAAAAAATAATTTTAGAAAAATTTATAATTGCGCTATAATGACGCACTCTTTCATTCATCATTAGAAATTCTTTATTAGTGGAATATAGTCTTTCGCCATTACATAATAAATATTTAGCAATACTGGAATTTACATAACGGGAATTTTAAGCAAATATTATTAATTTTAAAAATAAAAATTGCTGGAAATTTAACTAAAATAAAAAAAAAGACTTTTTTGGAATCAGATTATGTATGAGTCAAACTTTGTCTAAACCTAAAAAGGATTAATTCTATTCAATATTACAGAGATTTTTCATTATTTTGTGAAATAATTTGCATCTTACGTACTGGAAGAACGAAATATACTTAGGATTTTTATATTTTATTTATTGTTTGTATTGTTAGGTATTGTAGTTTGTGTCTTTTGGTAATAATATTGTACTAAGCCTTTTTTATAATACTTACAGACTTATGCCCAAGCGCAATTTTTCTCTTAGTGATTTATTATTTAAAATTAAGCAAAAAAGATAAAATTTAGACCCCCTTTTTAAAAAAAATCATCAGTGATAACTAATTTTTTTTTCAGAAGTGTGGAGCAAAGGCCCTTTCTCTCCCCCCCCCCTCCCCCCACACACACCGGCGTCCATGACATGTACTGTATATTTATAAATCTAATAAAAACAGAAGTTGAGTAGAGTAACTTTACCTTGATTTCTCAGTAACAGAAGCCAAGAGCTATAACGAAATGAATAAATCGACGTAAGCTTGACAATGTAGGATTTTGAAACAGCTGCAGCCTATTTTTTTTTTATTATTATTATTTATCTGCATATAAATTGTATTTTGTAATCAGATAAATTAATTTGTCTGATTCTTGAGAAAATTTTTCATTTGATACATTTATAGTTAAATAACTTTTTTTTTTTTTTTTTTGCTTTTAGTGTCCGTTTTGTTGTTATTCTTTTTTTTTTTGACGTCCTACACTAATACTCTATGATTTAGCTGGATTCATACAATTATAATGACACTTTCTTTATCCAAATTCAGTGCGGCGCTAAGACGTAAATACTTTAAAATATATCTTTCCTTGGGATTTTTTGTTTAATTCTAGCGTGAGCGCCAGTAGAACAAAATCCAGAAAATTGACAAACACTTTTTGGGGGGGTGGGGTGGCGGATTTTTTGTTAAGCTTATTCCTTATTATTGTAAATACAACTCTTATTCTCAATCTTAGCTTTTTCTTAATATTTAATTATTTTAGGTTACTTAAAAAAAAAAAAAATACTATAGTTACTTTCTTCTATCTTTACAAGAAAGTACTATTGGATTCGTGAAATTTTTCGAATTCCGGTTTGCAACGGATTTACACGTTTTAGGGGTCATAGATCCCGAAAAATATGTTTTTACAAAATGTTTGTCTGTGAGCCTGTATGTGACACAAATTTTGTGGGTGCTCTATCTCAAGAACTAATGAACAGAATTTAATCAAACTTTAGATTCAGTTAGTCCGTGATATAAATTGGTGCTGATTACTTTTTGGTGTAAATCGCCCAGTAGGTGGCGCTGTTATGCTGCATTATTAATGATTTCCACAATAGCTCTATCTCAAGAACTAAACACGGAATTACAGAAAACTTCAGATTCAGTTAGTCTTTGATATAATTGAGTGCTGATAGCGTTTTGGTGTAAATCGCCCAATAGGTGCTGCTCATAGGCGTAACTTGGGCTCTAAGACTGGAGGGGGGGGGGCAAAAATTTTATGGCCATTTAAAAAAATATATTTATACCTTCCCTCCCTATCACCACACACATACACTTAAATTAAGACGTCTTTTTTTACCGTGCAAAAATACCCAGGTTTTTACTGATTTCGTAGATATTTTCATATATTTTAGTTTATAAAAATATTTATACTCGTCCGAACGTTTCGAAATTTTTGCAGGTGACGTAAATCTGGTCTATCCAAATGCTCTAAAAAGTTTCTGTTAAAATACGCACGTATAGTTACTTTTGGCGTAGAAAAAATATCGTCACCGTGAGGCGCGAAGTAACCTCCGTGCCGGTATATTTGAAAGGGTTAAAATCCTTGTTTTTAAAAGCCGATTATAACATCGATTAGAAGAATGTTTCACCTTTAAGAATATTTTTGGTTTTGTCGGTACCTCTAAAATTGTGCCCTAAAGGGGCGAAACCGCGACGAAACACTCAGATTTTTTTATTTCCATCGAAATTTTCACATATTTTATATTGTAAAAAATATTTTATACCCGTCCGAACGTTTCAAAAATTTTGTAGGTTATGTAAATCTGGCCTATAGAGATGCTCTAAACAGAAAAAAAAAGTATGGTGTGTAAAATAAAAAGTAAAGTGTGTTAAAGTATGGACTTTTTTTACTTTTAGGGTTAAAAAAATATCGTCTCCATAAAACGCGAAGTGACCTGAGTTCGCCAGTGTATTTGAAAAGGTTAAAATTCATATTTTTTAAAACCATCGATTAGAAGGTTTTAGCTTTGAGAGCACATTTTTAATTTGTCGGTACCTCTAAAATTGCGTCCTCGAGGGGCGCTGCAACAGGACAGAAAAACGCTTCACGGAAAAAACGAGCCTTTTTGGAAAAAAAAAAATTCGAAGGTTAACTGTGATATTTTTTTTCAATTGATTGCGGCATTTGAGACATAAGAGTACGATCTTATAGAACATGTCATCCGTTTTTAACTTAACTAAGCAGTTTGACTGATGTAAGTTAATAAATAATGACAAAATACTCCCGAAATTCCTTCTTTTCGAACTTCATTTTCTCCCGATGCATAAATAAGGCTTCTGCGCGTGCGCCAACACTTTTCCCTTTCGCAAGGGCCGAGATGAGTTATTAATGAGAGTGATTTGCGAATTTTAATTAATAACTCAACTAATTATTAGAATTTTAAAATTCTGAAGTCTCAGAAGAGACTTTGGGCTACTTTCATAAAAATTGTCAGCTTCGTACTTATGCTAGATTTTGCTAGCCATCGCATACACAGACAGACACACCAACACACACACACACACACACACAAAGCGAAACTTTCTTTTATTAGTATAGATTGTCCTCAAATTGGGCGAGCTTTTTTGACATTTCCCCTTAATAATTCATTTGATAATTATTTCTTCTTTTTCATACTGATACACATTTATTAAGGGAAAAAAAACAAAATTAGCATACAGGAGAAATTTGAAAGGGATTGATTGAAAAAATAATTCGTATGCGACATCTTAATCATCGGTTAGATTTTAGAGCTGTTTAAATGTAGTAACATTAATAGTTCATTTTTTTTTTTAACTGGCGGTAAACTGTTATAGTCCACTAATTTCCAGGGAAATTCCACATAACTCGTTTTTCCCACTCTTTTCGTTCTTGACTATCAAAGCTCTGAAACAACCTCAAATGTAGTGCGAAAAAAGTAATTAATTGGGGAGTTCAGAACCCGCTATCAGAGAAACATTCTGAAAGTCAACCGCCATTCTTAGCGAAAAACACTTTTGATACGATCCCATTCATTCTGGTTTAAGATGAATCCAGATAATTTAGCAATACAAAAATTTAAATTAAACACTGATTTTAATGTTTATTTTAATTCGAATGTTTTCAATTTTTCACATTTTCTAAGTGGGCTCCCCTTAAAGACCAAAATAAAAATATTCAGTATTTTTATATAATGTTTTTACTTTCAAAATATTAAATACAAAATTTTATGTAATTTATAGTATTTTGATGGAAGAATGAAGAAAAAAATGTCAAGTTTTCTGCTTCGATTTATCTAAAGCATATTTCCTTTTTTACCATATTCTTCAATTGTACTTAAGGCTGGTCTCAAATCCAAAGGGTCAACTTTATGACACAAGTTTTCATTTATTTTTGTTCGGAAAAGCATGGAATAGGCAGGTGTTGTTATTCAGAAACTATGTAATCAAAATACGTTTTCCATTCTTTGGTAAACGTAAATGATCTTTCAGAGAATACCATCAATTGGAATTTTGAACCGAATTTCCGGACGTAAGGAGAAAACCAGCCAGAAAACCATAAAAAAAATCATCAATTATGTATTATTTTATCCTAAAGAAAACAAGTGGGCAAGTGTGATATGCAGAGGATTTCGTTTAATATCTCTTTCAAAACACTTTATCCTTAAATTAACAAACCAAAATTGTTAATAGAAAATTAATAATTCCTTGCATAAATGGCATCACTATTATATTTAGGAATGCGTCCCTCTGAAAATTATCCACTCCCATATTTCAGTTTTTTATATATTATACAAAGTTTAAAACAAAACGGATATTTCTATCAAAAATTATCGCGTTACGTATATACATACGTATATACAGAACATGCGGGCACATTAGCTATCAAGCTTTGATAGTCTGGGAGCTAACAAATAAACGGTAATAAAAGCTAAATGATAATGCATGTAATTAATAAATAGACGTAACCAAATGCGTAAAGTTTTTTTAAAAATCAGATTAGCCATTTTTTTCAAGGAGCCCTTGTCCCCCCCCCCCACACACACACACACAAATTCAGCTCACCTTAAATTCATAAAATTCTTATTATGTGTTATGAACTATGTCAAAGTTTAAAATCGATCGGTTCTTTAGTTTTCCTAATTTTAACAAATTCCCGCCAATTGTCTGTACGAAAAAGCATCCCTTTTATGTTTAAAAATCGATTTTTTCATAAACCGGAAAGTTGTGGTCCGATTTTTTTTTTAAATTTAGATTTTACGAATCAGCGTACGAAATAACATCCGGATGCGAAAGAACCAAATTTGTAAAATCAATAGTTAAAAAAATCTGTACTGCGATTATGTACAAACATTATAAGTGTTAAAATAAATAGGGTTCTTACTGATTAATACTAAAAAATAAATAGAACTATATTCCAACTATAATTATAATATTAACCTAAATGAGTAAATAGCAAAAATTAATATTTTATGAAGAATTAAATAATAATGAATATGTAACATGGTTCATATACTCGAGAACAAATACTATTCCAGCACACTTTTAGATACGTGCATAAAAATGGCATAGAATAAACACATAAGGAAAATAGTGACCACATTGATTATCTATTTCACAGAAATCTTATCACATCTTTCATATATAATAAGAGATATATTAAGAGAACAGAGCTTTATTTTTTTCTTTAACTGAAAAGGAAAAAAAAAAGATATTTAATTTAATGATAAGAATTTATCATTACAAGGGCAGGAGTCAGGAATAAACTAAGTTAAAATTTAGGAATTCTGTACATCCATCAGGCGTCCTTTTGACGAAATTTGAGTTTTTACCGCGATCCTTTGGCAGAAAATTGCATTTTTCGCGATCTTATGATGAAATGTCGCGTTTTACACGATCCTTTGACGGAATTCGTGTTTTTTTCCGCGAACCTGTGACAGAAATTTGTGTTTTTTGCGGCACCCCTCGACGAAATTCACGTTTTTCCCGAGATCTTTTGACGAAATTCGCGCTTTTACAGCGATCCTTTGGCAGAAATTTGCGTTTTTCGCGATCGTATGACGAAATTCCGCTTTTTCCCGCAATCCTTTTAGAGAAATTTGCGTTTTTTTCGCGATTGTTTGACTAAATTTGCTTTTCTTTATCGCGATCGTTTGACTATATTCGTGTTTTTTCCTCGATCCTTTGACGAAATTCAAGCCTTTTCTGCGATTTTGTGATAGAAATTTGCTTTTTTCCCCTCGCCCATGGAACGAAATTCATGTTTTTCTGGCATTTTTGGATAAAATTCAAGTTTAAACAGCGATCTTTTGGCAGAAATTTACGGTTTTTGGGATCTTTTAACGAAATTCCGCGTTTTTTCCGCAATCCTTTGACATAAATTTGCGTTTTTTCACGATCATTTGACATAAATTTGCATTTTTTTGCGATAGTTTGACTAAATGTGCATTTCCCCCAAAATCGTTTGACTAAATTCAGGTTCTTTCCGCGATCCTTTGACTAAATTCGCGTTTTTCCGCGATCCTGTAACAGAAATTTGTATTTTTTCCACAACCCTAGGACGGAATTCATGTTTATGTCCAGGATCTTTTGGCGAAATCTGCGTTTTTGCAGCGACCCTTTGGCTATAAATTACCGATTTTTATGCGACCATTTGTCGAATTCACGATATTTTTTGTCAGAATTTTCGTACTTATTTTTTTTTTCTCTTTAAGGAAATCCTTTTTTTTTCAAGTTGGCAAATTTATCTGCAAGGTCCAAAATAAATCTGCGACGCACGTCACGCACTTTCTGCTACCGGGTAAAAATGTAACTCTTTTTCTTTCCGTGTCACTTGGCCTGCCGTGCAAAAAATTCAATTCTGGTTTAAATTATCAAAAAATTAATTATCTTCGCTTCTGATTGTCGAAATTAAAAAATAAAGACATATTCTGAAAGAGAATGAAATTTTACGCCGGATGGCATAAAAATCATAGCTCGAAAATCGATATTTAAATTTGGTCTTATATAAAAATTCTGAATTCTGAATCTGTTTCTGACCGTAAGACCGCACCTGTTTTATATTCTCTGGTTATCGCCGAAAATTCAATTCATCAGACATCTGTCGCCTTCACAAATGAAGGAAAATAAAAGATTTTTTTCTCGATTTTTAAAGAATTTCAAAACTTATAGGGTACGATCAAGATAATTTTTAGAATTTCTGAAAACTGGTTTTTTTCCCCGTCTTGTGGTAATAATTTCGAATTTCTGGGATGAGTAGAAAAGAAATAAAAGCGCCTTAAAGCAATCGCTACACTGTAAAAAAAATACTGCCGGTTTTCCGGTAGGAATCGAAAAAATAGTTGCCCTTATCGTACCGGAATAATTTCCGACCCAGCTCGGAATAAAATCCGTAAAAATAAGGAAATAGTCAGTAAAACGGTATTTTACGGATTTTATTCTGATTTTACGGATTTTATTCCGATCTGGGTTGGAAATTATTCCGGTACGATAAGGGCAATTATTTTTCCGATTCCTACCGGAAAACTGGCAGTAATTTTTTTACAGTGTAGTCCTTATCTGCCGTTAAAATGGCACCGGGTTTTAATCGATGAAAGAGATAGTTTTTATAATATCTCTATTCTAAAAAAAAGTAACTACCGCTGTCACCGCCGCCGCCGCCGCCGGTTTTGATTTTTTTGTGACCGGAGGCCTTTCTTCGTTAATATTAACAAAAATAATGCATACAAAAATATGAAAATCGGTGGTTTTATACAGAAATGTTTGATAAACACGCTGATGCAGACTGTTTTCAAATCGAAGAATTATTTTAAGAGTTATTTAATGCTAAAGTTGGACAAAATCGTTCCACTAAAAAAGTTTTATAGCAGCAAAAACTATACATGGCAGTATAATCATTTTTAGATCATTTTATGCGTTAGAATTTGCCGGAGTGCAGATTGGATTAATTTTTTTATTTTGACTCATTTTTTCAGGTTTTATTTCTATTTTAAATTCAAATTTTCAGCATTTCTAGAGATATTTTTTACAGATTTCAGAAAATTGTACTAATTTAAACTGTTGCCAACTGTACAAAAAGCGCCAGCAATAATGTTTGCTTCAAATTAAAAATTTATTTACACGTGATTATTATAAACAGGAAAAAAACTTTCAAATTAGAATTAAATAATTACGTATAAAAAGCAGGAACTTATTAAAAATTACGTCATAAAAAGTATACACGTGAATTTTAAAAGAGAAAGGATATTGTAAAATAATAAATTCATTAACATGCATTAGAAGTCTTAGGAGAAATTACGTCATATTTACGTCACATTATAGTTATTACATAAAATGAACACAAAATAATATTGCAAAAAAGTTTAAATTTAGAAATTGCGCTAGACATTTATTTGATATTTTGAGAATTAATTTAAAATGTCTCATTTAAAAGAACTTTCTTTTCGCTTTGTTAAAAAATACCTGAAGACAAAGACTCTCTTTACTTAATTCCTTTTATATTAGCTTATTCTGAAATGTTGTTACACGTGTATACGTCATCAAGTTATTTTTATTTCGACGTTTTATTTGTGTTTTTATTAATGTTGTACGAATTTATTTGTTCTTTCGTTATTTAAAATAAAAATTATATCAATTTGTATAATTTGGCGAGTGGTTTGGCGATTTATATAATTTGGCGAAATTGGTCGACAGGATAATCAAGTAGTACCGCAGCGGATTTGGCGTTAAAATTCCCCAATCAAAGAGAAATTAATAGAAATTCGTTTATAGGGAGATCGCCACTGTTTTTTAAATTACTAGGGGGCTCGGCCCCCTACGAGTTACGCTCGCCAACCCCCGTCCAGACACCGCAGACTCTAAATGCACGCTAATTTGATCGGCTTTAAAAAGATTTCGAAAGATTGAATTATAATTTAAAAAACAGTGGCGATCTCCCTATAAACGAATTTCTATTCATTTCTCTTTGATTGGGGAATTTTAACGCCAAATCCGCTGCGGTACTACTTGATTATCCTGTCGACCAATTTCGCCAAATTATACAAATTGACATAATTTTTATTTTAAATAACGAAAGAACAAATAAATTAGTACAACATTAATAAAAACACAAATAAAACGTCGAAATAAAAATAACTTGATGAGGTATAGACGTGTAACAACATTTCAAAATAAGCTAATATAAAAGGAATTAAGTAAAGAGAGTTTTTGTCTCCTGGTATTTTTTAACAAAGTGAAAAGAAAGTTCTTTTAAATAAGACATTTTAAATTAATTCTCAAAATATCAAATAAATGTCTAGCGCAATTTCTAAATTTAAACTTTTTTGCAATATTATTTTGTATTCATTTTATGTAATAACTATAATGTGACGTAAATATGACGTAATTTCTCCTAAGACTTCTAACGCATGTTAATGAATTTATTATTTTACAATATCCTTTCTCTTTTAAAATTCACGGTATACTTTTTATGACGTAATTTTTAATAAGTTCCTGCTTTTTATACGTAATTATTTAATTCTAATTTGAAAGTTTTTTTCCTGTTTATAATAGTCACGTGTAAATAAATTTTTAATTTGAAGCAAACATTATTGCTTGCGCTTTTTATACAGTTGGCAACAGTTTAAATTAGCACAATTTTCTGAAATCTATAAAAAATATCTCTCGAAATGCTGAAAATTTGAATTTAAAATTGAAATAAAACCTGAAAAAATGAGTCAAAATAAAAAAATTAATGCAATCTGCACTCCGGCAAATTCTAACGCATAAAATGATCTAAAAATGATTACACTGTCATGTATAGTTTTTGCTGCTATAAAACTTTTTTAGTGGAACGATTTTGTCCAACTTTAGCATTAAATATCTCTTAAAATAATTCTTCGATTTGAAAACTGTCTGCATCAGCGTGTTTATCAAACATTTCTGTATAAAACCACCGATTTTCATATTTTTGTATGCATTATTTTTGTTAATATTAACGAAGAAAGGCCTCCGGTCACAAAAAAATCAAAACCGGCGGCGGCGGCGGCGGTAGTTACTTCTTTTTAGAATAGAGAGATAATTCAATCTTTCGAAATCTTTTTAAAGCCGATCAAATTAGCGTGCATTTAGAGTCTGCGGTGTCTGGACGGGGGTTGGCGAGCGTAGCTCGTAGGGGGCCGAGCCCCCTAGTTTGATAAAAAAATCTATGCTTTTGTTGAATCGTGAATGCCTTTCAGATCTTGTAATTGGGTTTTTTTAATTAACAACGTCCATTAATTACTAGTTTTTCAAAGTTTTACGATTTGTCGTTTGATGTGAGGTCTTCAGCAATAAGTATGCAAAATTTCAAGTCTCCAACATATATAGTTACGGACACTGTGACAGACAGACGAGTGAGACGAATAGGGTTTCGTCAGATGAAGGAAACTCTAATGACAATAGTCAGAATCAAAAGATAGTAATCAAGAAATCTGTCCCACATGTGCATTCAAATAGTTCTATGAAAATAAAAAAGGAAAAATGGTTCCGCTTTTCTGAAAAATAGAGCAGAGGAAATATTCTTACTTGAGCTTTGACTACTGCATCAGAAATTACTTCTATGAACGTGAAGACGTTAATTCTGGTTATTTTGAATTATCCAATGCTTATGCCAGTTCGTGCGCAAAATAGCATATAAATGGTTAAATTTAAAAAAATTGAAATACAAAGCTGGGCTTTAACTACAAAGCGATACAAAAACTGTAGGGGCAAAAGGTATTTGCCCTGTTCCTGAAAAACTAGGGGGTATGTGATCCCCACTTGCCCTCACCAGATTACGCCCAACGGTACAACCGGGTACAACGCGACATGTGCAAGACTCTAGTCCCTGATGTACGCGAGAGAACGGAATGTGTGTGCATCTGTATATCCAGACGCCATGAGAATTTCCTCAGCTCACCAGTACTGGACTGACGCTACGAGTATATTCAAGGAGCGTCACTATAGTCGAGAGCCCTGAGGGCCAAGAAGTTCTTGTTTTGTGCTTATATTATCTTACGAAAAAGGACAATGGTCAGAGTCAAGATACAGTAATCGTGATATCTATTCCCACCTCTTCCCACACGTGCACCCCCCCCCCTTCCAAAAAAAAAACATCCCTGGAAATGAAGAGGAAAATAAGTTTTGTACTTTGTACAAAAAGGAAAAAAAGGGAGACGGAAAAAAATTCTCTTGAACTGTTATTATAGCAGAAGGTTTTGTCAAGACATAAGAAAAATTACTTATGTCAACGTGAAAACATTAATTCTGGCTGTTTTGATTTTGCTGTATCCAATTCTAGTTCAAACCCAAGATAGTAATATAAATTATTAAACTAAAGGGGTAAAAAAAAGCGAAAAAGGAAACACAGAAATTTGAAAACAAGACAAAAAACTGGAGGGGCAAAATACATGTCTTGCCCCTGCTCTTAAAAAACTGCCCCCCCCCCTTGCCCCCGCCAGATTACGCCCATGGCTGCTGCTATACTGCATTATTCATGATTATCGCAACATCTCTATCTCAAGAACTGATGCACGAATTTTCATCAAACTTGATACCTTGATATAAATTATTGCTGTTTAGTTTTGGTGTAAATCGCCGAACAGATGCTGCATTTTTCACTTCAGCAATAGCTGTATCTCAAGATTATAATGCATAAATTTTCATAAAACTTTAGATTCAGTTAGTCCCTGATATAAGTTGATCCTGATAAGTTTTGGAGTAAAGTGCCCAACAGGTATTACTGCTATGCAGAACTTTTCACGATTTCCTCAAAGGCTAATGCACGGATTTTCATCAAACTTCAAATTAAATTAGAAGTTGACATAAGTTGTTGCTGATTAGATTTTAGTGTAAATCACTTAACCGGTGACACTGCTATGCTGCATTTTTCAGGAAGTATTAACATGTATGAGGTAGAAGAAAGTTTTGGGATTGCCACATCCGACGATTTTTTTTTTCCTTTTGGTAAATATCATTACAGAGAAAGAAAATTTTGTTTTAAAAGAAGAGAAAGAGAACCATTCCAAAAGGAAAAGAAGAGAATAAGAATATTTATGTTTCCGGCATTAACCGAAGAGAAAACTGCGTTTTCCAGTTTTTCGAAAGTTTTAAGTTAAGAGAGATCTTTACGAAATTCGATATTTAAATATGAAATTTATTCGTACTTTTTATGTACTAAATAAAGAGACAAGATTACAGTTTTCATCTTTCATAATTGCTATTTACTAGTAGTTCTGCTTCTTTAATTGTAGTATTCCAAACAATATTCTTCTTCTAAAAAAATTATTTTAATTAATTTATTTTTGTCCAGTACCATGTTGTGTCAGTAGCTTTAGTTGTGTCTTGTGCTTTATTTTTGGATCGTAATGTTACACATTAAGACTGATAATTACTGTAAAATTGAAATTTTCCTTATGAGACTTGATTTTACAGTTTACCAAATATAAACTCAAAGATCGGATTAAATTTAGAAACCTTCATGTGCTCTTGAAACACTTTAAATTAATGTCTTAAATAATTAGTAATAGTATCGCAGGGCACGCACCGTTCCTAAAATTTTCGCACTTTGCTACCATTAAATTAAAACGATAATCTTTGTTGTATAATTCTATTATAGATGTTCAAGGAATCTGCTACGAAGAATTTTTATTTAAAATACTGGTAGCAAAATGCGAAAATTTTAGGAGCAGTGCGAGTCCTGAGTATGTACAGAAATTACGAGGGCGCCCCGATGGGTACTCGCACGGGTACCAAAATGTCCTTGGGCCGGCCCTGACCAAAATAGTATCATAACGCACTAACCTCTAACTTTAAACAAAAATATACACAAAAAATTTTGTTTAAAATTTAATTTTAACTCTGTACTGTAATTGTAACACTTGGATAATATTTTTTTCTGATTAAAAAAAAAAAACCTTTACACTTTATCTAGACTTAGGAATCTGTTAATATTCATGTTTTTATTTATTTATTATATTATTTATTTTTTTACTTTAAAGAAAATTTATTTCAGATTTACTAGTTTATGATGTCATGCAGTTAATTGAAAAAAAGATGGCTAGTCATAGAAAAATCATTTAACAATTATTATTATTTAAGAATTCAAGGAAGAGTTATATATATATACATATATATACTCATTATTTTTGCATCTTGTTATGAAACAAGAAAAGTTTAATTTAAAGAACCTCTAAGATCTTATTTTTATAATAAGATTTTGAATTCATACTTAATAAAAGAGAAAGGAAGAGAAAAATTAAAGTATTATATGAACAATTACTTTGTAATAATTTTAGCTATCAACTACTTTCCAATACCTTTAGCGTAAATTATTTTTAATGTAAAAAACAACAACAAAAAAGGCACCATTTATTTAAGTTATTTTTGATAAATAACTATTTAAGAGCGTGTTACATAAAAAAAGGAATAGCTCTTACATTTGAAGTTAAAAAGATAGTAATAAAGTTTTTTTTAAATGTATTTAAAAATTTAAGTCAAATTTTGCACTTACAGCTTTTTTAAAACTTCATAAATCAATTCGTTAATTTTATTCAATAAGTATAGTACAAGACATTTAATTCTTCAATTTTCTTCGCGTTTAACACCAGACATTGCTGAAATATTGCATTCTTTCGATAGATGATTTTAGTAGCTACGTTTCTAGTGGGGGAGGAGTCTAATTGAAACGTGTCTTTGTTTATCCCACTAGCCCTTCAATGACAAACTCCCTCCCTATGTGGCAGGATCATTCCATTTTTTTAGCAGGTGGGGAAAGGTAGGGAGTGATCTCAGCGTGCGGTACGAAGGGAATGAATGTAGTAGGAACCGATAGGATCCGTATTTGCCTCGTTTTGATATTTTGATTAAGCCTGCGCTATGTCTAATGATTTTATAACCAAAAGGCCTTTTTCAAGGCCAACTTCGACTAATTTTGATGACGACTCGGAACAGATTTTGGCTAACGATTATAGGAATAAAATATTGAGCTAAAAAAATAATGAGGGGGGAGGGGAGGCACAAATGACACAATTTTAAGATAGTTTAAAGTTAAAGAATTATGAAATCTAATACAAAAAAAAATTCAGTAATATGGCTTTAGATAAGTTACTTACTTTTATTTTTCACCAATTTTAAGATAGTTTAAAGTTAAAGAATTATGAAATCGAATACGAAAAAATTTTAGTAATCTGTTTTAGATACATTACTTACTTTTATTTTTCGCCAAAAAACCAAAATTTAGCTAAATCTTGCTCCAATTGCATTTCTGTAGTTACATAATTTTAGCAATGAGACGCTATCACTGCAGCTAAATTAGATAACATTAGTGAGATTTGAATTTTAAAAATCCGATTTCAATAATAAAAAAAAATGATTTTCTCTTATTTTATTTAATAACCAAATAATAAATGAAACAAAACAAAAATGATATCTTCAATGTTCCGCTATTGTATCTTAATTTGAAATTGATAGATGGATCCACCATTTCAATTGACTGCTCTACCTTTCCCCACCTGGCAAAGAAATGGAATGATCCTGTCTCATAGGGAGGGAGTTTGTCATTGAAGGGATTCTGCATTACTGTGTTTATCCCACAGTAAAGCTTTCTTCAGGTGTACTTTGTTAGTGACGATGACAATGAGAGGGATATTCGTTGTGGAATCTACCCTGGCATTCAGCCAGAATTGGTTAAATAACTGCAATACTTGCTGTACTAAATATATATAGTAGTCTTATATCAAAGCGTTCTGAGGTTTACCGCCGACCATGCGAATCCAATGTAAAAGAAAACTTCCATTACGGTCAATGGAAGATGGGTTTTGATGTATTTATTTACCAGTGAATAAGCTAATCCTAATCACGGAATAGCAGTTTTTTACTACGGTTCCTGAAGCTTAGTAGTGGTATATTCTTATTCTTTACTTTCAACCCCTTTCGGGGTACCCAAAAATTGCCTATGCCGACGGTATTTCACGTCGCCATGGCGGGGTATTGGGAAAAGTTTTCAACTAGCAATAGTCACGCCTCGATAGAACCTCATTGGCTATGACACTGCCTCTGCGCAAAGCTAACGAGAAAATGCAGCAGATATTATTGTTGAAATGGTGCTCTGAAAAAAAAGTGGTGTGAGACGTTTATTAAGATCGTTATGATATTTTTTTATTATTAAATTCTCTCTAGTGCTATTGTGGGTCAAATTCGTTCTCAGATCTTTTCATCTATCTTATTAAGGGCAGTTGGAAGCCCTATACTTACCATGTTAAATTAATGTACCTTTTCTCAAAAACTACCGAATATATTCACTTGAATTTTTTTTTATATATATTAAAGGAATAATACCTAATAAAGTGAAGTCAACTTTATAAACAGATATTCTTTAGTTATTTTTTTTTTTTTAAATCTGAAATAAAAAACACTTTTAAATAACAAGCAACTTTCATTTTTCCAAAGAAATTTTTTTATAAAAATTTTGTAGAAATGTTTGTAACAAAAGTTCACTTCAGATTGATCAGGAATATGTGTGAAATATTCTGGAACGATTGCAAACAATAATATATAGTAGTTTCTATAAAAAGGTACATCGAAGTTCAAAAAGCAACATTTTGAGAAAATTCAGTTTAAAGTTTACGTATGTAATGTTCATGTATGATGTAAACAAACTGAATTACTTAAATTTTTTTTAACTTCTTGTTCTCGTAGAAACAAAAGTAATATACCTTTCGAAAGAGGGCAAATAAAGGATTCAATATATATATATATATAAAAGACTTTTATCACGAATTTGACTTTCAACTTCCCTTAAGAAAATGTAATAAATATCGTGATTTTACTGTGATTTATAGTTTGATCATGCTTTTACAAAGTTGTTAGTAACTACTATTCTATTTTTTGCGCTAATAGTTTGAACACGTAAATTATGAATGGCTAATCATTTACGGTGGCCAGTATTAGTGATTTTAATGTTTTAAACGGAAATTCTGTGCGTGTCTTTCAAAGCTTTATAATTAGAATTCTTGTCAAAGTCTCTGAATTTTGACTACCACTTTTTCCTTAGAGAAATATTCGCTTCATACAATCGCAGATTTCTGCAATTAACCCTCTAATGCGCATAGTAGCATATATGCTACCACCAGTGTTTCCAATTTAGCGGACTTTTTAATTCAAATATTCCAAATTCATACCAGAAAATTAAAATAGCAATATTCGCCTATTAAAATAATAGATTGTCATGATTAAATGAAGCGAATTTTTTTACTGAAATTTCCATGTATGAACTGAGATTCTCTGAATTACGGAATTTCTAGAACGTATTCTACCCTGGGAATTAGAGGTTTAAATAAAGTGGATATTTCTATTATGAATAATGGTAGTAATGAGCACTTTGTAACTATGTATTGGACACTTGACACCTATGTAATCTGGGATAACAAAATTACATTTATTACATTGTGAGAAGAGTTTTTTTTTTTTTTTTTTTTTTTTTTTTTTTTTTTTTTAAACAACTAGGGGGCTCGGCCCCCTACGAGCTACGCTCGCCAACCCCCGTCCAGACACCGGAGGCTCTAAATGCACGCTAATTTGATCGGCTTTAAAAAGATTTCGAAAGATTGAATTATAATTTAAAAAAACAGTGGCGATCTCCCTATAAACGAATTTCTATTCATTTCTCTTTGATTGGGGAATGTTAACGCCAAATCCGCTGCGGTACTACTTGATTATCCCGTCGACCAATTTCGCCAAATTATATAAATCGCCAAACCACTCGCCAAATTATACAAATTGACATAATTTTTATTTTAAATAACGAAAGAACAAATAAATTCGTACAACATTAATAAAAATACAAATAAAACTTCGAAATAAAAATAACTTGATGACGTAGACATGTGTAACAACATTTCAAAATAAGCTAATATAAAAGGAATTAAGTAAACAGAGTCTTTGTCTCCTGGTATTTTTTAACAAAGCGAAAAGAAAGTTCTTTTAAATGAGACATTTTAAATTAATCGTTTTTAATCTGACGTAATTTTTACCAAGCTATCCTTTCTCTTTTAAATAATCGCGTGAAAGTACTTTTGTTAGCAATGAAATATTATTTGCACTTTCCTAAAAAAATAGTTGAAAATATCCTCTCAAAATATTAAATAAATGTCTATCGCAATTTCTAAATTTAAAATTTTTTGCAATATTATTTTGTGTTCATTTTATGTAATAACTATAATGTGACGTAAATATGACGTAATTTCTCCTAAGACTTCTAACGCATGTTAATGAATTTATTATTTTACAATATCCTTTCTCTTTTAAAATTCACGTGTATACTTTTTATGACGTAATTTTTAATAAGTTCTTGCTTTTTATACATAATTATTTAATTCTAATTTGAAAGTTTTTTTCCTGTTTATAATAGTCACGTGTAAATAAATTTTTAATTTGAAGCAAACATTATTGCTTGCGCTTTTTTTATACAGTTGGCAACAGTTTAAATTAGTACAATTTTCTGAAATCTGTAAAAAATATCTCTAGAAATGCTGAAAATTTGAATTTAAAATAGAAATAAAACCTGAAAAAATGAGTCAAAATAAAAAAATTAATGCAATCTGCACTCCGGCAAATTCTAACGCATAAAATGATCTAAAAATGATTGCACTGCCATGTATAGTTTTTGCTGCTATAAAACTTTTTTAGTGGAACGATTTTGTCCAACTTTAGCATTAAATATCTCCTAAAATAATTCTTCGATTTGAAAACTGTCTGCATCAGCGTGTTTATCAAACATTTCTGTATAAAACCACTGATTTTCATATTTTTGTATGCATTATTTTTCTCAATATTAACGAAGAAAGACCTCCGGTCACAAAAAAATCAAAACCGGCGGCGGCGGCGGCGGTGACAGCGGTAGTTACTTTTTTTTAGAATAGAGAGATACATCGTAGACAGTTTTTATAGATTTATTTTTATTTATTTATACTCTGTTTAAATAATAAAATAAAATAGCTCGAAATAAAATCTTGTTTAGTCTCTTCGCGACGGGAGCCTTTTACGAAATGTTTATTACTTTGCTACCGGTTTTAAAAAACAGAAGTTTGTGCCTATTCAAATCGGGAAAATGCTCGGATTAAGTAAGGCATATTTTACAGTAAAATGTTACTGGTGAGGATAAACGAGGATCCTTAGGCCTATTTCCGGCACGTATACGTGTCGCTCGTCCCCAAGGGGTTAGGTTTGCAGTTCTTAAATAGAGAAGAACAATAAATCTAGTTTAACAGTTTAATTTATTATCTGAATTAAAATTATCTGGGTGTATCGGTATTTCAGAGTACAGAATACGAAAATTTTAAGTTTTTATGTAATTCTAGGTCATATTTATATACTTTTCTTTCGCATTATTAATAAAATACAGTAGAGCGCCGATTACCCAGACACCGATTAAACGGATTGTTCAATTAACCGGATCGATCAAGACTATGCTTTTTTTTCCCGAAGTTAACCTTTAAATAACCATTTCCTAATCCTGAAATAATAAAATCGTCAACAAATGCAAAGTGAGCAATGCATAAAATCAACTGTTTCTAGAATCTAAGAACAATCCATGGATCAAAGTATAATAGAAACAGTGAAAAGGCTGTACAGGAAACAGCTTTTATGGAAACTTTTATTATACGAAGTTGACCACCCTACCACAATGAAAATTGACTTGAAAGTATGTTGTATGATGATTGCATATCGATTGGTATCTTGTAAAAGTTTCGAAGTTAAAAAGCTTTTGGAACAATATTTTGAATAGGACATGCATGCAAGAAAGCAATGAAGAAATTCACAGTGAAAGCTTCACAGACTACATGGAACATTTTGGATTCACTGCAGATTTCCAACAATGTATTGAAAGCGACGAGAACGATCCCGGTTTTCAAATTTTGAACGACGAAGAAATAATATTGATCATTCAGTATACGAATCGTGAAGCACAATGCGAGGATAACGAAGCAAAGCAGAAGGAACTGGAGAATCTAGAGGGCCAACAGTCACAAAAGCATGCAATGCGCTTGAAGTTGCGATGGAATGGCTACAACGGCAAGATTCAGTCGATTCCGTTCAATTTCTGTATTTAAAAAGATTAAAAGAATGCCCTCTATGAAGCAGAAGACTATCAAGAATTTCTTTTCCCTATCACAATGATTTTTTTAAATGTATGTCCTGTACAGTGTATGTATATATACATATAAAGATTTCTATGTGTACTTCTATCTATAACTTTGTACAAATTTTGTAGAAAATAAAATTTAAAAAAAAGTTCAAAAAATAATTTCTAAACACGACATTTGTAATATGCTAAAATGTGTACCACTACAATTGCCAGTCCTAAGCCTGTTAAAAGTGTGAAGGGAAGATACCTAAATAAATTGAAAAGTGCTCAGTTAAACTGATGGCATTGAGCTCACTGGCTATTCACAATAATTGTATATTATACTCTTATTTCAAAGAACAATGCCCTCGGAAAATAAATTAAAGGGGGATTAGCCCCCATCCCTCTGTTTCCAATCTTTATACTTAACAAACGAGACTCCAAATCTCATCAGGGAAGTGCCTTGTCAGAATAAATCGGTATACTAAATTTCAAGCAAATCGGACAGTAAAACCCATTTATCTAAATTAAGGGGGGGGGGATTAGCCCCCCCTTTCCCCTTTATACTTAACCAATGAACGCCCCGAACTAGTAAAAATATCTTATTAGAATGAACCTATTTGCAAAATTAGAGGCAAATCGGATAATTCTGCCGAAAAAAACCCATTTATCTAAGTTAAGGGGGGGGATTAACCCACCGAGCACCCCTCTATACTTAACCAATGAACTCCCATAAGTAATCAGGGAACGGCCTTATCAGAATTAACCCATTTACAAATTTTGATGCAAATCGGATAATTCTGCCTGAAAAACCCATTTATCTAAATTAAAGGGGGGGGGGCTTAGCACCCCGTTCCCCCTTTATACTTAACCAATGAGAACCCAAAAGTAATCAAAGAAGTGCCTTATCAGAATAAACCTATTTACAAAATCTGATGCAAAATGAAAAATTCTGCCTGAAAAACCAACTTATCTAAATTAAGGGGGGGTAGCCCCGTTCCCCCCTTTATATTTAACCAATGAACCCCCAAAATTAATCGGAGAAGGACCTTATTAGAATGAACCCATTGACAAAATTTGATGCAAATCGGAAAATTCTGCCTGAAAAACCCATTTATCTAATTAAGGGGGGATTAACCCCCGTTCCCCCTTTTATACTTAACCAAGGAGCACCAAAAGCTAATCAGTGAAGCGCGTTATCAGAATGAACCTAGAAAAAAAAAATTAAGCAAATCGGATATTTCTATCAAGAGTTATCGCGTTATGTACATACGTGCATACAGAACCGGCGGGCACATTAGCTCTCAGGCTTTGGTAGCATGTGAGCTAAAAACATTGCCATAGCCGTTTTTTAAAGTTGTCCAATTATCCGGATTTTTCATTAACCGGATCGGCCTCGGTCTCGAAAGGTTCGGATAATCGGCGCTCTACTGTAGTTTTATTTGAATTAATAGTGCAGCCCATTGTGAATTACCTGTAATAATATTTTTTCCCCCCCAATAAACAGGGTCTTCCAACCTGCTGGGGCTTCCGGTCCCGTTCGCGGGTGCTGGGGTCTTCGCGGAATAGTGGATATGGGTTTTCCCCTCGTGGACTAATAAGCCCCTATACCAGGGACGGCGAACCTATGGCACGCGTGCCAAAGGTGGCACGCGAAAGAATAATTTTGGCACGGTGTTGCTTGTGGCTCTAAATTAATATGCATTGATATTGCACAAAATATACAAACTTAGATGACCTGATCTTGTCAAAACTGGATTAATTGGAAATTGCAGGATTTTAATTGCGGCTATTTAAAATACCGTAAATTACCGCATTAGTAAAAGTAACCAATGGTAAAATTATGGCAACTTAGAAATTAGTCTCAGAACTATTTAAAGAATCTGCTGTTTGGCCTTTTAATAATTTTTCCATCTATGTCCGGAAGACCATTGTTTTCGCAAAATAAATAATACAATGAATCAAATAAAAATCAGTTGCCAGATAAATCCAGTTCAGTTTGCATTCTGTTAAAATTAACTGAGTATGAACCTGATATTGATCATTTTTCTTCTAAAATGCAACAACACAATTAATCACATAATTTTTTTTAATAATTTCTAAAATATAATTGTTTTCGAAATTATTACATTGTGACACTCATACTTAAAAAAAATCTTAATAAGAGATTTTTATTCATGATTTTTTAATGCACTAAATTTGTTTGCCAAGGTCATATAAAATATTTTTGTGGCAAAATTGACACTCGGCTATAAAAAGGTTCACCAACCCTGCCCTATACCGAAAGGTTGGCTGTCTACCATGTAGTTTTATTTTAATTAGTTTCTTCCTAAAGTTGTTTATGTGCATCTTGCCAAGCACTACTTTGCTACCAGTTGTGATGCTATCGGACATCCATTAGTAGAAACAAGCTTTATGAAAGTATCCAAGTTAATTTTCATTCGCTAATTAATGATTTATTCAGAATGCAATTTTGTTATTTCCTTTTCTAATTTCATTAGTTTTTTTTTGTTTTTTTTTTGTTTTTTTTTTAAAGCAATCTATTTTACTTATTATAAAGCAACATAACTATGATACACAATCAATTTTTTTAATTGATATTATTAATAAATATTATAAAAGTATTATTAAATAATAATAATAATAATAATTATATTTATTATTACTATTGTTAACTTAATAATAATTCTTTGTAAATATTACTTATTATTATTATTATTATTATTATTATTATATCTGTCAAAAAAATTTTAATATATAGAATAATAAAAAAAAAGAATTATTTATCTTATTAATTTAAAAATAGTAATTATTATTAAATTAATATTAATAATTATAAACTGTTTATATTTTTTTTATTATTTATGATTACAATTAGTTTTAAATAAATTCTAAAAAAAAAGTAACTAACGCTGTCACCGCCGCCGCCTCCGCCGTAATTGAATTTTTTGTAACCGGAGGTTTTTCTTCGTTAATATTAAGAAAAATGTTGCATACAAAAATATGAAAATCGGTGGTATTATAGAGAAATGTTTGATAAATTCGCTGATGCAGACAGTTTTCAAATCGGAGAATTATTTTAAGAGATATTTAATGCTAATTTTGGACAAAATCGTTCCATTAAAAAAGTTTTATAGGAGCAAAAACTATACTTGGAAGTTAATCCTTTTTAGATCATTTTATTCGTTAAAAGTTCCCGGTGTGCAGACCGCATTCATTTTTTTTTAATTTGGCTCATTTTTTGAGGTTTTATTTCTATTTTAAATTCAATTCACCATTTCGAGAGATATTTTTTGCATATTTTAGAAAATGATATTAATTTAAACTGTTGCCAACTGTATAAACAGCGCAAAGAATAATCTTTGCTTCAAATTAAAAATTTATTTACACGTGACTATTATAAACAGAAAAAAAACCCTTCAAATGCAGGCACTTATTGAAAATAACTTCATAAAAAGTATATTTACACGTGAATTTTAAAAGAGAAAGGATATTGTAAAATAATAAATTCATTAACATGCGTTAGAAGTCTTAAATAGGAGAAATTACGTCACATTATGTCACATTACTCTTATTACGTAAAATGACCAAAAAATAATATTGCAAAACAGTTTAAATTTAAAAATTCCGCGAGACATTTATTTGATACTTTGATATGATCTTTTCAACTATTTTAGTTGGGACAGCGCAAATAATATTTCATTTCTAACAAAAGTATTTTCACGTGAATATTATAAAGAGAAAGAAAAGTTTGGTGAAAATGACGTCAGATTAAAAACGATACATTTAAAATGTCATATTTAAAAGAACTTTCTTTTCGCTTTGTTAAAAATACCGGGAGAAAAAGACTCTGTTTACTTCATTCATTTTATATTAGCTTATTTTGAAATGTTTAACTGATTTTATTTAATCAAAGACGAAGACAGCCATTGTATCTTATTTATTTGTTGAACAACAAACATACGACTTGTGTGCTTGACATGAGAGCCCGCTTATAAGTCGAAGACAAGAAAGCACAAGGAAATATTACAACACAAGAGAAATACATCCTGGGAGTTCCATACAAAGAGTGTGTGCAATGGAACCAGCGGTAATCGAACCCACATTACGCTCGCAAGCGATTGGCAGCGTGGTGCTCTGACCACTCGGCCGCAGAGACCCCCATTGTATCTTTTAACAGCAGCTGATTTGGGCCTTAAATTTTCCGACCAAAGAGAAATGAATCGAAACCCGTTTATAGGGAGATCGCCACTGTTTTTTAAATTATAATTCAATCTTCCGAAACCTTTTTAAGCCGATCAAATTAGCGTGCTTTTAGACTCTGCGGTGTCTGAACTGGGGTTGGCGAGCGTAGCTCGTAGGGGGCAGAACTCCCTAGTTAAATAAATAATAATAAATATTTATACTATTTTTTTCTATCAATAACATTCATTGTTGTTATCAAATATGCTTCAAACAACTACACTGCTGGCCATCCAAAATGCAACACCAAGAAAGACAAAAGATATCAAAGCCAAATTTTTTTTAGAGATTACACATAGTATCAATGCTAATTTATTCCAAAGACAACCTTCTTTGAAGTGAGGTAACCGCGAAAATCAGTAAGAACTGTTACATCCAAGTCTGTCAATAACCGCTGCGGCATAGAGTGAAAAAGGCTTTGGATGTGTTGTTGGGGATGGCCTCATGCTCCCTCCACACGTAGCCAAAGTTCATCTTGTGTACTCGCGGGCGCGACATTCCGGGATAGGCGTTCTCCAATCATTGATCAGACATGCTCGATGGATGATAGATGTGGAGAACAGGCAGGCCAAAGTAACAATGAAATATGGTGAGCTAAGAAGAAAGCTTGAACATTGCGTGCAACATGGGTCGTGCATTGTCATGTTGAAATGTGGCCGCAGGCAAGCCCTGAATGTAAGGGAGGAGAACAGGCTGCAAAACCTCAGATATATAGTGCTGGCTGGTAAGTGTACCGTTAATTCGTACAAGGGGGGTGCGGGAGTTGAATCCAATACCACCTCACACCATAACACCGGGTGCAAGACCAGTGAGATCATGCATAATACAGCAGTTGAGCAGCCTCTCCACACGGTGTCTCCAAACTCTAATTCGACAATTATGATACTACAGGCAGAAGCATGATTCATCCGAAAACACAATGCTATGTCATTCGGCTGTTCATCTCTGCCGTTCAGCGGACCATTGTAAACGCAAACGCCTGTGGTTTAATGCCAAATGTGTGCAATGGATGCCTATCGGACAATCCACTGTACTGCAAACGACTTCGAAATGTTCGTGCGAACGCCCATTGTTGTGTTAGAGACGGCATTCGTTGTGTTAAGGTTGCGGATGTGGCAGTGCGTTCCATCAGTGCCGTGCGCACAATATCCCTGTCTTCCAGTGGGGTGGTGTGACGAGGCAGTTGTAATCGATCCTGTCGGTATGTCGTTCCCTCCTGCATCCACCGATTCCATATTCTCACGACTGTTGCTTGGCTACGTCCGATACGATGACCAATTTCTCGGAAGGATAATTCGCAATCTCTGTACACAACGATTCTTCCACGATCGAAATCAGAAACGTGCTCGAATGGTGCTCGTGTTTTTCTACGAAGCATACTGAATCTGTGCACACAGAAAAACGCACGAGAAAACAATTCACGTTCTTCAAAACGACAAACTTTCTTCCCTTTATATACAGATTGTAAGGGGCGCTGCAGTCGCCCACGATGTGTGCGAGCGCTGAATTTGTAATCATTTGCATATCGTACCGAGGTGTATACATGGTGTAAATTTTACGCTATTTGGTTGATCCCTTCATGGTGTTGCATTTTGGATGGCCAGCAGTGTATATATCTAAACTTTCGCCGATTTTGGTAATTTTTAAAATTACCTTTTCCAAAAAATTAAAGATTATTACCAGTCTGGAGCTTAATTTTTTCCCAAAGCCTTTACTAATGCGTATTCACTGTTGTAGAAATAAAAGGATTATGATGTAAAGAAAGTCTAAAATAGCTAATATTTCTCATTAGTACATCAAGGGTGTTGGGGAATGATTTTGAAATGTAAACCGCAAGACACTAAACATTGAGAAAACAAAACAAAGCAAAAAACTTATTTTGAAAAGATCATTATATGATGCATAAAACCAACATAAAGGAAAGCACAAAAATCAGAAAGAATTCAGGCTTTCTTTTACAGCAATTTCAAGGCTTTATTAAAAAATAATAATAACAAAAAAATTATATATTCCTGAGTTGGATCGAGGGCTTTAAAAGCTCTAAAAGTTTTATGCTAAATTATTATTAAGCGTTTGGGCTTTTCCTTACGTTGGTTTTCGAATGTGACATATTCAGTACAAAATATCTTTACACACAATAAACAAGTTTTTTTCATTTTTGGACTTTTGGAAGTTCATGACTCCTTCCAGAGAAAAAAATTCAAACTGCTCCATTACATTACACTGTTAAAATTTTTGCAGCATTCTGGCAGGTCATTCGACTGTTTTTTGAAAAAACGGTTTCATAACCATAATTTAACTATATTCTGACCATAAAATAGCCAATAATATGGTCAGAATAGTGTTAAAATTACGGTTGTGCAACCGTTTTCGGAAAAAACGGTCAAATGACCTGCTAGAATGCTGCAAATTTTTAACAGTGTATGAAAAGCAGAAAAATAAAATAAATAACGTTACTGCGACACTGTAATTTCTTTCATCAGAAAACTAACATTTCATACTAAAATTTAAAATTTCAGCCAAGGTGACGCTTAAGTAACAAAGACAAAAGTAAATAAATAAATAAATAATAAACAGAAATAAAGTTTTTTGTGGTTTAGAAACACAAATTCTTCCTGGAACTGCAGCATGATATATATATATATATATATATATATATATACATTATGTATAAATTGCTCATCTTTTGAACGATAAATAGTTTTAATTGTAAATAACAATGCTCTTTTAATATAAATAATATTATTTTTTTTTAATAAACGAACTGGACAATTACACCGTAAAAAGTTATATATACACTTGATAAAATATCATTAGTTTACTACACGGTGTACAAAACTGTTGTAAAGTAAAAATAAACTTATACAAACATTAAAATAAAGTTAAAATATCTACGTTTCGGTCATCCTTCTATGACCTTCCTCAGGAACGTTGTCGTATATCTTCCAAAATTAGAACAAAATATTATTCACAAATATTACCTCAAATCTGAATAACCCTCAAATCTGAAATTTAAAACTAATTTGCGCAATATTCACTGAGATATACACTTTTAAAAAATGGTCATTTTTACCAAATGGCGGCCATCTTGGATGCTATCCCAATGTAATATAAATGTCCATAACTTGACAACTAATGATTCAAATTTTATATTTCTGGTACCAATTTAAAGCTATTTATATAAAGAATGCATATAGGATATTAAAACAATGGTAAATTTTTATTTTAATACTGTTTATTACATTTAAACAGAAAATATCACCCTCAAAAATTGGCTTACTGTAATGGGCCATAAAAAAATGGCCCATCATAAATTTTTTTCAAACTTGCTAAAAACATTGCTCCATATGTATACTTTAAACAGAAAAAAAATTGGAGAGGTAAAATTTTTCATTAAAGAAAAATAGCTTTTTACACATAGGATGTCATTTACCTAACAGTGACTATCTTAAAACACGTAAGTATCTTTGGTTTAACAAATAATGGTTAAAAATATTTTTTTCTGGCATATGAATTAATGTATGAGCATCAATATATAAATAATTCAATTTAGAAATACCAATCAGCAGTTAATTATACTAAAAACACATACATATTAAAATAACAGTAAATTTTCATTTCAATACTTTTTATTTCATATAAAATGATAATATGTATAATTCTCAAAAAGGTATACATAATGGAAAATATTTAGAAGGAAAAAGAGCCATAAAACATATTTTTTTGAAATATGGCAGAAATACTAGCTGCAAATCAGTTGAATTCAAATAAAAGATTAAAAATTAACATTAATGAGTTGATTGAGTTGACATTAGTTATTCAGTTCACTGCCAATTTCAATTTAAATGAACAAATCTTGACAAAATGAGTACACAAATCTTGTGTGATACAAATGTACAACAAAAACACCAAATATGTATAAAAGTAAGACTTAGATAAAACTTATATGAAACATATTTATATAAAATAAGAACAGAATACTTACATGGATATAACTTTATAATATATTGTTGAAAGGAACTTGATAATATGTTGTTGAAAATTACCAAGGATTTAATCTGTCTTGAAGTTTAAGAATAAGAGTTGAATTGCTGTATGCTCCTCTGGAGCAACAGTATATGTTCTTCCTGTAGCAGTCATTGGGGTAGACACTACTTTCATTATATGCTCATATGGAATCCAACAAACATCTGAAGATTTTGGCCATGAATATGATGAACTAGGACCATGAGGATGCATGAACATAATTTTATAGTCATTGAATTCCTCGCAGTAATCTAAAATCTTACCAATCCACCAATTAGCACCATATACACATGCAACATATTGCTCACTTTTAAATGTTTGTGGTTTGTCGGTTTCACTAAATCTCACAGTAGCAATAAAATTTGTTGAGGAGCCTGATACCCTGGAAACCAGTATTTGGCCTTTATTTATTGGCAATAAGCTGTGATTAACCCTTGTTCCTACGATTGTATCTGCCTTTGCATACCTATCTGCTAACTGATTATTGGCAATTTCAATTTCAGATTTTGTTATAAAAAAACTTTCAATTCCTTTAACATATTCTTTTGCAAATGTATACAGATCAAATGCATTTAAGATACCATCTTTGAATGGACGCTGAAGACTTGCTTTGGTGGCCATGCGTTTTATGGTGCCGCCTATTCCATCACAAGCTCCTTTTCCGTGGCAAGAGGCAAAAAAATGCCATTCAGCTTTCACACCATGGTCTTCTTCATGATGGCAGAGATTAATAAAATTTTTTATAATTTTTGTATTGGGCTGATGATCCATCACTAAAATATTTTATGTATTTAATCTGTGGAATTTGTGAAATTAAATAATTGACAATTACTTTTTGAAAAGCCCAAAATGTAGTAGTGTCATGAACTAAATGCTCGCTTATTGCACACATAGGAATAGATTTCACAGTATCAGTGATACTGTCCCTTATATAAGCAAGAAAGGGGTGAACTGTAACCTGTTCTTTTTGCCAATGGATATTTTGAATAGCATCTTGCACTATGCAAGTATAGTTTTCAGAAAAATCAGCTGAAATAATAGCAGTTTCTGTATTCAATTCATCCTTTGTTTTCTTGAAATATAAACTTTGTGATTTTGCAAAAAAGTGGTGTGAACATAAAGCAAGGAGTTTTGTAATTAAATCATCAACAAATTCATCAACAGGCATAATCACTTTTTTTAATTCTGCTCCATCAGTCTTTACCCACTGTTTATAAATAATATCATTACTCATTTCCAATTCATCTAAACCCATTAAATCTTTCTTTAAAATTTCAGGAGATGGACATTTATCACACCTGTGCAACATGCATTCTTCAGATTCAATGCAACAAACAAGATTTTTTTAGCAGTGATATGTAGTCATTGATATGAATAGCATGAAGCATAAGTTTAATATTTTGATGGTATACACACACACAGACAGAATGAATACCTTTGCTTCCAGCAGTAACACATTCTCTTGGATGTAGTGAGCAAAACTTAGACAATCCAATTTTTAAGTCATGTTGTTCTTTAAATGCAATGATGTGCAATGATGTAAATACATGCATACAGCAGAATTTTTCTATAAAGTCACATACAAATGTAAAACTTTTTAAGTGAGCAATTTTTAAAGTAAGAAATAGAAATTTAGGTATAAAAATTGAATTTCTTGCATGGAAAACGTTTTGAATAGATTCCACATATACACATGCAGTAAAATCTCATTTATATATATTGCATTTAAAGGTTTTTCACAATTATACATTATATTCTTTATTTATTTTCTTATTTTCTTCAGTGTTAAATTTTTTCAATTATACATTTTTAGCAATGACTCCTTTTTTTTGGGGGGGGGGGGGGAGCAATTGGAGGGTGGTCCTACAAAAAACTTATGAGATTATATTTCATTATAGTTTTACATTAATTCAAGGATTAAAAAATATTTAGTTTTGGCCATTATTTCTTAAACCAGGGATATTTACATGTTTTAAGATAGTCACTTCTTAGTAAGTGACATCCTATGTGTAAAAAGCTATTTTTTTTAAACGAAAAATTTTAGCTCTCCAATTTTTTTTCTATTTAAAATACACATATGGAGCAATGTTTTTAGCAAGTTTGAAAAAAAATTATGATGGGTCATTTTTTTTATGGCCCATTACAGTAAGTCATTTTTTGAGGGTGATATTTTCAATTTGAATGTAATAAACAGTATTAAAATAAAAAATTACTATTGTTTAATATCATATATGCATTCTTTATACAAATAGCTTTAAATTGGTACCAGAAATATAAAATTTGAGTCATTAGTTGTCAAGTTATGGACATTTATAGACATAGGCATAGCATCCAAGATGGCCGCCATTTGGTAAAAATGATCAATTTTCAAAAGGCTATATCTCAGTCAATATTGCACAAATTATCTTAAAATTTTAGATTTGATGGTTTCACTACTACATCTGTCTGTAATAAAAATTTTAAAAAAATCTGTGACTATGGTGCAACAACTTTTCTTTAAATTGGTTGATTTCACATGGAATGACCTATTTAATAACCTTTCTTCAATATATACAAGTAGCTTTTATCTTGCTCTTTCATTAAAATTATTTTATAGTGTGTGCAGGGACTGACAAAAGTTGAAAATTCTTAGGTTCCAGGAAAAATTCTTAGGAGCCAGCTTAAAGAATCATTTCTCTGACATTAACGCATTTACTGCAAAATGGAACACTCATAATCGTATTCGGCTATTTTTGAGGGATCTATGTGTCATTTTGCAGTGAACAAGTTAACTATTCAATAAAAAGAACAAACTGAGCAAAAATTTTAAGATACCACTTTTACATTGTAAAAATTAAATATAAACAAACTATGAAATTAAACATTAAAAAAGTAGGCAAATTAATATTCTTACCTTTAATTCCTAACAAGAAATTATATACATAAATTACCAATGCCTTCGAGATTTTGATTTGAAATACTATTTGTCCATTTGTCATTTTTGTGAGATATATCTGACAACTGTACAATTTGGTACATTCCACTTAACACGTTCACGCCGGCGCGGTGGGTCACACTCAGTGGTGGGATTCAAATAATTTAACAGCCGGTCCGCTGCACGAATGATTTTTGATGTACAAAAATGAAAGATAAATGAAGCATCACACATAGAGTATGAAACATTTTCCAATATTATAAGAACATTGTTAAAAAACTTTGATCCTTTGGTACAGTGAATAAAATCCTGAAACATGTTACCCTATAAAAGGACGTTAATAAATATTCGGCAATCATGAAACCCTGATCATAATTTCTATCAGAAAATGCATCAAAATAATAAACAATATAAAAATAGCAGAAATGTAAGTTTAAGAATTAACTCATGTTCATGACCTAAAGTTGTATGTAACATATTTAGAAAAATATCATCCATGCTATAGGTAGTGAGACAAATTTTTGCGCGACCAAAACTTCTCGAGTTATGGAATTTAAAAATTTTAGGAATTTTTACCGTTTCTTAGTACAAAAAAAAAAAAAAAAAAAAAAAAAAAAAAAAAAAACAGGCCAGACAACGCTGGAAATTCGTAAAATACAAAGTATCATGATTCCGCAAGTTTAGGTCATACAATGTCTTTTCATTTGTTAGAGCTGGAAAAATATTTTTCTAAATATAAATTATAAGACTAGAGGAACTTATCAAAATTTTGGATTTGTTACATTTACGAAAATAACTATTTTCATTTAAAAAACTTCTAAGATATGAAGAACAATATAACAAAAATGTGCAGTTGGAAGTATCTATCTAAATTTGACGATTTTAGTATTAGCTATAGATCAGCGATAACAGGGAACATTCCGTGCCAAAGCAAAGTACCGTTTTTACGAATAATAGCGTTGCCTGGTCCGTGATAAATAACCCTTAAATTAACCTGAAATTTGTATGATTTTATATCTTTAAATCTATTTTATCTGAATTTATATTTTTAAATGAAAAAAATATTGAATTGGAAGTATATGCTATTTGGTACTTTACTTTCTGCGCAATTTGATTTGTGGAGGCTATGCGCACTGAAAGCGAGCAAAACCGCGAAGAAACACTCAAGTTTTCATTGATTTCGTCGAAATTTCAGATACTTTATTTTGTAAGAAATATTTCTAACCTTCAGACTTTTCAAAATTTTTGTAGATGATGTAAATCTGATCTGTTGAGAATCTCAATACCATCTGAATTCGAGCAAATGCGGTCGTTTAATTACTTTTAGCGTAGAAAAATATCGTCTCCTTGAGGCGCGAAATGACCTGCATTTGCCGGTGTATTTGTGAGGGTTAAAATTCCTATTTTTAAAAACCGATTGTCCCATCGATAAGAAGGTGGTTTCAGATTTACGAACATATTATTGGTTTGTCAGTACCTCTAAAATTTTGCCCTGAAGGAGCGAAACCCCAACAAAACACTCAGATATTTGCTTATTTCGTCGAAATTTTCACACATTTTATTTTGTAACAAATATTTCTATCCATTCGAACGTTTCAAAATTTTTGTAGGTGATGTAAATCTGGTCTATTTATTGAGATTCTCTAAAAAGAATACGGTCGTTTAGTTATTTTTAGCGTAGAAAAAATATCGTTCTCATGAGGCGCGAAGTGACTTGCGTTTACCGGTGTATTTGAAAGGGTTAAAATTCATATTTGTTTTAAACCAATTACACCACCGATTAGAAGAGGATTTCACTTTAAGAACATATTTTTGGTTTGTCAGTACCTCCAAAATTGCGCCCTGGAGGGGCATTTCAATAAGGGAGAAAAAGTTTTTCGAAAAAACGACTCTTTTTGAAAATGATTTTTCAAGCGGTTAACTGCGATATTTTTTTTAATTGATTGCGGCATTTGAGACGTAGATCATTCAGCATATGTCTTTCATTTTTAACTTTACTAAGCGGTTTGACCGATGTAAGTTAATAAATAACGACAAAATACCCCCCCGAAATTTCTTCTTTTCGTTCTTCATTTTCAACTGATGCGTAAACAAGGCTTCTGTGCGTACGCCAGAGTTTTTTCTTTCTCGCAAGGACCGAGTTGAGTTTTTAATGAGAGTGAGTTGCGGTTTTTAAATAATAACTCAACTAATTATTAGAATTTTTAAATTCTGTGTCTCAGGTGCATCAGGAGACATTTTGAGCTAGCCTCACAAAAATTTTCAGTCTCGTACGTGCCGTCGATTTTGCTAGACAACGCACACACACAGACATACAGACAGAGCAAAACTTTCTTTTATTAATATATATAAGTAGTTAGTGTAATTTTTAATAACCTTACCATATAACTGGGATTAGCCTAGGAATGTCAATTTAGTTACCAAAATTCTTCAAAATTTCGTTTTTTTTAAGTTGAATTTTATTTTACAGGATTGATGAAGAAAAAATATATTATTGTTCCAAATGAAATATTATTTTACTATAAATGAAATTAATCAGGACTTATCACAGAGTTATGCCTACAAAACAATGTTGTTCAGATAAACATTTAAAGAAAGCAAATTAATGTAAATGCGATTTTCGCATTTGAAGTACCATTTTAACAACCGGTTCGCTGAACTCAACACAAATTAACAACCGGTTCTACCGAACCGGCTGAATCCCACCACTGGTCACACTCAACTGTCTAAGAGCTGGCAAGTCTCTGGCCTTTTGGATACCAGTATTTTAATACAGAAAACGTTATTTTATTTAATTAGAACAATTGGGCGATTTAAAGGAACAACATTTTCTCTAAAATAACAGTGGTGTGCAAAAAGCCGGAGACTTGACAACTCTGAGACAGTCGAGTGTGATCCACCGCGCAGGCGTGAATGTGTTAATGAAACATCATTTAATTTTTTTTTTTCATTTTCTGCTGGAGTATTTTTAAGGTTTTCTAATCTAAGTAGTGCTCTTTCAACATGAACTGGTATGGTTTAGCAAAAACTCTGATTTCTGAAAAATTAGGGAGAGTTGTTGCACCGGTATGGTGTATTTTTTCCCCACGGCAAATAATTGCGCTATTAAAAATAAATATTTTCGCACATAGAATTTTATTGGTTAAAGGAAAAAAATTTAAATTAATAAGTAAGTAAAGAGGTTAGTTGCCAAGAGGATTTTTTTAGTCGCCCGGGGTTTGTCGGACCTGAGTGTGTGTTATCCCGTAAGAAATGGATGTATCGAAATGAAACGTTTGTACACGTGCGAGATTATTTTATCCCAAGAGCCATATTTCTTCCCTCCTAGTGAACAAAGAAAAAATATTTTGTTCACAGACCCCTTCTCGACTTCACCTTGAAAGGTACAAAGCAGGTCAGAAGCGTCCTAAAAAATTTATCCCTTTTTTCCGAAGGAAAAATGTGATAGGGGTGAGATCAGGGCTCTCACTGGTCCGTTTTTTTGAAAACCAGTATTATTTCAGAGAAAAATTCGTGGTATGTTTCTGCAACAATAGCAAGAAAAACGGCAGTCTGGATAAATTTCAACGAAATTTATAAAGAAGATTTTTCTTAGAAAAAAAGTGGTGTTCAAAAAACGGACCGAGTGGGAGGCCTGGGTGAGATTTATCCCAGCGCGTATGCTTATGGGCAGAGTTGTGTAATATAGACGCACGCCGTGCGCGGAAAATTTTCCGCAAAATTCGGAACTTTGCGGAAAATTTCTTAGAAAAAAAAGTAATTTTTGTTCTTGTATTTTTTTTTTTTTAAATACCGAAAAATTAAAAATGTTCCCCAATTTTATGTACGATTTATTTATTGTTTGTCAGGGGCGATTCTGTTCCGAAAATTTAAGGCATTCGGTTCCGAAAATTAAAAAAAGATCGGCAATCTGTCCGAAAAAAAAAAAAAAAAAAATCGGCAATCTGTCTGAAAATTCAGACATAAAAAATATCACTGAAATATATTGCGGATTTCAACGAATGGTAGCCGAAAATAAACCAATTCCGTCGATCGTTCGTAGAAAAATACCCAAGTTTGTCAAAGCATCGCGGAAAAAACGTGAATTTCGTTAAAGGACCGCGGAAAAAACGCGAATTTCTTTAAAGAATCGTAGAAAGAAATTTTTTTGGTAAAGAATCGCAGAAAAAACGCAAATTACGTCCAAGAAGTGCAGGAAAAAAACGAATTTCGTAAAAGCATAGCGGAAAAAAGCGCGAATTTTGTCAAAGGATTATGAAAAAAAAAAACCCGCAAATTCCGTAAAAGAATCGCGGAAAAAAAATAATTTCGTTAAAGGATTGCGAAAGAAACACAAATTTTGCAAAAGGGCCGTGTATTTCGTCAAAAAATCTCGAAAAAACGCGAATTTCCTCAAAAGGCCACAGAAAAAACGCGAATATCGTGAAAGGATCGCGAAAAAAGCGAATTTCATCAAATAATCACAGAAAAAATCAAATATCGTCCAAAAAAGAGCAGGAAAAAAACGAAATTCGTAAAAACATAGCGGAAAAAGCATGAATTTTGTCAAAAGATCGCGAAAAAAATTCAAATTTCGTCAAAGAATCGCGGGAAAAAACTAATTTCGTCAAAGGATCGCAAAAAAAGCACGAATTTTATCAAAGGATCGCGAAAAAAAGCGTGAATTTCGTCAAAGGATCGCGGAAAAAACGAGAATTTCGTGAAAACGCCGCGAAAAAAGTATGAATTTCGTCAAAAGATTGCGAAAAAATGCAAATTTCGTCAAAGAATAGGAGAAAAGGCGCATTCTGTCAAAGGATCGCAAAAAAGCACGAATTTCGTCAAAGGGCCGCTATAAAAACTCATCGGTCTCTTTAATGATGATACCTATGAATTAACCTCTCCTTACAAAATGTGATTTAGTTGTTTCAGAAGCAATGTCCATTACTGCATTTGTGAGAAGAGGTCACAGTATTAAGGATTGGGCTGTTTCTAAATGCATTGACAAAATAGCTGATAAGAATTGACCCCTTCTTATCATGGATTTTTAACTTTATTATTTTTTTAGCCAACATAATTATTCTGTTGTTAATATTAATTAATTTTTAAATTAAATGGTAATTATTTTAAAACTACTGTTTAAAATTCATACCTTGAAAGTAATATAACACGTTATTTTATTAAACATTAAATTAATTTGCAGAAAGTTTTTAACCCAATATTTATGTGCGCAGAAAGTTTTTGGTTTTATTCAAGCGTGCTTATGAGATAAGATATGAAATTCAAATAAAACATTTTGTTGGTAAAAAGTCTTATTCAAAATATCTAATCAAAAATCAGTAACAGATGTCTTAGTCGTCTAATCTTCTATTATCCCGTACATAGCCGATATTAAAGACAAAGCCACTAAATTAGCTCTAAAATCATTCAAGCATGTGTTTAACGCATTATAGTAGATTTGTTATTCTGAATTTTACGCTACTGCGAAAATCTTCTGCTGAGATATGGCGAAATGGCCTAAAACTTTCTTTTAAAGGCCTAAAACTCCCACATTCAGCCACCTTGGGGGGAGAATTTCTAAAGTTGTCGAAATATGTGTTTAACATTGCTTTAGTAGATTTGTTATCCTAAATTTTAAACTCCTGCCTGAAACTGCTGCTGAGACATGGCAAAATGACCTTAAATATTCGAACACCCCTTTAACATCCTGGGGGGGGGGGGGGGGTTCTAAAATAGCTGGTAAAATTGTTTAACTATTTTTTAGTAGATTTCTTATTTTGAAAATCACGCTCCTACCCAAAACTGCTTCTGAGAAATGGCGAAATGGTCTGAAACTTTCAACCACTCCATTTCACCCCCTCAGGGATTAGGCTTTTCTTACACTATAAAGAGCATGTCTTCCAAATTTCATTGTCCTAGGTGCAATGGTTGAGACTCGGCGTTGATTATGAGTCAGTCGAGACAAACTTTTTTTTATATATGTATAGCTAGATAGATAAACCACATTTTAATTTTTATTTATTTATTTTTTAATATTGTTATTGTCTCTACATGACTTCTTTTAAATACAAATAATTCTAGAGCGATTATTGCAGATTTTCTTATAAAATTTGTGTTTAGAAATATCTATAGATCAAAATATAAAATGTTTCAAAAGATTTTTTTCTGTAGCACTCCCTAAAGATTCCTAGATAATTTTTTCAAAAGAATTTTTTTAAATATAACTAACTACATGTTACAACAAAATTTTTTTACGTAAGCATTTTCTTTCTGTGCAAATTTCACGACAGCCGCCTCCACGCGCCCCTCGATGAGTGGTCCTTCAGAACTTTCCGTTCACTTAGGTCAAGATTACAAATCGTCAGATCTGTTCGTCTGCATGTAGATCGATATCTTGAAATGTCCGAAAAAATTATATTGTTTTTATGTATGTCGTTAAATATTCTCAAATGTTGTAAAAGTAATATCGATAAAAAATTTTACGACATTGACCAATGTAAACCAAATAGGAACAGATGTCATAAATTCCCGGAGCCACAATCTTGGAATTTTTCTTGGCGTGAAAACCCCTTTTCCGCCAAGTAGTAAATGTCGCCAAACACCGGTTTATACGCATGTTAGGCTTAACGAAAATAAAACGTAAATAATAAACAAAACTCGCTAAAGTGACAATCAGTAATCGTTGTATGAGCGCTACGCGCTCATTAACCAAAAAAGTCCCTAGATTCAGCAGTTCTCGCTGTGTAGCATTCTTAAAATTCAGCAGTTCTCGCTGTGTAGCCATCTCAAAATGTAAAAAACTCGAAAGGCCAACAAATATGCATAAAATTATCAACATACCTTAACAGACATCTGCTTTTTTCAAAGCTCAAGCACGAAATATTGTTATAGCATCACTGTCATTTTCAAAAATAGGCTTATGAATACGCATTGACACTCTGTTAACAAACCTCCTTTTTTCGTCAAAATCTCCTCAAATTTCTTAATTACTTCAGCAAGAGCGTTTAAACGGACTACAGAAACCATAGTCAATCAAATAAATTCAATAAATTTAACATAAAAACAAAAAGACAGAACAATACAACACGAAATAAACCACATCCACAATATCCTAGCCGAAAATGACCTTCACAGGGGTTGCCAAAATACGACACGCCAAACACACACGTCACACGGGGTTCCACATATCGATAAACATCGCCAACATAAAATCGAAAAGAAATCTCAAAATATCTAAGATGGCGGCCATCCGGGAATATACCGCATCTAAGCCACCAGATATTAAAACAAGTGGGTAAGTGTGATCGGAGATCGCACAGAGGGTTTTGTTTACCAGTCCTTTCAAAACACTTTACCCTTTAATTAATAAGTCCAAATTGTTAATTTATAATTATTAATTCCTTGCATAGATGGTAGCACCAATAAATTTAATTTTAAAATGATTATAAAAGGGCCTTATTTTTTAAATAAAAGATAAAATATTCAACTCAATTTGTTTAAATAAAATTCAAAATTATGAATTTTTAATTACGAAATTATAAAAATTTAGCAGAGATATAAATAAAATTTTAAATTTCTAAAAAACAAAAAAATGTTTAAATTAAATTTAAAATGCTGAAATTTCTCAGGAATTTAGGAAAAGTTCAAACAAAATAGAAGATTTCTTTTTTTCTCAAAAGAAAACAAATTATTTAAACGAAATTTAAGATTCCGCAAAAAATATGTAACCGAGACCTTTCATAAAATAAATATTAAATGCCATTAAAAACACAACTAATCTATTAAAAAAAATCTATCTCTTTAATTGATAATTATGTTAATTTCTATTGTAATTTTAAACCATATTTGAACTTCATCTAAGAATTGTTATTTTTATTTTGTAATATTGTTTGTAGATGGCAGCACCGTACAAACAGAATTTTGCATACTATAATTACGATTTCTGAAGATTGAAAAATAAAGTCTGTACTTTAAACAAACTTGACTAACGTTAATGCATGACGTAGAAAGAAATATATTTTTTATTTTGTTAAAATAAGGCGTAAAAATTACCGTTTATGCGCAATTTAAAAAGTAATAACAATCAGAGCATCTCAAAGCAAAAACAACTGAAGTGATCTTCCGGCAGCAGTCGAGTCGAACCAGCTGTCTTTGGTTTACAAAACGGACACGCTAACAACTAAGCTATACATTCTTTGCAATAAATGCTGAAATTAAGAATCTGTTTTGAAATCTAAGAAGGTCACAGAAATGTTCGGATTAATTTAATTAAAATAATCTAAGACTTTTTCAAAATTTTATGATTTGTCGTGTCACAGGGGGTATTCAGCTGTTAGTACACGAAATTTTGACTCTCAAACTTATACAGTTTCTATGTACGAACTCTGAGAGAGACAAACAGACAAACAGAGAAGTAACACGAACAGGTTTTCGCCAGAATGAACGAAACTCAAAAAAGGCAATAAAATATCAAGTTTATTAAAAACGGTAAGCTTATCAAACTATATTTATTAGAATACTTATTTCTGTATTAAAATGTTATAAGTAATGCAATTTCTCTCCCATTCTCGGGACATAAATTTAGTGTTAAACATTTGGATGCACATATTATTTCATTAATAAATCAACGATAATTAATAATTTCAATATTAATCTTATTGTAAAGTTTTTTGTATCCACCCTATATATAACATATCCTAATGAAACAAATTTATGAAACGACTGATTGTGTTTCATAGCTTATATGGAAAGGGCAGCTGATGTCACTGTTGGTCGAATTACTGTTGGTTACAAGAAAAACTTGTTCATTCATTATTACTCCTACTGTACACATGAACTCCGGGAAATTGATTGGTCTTTAACAGATTGATTTAACAGATCTATGATATGATTGACCTACATCACCAAACTTTTTCCTGCAATGATCATTAAGATTAAAATATAGTATTAGATTGGTTGACGGAAGTGTTTGTTTGTAAACATGCCCTTTCCTTATTCCTCCTAAAATATGCGAATTATAACCATTTCTTCTTTTATCGGAGGCTAGATAGCTAGCAGCCTCCAATCCTGATTGACACCGTAATGATTTTCTCCTCTTCCTCCCCGAATCTGCTCAACTTTAAACAGTGAGATCAGCTGCTTATCTCTAGCTTCCATCTCTAAAAAACAAGGTCTACGCCAAAATTTGCCAAGGGGGCGGAGGGGCACGGTATCCTCGACAGGGGATCAAATTCATTATAATATATAGGTCTCTATGAGCCCGCGCCCAGAGCCTGATAATCAAATGGGACAATACTGAATCCAGACACTTTTCTCCGGGAGGGATTTCTGGGGCTCCTGGGGGGACAATATAGAATTTCGGGAGAGAGGAAATCGCACTTTTTGACCATTGAAAACACAAAATCTCAAATCTTCAGGGGGGGGGGGCATTGCTCCGGGTAGGATGCCCCCCGCGAGCTTAATTTCTATTAAAATTTACTGGCGGAAGTTTGCCCTGTTGGTAATCAGGCTCTGGCCGCACTTGTCCTGAAGCCCATCAGTATGGAATGGAAGTCCTTCAGCCATGAATTTGTCTGCAGTGTATCACCCCCTCCCTTCCGACAACCAAAAAAATACCAAAGTATAGAGTCCTGCATCAGAGGTAGAGTTCTACACGGGCCGAAAATCTCAAGCCCGGCCCGGCCTGCGCATGTAGGAACACCCCTGTGATTGGATGAGGTTTTGCTTGTATTTTAAGAAATTCCTGTTTTTTGACAGAAGAACTTTAAAAAAAAGTGGGCATAAGTTCTCGAATTTTTCGTATTTTAGGAGAAAAGGGACTTGCATATAAATTTCGTTTCTAATACGAAAAAGTACTCGGCAGCACAGTTGCCGGAACACCCCTGTGATTTGACGAACATGCTACTTTATATTGGAATATTTCAGGTAAATGGTGTGTTTTCGACATATTGGGGGAGCGCAGATCAGAAAGGAAATTTTCGTGTTTTAACGAAATATAATAAAAAAAAACATTAATTGAAAACCCTATATCCATTCAACTTGAATCCGTTTAAGAAAATTAGTTGACCCGATTCTGAAAAACTTTCACCCAAAACAGATAGATCTCAACCCGAACCCAACTCCAAATCGAAATCAGAGAAAAACTAGTTGGATGTGCCATCCCAAAACTTTCTTCTATCTCATACATCTTAATATTTTAAAAACTAGTTACACATGTTAATACTTCAATATTATGAGTTCAATACTATACCAACATTGATTTTCATCTTAAATTTCTGCTTCAGTCAATTAAACGGACTAAAAACGAGTTAATATATATTATGATATTTGTTGAAACTAATAATTTTTCCTTATTCTGTTGTTATCAGCTGTTTGCGAATAGCCGGCTTAGCAGGAAGCGAGTTTCCGTCGCTGCACGAGCAGCCGATAGACAATAGAACTACGAAAAATAAAGAAAAGTATACAAAAATCGCTATCACACAGCCCCTTTACCGCGCAATATTTCCAAATTCAAAGAGGACCTGTTGGCTAAAGCCAAAAACATGCACAAAAATTTGGTTCAATTGTATGCATAATTTTATTCACTTTTCGATGTTACAATAAAGAAAATGGCACAAACATCGCTATTACAGCGCCCCCCCCCCTTCCAGCAGATTTTTTTTCAAAATCAGGGAGGACTTGCTTGCCATAGCCAGAAACATGCACAAAAAATTTGATTCAATTCTATGCACAACTTCATATACTTTTCGATGGTACAATAATGAAAATGGCACAGAGATCGCAGTTATAGCGCCCCCTCCCGGCGGAATTTTTCCAAATTCAGGGAGGACTTTCGTGTCATGACCAAAAGAAACACAAAATATTTGGTTCAATTCTATGCATAACTTCATACACTTTTCGATGGTACAATATTCAAAACGGCGCAAAAATCGCAATTACAGCGCCCCCTACCGGTGATTTTTTTAAATTAAGGAATGACCTGCTTGCCATAGCCAAAAACTTAAAACATTTTTTCGGTTCAATTCTATGCATAACTTCATACATTTTTCGATGGCACAATATTCAAAATCGCACAAAAATTGCTATTACAGCGTCCCCTACCGCGAATTGTTTCCAAATTCAGGGAGGACCTGTTTGCTATAATCAAAAACTTAAAATAAAAATTTGGTTCAATTCTATGCATAACTTCATACACTTTGATGGTACAATATTCAAAATCGCACAAAAATTGCTATTACAGCGCCCCTTACCGGCGATTTTTTTTCCAAATTCAGGGAGGACCGAGGGGAGGACCTGCTTGTCATTGCCAAAAACTTAAAATAAAAATTTGGTTCAATTCTATGCATAACTTCATACACTTTTTGATGGTACAATGGCGACAGACACACGGCCAGACAGACATTTTCTATAAACATGTTTTTTGGGATCTCTGACCCCTAAAACGTGTAAATCCGTCGAAAACCGGAAGTCGAAAAAAATTTCGATTACAATACTTTCTTCTATTGAAGATAGAAGAAAGTAAAAATCCAAATTGTAATGTAATTATGGAAAAGTATTCTTTAATTATATTATATCTCTAGTATCTATTTTATTAAAATCTGACAGTCCGTTATTTCACAGCTACTCCTTCTAGAATATGAAACGTTGGGCGATCAAATTAACATCAGCTATCTGCATGGATCGACGTATGTCAAAAGTGGTCTTAGATTTTAAAAATTTAAATTAGTTTTTTGAGATATTACTTTTTTTTTGTACTTTTTAATTTCATTTCTGTAATGCTGGCAACTTAATTACTCCATTTCTGTGGAAAGAAAATGAATATATTGCATATTAAAATGGTGTAAAGTAAACTTAAAAAGTGTTTATTTTTCTTCATGGAAGTACAGTTGTACAGTTTGTTTTTCTCTTGAAATCTAAAAATAATCGTAATTGTAATCGATTTAAGTTCTTGGTAATTACCCCAAATTTGATGCGCAGTAAATTATTGCGCACATTTGCTATAACAAAGAGTGTGTTCAAGAACCACGCGCGCAGCGCGCGCGAGCTCAGGAGTCAGGAACATGGAGTGGGTCCATATCATGGATGTAGTGTGTTCAGGTAGTGTACAGGTAGGCACGTAGTGTGTTCAGGAACAGATCATGGATTTGATTAATTAAGGTGCTAATTATAAAGATATTTTGATACAGAAGCATCGTGTGCCAGATGGCCGAATGGATAAGGCAGTGAACTCGAGACCAGAGATTCTGGGTTCGAATCCTTCCGAGACCACATTGTGTTACAATTTTTTTTTGTTTTGTTTATTGGTTGTTTTATATTTTTCATAATGAATAAGATATTTTTGATGAAGATATATTTTTTATTTTTATTATACAGAGGCACGTGTATTTTTATTATAATAATAAAATACTTATTTAAATGTGAGAAAATGAGGTATTTCGAGATGAAAGTTTTACATCTGAACACCTTTTAAATATTCAAAGTTTCGTTTCTAAGTATGTATATGTATAATGATATAAACATTAAGCAAATCCAAATGAAAAAATAATATATATCGCACGTAGGATAATTCCTTGATTTTTTTTTTTTTTTTTGAGTACTTTACGAGTGAATTTTTATCGAGACTAGGCTGGAAATCATATTTTACTTTGAACATTATAAAAATAAAATGTAATAGTTGTAGATTATTTTAACTAAAAATACCTGTACATATATTTTTTAAAGAGATAAAATATATAGGTCTGCTGTCTAGTTTTGTAGTGAATAAAGTATGATCAGAATGTTTATAAATTTTCTACTGAAAGTATAAATAAGTATTTTGCTTATACTAACAGAATTTTGAATGCCATTTATTTCTCATGTTTGATGATGTATTTTGGTCTGTTATCCACACGGTATTGAAATATGCAATCATAAAATAAGAAATATATATATTAAAACCTTCTCTGAAAAACTGTCTAACTAACAGTGCAAATTCCATTGAAATCCATCCAGTATAGTAGATTACAAACAAATCTCATATGTTGATATCACAATCTTGGTTTACTAACAGCATTTTATTTATCACGGAAGATATAAATCATTTTTAAATAAATAAAAAGAAAATTGTTAAAATTTTTAGATCACCAGTTGAATTCTTAAATTGTATCAATCAACCTACCAAACAAAGCACAACCAATAACACATAAGCAGAAAACGCACAATCACGTGATCAAATCGCCCACACAATTTTTTTGAGCAGCTCGCGCGGAGTTTGCGCGCGGTTGGTTAACTAATTTTAAATGCCAAATGGGCTAAAGTAGATAAAGAAGGTCACGTGATGTTTTTCCCGACTATTTTAGATTTTATCTGAGTGAACATAGGCATGTATTCCTGTTACGAAAACCATGTTTTGGAAGAATAAAGAAATATAGTCGTTGGTTTTACCTTTTTTGAACCATAAAAATAATGAAATAATTGAATTATGTTAAAATTCCTTTCTCCGATAACACCTACTCCATGGCATAAACTTCTGAGCGCGCGCGCGGCGCGAAGTGCACTTCTGAACACGCTCTATGGCTAACCCTATATTCGGTACCTGTTAGCGGCTATATCCAGGGATTCATCTTGCGTGTTATTGGAGTTTCTGTGTATTGTAAGATTCGTTTTTAGGAAGAGGGTAAATTAAATGAAATCAAGTAGTGGTTTTGGTTTTATGTTGTTTTGTTTTTTGCAAGATGTGAAGTTTACACCGAATATCTTCTCTCTAGATCACTAGGGAGAAGACATTAGTTCTTATAAAATGTCATCAAAATTTACTTGTAGATTTTGTAAGGAACAATTTGATGTTCCAAAGGGATTGTATAAACATCTTCAATCAGCTCATACTGCCGGATCATCTAGGGACAATCGTACTTGTCCGATTTGTGGTGTTTTATGTCTTAAGTATGAAGGCTATAGAGATCATTTATTATACATACATGGGCAGACAGACGAAGGGCAGAAGTTGACATTCAAGTCACTAAATGGTAATTTTAAATTTGTTTTTGTTGAATTTTGGGTCGATATTTTTGTAGCTATTCTGTGAGATATCAACTTGGAAGATGATTTCTCCTCTGAAATTTCAGGGCATTTAATTGATTCAGCTCTCCACATCACGAGAATAGAATTTTCGTGGCAAAATTTATGAGCTGCATTCGAAAACACATTCTGACTGACAGTTATACAGAGATTAACCAAAAAAGGGTAGGGTGCTGCTGTTGTTAAAAGGGCACTTTTTAGATTCTTAAGGGCATTTTTTTCAGTTCTTAAGGACACTTTTTTAGATCCTTATGGGCACTTCTTTGATTTTTAAAATCATTTTTAATATATTTAAAATTTAGAACTCTCTTTTCAAGACACAGTAAATCAGTTACTGTGCAATAAATTCTTTAGTACGAAATGCTGTAAGGTCACAAGTTTTTTGACTGAGAGTAAGAAGGGTACTATTTTTTAAACCAAGGGGCAACCAGGGTGGACGGATCTCCTCAAACTTCCTGATGGAAACTTAAATTTTAGACTTACCAACTCTCCGGATTTTTGCTTGTTTTTCCATTATACTCTTTATTTTTGACATATTTCTCCTGATTTTCTAACACTTTTTTTCACATTCTTATTTTATATTTAATAAATATATGTTAGAAAAATCTTTGATATTTATTTCTTCTTTTTGTTCAATTAGTGCTATTTGATATGATAGAAGTTCAGATCAAATATATAGAATGCCTCTTTAAAACGCTGACTCTCACTATAGGCAAATTTTCAATTTATCCTTCTTAAATGTAAAAATCTGGTAGTACCATTAATTTTATTTTCTATAATGAATAAATCGTAACTTTATGTTGCAAACTGTAAATTCAGCACTTTTTTTAAAAAGTGGAATCAATCATTATGTGTTATTTTATTTTTGTTATTAGTAATTTCTTTATTAAATATTAAGAATTATCATTCAAAACTTTGATAATTGTTCCGAGACAAAATTTGTATGAAGACAAAATCCATTCCTGGTATTTATAATGATGAATTTTAAATTGTTTTGAAACTTTGATTTCTTTTGCTTATTTAAAAACATTTTGAGGCCCATAATTAAAAGCATTTTTAATTTATTAAGTACATATAGATGACATATTATTTCAAATAAATAAATAAATTATTATGTTTATGTTTAAAAATGCAAAAAACCTCATTGAAAAATGAAAAGTCTCTTGATTTTTGCTCTCTGAAACTTGCAACTCTGATATTTGTATTAGTGTAGTCAGGTTTTTTCTTATGATTGTTATTGATCTTATCCAGTATGTTTTTACTATAAAAAGTTTTTGGGTTTCTCTTTAAGTCAAAAATAAAAATTTCATTTTGGTAGTTTGTTTTTGAGAAATTTTCCCAGTGTAGCTGTAGACTTACTTGTATTTGTCTGCACCCAAATGACCAGAGATTGTACAAGTGATCTTAGCAGCATGTCCAATACTAAAAAAATGTTCTTTTCTTTAAATTTTCATAATTTTAAATGTAAACCAAAAGTCTGTCCAGACTTTTCTCGGGGGTGCCTGTTTTTGTGAAGCCATGAAAGGTTTTTCTTAGATTTGTGAAAATTCTTATTCTAGTCATAATTTTGAAAATTTAAAATTATTGTTGTATTCAGATTTCAGTGTATCTATCCTTTATATTACAGAAAACTAAGTACAGTAGGTAGCCTCCCTCAAATCCGCACAGCTTTGGACCAGAGGTTGTGCGGATTTTAGAATTTTGCAGATTTCTGGTCATTGCTTTGTTTACATTTTAAAACAGTAATTTGAAAATAATAATGCAATCAAATTTATAATGAATGCTTGCAAAGTAAAGTAATAAACTGAAAAGTAGGATAATTTTAAAAATGATTAAATTATTAAAAGTAAAGGTCAAGTAAATAATTAATAATGTATAATTAAGTATGCATAATAAAAATGAGATACATTTTTCTTAAATTATTCTATGAAACTTTCCCCATAAAGGTACCCTATTAATTCACATCAAAATCATGAAGTAAGGAAGTTTTATTTCAGGTTTAGCTAGTCTTAATAACCAAAAGAAGCTTGATTAATACATAAAAATATTTGGTAAAAAATTTGTGATTGCCAGTGATATCAGCAATATCTTGATTTTTTTCAGAAATAAATTTATACTTCTTTCATGAAAAACCACAAGTTCAGTCATATTATCAATTGTTACATATTAAAATACATATACGGAGTGATATAAAACTAAAAAAATCTGTAATTTTGCCCCTATATCTGAACTGAAAGTTCCATTGTTTACGTCTGTGATGATGTGCGGATTTGAGGGAGTCTACTGCAACATGTTTTTTGATGAGTTGGCTGATTTGGTCCAATTTTATTTTTAAATGATTAAATTTGTAAGGTTCAATTTGGTTTGGAGGTGGGAAAGTTTTGTGAAAGGACTATTTTTAAGATAAAAAAAATTGTGAAGTGTTCTGTTTTGGGATGAAAAATTTTGTGAAGGGTCCTGTTTTAAGATGAGAATTTTTGTGAAGGATCTTTTAAAGGATCCAAATTTTTTCTTTAAACAGATTTCTGTAACATCTCTGTTCTCAACAAACTATCTAGTACTATATTATTAAACTTAACAAATCACTTAATATCCACAGTAGGGAATTTAGTCAAATTTTAAAAATTTGTATTTCTTGTTTATTCACAAAAAGTTAAGGGCTACCCCTTAACATATGCATATACCCATATAAGTATATGCATATTACTGCATTTTCTACCGAACAACTCATTTTCATTATATCTACTTTATTGGATATTTATTGTTCTGTTTATTTTAAGTATGTATTTGTGTTGTATAAATAAAATTGTTCATGTAAAGTCTGTAATTTTCAAATGTTATATTTATATTAAATGCTTGCTTTTGTACTAACAATTTTATTATTTTTAGTACTTTTCGGTTAGCCAGGCGCCAGTGTTATATATACACACGCACATATATATGTATACATATGTACTATATACAGGGGTCTGTCCAGACTTTTCTCACAGGGTCCTGTTTTTGTGAAATTGTGGAGTTTTTTTTATTTTTGTGAAAATTCTAGTCATAATTTTGTGAATTTTAAATTATCGATGTCTTCATGTTCTATCCTTCATATGTAAAAAACTAAGTAATATGCTCTTTGGTAAGTTAAACTGCTTACTTACAGGCCAGATTTTATTTTTAAATGACTAAATTTGTGAAAAGTTCAATTTGAAGGTGAAAAAATTCTGTGAAAGGTCTATTTTAGAGACAAATAATTTTGTGAAGGGTCCTGTTTTGGGATAATATGTTTTGTGAAGGGTCCTGTTTTGGGATAATATGTTTTGTGAAAGGTCCTGTTTTGGGATAAAATGTTTTGTGAAGGGTCCTGTTTTAAGATAAATTATTTTGTGAAGGGTCCTTTAAAGGACCTAAAATTTTTCTAAACATATCCCTGATATATATATACTATATATTTGTGTAAGTATATATATATATATATATATATATATATATATATATATATGTGTGTGTGTGTGTGTGTGTATAGGATAGATGTGCCAGCAATGGACACCCTTAAGGAATTTCTTTCAAAATTATATTTTTTTATTAATAGTTATAATTATTATATTCCAGTTTTTTCAGTATTATATTAACCTAGCAACAATATTTAACAATTCTTATAGTCTCATTTCCCAATATGAATCGAAATTTAATTTTAAATAACAGAAATATATCAAAAGCCCAATAATGGACACCCTCTGGCCCAGTAATGGACACCCCCTGTTTCAGTAATGGGCACCCCATAAAAAGCAATAAATATAATTGTTTTTATGACTGTATTTAGAACCAGAATTTAATAAATACATACTAATGAAACAAAATAGTTATTTTTAAATAAATTTAACAATTAGGATACCAGTAATTAATAAAATATTTACGATAATCATTTACTGTTTGCATCACTTATTGTAATTATCAGAAGATCGATGTTTTAATTATTTTAAATGGATAGTTTAAAATACTAAATATCAGGCAATTACAGCTATCAAATTATTGAAACAGTGGGGGATTTTAAAGGTAATTAAAAAAAAGTTTTGGAATATTAGTGTTTAGTTTTATCTCGCTATTTTTAACAATTAATCTTCCAGAGACTATTTGATATATCATTTATAATAATTAATATTACAAATATGAAAGAAATGATATTGTGAGTTGAATATTTTAAATACTAAATAAAATAATTTCAAAATAAAACTGTAGGACTGATGTTTGAGGTCACTGATCTGCAGATTCACTAGTTTCATGAATATTACCTGTAACTTTCATTAAGATTACATTTTTTTTTTCTTTGTCAGAGATGAATAAGGAAACATTTAAGACAGAAAATAGATTTTTAATAACTTCTGTAACTTAATTGTTTTTATTTAAACGGAGAGGAATTAAGTCTTATGAGCCCCTCTTTGACTGTGCTCTTAAATAATATTTTCTGCTTCCTGGCTGGTTTGATTGCCAGATTGTAAAATATGCAAGGTACATATACATAAAAAATAAATAAAATAAGATATTGAAATTTTATTAATCACATTAAATAACTTCAAAGCAGCTATTTATAAAAAAGTTTTGGCATTATTACATTTTGGTAAGTATAATTTAAAAATTAAATTTAATTATTTAGGTTTGCAGTTAAGTCAAAATATTTTATGCACTATAAACTAGGGATTGACCGAAGCAGCAATTTTACCGAATACCGAAGCTTCAGTATTCGGCAACCGAATACTTGAAACTTTTTAATGCACATTTTTGCATATATTAGCTTTTTTAAGCTTTAATTGAAATTAAATTCTCAATAATTTAATTCTGTTAACTTTTTATTCTTAAATCTAATTGCACAAAAAAATTTAATGACTTCTTTCCAATCACAAATTCATTAACCCCCCATCCCTTATTTTTTATTATTTTATCACTAGTCAATACCCGAAAATAACCTATGAGAGTATTAAACTATACAGGGTATTATTAAGGATAAGGATTGTCAGCAGGGTTCGTAAATATCATGATATTTTCGAAAATATCAAAAATATCTGATATTTTGATATATATCCGATATTTTTGATATATATCTGATATTTTCAAAGCAGCCAACTTACCGCTGATAATAAATGTTTTCTAACATAATATAGATTAGAAACTAAAATATATTGTACTTAACATGAAAACTTAAACGATATTCTAAAAATGCATTTTTCTTTTTATTTTCTGTTTTTTTTTTTTTTTTTCTTCACTTAGAACAAAATTGAAGATGAACTAATTGAAAACAGTAACAATTTGCTTTATACACTTAATGATTGTTCTGAATAAATTAAGTCGCACATAATTATTAGTTCAACATTTAAAAATAAAAGCTTCAAATCTAAAGCTTGAAAAATATATTTTCCTTTTTTGGCTAAAAAGTCACATAAAGAAGAGACAAAAGTTCTTTATCTACAGATTCACACAGTCAATAACAGTTGAAAATTTATTGAATTTACACTGAAATATTATGAATTATGACTGAAAATATGAAAAATATCTTGCACGCATTCATATTTTGAAAATAAATGTCAAATGCAGAAAATATGAAACGTCTTGATAAATTGATAAATAAATATCAAGTATATATGAAAATATCAAAAATCTTGATGTTTTGAAAATAAATATCTGATATATATCCATTGGTATATATCAATGAACTTTGGCTGTATATAAATGATTATCTAAATTACATTTTATCTTTCAATCTTGTTGTTCTGAATTAACTGCCTAGCATAATTATTAGTTTTAAAATTAAAAATAAAAGTTTCAAAACATAAAGCTTGGAAAAGATTTGTTTTCTTCTTTTCTTAAAAAAGTTACTGCCAGAGGCAAAAGTTCATTATCTACAGAATGCAACATGTGGTCAATAACAGGTGAAAATTTCACTTGCACTTGCTTTGACTGTAGAAAATTATCTTGCACAGTAATATTTTGAAAATTGATATCAAATATACAAAATAACAAACATCTTAATATTTTGAAAATAAATATCAAGAATTTGAAAATATCGAAAATATCAAAAATCTTGATATTTTAAAAATAAATATCGGATATATATCATGATATATATCAACGAACCCTGATTGTCAGAAAAACAAAAGTTCATTCAAATAAAAAGAAACCATGTTGTCATTAAGTTGATTTACTGATTGTCTAAGTCTAATTATAAACATATTGAATAGGAATGTTCTCAAAATACAAAAGGTATCATATCAATTTGTACATTTAACTATTTTCTGTCAAATTATTGCTAGAATATTTATATTCTGATTAATATTTTAACATTGTGGTCGTGTTGATGAAGTAGTGATGCAAATGCAACGAATAGTGGTTTGGCCGAATAACCGAATACCAATTATTCGGCCTAGGTATGGACGAATAATGAACTCATTTTTGTCTAAAAACAAAATATAGTATTCACTATATGCACAATTCTTGTATATTTCACAATTAAAATGTATTTCCTTTTTAAAAAATTATTTATATGCTATTTTTTTTTAAACATTATTTTATTCTGAAAAAATATACGGCTATGTTCGGCCTAAAAATTGCCTCATTAATACCATTGGGCCAAAAAAAAAAAAAAAAAAGCAAAAGTTCCTCATAAGGTAGGTACTGTCTAATTGAATTTTAGTAGATATAGATATTATGTATGTTCTTGTTACATTTCAAAATAATGATAAAATTTTAAAAGTACTAGAAAACAAATTTCAATTTTCAGATAAAATAAATAAATAAATCTTTGCATCTTAAGAAAAACCACTGATAGAAAGGAATGTCCTCTTAAGCCGCTATCAGATTCACCGACTTTTCGAGCAACCAACTTTACAGCCGATTTTAACCCCAACTTTTTCCAGTTGAAAGGGAGAAAAAGGTTACAATTGTCTTTGCTAAAGTTGGAGGAAAACCCGGGAAAACCAGTACTACTAGTACCAGCCGTCAATATTTATCGCATTTTCGTATCAATCGCTTATCTCTGATTCGCTGAAATGTTGAAAGGTGGGAGGAAAAGTTGCAGCTAAGACAGACTTTTTTGAGATGCGGATAAAAAGTTGGGGATATTGCTGTTTGCTATCACACTGTGTGTCGAGACAACATTTCACGAAAAGTTGGAGGAAATCAAGAGTTGGCTCAAAAATTGCTCGAAAAGTTGGTGAATCTGATAGCGGCTTAAAATGGTGGAAAGAAACCAGTGTAGAGTTTATAAAGCTCACAATTAAAAAAACAAACAAAAACATGTGTATTGTTTTGCTATGTCAGCAGACAGCACTATTAAAAAGTGTATGGTGAATTTCAGATTCAGAGAAAGCAAATATCTGTAAGGAAAAGCAAATTAGATATAAATTTCCAAATATTCACTATGTAGTACCGTAGGTATACTGTATTGTTACAATTTAAAAGATATTATGATGTTGTTGCTGCTACATTTAAAAATAATTGCAAAATTTTAAAAGTACTTAAATTTCAAGTTTCAGATGAAAGAAAATCTAAATTAAATAGTGATGTAAAACATACATACATACTAATTAAAAGAATTTAGTATTTACATTTCTTTCATTATTTAATAAGAAATAGTAACGCTTTAAAAAATCACTTAAATTTTGTTTAATTTTTAAGCGCATTTTACTATTAAAAAAAAACAAAAAAAAAAACTAAGTATTGCAGCATATACAAATTAAATATTTATTTTATACATACATCCATATCTAATTTATTGTATATATTTATGTTCTTTATAGGTCTATTTAAAAATATTGAAATAAATATTTTTTATATAATAAGGGATAAATATTAAACTCCCTATTATGCTTAAAAAAAGTTAGAATTTGCTTAGTGCGTCTCATTCTTAGGACAATTTTGAATAGATTAATTTGAAATTTAACAGATTATGCTTGCTTATTACAGATACTTTTTGTTCTTGTTGATACAGCATTAAAGTTTTAACATGATTCTTAAATTACCCTCTTATATAAAAATGGCTAGATAAAACCCATTCAGGGTATGAAAGTTAAGGAGAAAAAATGTGTTAGTTAATTTGAAGTAAAATTTTCATTATACATGATGAATATAAACTGTCAAATTAAAAAGTTTTACTGTGTAAATATTAGGGATGCACCAAATAGTGATTTTGGCCGAATACCGAATATTTGGCCAACAGGCGAACCGAATACCGAATATTCGGCCTGCTGAATAGTAACTATTCGGTCGAATACTGAATATTCGGCTTGTCGAAATATTTCGGCTTATTTTTATATTTCAAAGTTTAAAGGCATTAAAATGTTAAATTTTAAAACAATTTTACATAATATTTAAAACAAACTTTTATTCTAATAATCAAGAGCTTTTTTCGAGTAAACTTTATGCTGAAAAAAATCAGCTTTGAGGTATTTAAGAAGAGGATAGTTATAAAAATAATTTTAATTAATAAAATTTTAAATTTCATGGCTTCTTCTGAGAATTAAAACAAATAAAATTTTCTTAAATTCTAAAACAAACATTTTAAAATCAAAGAGAAATTGTGGAAAAAATTGTACAGGATCATATATTTGTTTGTCAGGAAGAGACTAAAGTAAAAGTTAATAAATAATACAATCAATTCAAATTTTATATGGTGACAACTTAGCAAGAATAACTGTTCTGCTCCCTTTGATTAAGCCAGGAAGTTTTTAAATGCATCCTGGATCGGTGTCTGGACAGGGTTGCTGGCTTTTAGACAGGCCAAAAAAAGCCGGCCGGCTTATTTTGGTTTTAACCACTTAAAAAAAGCCGGCTTTTATTGAAAAAAGCCAGTTTTTATTTTTTAAAGTTGGTTTACAGTAATTTTGTTTTAAATTTGGATCAATTAATTTTTAATACACTTATAAATATTTTCAACTAAAAAAAAATAATAGATTTTTATTAAACTTTATCAAATAAATAAGTCTTTGTAACTTCTAGAAGACAACTGAACGCATTATGTCTGAAAAAAAAAAAAAATAAAAACATTGAAAAGGATATAAGTTAGGCTCCGAACTGGTGTTTTGAAATTCTATATTATATAGCTCCACATATACTACACATTTTAAAGATTGTATTTAATTAAAACTGTTTTTAACTGCTCTGCTTAACAAGCGCAAAATGTTTTGACACATTTACAAATTCATTTTTTAATGGAAAGATGTAAAATTCGAAAGCCTGTTCATGGAAGCCAGGGCTTGAAATTCAATTTTTCCTAGGAGGGGAGTCTCCCTACCAACATTTATAAATGGAGGGGAGTTGAGCTATTTGGGAGGGAGAAAAAAATCTTTAACCCTTTGAGGGGCAAGCAATTTTGTTTGTGAAATGTTGAATCCACACTGGAATTTAAAAAAATAATTACTTTAAAAAGAGGATCAGCAAATTTTTGACTTTTTTCCACCAAAGTTTAAAAAGTAAAATTTAATTAAAAGTTTCTGGTACGAATCTGCATTAAAATTAGGTGGGATATAATAGATCCCACCAATATATTTAAAGAATTACATTAATACAGACATGACAAAATACCATTGAAACAATTTAAATCAACAGCTCAGAATAATTATGCAAAATGTTTTATTTAAAAAAGGAAGAAAATCAATCTGTTATACAGTCTATTTTTCAACTTTCAACCAAATGTCACGGGATAGAACTGTGAATTTCATCAGTCTGCCGCAAAAAGTAACAGTGAAATTCGAGGATAATTCTAAGTAAAAAAAAAAAAAAAAATCTGAAATTCACAGCAAATTTTCTGAAACGGATGGGAAGGGGTTGGGAAATCCTCTCCCGGCGCTAATTATTTTTGTTGCAGGTCGAGTAAACTGTTTTTGATTCGAGTTGATTTCAGGCTAAGTGTAGGGGAGAGTTGGGAGGAGTGGGACAGATTTCACAATTTATTTTTTAATACACTACTTATGTTTTACCAAGAGTACAGCTTATAAAAATCTAATAATATGTTACTTAAGCTATGTTTAAAAAATACAAACGCTGTGAAATACAAACAACTGGCTTTTATTTGCACGTTTTAAAATGTTAACATTTTTGTCCCACACCTCCCTCATATGAGGGAGGTATGGGACGCACATGAGGGAGGACTAGGACACTGTTTGATAAAAATTAAATTAACACATATTGTATTTTAATAAGTCAACACTGAAAGCAAAGTAGGATTGGGCTCGGCTGGTACCACAAATTATTTGTGGTTGTGGCAATTTCATTATGATATCCCTTTTCTCTACTTCACTGAAGTCATTTTCTTGTGGGAAGTGAAATTTTTCTTTTTCATCATTTTTGAATATGATAAACTCCTTATCACTGTCTATATCCTCAACTCTGCAAATATAATAAACAACTGTCTTCTTCGTCAAAATTTTAACAATTACAAAGTCATTTATCCTAAATTTGGGTCATCAGTTAACCAATCAAATTCTTCAGCAATTTCATTATCATTGTGAGTAATCAAATCAAAAGTCTTCATCTGTAGAGTCATGCAACAAAAATTTTCACATCAATGGAATCATCAGATAATTCATTCGCTTTTTTCTGTTTCTTCCTTTTCACCTTAAGAGTTTTCTTTTTACACAATCTCTTCTGCTTTTTATCAGCGGCTATTTTTTCAATTTCTTCTTTTTCTGGTGTGTCAGTGATGATTTTTTATCTTTCCTTTTTTCTGTCTTTCATTATAGTTTTTGTGGAAATGCTTTGGGATAAGGGTGCATATCGGAAGGACTCAAAGGTGTTTGAGAACATGTCCCATTCCTCCCTCATTGATGCTGTCCCATTCCTCCCTCTGCTGAATATTTTTTAAAAAGGCTTATCATATATATCATGCTACATTTATGCTTTATTTGGCTGCTAGTTTACAAACACTATATCTTTAAATTTATTATACAATTATAATATTTTTATTTTAAATATAATATAATTGAAAAAAATCATTGAAAGAATAAGAATTTGTACTTGCTTCTGAGGTATGAAAATAAAATTTTCCCTTTTAAATACAAACAATAATACAGCTGGTGTAACAATTAGAATCAAACATGAGGCTATAGATGCTTTATCTAGTGGACAAACTAGAACTTAATTCTAACAGTTATTTTGGACATAAATGCTGCTGTCCCACTCCTCCCACTGTCCCATTCCTCCCAACTCTCCCCTAGATACCTGCAAGTTGGGTTCAGGCTAAACCCAATTTTTCAAAAGTTAGTTCTGTATATTATTTCACATCAAAAAGTATACCTATAATAACAAACATAGATATTTGTGTGCTGTTTTTTCTAAAGAGATTGTTGCGTTTTTTCCGCGACCCTTTGACAAAATTTCTGTATACTCTGCAGCCCTTTGAAGAAAAATTTCCGTATCTTCTGCAGCCCTTTTACGAAATTAGCGATCTTTTGACGAAATTCACGTTTTTCCGCGATACTTTGATGAAATTTGCGTTTTTTGCGATCCTTTGATGAAATTTGAGTATTTTGTGCAATACTTTGATGAAATTCGTGAATTTTTTTCAGCGGCCCTTTAACTAAATTTGCGTTTATTTCATAACCCTTTAACGAAATTCTAGTTTTTTCAGCCATAATTTGACGAATTTTACTTTTTTGCGATCCTTTGACGAAATTAGCGATTTTTCTGCAATCCTTTGATGAAATTTGCGTTTTTTTTCCCGCGATCCTATGATGAATTTTGCATTTTCTCGCGATCGTTTGCCGAAATTCTTGTTTTTTCCGAGATCCTTTGACGGAATTTGCGTTTTATTATCGATTCCTTTGCACAATTCGCGTTTTATTCGCGACCCTTTGGCGAAATTAGTTTTTCTTGGGGTGATTCTGTTCCGAAAATTTAAGGCATTCATTTCCAAAAATTAAAAAAAATTGGTCACCAATCCGAAAATTCAGACATAAAAAATATGCAAATTTCGACAAATCGTCGCCAAAAAAATATAAATTTTGTCAATCGCTTGCAGAAAAATCGCCAATTTCGTCAAAGGATCGCGGGAAAACCGCAAATTTCGTCAAAAGATCGAGAGAAGACCGCAAATTTCGTCAAAAGATCGCGAGAAAACTGCAAATTTCGTCAAAAGATCGCGAAAAAACGGCAAATTTCGTCAACAGATCGCAAAAAACCGCTAATTTCGTCAAAGGGCAGCGAAGAAAACGCATAATTAGTGCCGGTCGTGGATTCCCTCCCCCACCCCCTACCGTAACTTTTCAGAAAATTGCTGTGAGTTTCAGAAAAATCTTTTTTCATTCAGAATCACCCCTGAATTTTTCCGCGATCCTTTGCGAGGAAATTGGCGATTTTTTCTGCGAACAACTGACAAAATTGATTTTTTCGGCGATCATTTGTCGAAATTCGAGATATTTTTCTGTTATACTTTTTATGCCTGAATTGATGCCAGATTTTTCCTGATTTTCGGAAAATTTGGAACAGAATCAGCTCTGAACTCGCCAATCGGTCGCGGCAAATAACGCGAAACTTCTCAATCGATCTCGGGTAGAAAATAGTGAAATTTGTTTGTCGGTCGCGAAAAAAATCGAGAATTTCAACGATCTTTCGAGGTAAAAAACTCGCAAAATGTATCAATCTGTAGCACGAAATTCGCAAAGCGTTCGCTGGAGTTGATCGTGGTTTAAAAATGCAAAATTTTCCTGAAAAGGGTGAAATTTTTAGGACGGGAGCCTCCCGCCCACGGTATTCTTTTGGGCGGGATTTCAAAATTTTGGGCGCGAATCCCGCCATCCCGCCCTGAAATTCAAGCCCTGGAAGCGATTTGGAATCAAACCTGTGTTTTCCATTTTTTGATCCATCAATTACCTATTGAGTTATAAAGAGATTTTGATTACGTGACAAACATGTTTTTTCACCCTTTTCTGAGTGGTTTCTTCTTTTGTGCAGAAATTCAGTTCAAAACACTCATTTTGACAGTAGTGATGCAACGAATAGTGGTTTGGCCGAATACCGAATATTCGGCCGCCGAATAATGAACTCATTTTTGCCTAAAAACAAAATATAGTATGCACTATATGCACAATTGGTTTAAAAATGCAAAATTTTCCTGAAAAGGGTGAAATTTTTAGGACGGGAGCCTCCCGCCCACGGTATTCTTTTGGGCGGGATTTCAAAATTTTGGGCGCGAATCCCGCCATCCCGCCCTGAAATTCAAGCCCTGGAAGCGATTTGGAATCAAACCTGTGTTTTCCATTTTTTGATCCATCAATTACCTATTGAGTTATAAAGAGATTTTGATTACGTGACAAACATGTTTTTTCACCCTTTTCTGAGTGGTTTCTTCTTTTGTGCAGAAATTCAGTTCAAAACACTCATTTTGACAGTAGTGATGCAACGAATAGTGGTTTGGCCGAATACCGAATATTCGGCCGCCGAATAATGAACTCATTTTTGCCTAAAAACAAAATATAGTATGCACTATATGCACAATTCTTGTATATTTTACACTTAAAATGTATTGTTTTCTTAAAAAAAATATTTATAAACAAATTTTTAATTTTTTAAAGCATTATTTTACTCAGAAAAAATATTCGGCTATGTTCGGCCTAAAAATTGCCTCAATAATATAATTCAGCCCCCCATTTGCATTTTAATAAATATTATGTGTGTTGTTGTTACATTTTAAAATAATGACAAAATTTGAAAAGTACTAGGAAACAAGTTTCAACTTTCAGATGAAATAAAATAAAAAATAAGAAATCTTAATATCTAAAGGAAAACCTCTGATAGAAAGGATGAAAGGAATATCCTTTAAAATGGTGGAAAGAAATCATTGTAGACTTTATAAAGCTCACAATTAACAAAAACATTTTTATCATTTATTAATATCATTATTTTTTTTTTTCTTTGCTGTCAGCAGATAGCACTAGAGTTCTTTATAGGTATAATTCAAAATATTATTGAAAGAAATATTTTTTTATTCAACAACTAACAAGGGATAAATGTTAAACTTCCCATTATGATAAAAAAAAAAAAAAAAAAATTGAATTTGCTTGTACAGCTGTATTAAAACAATTTTGAATAGATTAATTTTAAATTTAACAGATTATGTTAGCTTATTACAAGCGGGTACGTTTTGTACTTACTGATACAGCATAAAATTTTTTTAACATGATTCCTAAATTAGCCTCTTATATAAAAATGGATAGATAAAACCCATTCGGGGTATGAAAGTTAATGAGGAAAAAAAGTGTTAGTTAATTTCAAATAAAATTTTCATTATACATGATGAATATAAATTGTCAAATTAAAAAGTTATACTGTGTAAATATAAAAACATTTATTACAGTATTATTCGGCTAAGGCCGAATAATGGACTTATATTCGGCCGAAGCCGAATATTCGGCAGACAGGCCGAATGGGCCGAATATTTGGCTTCGGCCGAATATTCATTGCATCTCTATTTGACAGTATTTTCTGAAAAATCTATAGCGTTTGCAAAAAAACCCAGAAAAAACAGTGCAATTACATAGTTTCTGAACAACAACATCTGCTAGTTTCATGCATTTCTGGACAAAAATAAATTAAAACTTATGTCAGAAAGTTGCCCTTTTGGATTTAACAGCCTTAATGACAAAATGTAACACATCAAAATGGAAATGAGGAATTAGAAAAGATGTTTTATTTGAGGAGAGTGGTACATAAGTGTATAAAAAATAGAGCATTTAAACAAGAAAAAAAAAAAATTCTCAAAATAAAATTTTGAAAAGCTTGTTGCTATGCATATTCATGCATATGCTATTCATAATGTTTTTAATAGTGAGAAATGGTGGTGTTTTTATTAATATGACTATGTATAATTTTAAATGTTTGCTACAAATAAAATAAGACTTGTTATAATAGCTCTTAAAATTAAGCAATAAAACATATAACTAAGTAACCATTGTCCTCTTTAATTTTATAAAGCAGTAAAAATGAAAAAAATTAGCAGTTGGTATGGCCCTTTTAAAATTTAGCTGACATATTTGCAATTCTAAATACAAATCACTGGCAAAATCATTAAGTTTTTTTCCAGTATTAATGTCCTCATTATTGAGAAATTGGGTTACCTTTTAAACTGTAAATCAATTAAATGTCATTAAAACTAATTAAAAACACTTTAAAATGTGTAGTTTATAATTACAATGTTTTATTGTATAAAGGCCAATTATGGCTAAAAAAAGCCGATTTTGGCCAAAAAAAGCCGGTTAAAACCTATAAAAGCCACCGGCCTGGCTTTTTTTAATTTTAGCCGGCTTTTTTGCAACCCTGTGTCTGGAGTGGGCCATCATTTTCAGAGATTGTAAACGTTGCTCTTAAAATCTTAACAAGAAACAGATTATTTACTGGACAGTGTTGAGGAACTTGCATTTGTACATAATTCATTCCTATGAAAATCCTCATGATTGGTTAATTTTCTTAAATAATACTTAACAAACAGCAAATAAATAATGTAAAAACATTAAATATGATTCTGTTTCTAATTCTGAATATCTTTATAAGTTGACTGTTAAACGTAGAAGTTGTATAAGGTTTTAAAAAATATGTTTTAAAAGTTTTTTTTAAGTATTCGGTTCGGCCGAATATTTCGATATTCGGCCAAACCGAATATTCGGCATGCCGAATAATTTGCTATTCGGCTAAGCCGAATATTCGGCATGCCGAATAATTTGCTATTCGGCTAAGCCAAATATTCGGTATACCGAATAGTTTGATATTCGGCCAAACCGAATATTCGGTAACATGGCCGAATACCGAATAGATACTAGTGATGCAACGGATATCCGGCGAACATCCGGTATCCGGTCTATTCGTCCAACATGCCGGATATTTGGCAGTAGTCGGATATTGTAATTATCCGGCCGAACATCCGGCTTGAAGTAAATGCTCCCAATAATGAAAAAAATGGTTTTAATAAATGAATAACTAATAATATTAATAGATGTAAATTTCCAACTGGGCGAAAATGTTCGAACCACGGATTTCCTGGCTGAAGCCGCCAGTGCTCTACCATCTGAGCTATCCCGGACGAATCTGGTGGAACTTTTTCACCAGGAAACCTTAATGATTATAGCATCTGGTCTGAAACCTGGTTCAGCTCAACAGAATAAATCACAAGTAATGGAACTCCAGAAATCGCTGGATACGTAATCACCCAGTTGGAAAATTACATCTATTATGATTTATTTACCAATTAGGATAATTGTGTTAAAATTTATCGAGTGTAACTAATAATATTATTTTAAAAATGTATTTTATTATTAATTTTAAACTAAATTTAATTTTTAAGAATATTTATTTCAAACGTATTTTGCTTCGATAGAATTTTTTAATAGCTATCAAGGGTTGATCCAGGCAAAAGTTTGGGCCTATCTAGGGCCCCTTCACAGAAAGCAGCTATTTATAAAAATTTTGTTGTTATTACATTCTGGTAAATGCAATTTAAAAATTAAATTTGATTAATTAAGTATTAAGTTAAGTCAAAAGATTTTCTGCACTATGAACATTACTGAAATTGCATTTTTAGCAACGTCTACATGAGGGTGTTCATTACTGGAAATCGACTAATTAAACATTCCAGTAGTAATGAACACGGCTCTTAAAACCTTAAAAATAAATTAAACTTTGTAAGTAACCAAATTAGTATATAAAATTCAATGTTTTCTATTACTAATTACTATCAAAACAAAAATATGCAAATTTTGCAAGAAAATAATAAATATATAAATTTATTAAATGTCTCTAGTCATGTTCATTAAGATTGTCCCTGAATAACAGTGGAAATCAAAACATCATCTTCCGCCTGTGCTTTCCGACTGGTTTGATTAAATGTGTGAACAATAACACAGATTATAAAACATGCAAGGGAGAGTTAAGAAAATAATAAAAGCTAAATTTTTATTGGTTATTTTTTTATAAACCAAAAATATTGAAGGGTATCTATTACTGTTATATCTATTATCCTACATGATTTACTTTTTTTTGTTATTTTACTATTATTGTTATTATTACTATTTAATTAAAATAGTACCAATTAAATAACTAATGATAATGAATTTAACTATCATTATTAAAAATTTAATATTTATGTTTTCTATAAAATAAGAAATTAAAATAAAAAGTTTTTAATTGTTTAACTAAAAGTAATAACTTTAAAAAAATGTTTAATCTAATTTGGGAGGAAAGGGTAGAAAAGTAAACAAAACATACTGCGGCCGGATATCCGGCTTAAATTGCAGTCGAATTTTCGGTATTCGGTCAAATTGACATCCGTTGCATCCCTAATAGATACCGAATATTCGGTGCATCCCTAATAAATGTAAAAATATTTCTTACAAAATTATTCAGCCAAGGCCGAATAATGGACTTCATATTCGGCCGAAGCCGAATATCCGGCAGACAGGCCGAATAATCGTTACATCTCTATGATGAAGATAAGAAATTTGAGCGATTTTGATATAATGGTTATAAAAGCTATACGATAGGCATAGGAGTATACTTGTTTTATTTGTGTATTTTCTTTAATATACGCCTTAGGTATACAGATATGAACTCTGATATACTTGTTTGATGTGTATATTAAAGAAAATACACATTAAATAAATTTAAATAAAAAGAAAAACTAATGTAGAAGTCAATAAAATTAAATGATAAGGGAAAGATGCGCATCTTCCTTACTTTTTTTTTCTCTGTTTTAGACAGCTGTTTTGATTTCACACCTATGTAGAAGACTATTTTAGGACGGAAAAAGTTTTTTTAAAATTAAAAATGGCCTTTGACTTGTTTTTTGTAGTACAGCTGAACTCTGAACTCATGCAGATAATATTGAAACTTACTGTTTAGCCTATTCTACTGCTAAGTAAAAGAGAATTCTTCTGCTTCTAAGAAAATACTTATCTGCAACTATTCAGCTGAATACTTAAAAGTATTCGGCCAAAGCCGAATATTCGGTTTACATGCCGAACCACCGAATACCGAATCAACTATTCGGCATTCAGTCAATCCCTACTATAAACATTAGTACTGAAATTGCGTTTTTAGAAATGTCTACATGGGATGTCTATTACTGGAAAATGACTAAATAACCATCCCAGTAATGGACACCCCCTCTTAAAACCTTAAAAATAAATGAAATTTTGTAAATGGCCGTTAGTATATAAAATTCTAAGTTTTCTATTGCTACTCAAGCAAAAACATTCAAATTTTGCAAGAAAATAAATAATATATAAATTAATTAAACGAAGCCAGCTCTTAGCCTCTTCATTAAGATTTTCACAGAAAAACAGCGAAACTTTGAAACATCATTTTCTGCTTCCTGTTTGGTTTGATTAAAAGTGTCAACAATAACACAGTTTTATAAAACATGCAAGGGGGAATTAATTAAAAACTAATTAAAGCTAAATATGTATTAGTTATTTTTTTATGAACCAAAAACATCACGGGGTGTCCATTACTGGCACATCTACCCTATATGTAAATATAACACTGGTGCCCGGCTAATCGAAAAGTACCTTATTTTTTTTCAAATGTTTTTTTACATGAATTTTATTTTGCAAATTTTATTAATCATTCAGGGAAAATAAATCATGAATTTTGTCAATTGGTTGCAGAAAGACGTGAAATTTCGTCAATCAGTTGTTGGGGGAAAAATGTTGCAAATTTCGTTGAGTCGCAGGAAAATATTTGTGAAATCGTCAATTGTTCCCGAAATTTACAACTTATTTTCTGCATAGGAATAAATAAATTAAAAAAAAATCCTTAATGATTTAGTGCCAACAAGAGTTGCAACAAAGTTTGTAATGTTTGATTTTGTTTCTTGCACAACATGATCATCAGAAATTGTTAAATTTATTTTATTAAAATCTAAAACTTAAAAGAAAGACCTTTCAATATATCTTGCATATTTTTATAGTCATTTTTGTCACCATAAAGAAAATTCATTAACGGGCTCATTGAATCTGTTGCTGGGTGACCTGAATTGATTTAAAATGATGCTATATGAAATTCTTCACTGAGCTCATTGCATCTCTTGTTTAATTACCTCAATTGATATAAAATACTGTGAAATAAAGAAAAATCATGTTTATTTACTCATATAAGTTTTCATGCGCAATTAATTAACAGTGTATATTTATTTCTAACTGTTTGACTGACATGCATTTTGAAAGAAAGGGTTACAAAGAAAAGAAGTTTTGGTTTTCTCCATTTTTTTTTAAAGATCTAGTTAAAAAATAGCTTGTTATAAATTTTATTCTTAATTTATTTAATTTATTATAAACAATATAGTTTACAAAATTCACACATAAATGTTATGAAATGTCGTAAATTTTACTTATGTGTAATTTCCTCTTTTTGTTATTTTCTGAGTGGCATCTCTGAAATGTTTTAATACACGAAGGAGTAAAGACACTTTTTTTTTCAAGTGGAGGCAAGAAGGTTTCTATTTTGTAAACCTAAGGGCAGGCAGGGTGCTACGCCTTCCCGGTACTGTCTGGGGGAATCTCTGAAAAACTTTCTATGATATTGTACTTTTACTAGCAAATCAAAGCATAAAGGAATGTAGCACTCAAAAGTTATAGTTGTTGTTAACACTAAAGAAAGGGCACAAATGTTTTGAATTACCTAGGTGCAGAGAACCCACCCTACATCACTGCTAGCGTGCTAGCACTGTTTTGCCTACAAAAAGAACTTTGTTGAATCAACGTGTCTTCATGTAAATGGTACAACTTCTTTAATCCGGAATCATTGTGATTGCGGATTATAGAAGTTTTGAAACTAGAATGCATTTAGATAAATAATAATACTAATATTTGTTATAAATATGGCAACACAAAAATGCAAGGAACCTGATAATTTAAAATTGGAAAAACATTGAAAAAAATTAATTCAAAATTCTCTAATATATATTAAAAAAATAATTATGTATATTTTATGCAGTGTCTCCATCTGTTGTAAATTACCAAAAACAGTAACTGTAGGATTTTTTTTAAAATTACGATTTCTGATTTCTAAATACAGTCAACTCTATGAAATCCGCACACTTAGGGACTGAGGGTTTTGTGGATTATACATTTTAGCGGATTATAGATCATCCCTTTGTTTACATTTTATTTTTTAAAGTCTGACTATAAATTAGGAACAACTATACAAGAATTACAATTACAATGGAGAAGAAAAACATAATGCAACATTGGTTTAACATATTTAATAATTAAGATTAAAGAAAAGTTAAATTATATAGAATTTTTACTGATTATTCATGTTTTGGTTTGTTGTCAATAATTTTTTTCTGTAGTCTATGAACACTTATTACTTCTTGCTCCAAGATAACATTTTGTAACTAAAGGAAATTTAAATATTTATATCCAATTTATATTTAAATATTTATTCATTGGAAAATTGATAACTGAAAAAAATGCGTCAAATTTAGCTTTTGAGTTAAAATTTTACTAACAATTTTAATTGTTTACATTCCAAGATGTAGTGCGGATAACAGATATTTGCAGATTATACATCGGCGGATTTCACAGAGTTGACTTACTTGATAAATAATAGAAATCACAAGAATAACAGACATATGAAAATATTGAAACTAATTTTCTAAAACCAAGATAAGTTTTAGTGAGAAATTTAAATAAGACTTATAATTAATTTGAAAAATAACTTTATAATTACATTAATATATTTAAATTAGTGATAAATAAGGCTAATATTATAAAAAATAATATATAGCACCTACAAATATCGAAGTAAGTCAAAAATTAAATGTTTAAAAGAAATATTAAATAATAGGTAAAATTCAATTTCTTGATGTTTTGGTGCCATCTTATCTTTGGAGAAAGAAAAATAGCACAATTAACAATAATTCTGAATTTTTCACAACTTAATATTAAAAAAAGACATATTAATTGCTATGTAATTCAGAATGCTCTATTAATTTTAAAATTGAAAAAAAGTAGTAAATTAGGTAGTTTTTTCATTTTTCTTAATCTTTTCTGAAGTTCATGCATATATGTGTTATGGCGCCATCTATGATCTTTAATTGAAAATAAAATGAATAAATGTACTGAATGTATTCCGTATTACAGAAGTTTCTGGATTAACGATGTTATAATCTGTATTTTTATTCTATGTGTAAATTGATGTTTTTAAATTTTTTCCCCTGTAGAATTTCTTGTTTGGAAAGCAGAACTTGAATTAAAACACAATTGCAAGTATGTGCTTCAGTCGTCTCCTAAAGTGTTACCTTCAAAAGAAAAGAAATATTTTTACCAGTGTGATCGGTCAGATTCAAAGGAGAGGAAGGATAAAAAGTCCATGTCTGTTGTAATGAAAACATGCTCGTCAGTAATATCTGTTGTGGAGGGTATCAATGTGTTCAAGGTGGAATACTGGGACACTCATTCAGGCCATAGTCAAACTCCATCAACTCAGTCGTTACAGAATGAACTGGAGGCTGCAATCAGTGAGTTATTTTTAATCTTTAAATATTAAATACCTATTATATACAGGCAAGGATCTACAAATATAGTTGTTACTGGCAACCAAAATATTTTAACCAGCGACTGTGTTACTTTTCAATATAATTTGTTATGGTCCATTTACTTATAATTGCCGAAAAAATAGATCAACTTTGAAATTTTTTTTTTAGTCAATAGACAAGACTTATGAGTATTGTTTTTTTTTTTACAGATGCAAGGCTGAAACTAGCCTTTTTTGCACACCGTGGCAAACATGGATTTTGCTCCCCCCCCCCCCCCCCCCCTTCTCCTCAAAGAAAATTTACAAAAAGAATTTAACTAAATTTCTAGTAGTAGCAGACTTATTTTAAAATTTAAAATATATAATCACAAAATATGTAATACTGAACTACTTTATCAGCTTTGTCAAATATTGATTCATTAAAACCTTGAAAATGGAATTTAAAGGAACCAAAAAATATTCTGCTTTAACAAGATTCTGTCTTAGCAGGTATATAATTGTTGATATTTTTTCTGTTAGAAATAGATATATATATATTTTTTAATTTAAAACCACATTCCGTTATAGACTAATTTCATTTTCACATTTTACAGTAGTTCTAGCTTTACAATTGGACGTGTTTAAAGTCACAGTGATATGAAATAAGAGACTACATTAGTCACAAAGACATTCACAAGTTAGTATTAAACTTATGGGAGTGTCCTTGACAAATATCTTGCTTGCGTTTTATTCCTTTTAAGTATTTTTTTGCATGGGATACCTGAGGTCGATATCTAATATTGTGCTTTTGTATTTTTTCAGGTTTGGTTAATTTTTTTTATATTCAGACACTTTCATTTTTGAAAACATGAAATTTACAGTATCCCTATATAAAAAAAATACAATCAAAAACGTATTAATGCGCAATTTTAGATATCAACCTCTGGTATCATATGCAAAAAATAAATAAATAAATATTAAAATTTAAGCAAGAATTCTGAAAAGAATGCTCCCATAGGTTTAACATTAGCATGCAATTGTTTTCGCATGAGATTACGTACTAGTCACACAAAGAAACTGGAATGCTAATGTTAAACCCATGCAAGTGTTCTTTAAAATTTCTCACTTGCATTTTAATAGTTTTAAATGATTTTTTTTTGTTGTTGTTAGAATAGCTCAAGTTGAATTCTAACCTTTTTATCCAGATTTCATATCCAAAAATACACATACATTTTTATATCAAATGACAAACAAAATCTTTATTTGCCCCCCCCCCCCCCCTTCGCTTTTTGTTCTGGTGCCTGGGGCACATGCCCTCTCTACTCCCCTAGTTTCGGCCCTATGTAGATGTTTATTGATCTTTTAAGAATTGAATCATATTTCTTTCTAAAAAAAATGATGGTGTCCAATGAAGCAGTCTGAAAAATCCCAGGTTTGAAAGATACGGCCAATCTGCATGGGTTGCAGCAGCTTATTCAAAGCTTGGTCTGAAGTCAGAAATATATTTCTTTATATTAGTTAATATAATTTCTTATGCAATAAACGTAAAAAAAATGAAAAAAGTTTTTCATAAAATGACAAAATGTCAGACCCTTAAAATTAATATTGATTTTTTTACTCTTTTCTTTTTGGAAAGGGAAGAGTGTTGACTTGCTGGAAAAAATATTTAATATAGATAATATTACCATATTATGGTTTCATTGCTTATTGCATGGTCGAAAATGTTTACAGTGAGAAAAAAAATTTCAAGTCACTTAGTTCGATGGTTTGAGTTTCTGGAACATATGAAAAATCTTGCTTTGAGAAAACGCTTTGAAAAATTCATTGACCCATAATACATTTTTGACATTTGTCTGTTTTCTACAAAAATTATATTTTAAGGTTTTTTGAAAAAACAAACAAAAAATGAGTTTTTTAAGGAATTAACAGAGTTGAAGATTTAAAAACAATTGATGGCGTATATCATTACTTTGTCAGTAATTATTTTTCCTCAGTGAATCTCTCTATTCTAAAAAAAGTAGATAATGCTGCTGCTGCCGTAATTGAATTTGTCACCTTCTTCACTTATACTGTAAAAATTATTGCATATATAAAACATAAAAACTGGTAGTTTATAGAGAAATGTATCATAAACATGCTGAAGCAGACAGTTTTTAAACTAAAGAATTATTTTACACATTATTTAATATTGAATTTGATCAGCGTAGTTGTGTTCCATAAGTTTTATAGTAGTTTTCAAAACTAATCATAGCAATTTAATCATTTTTTGTGAGCATACACTTGACCAGATTGTGGTATCCAGTCATTTTTTAACTCTATCTAATTTTTTGTTTCTTTTTAAAATTTTTATTCAAATGTTCATTATCTAAACAGAGATTTAATTCATATTTTTAAATAGCCATTTTTATCAGCTGTTACCAGATTAAAAAAAAAAAAAAGGCCAGAATAATAATATTTTGAAACACTGCATTTTCAATTGAAATGTATACAGTAGAGAGCCACAAGTCCACCGACCTAAAATTCGCCATTTTCAGATGTAAACATCTTTCCTCTGTGGCACTAAAAGAATGAAGTTGTGAAAAAATGATGATGTCAATCCAAAGCGAATGATCGATTCAGGACATTTTCATGTCAATTTACAAAGAATGCAGCGAAAATTGAGACTAAAGTGAAGAGAAGAAATCTAAGTGTGTACATGCGTGTTGATTGGTTTGAGAAATATATTTGGGAATTTCAGTGACGTTGACTCTGCTATCTGTTTATCTGTATCTAACCACGTGCAAGACTTTTTTATTCATCATTTAAGTTATTTTTCAATATATTTTTCTGGTGAATTATCTGAAAGTATTGTTTTGAATCCAGCCAAAAGCAGTTCTAATGATGATGATGACTTGGATAATTCTAAGAAAATTCAGTTTGATGAGGGTTAAAATTTGGGAAAGAAATACCTTGAATTCTTAAAGCTAAGAAATTGTGTAACTGAGCAGGAACTAATGACTATCTGTAAACTGCAAAAAAAAAAAAAAAAGGAACTTGAACAACAAACTAAAGTTTAACAGGCCACAATTGAACAAATGTTTTCAAAGTTATAAGTTATTTTGTTCATATTGTTTTCAGATATTCTTTTTTTTTCTTCTGTTTATTAAAATTTTCATTTATAATTAAATAATCTAATATAAAAGTGTGTTGCTATTAATGTTGTTTTATTTTATTTGTCCTATTTGTTTTTTTAAACCATTATCAATTATTGTTCTTTTTGTGACCTGAAATCCGCACAACACCTTCTCCCAAACAGTGCGGATTTCTGGCTCTCTACTGTATTTACATGTGAATATTGGAAAATAAAGAAAACTTTAAAATACTTAAATTATTATTATGTGTGAAAAGTAGGAATGCACCAAATAGTGATTTCGCTTGAATATTTAGCATGCCAAATACTCTATATTTCAGGATTTAAAGGGATATTAAAAAGTTAAATTTAAAAAATATTTTGAATCATATTTAATGAAAATACTCCCATTTTGATAAGCAAGACTGCTCAAGTAAATTTTACATTAAGAAAGAAACCTATGCTTTGATTTATTATTTATGAAGAGGATAATCATAACCAAATTTTAAACTTAAGACAGCTTTTCTATGAATTAAAAATTTTCTTATATTCTGCAACAAATATTTTAAAATCCAAGAGAAATTTTTAAGCAGTTGGAAAATTTTTGAAGCAATATTTTTTACAGCCCTATAGCGTTTATTTGTGAGAAAATGACTAAAGTAAAAGAAAAAAATAAACATAGTGACAGCTCAAGAATAAGTTTCCTACTCCTTGTGATTTAGTAAGGATGTTTATCATCAAAGGTTGGAAACATACAGTGCAGGGTTGCTAGTTTGGCCTCCAATTAGTGATGCAATGAATAATGGTTTGGCCGAATAACCGAATACCAATTAATCAGCCTAGTTATGGCCAAATAACTGAATACAATTAATCGGCCTAGTTATGGCCAAATATTCGGCTTGTTCGGCTGCCGAATAATGAACTCCTTTTTGTCTAAAAACAAAATATAGTATGCACTATATGTACAATTTTTGTATATTTCACAATTGAAATCTATTATTTTCTTTTCAAAAAATTATGTGCAAATTTAATTATTTAAAGCTTTATTTTAATTTTGAAAAAAAATTTGGCTATGTTCAGCCTAAAATTGCATCAAAAATATAATTCCCTCCCCCGCCGCCTCAAAAAAAAAAAAAAAAATTTCTTAGCAAAAGTTCCTCATCAGTTACTGTCTATAGTTATATTTTAGTAGATATTATGTATGTTGTTACATTTTAAAATAATGACAATTTTATAAAAGTACTAGAAAACAAATTTCAATTTTCAGATTGAAGAAAAAAAATAAGAAATCTTAATGTCTTAAGAAAAATTACTGATAGGAAGGTATATCCTCTAAAATGGTGGAAAGAAACAAGAGTAGACTTTATAAAGCTCACAAAAAACAAAAAAGACTTTTTTTTTTTTTTTTTTTTTTGGCTATGCCAGCAGACAGCAAGCACTTTTAAAAAGTGTTTAGTGAATGTTTTCAGATTTAGAGGAAGGAAATGTCTGTAAGGAAAATAAATTAAAAAAATATTGACTATGTAGTATCTTAGGTATTGTATTGTTATTTGATATTATATATGCTGTTGCCGTTATTTTTTAAAATAATCACAAAATTTTAATAGTACTAGACAACACAAATTTCAAGTGTCAGATGAAAGAACATAGTGATTAAAACATTCATACTAATATATATAATCCATAACTTTAAGTTATTTACCTTATTATCAGGTTTTACTTTATTTTCCATGTGCAGCAATATTTTATTTTGTATACATCCTTCATATATTTAAAAGCATTTTCATTTTGTTAATGTTTTCTTTATTTATATTAAAAAAGGTCACATCATTTTAAATTGTTTTTAAAAAATATATATTATTTTGCAGTTCTATATAAAAAAACATTACATTTAACTTCACTTAGTATTCACTTTTACTATCCATTTACATACTTTGTATTTCGTCCGTTCACAAATATTTCATAAATTTACAGTTCAATTCATTCCAAATTGTGGATATAGTTTTAAGTCTATAAAATCTCTTCAATTTTCCATAATAAAATTTTCGATTCTTCTAAGTATCTTTTTATAAAAGTTCGTTCCTTTATAAGTTATTTTTAACACATTATCCTATTTTCCATTCTTGTCTATTTAAAAGTTTCAATTTCATTTAATCCTTAAAAACATAAAAAGTTCTAAAATTCATATATAACTTACTATATTATTTTCCAACATTCATAGTTCTTTCGTCTTATCCTAATGTTTTTCTAGTTAACTAAATTCATCATAAGTTCAGATGTATACTATTATGCTTGCTGCATTATATAAAGAGAAATAACGTTTTCACCCTTCACCAGGGCGTCTTCAGTTTCAACTGCTGCAAAAAAAAAAAAAAAAAAAAAAAAAAAAAAAGTAAAACCTGATAATAAGGTAAATAACTTAAAGTTATGGATTATATGTAAAATACAGGTTTTAAATAAACAGATTTATCTGTGAATAACTTATTAATGTACATTCATACTAATTGAAAAAATTTAGTACTTGCATTTCTTTTATTATTTAATAAAAATTAGTAATACACTTAAAAAATTACTTAAATTATATTTAACTTTTAAGCGCATTTTACTCAAAAAAGAAAAACTTAATTGTTGCAGCATATACGACTTAAAATATTTATGTTCTTTATAGGATTAATTAAAGATATCATTGAAAAAAAGATTTTTTTTATGTAACAAGGGATAAGTATTAAATTTCCCATTAGGCTTTAAAATTTTAGAATTTTCTTGTATTTCTGTATTACGAAAATTTTGAATAGATTAACTTTAAATTTAATAGATTATATTTGCTTATTACAGATACTTTTTGTACCTATACAGCATACAAATTTTAACATGATTGTTAAATTACTGTCTTATATAAAAATGAATAGATAAAGCCCATTCAGGGTATGAAAGTTAAGGAGGGAGAAAAGGTGTTAATTTCAAATAAAATTTTCATTATACATGATGAAAATAAATTGTCAAATTAAAAAGTTTACTGTGTAAATACAAAAGCATTTCTCACAGTATTATTCGGCCAAAGCCGAATAATGGACTTGATATTCAGCTGCAGTCGAATATTCGGTAGGTAGGCCAAATGGACGATTATTCGGCTACGGCCGAATAATCGTTGCATCTCTACCGCCAATTTTATTCGGAAATTTAGAGCTCATACCAGGAATAAAGAATAGTATTTTATGCTTTGTTTAATAAGAGACATTGAGCAGTCACAGTAAAAATTCTTCTTTCGAAATTTCTGTGTGAATTGGAAACTTTTAATTAAAATTGGAGGCCAAACTGGCAACCCTGATACAGTGTATACCTAAGATTTTGGAACAAATTTTCAGGGATGATAATGCAATCAAAACAAACATTTTTTACATAGAAAACCAGCAGTGCAATCCACTTATTCAATCAAAAATGCAGGTTGTCTACAAGCTGCACCCAAATTTTCATTTACAACTAGGGATGCACCGGATATGGATTTTTGCCGGATACCGGATACCCGGTACAAAATTTTACCGAATATCTGGTATCCGGCCGAATAATTTCTCATTTTTTATTTTAATAATAATATTTCTATTTTATGCATGATTAAAGAAGAAAACCTTTAAATTATTACAATGTGTCATGCAAGTAATTATTAATAGATTTTAATTCATTTATTAAGTGAAAGTTACTTAAAAACAAATAATAGTAATAATTAAATATTGAAATTTAATCATATTTTGCCTTTTCATTGTTACTTACAAATCTTCTAACGTGACATGCATATTTTTTTCTACCTCTTTAGCCTCTATCACCAAGTTTAAATGGCATCTTGATATTTTTTTAGATGCATGTGTATCAGTTAACTGACAAAAAAAAAAAAAAAAAAAAAAAATTGTCCAATTGACACATAATTAACAATAATTGAACAGTTATGTCCAATTGACACATAATTAACAATAATTGAACAGTTATGTATGTTACTCCAGCCATCCTGAGTGAGATGAGTTACAATTTTCCTATTAAGTTCTTTTTGCATTGTAGAGTGCGTTTTAGAATGAACTTTATTTAAAAGCTCACTTGTAATTTTATCATGACTGAGTGACTTATAACCAGGCATAATTTAATTACGCTTTGAAATTTTTTATTAAAATATGTTAACAGAATAAAAAAATTTAGCAATTTATATATTTAATGAATTTTTTTTTGTTCTTTTTTTTTACCACAAATTTTTCTGTTGTTGACTGCTTAATTTGGGTAATTGATGTTCCAGCAAAATTTGAATGGTGTTCTTTAATATCAGCACCATTTTGTTCTTGATTTTCTACACAAACACACTTTAGATCTGGAGTATGAATATTCATAATAAACTGTTTATTTTGGTGGACACTTTTACATTTTTCTAGATGGTTTTCCATCATCAATACTTTGGCACTTACAAGATGGCCACATTGTATACATTTCTGACTCAGAATTTTTTATGTATTAACAGCAACTTCATAAAACTTTCAGATTGGATTTTCATACATTCCTCTTTTGTTGATATGCATAATTCAAATTAATAATAAAGTTATTGACAAAACACTTGAGAAGAAGTGTGAAAGCCAACTACTTCATTATTGCTATGTAAAAACAAGTGAAAGCAAAACAAAGTTGAAGTTGTAGTTAAAATTCTAGTTTTGGTTTTATAATTACAGTTATGATAGAATAATTGAACACTGCAGTTAAATTTTAACTTGTGAAAATTGCAACAAAACACTTGAGAAGAGATGTAAAAGCCAATTACTTTATTACTGCAATTTGAGAACAATTAAGAACAATAAAAATTTGAAGTTGTAGTAAATATTCTAGTTTTGGTTTACCAATTACTGTTATAAGTTATGGCAAAATAATTGTTTTGTGTTCCTATGATATAAATACAAATATATGTATTCTCCACTTCAGTAATTTTGTGTTGATTTTATTCCTGTGTAGTAGAATGAGTACTTTTACTAAAACAAAGAGCCCAGTTTGGAACTTTTTTGAGATTATAGATGATGATAAAATGAAGGCTAAATTAAATGCAAACTTTGTAAAACTTCTGTTTCTAGAGGTGGCCATTAAAGATGATGTTAATACAAGCAATGTAGAATCTTCAGTGCTTGATGCAGATCAAGATGATCCATGTAGTCGTCGTGGTATGAAAAGAAAGCAGCAAACTTCAGAGGCTTGTTTTGAAAAGAAAAAAACATGGGACATTAATGATGTTAGATCAGTTGATTTACATTATGCTTTAGGTGAAATGATCATAGTCAACAACCAACCATTTAGCATTGTTCATGATATTGGCTTTAAAAATCTTATGATGAAAGCCCAACCTCAGTACCAAATGCCATCACGAAATTATTTTACTGATATAATTATACCAGATATTTATTCAAAATGTAAAGCTAAAATATCATCTGATGTAGCAATGGCAGAAACGATTTCAGTGACATCCGATATTTGGACGTCCATGAATAATGATAGTTATATTAGTTTCACTGCCCATTGGATCACTTCTGATTTTGAAAGGAAACGTGCTCCTCTGAATATAAAACACTTCCCAGGCAGCCATACTGGCCAAAATATAAGTGAAATCCTACAGCAGCTTTCAGCAGACTGGAATATATCTGACAAATTGCATCTTATAATTCGTGACAATGCATTTATTATGGCCAAAGTTGTTAAGGAAGTAAATATAAATAGTGCATCTTGTTTCATCCATAGTCTACAGTTAATCATAAATAATGGAATTGAGTCACAAAGAATAATTAGAGATATAATTTCATGTGCAAGAAAGATAGTGACACACTTTAATCATTCGCCTATCGCTTGTTCGAATCTGAAAAAAATTCAAGTAGAAGAATTGCATATATCCCCCAAGAAACTTATCCAAGACATTAGTACACGCTGGAATAATACTTTCTACATGTTGGAACGCTTACTAGATCAGTAAAAAGCAATTTCTTTATTTTCAACAGAATATGGGCTTGATAACTGCAACTTGAAGGCAGAGCAGTGGGGAACAATAGAGAATATTCTTCGGCTACTGCAACCATTTGAAGAAGTTACAAGAATTATGAGCAAAAATGAGTCCTTTTTTCTGAAGTTATTCCAACTGTAGCAACTTTAAAACGTTACTTGTCAAAAGTGGACCAGAATTCTTTGGGGTTGGTAGCATGAAACAAACTTTTAAAACTGAACTAGATGACCGCTTCTCTAACATTCAGGAAATTGATTATTATTATTATTTTTTTTTTTTTTTTTTTTTGTCAACTCTGCTTGATCCATGTTTTAAAACTGCCTTTTTTAACAATGATGATAAGATTCAAATGGCCAAACTTGCTCTTACAGAAAAAATGCAAGAAATTGATTGTAATACTGATTACATTATGAATGATATGAATACTAAAAAAGAAGAAAATGATTCGCTCTCTGAGAAAGTGCACAATTCATTTTGGCAATGCTTCAATGAAATTGCTGGAGAAACAGAAACAAATACATCTGAAAGTTTATCATCAAAATATTCAATTCAATTGAATCGTTACTTATCACAGCCGCTCATACCAAGGATGGACAATCCATTGACATGGTGGCGACAAAATCAACATTCGTATCCTGCTGTGTCAAGGTTAGCAAAGAAATACTTGTCTGCCCCTGCTACTAGTGTTGAAAGTGAATGTTTATTTTCTGAAGGAGGAAATATTTGCGATCAGAAACGTAATAGATTACAGCCTGAAAATGCTGAGCGCCTGATGTTCCTATATCATAATTTACCTTTAATAAAATTTAATTATAAATAATTAGTTGTCATATTTTAAATATATATTCATTTACATATAAACTTTATAATTTCATGTTTATAAAAATATATGATATTTATTTTTGTTAACATTGCTTTTATTCAGATAAGGTTGGCAAATTAATTTTACACTAACTTTTTTCAGAAAATGTAAAAAATAGAATTTAAAAAAAGTTTCACTATCCGGCAACCGGATATTAAAATATTCGGTCGGACCGGATATCCGGTTTGAGTGCCGAATAAGCAGTGCCGGATATCCGGTGCGTCCCTATTTACAACATTAACAATAATGAAGATAGTTTTCCGAGACTTTCATCATACTAACTTTGCTTTGTATGAAATGTGATGGTATCATTGGAAGTGACCGAATTTAGGTTAGTGATGCAATATATGTACTACCAGTTGCTGTCTGAGTGACAGAACTTCTAATTCTATGTTGTTTGGATGTGAAAGGTGGCAGTTTCCAGCACTTCTCATCATGTCATCATATTTTACAGAAAGCAAAGTAAGTCTGTTGAAGATATTGTTACAATGTCTTAACAGTATTATCCTTAGCAATAATTATATTATTAAGGTTACAAATGAAAATCTATGTTCAGCTTAGGCTGAGGCTGAGATACATTGTATTTTTGACTGAATAAGTGGATTGCAATCCTGATTCCCTCTAAAAGACATTATCTGTCTTGATGCCTATTACCATCCCTAAAAATTTATTCCATTTTGTTTAGATACATCCTGTTTGTGAAAAAGCAAGAAACAAATTGTTTCTATCTTTATTTATTAACTGTTATAAATAGAAGTTATGTAAAGTTAAAAAAATATCTTTTAAGTTTTTGATTTGGTCGAATAGTTTGATATTCGGCTATACTGAATATTTGGTAGTACAGTACAGGACCCATTATCCGGAATTCCGAAATCCGGAAGGACCCAAAATCCGGAAGAAAAAAAAATTGAACATTTTCTATAAATTTGTAAATTTTTACTAAAATTTTGCAATTTCTGAAATTTGTCGAAAATTTTAGATTCCTAATTTTCTTTTTGGTCTATTGTGTTGCAATGTGTAACCACTAAAATATGTTACATCAGTGATGAGGGAACACGGTGCCCCCTCTCTCTCCCCCCCCCCCCCCAAAAAAAAAAAAAAAAAAAAAAATTAGGAAAAACTCTTTTTTTCTATCAAATTTTAGTTTAAAATTAATTTATATTACGATTTATTTTAAAAAAAGATATTTCATACCCTCCCTATCATTTCGATAAAATATTATGACTACATAATTATGTTACTTGAATCAGGGGTAAAAAAAAAAAAAAAAAATTCTGAAATTCACAACAAATTTTTTGAAAGTTTACAGAAGAGGGGGGGGGGGGGGGGAAAGGCTCTCGGCACTAATTATGCGTTTTTCCCGCGATCCTTTAATGAAATTCGCGCTTTTACGCGATCTTTTGACGAAATTAAGAGTGTTTTACGATCCTTTGAAGAATTTTTTTTTCTATCTTTTGACGAAACTTGCGTTTTTTTCCCGGCGAGATTTTGACGAAATTTGCGTTTTTCTTCCGCAATCCTTTAACTAAATTTGCGTTTTTTTTCGCGATTCTTTTACGAAATTTCTTTTTTTTGCGATCTTTTGACGAAATTTGCGGTTTTTTCGCGATCTTTAGACGAAATGGCAGGAGGCTTTTTCGATCCTTTGAAGAAATTTGTTTCTTTCGCTATATTTTGACGCAATTTGTGATTTTTTTGCAGTGCTTAGAAGAAATTTGTGTTTTTTCGCGATTCTTTGATGAAATTTGCGTTTTTCCCGTGATTTTTTTTGACGGAATTCGGGAGGACCCGAAATCCGGAAAATTCCAAAATCCGGAAAGCCTTCGGTCCCGAGGATTCCGGATAATAGGTCCTGTACTGTATGACCAAATAGGCTGAATACCATCAATGGTATTCAGCCAATGGTTGTCAATCACCGATTTTGATGTGTGGCATAATTTTTGTGTTCAAAACGGTAATTTAATGATTGTACATTTACATAAAATCATTAAAAATGATAAATAATATAAAAACAAACTAAAATAATGCAAAACAGTAATTTAGTGTACATTTATTAAATATGTTGTAACATTAAATTGTCTTCTAGCAGTAAATGATATTACTGATGGTAATTTTATTTCCAGCGGCTTGTTATGCCCACCTGAATGAATATAATGTAAGTGTATTGTATCAATGAATATAATCTATTATATCTCTATGCTATATCATTAACTATGCATTTAAAATGTATATAGCAAATATAAGTAAATTAAGGGGTTACTGTGATTAATGTTTTTGGCACAGTGAAAATTACCTAGCCTGGATAATATGTAAGTACTGAATATTCTGTGCATCCCTTGTGAAAAGCATTTTATGGTGTCATATTATGTCATATTTAAAAAGATATTATAGTGTTTAAAATAAAACTTTTCTTTCGGATGTTATAACAATATGTGCATTTTCATGAGTTGAAGTATATTTTTATTAATACCCAGTGTAGATAACAGCACATAAAGGAAAATTTTAGGTAAAAAAATATGCTATGATTAACAAGATATATTAATTTTTATTTAAAACATTCATTTATTTTATTTTCAGTGTAATTTTATTTTATTTTTCATTTTGCTGTATTTTAAAAGAATATATGTGTATAGCAAGGCTGTCACAGGCGATTATTTTTATATTCTATTTGCACCACTATTGCAAAAAAATTAATTTTGTAATATATTTCTCTTGCAGATGTTGGCAAAGTGTATAATTTTGGTTTTTAAAAACCGGTGGGAGATAGTATTAACAAGTAGTCGCCTGTGGCAGCCCTGGTATAGCAATAACAGTTTATTCTTTGATCATAAGACACTGCTATTAATAATGTTTGAATTTTCTATATCTGCTCCCATCATTTAATTTAAATTACTTTCTGATGAAATATTTTTAGTATAAATATATTGGAACCAAAAAAAGTAGCATCCTTGATGAAATGCAAGAAAATTTTATTCTCTCTTTGTGAAAAAGTGGTCGGAAGGTGGCCGCTGATAACTTTTCACTAGCCACTTTTTCTCATTTACTGGCCCTGTGGGCGGTGGCTAGTGCTAATTTTGCCCTTTAGTGTATATATAATATAAAATGATTAAAAAAAAAAAAAAAAAAAGTTATTTTTTTGTCAACTCTGCTATAAGTGAATAGTGATGATGAAGTTTTGGTGAAAGAAGGAGCATAAAATAAAATAACTGCACAGGGTGTCGTCATACTTGTTAAATATGGGCCTCTCTAATAAAACAAATGATTTCATAGCATTGGGTTGATTGTCAGTAAGTATAATGTGACTGTAATAATGAAAATAAAATAATACATAAAAAAAAACCCTTGAATTATATATCCTCCTCCTTCCAAAAAGAAAAAATCCCTTAAAATTTGAACTAAAGGGGAATATTCTCCCCTAAAATTCAAACCCTGTATGGGTTTAATTTCATTATATGTACAAATGTATGTAATTTATCTGTGTTCATAGTTAAATGTTTTTTTTTCCTTTCTTTTAGGTTCAGTTGAAATGGTAAATGCAATAGCAGATAGTGATGACAGTTTTGATAGATCTGAAGATATGTTAGTGTCTGGAAATTCCAGCCCTTCTGTGTCAAATGCCGAGAAACAGTCATTCATAATGAAGACAAATTCACCATCTAATGTAAATAATTTAAGTAATTCATCCTCTGTGAAAAAAAATAATGTAACAAAGACTTCTGGTAAAGCTGATGGTTCTAAGAAAAAGAATTCAAATACTATACTATTTAGTTTAGCATCTGTTGCTTGTGGTAAAGGTATTGCAAAAAAACCTCTTTCTAAAACAGATGAAAATAAAGATAGTTCAAAAACTGGTCATGAAAATTCAAAAAATGTGGCTGAACAAGTTGATGAGAGTTCAGTTAGTGTTTCTGATCTGCAAAGAGGTGATTCAGTGTCACAAATGTCTGTTACTGTTGCACCAATGAAAAGTTCACCTATTCATTCTTCAACAACAGCAACAACTATATCAACTTCATTACCAGGAACAACAAAAACAATTTCATCAGGACTTCCTGTTATTGCTCCTAAAATCACAAGTGCTTCTACTACAATATCTTCAGCCTCTTATGCTACCATTAATTCTCTAATTAATAGTAATAGTGCTTACCCAAACCAACTAGTTATTGTGAATCCTGTCGGTATGGACCAAAATTCATTAAATTCAAAACAGAATGTTCTTTCATCTGGACAGAATATTTTACTTTCGCTTGGTTCTCCTGGTCAGAATATTGTACCAGCTGTATCCCAGTCTATTAATGTAGTTTCTGTTGGAGATAAAAATGCACCAGTTGTTACTAACAGTAAAGAGACAAAACTTGACTCTCCTAAGGTAACTTCTGCATCAGCTACTTCTCCAAATCTATCAAAGAGTACTGTTACTTCAACAGCCTCAAGTTCTGTTCCTGCTACTGCAAAAAGTGGTTTAAATAATACACCTGTTATATTAAGCTCACTTCCTATTGGTTCAACCTTTATGTCCGTTAATAATAGTTTGATACCGATTGCTACACCTTCAGGAACATTTTTACCAACTAGTTTGCCACCTAATATAGTCTTGACTCCAGTTGTCCCAGGTTCTTCTCATCCTGGCACAAATTCAACACAAAAAACTATTAGTTCTGTAACTGTAACAAATTCTGTACATACTACTATGCCTAGCATTCAGTCACAAGTACGTTTTACTCCTTCATCAACTGTTGCTATAACAGTTTCAAGCATTGTAAAAGAGCCTGTATACTCCTCTTCTGCTGTCAAGCAAGTGAGCCACATTGTTGCTTCTAATACAATGCCAATTTCATCTGCTTCTTCTCTTAAAACTTATTCTAAAAGCCAGAACAAATCGATACCTACAACAATATCTGGCAGAATTTCACCATTGAAGAATTTTACTAAATATATGACTTCAACACCTGTAAAATCTAATTTAAAAGCTAACTCTATAAACACAAAAGAATCAGGAATTGGTTCAGTTGTAAATAAAAATGCCTCTACTTTTATGAATAAATTTGGTAGTAATGTGCCTTCTTCAAGTAAAGGAAATTCTTTTCTTTCTAATTCCACAGTATTGCCTACAGTTACTGTTTCATCTATCTCTAGTCCAAAAAACAGAACTTCAGCTAGAAAAAGAATAACTGCTGTAAAATCTAAACCTGATAAAAGTCCTATGAATAATATAACTACTTCTGCTGTATCATCACCAGGTAATACCAAGGTTGTTAATTCTCAATTGAATTTAGCTCCTATCAGTTCAACAACAGTAACATCAAAACCCATGGATGCTCAGGATTCAGAAACTTTGCTTTTTGAATCTTCTGGTGGTGTTTATATGTTAGAACATCCAGCAAAACGTAAAAAAGTATGTTATCAACTAAAGTTCACTTTATATAAATTTTGTTCTCCAAAACTCCTTTGTGACAATGTTAAATGCTTGCAATAGAGCTTTTTAAAATCTTTATTATTTGCTGTTATATTTATGGTGTATATATTACATAATAAGCAAATGACAAAATAATTTTTTATGCTTTTATGTTTGCCGGGCACAAATATTGCCAACAGTATTCTTTTTCTCACCAAAAGCACATTCTTTTTTTGACATGATGTATAAATTAGAAACAATGTTTTGATTTATGGCAATATTTCTTATTTATTTATTTTTGTGTTTTAAATGTATGCATTATATATATCCTTCTATATATAAAAAAAAAGTAATGATGTGGAAATGGACCAATAAAAATCTGCGTAGATCTTCTCGTTACACTCCTAAATCGGCATCCATATTTCTTGTGACCGGGGGTCTTTCATCGTTAATATTAAGAAAGCTGTTTCATACAAAAATATGAATATTGGTGCTGTTATAGAGAAATGTTTAATAAACACGCTGATGCAGATAGTTTTTAAATCGAATAATTATTTTAAGAGATATTTAATGTTAAAGTTGGTCAAAATCGTTTCATTAAAAAATTTTATATGAGCTAAAACTATACATAGAAATTTAAACATTTTTACATCATTTAATACATTAAAAATTCCGGTGTGCAGACTGCATTTATTTTTTAAAGTTGGCTCATTTTTTGAGGATTTATGTCCATTTTAAATTAAAATTTTCAGCATTTCGAGATATATATTTTTTACGTATTTTAGAAAAGGGTATTATTTTAAACTGTTGCCAATTTTAAAAACAGCGCAAAGAATTTCCTTCAAATTAAAAATTTATTTACACATGGATATTATAATCAGAAAAAAACTTTAAAATGAGAATTAAGATATTACGTATTAAAAATCGGGAAAATATTGAAAATTACATCTTAAAAACTATAGTTACACATGAATTTTAAAAGAGAAATAAAATTTTTAAATAATAAATTCATTATTGTGCGTTAAAAGTCGCAAATGAAGGAAATTTATGTCATATTTAAAAAGGCCAAATAATTGACCTTTGTTAAATATGTTGGCAAAACAGTTAAAAAATATATTTGCACGAGACATTTATTTCATATTTTGATATAATCTTTTCAACTATTATCGTGAATTCTAAGACAGTGCAGATAATATTTCTTTTCTAACAACAAAAGTATTTTCATGTGAATGTTAAAAAGAGAAAGAAAACTTTTGTGAAAATTACGTCAGATATAAAACGATACATTTCAAATGTGTTATTTAAAAGAACTTTCTTATAGCGCTGTTAAAAAACCAACAGACAAAGACTCTGTTTACTCAATTCATTTTACATTAGCTTATTTTCAAATTTTTAACTCATTTTCTTTAATCAAAGACGAAAACAACCATTGTATCCCTTAATAAATGCTGATTTCACCTTAAAAATCTCCAATCAAAGGAATATGAATGAAAACCCGTTTACAGGGAAATTGGCACTGTTTTTTAAAGTTATAATTCAGTCTTTTTAAAGCCAATGAAATTAGCCTGCTTTTAGAATCTGGAGTGTCAAAACGGGGGTTAGCGACTAGCGAGCGTAGTTCGTAGGGAGCAGAGCCCCCTAGTATTTTAAATAAAAGCTATATATTTTAAATTATATGAGTGAAAGGCTTATATATTTAAATTAAATAAATGTAATACGAATGATGGCGATGAGAGTAATACCTAATGATATATCACCCTTTTCCCAGCTAACATAAAAGTACCGAAATTTTATATATTTTTATTTAAAGCACTAATTTAAGATATCAGAAAAGTCTGTTTTATGCAGACATTAAAATTTGTAATAAATGTAATTTTCAAATCTGCATTTTCCTCTTAAATTTATAATTTTAATTTTGTTTGAAAAAATTAAGCTAGAATTTGTATTTTATTAAAAATCTCCTGGAATTTTTGCTCCCTGGTGTTATATTACACAGCATGGTACTTTATGTTTATGCAGTAGTAAATTCATTCAAAGAAGTGTTTGAGAACCAAATCAGATTTTTTTTTATAAGAAATGATAAAAGTACGATCGATTGGTTGTAAGTTTCTCCCTGTGTTTACCTGTTTCAAACAATACACTATGCAGTACAGCAGGTTTGTCCAACCTTCCAGCACCTCAGCTCTTGACAAGCAATGAACTCGCAGCATTATTAACATGACTCAAAACATACAACAATATTATCTCGCAGTATAAGTAATGATACACACACATCTTATTCGATGCAAATTAAATAAATACGAATAAAATCATAATACGAAATGCAAACCTTGATTCAACATAAAATATATAATGTGAACTTTAAAAATTCACTGTCTTACTTAAAAGGTGACTAAAGTAATGAAAAGATGTTACAAGTTTAAAATGTTTTATTTAAAACTTCTTAGTACTTTTAAGTTAACCAAGCTCATCATCGGAGAATATTTTAATAACTATTATATTTTATTATATATATTTTAGTATATAACTATAATACTATTATATTTTATATTCAAATAAATACATTTCACAGTGGTAGACATAAGGTCTCTATGGTTCAGGAGCTCTGTGTAAAAACAATTTTCAGAAAAAGCAATTCATAGTTAATTTCGAAGTATACATCTTTTTGCGAAGGGTGTTCTGAATAATTTTTGTAAGGGAAGGTAAGGTGCTAAAAACTTTAATTTTGAATACGATGAAAACATGGGAATCAGTTATTGCTCATATTTTTAGAACATGAAAATACTTTTTGACTTATTTTGGAGACAGGAATTTAGCAGGGGTGATTGTGTTCCGGGTGTGCCCCGGATTTCTGGGCTTTTCGATCAATCTTTCCAGCTTTATGAGATCGTTACGTTTAGTGGAAAATTCAAACAGTAAAAAATAATTGAATTTCAATAAATGGTCGCTGAAAAAAAATCAATTTCTTAATCGTTCGCTGAAAAAAATCAACAATTTATCAAAGAATCTCGAAATAAGCTCAAATTTCACAAAGAATCATGAAAAACAAGATTTTTGCCAAAAGATCGCGGGAAAAACAGATATATTGTCAAAGCATCATGGGAAAAACGTCAAACACATAATTAGAACCGGGAAGGGTTTTCTCTTCTCCCACCCCCCATCTCGAAATCAAAGGAAAAATGCAATTTTCGTCAAAGAATCACCGGAAAAACAGAAATATCACCAAAGGATCGCGGAAAAGTGCAAATTTTGTTAAAGAATCACGGAAAAAACATGAATTTCTTTAAAGAATTGCAAAAAAAAAAATGCAAATTTCACCAAAAAATCCCGGAAAAAACAAGAGTTTCATCAAAGAATCTCGAAAAAAAAAAGAAAACTTCGTCTAATGATCTCGAAGTAAAACAAATTCCGTCTAATGATCGCAAAATAAACTCAAATTTCGTCAAAGGGTCGCGAAAAATTTGCAAAGGATCACCCCCCCCCCCCCAAAAAAAAAAAACTAGATTTTTGTCAAAAGATCGCAGGAAAAAAAATGCGATTTTCGTCCAAAGATTGGAAATGTCGTCAAAGGATCGTGGGCAAAAATGCAAATTTCATTAAAGGGTCACGAAAAAAAAAAAAATTTCTTTAAAGAATTGTAAAAAAAAAAATGCGAATTTCATCAAGCGACTGCAGAAACAACACACAATTAAAACCCGGAGGGATTACCCATCTCCCCCCCACACACACACATCAGAATCACGGGGAAAACAAGATTTTCGTCAAAGGGTCACGGGGAAAAATGTGATTTTCATCAAAGAATCGCTGGAAAAATGGAAATGTTGTCAAAGGATCGCAGAAAAAACTCATTTTGTTAAAGGATCACAGAAAGAACATGAATTTCTTTAAAGAATCGCAAAAAAAAAAATGCAAATTTCGCTGAAAGATTGCAGAAAAAATGCAAATTATGTGAAAGGATCACAGAAAAAACACACAATTAGAACCAGGAGTGATTCTCTTCCCACCTCTGCTGTAACCTTTCAGAAAAGTGTCTGTGAATTTCAGATTTTTTTTTTACTCAGAATCACCCCTGGTATTGTGTCATCCATCTCAATTTCAATACAAAAATGTCCAGAATTGCATATCTGTAATGTGTAATACCCAGGAAGAAAGCAGGACAAAGAAATTTACTTTGTCTAAGAGCAAAGCTAAAAAACAAATGAAATTTCTATTTTTTTTGTTTATTTATTTTTATTTTTCGTACCAAGAAAAATTACCCTCCTCCCTTTACTCTCTTTTAAAACAGCCCATAAGTCAGTGTAACAAAGAAAAAAAAAAACTGAGCTTTTATGCTCAGAGGAAGTGGAAACGCGTATTACAGTAGTCTCTAAAATCTGCTCTTCTGAAATCCGCTTGCATTTCAAAACGTAAACAATGAAATTCCCAGTTAAGAAGTATTCGTTACAATTTTTATTCCAAATATCAGCGAATGAAAATAAAATTATTTTTAGCATAAATTTATGAGAAAATAGTAATGACACTGGATATTATGCAAATAAAACGCTTTTATTTCACAGAAACCTACACACAACAAAATGTAAAACAATAGAAATTGATGTAAAGAGTAAACAAGCCCGCAAAGGTCTTAGTAATGGCACCATCTATCGGCCACTATAGAAGGTAGCGAATTAATGTATTTTATATTTCATGTAAGGTTGGCAACACTCATTTCATTATTATTTTGCATTTGCTTTGAGTTGTATAGACCAACAGCAAATAACGACTGTTTACAGAATTAAAAAGAAACTTCATCAAGAGAAAATGAAAGTTCTCGAGCAAAGAACTATACAAGAAATGTTTAAAAATAGATCAGTTTCAACTGACGTCACACCCTAGCAACCAGCTTGGCAACTGCATGAATGTTTTTTGTTTGCCTCCCAAATTTCCCAGGTTTCTCCACTTTCATTGGTTGAGTGCTAAAAGATCAGTGATTTTGATTGGTTGGTGGAAACTTGGGGGGGGGGGGGGGCATGTGGTCACGTGGTTGAAACTGATCTATTGTAATAAAAAATAACTTCGGATATTAAAATTATAATGTACAGGCAAATAAAAGGGATTCAAGTTTTGATTTTCTTAAATAGAATTATTACAAGCTCTTCTTGTAAATGGATACAGGTAAGTTAAAAAAAATAAATCATTTAATCCAGAATCTGCAAAACTCTAAAATCTGCACAGCCTCCGGTCCCAAGCTTTGCAGATTTTTGAGACTCTACTGTATTCTAAATTTTACTTCACTCCTTAATTCATTTCAAATAACTCTCCTCTGAGAGTTTTCTTCAAATTCTGAAAATAAGTGAAATTCCCTTGGAACCAGATTGGAGCTTTAGAGCGGATAAAAAATAAGTGTTCCCAACTAATGGTAGCAATGGCACCAAGACCATACCTACACTTCCAGGAAAATTTTATGGATTTCAGCACCCATGAGAATCCAGGCCTATTTATCCCACTCAAAGTTTTCACTTCCTCTTTTGTTCAGGATTGCAAAAAAAGACTGCTCTACATATCTACCGTGTCCAAACTGAGTTGACTATCCAACGACAGCACCATCAGCAGTATTTTGATCGTTTAATGCTTAGTCAAATGATGTATTAATGGCATTAAACCAATATAATGTCTTATTTGTCCAACTACAATGTGAAACCGTTATCCAGAAACCAGTTAAACAGAAAACCAGTTATACAGAATATTTCTAATACACAGATTTCAGAATCTTTGCAGAAAGAAAGTGCCATATACTGCCAGTTTGACATATGCATTGAAAAATGCATGATATAACTTGATACCAGTATCTAGGATTTGAAATGGAAACATATTTAGTTACATATTAGAAGTTTTAATTTTTATGCAGAGAAAACAGGAGAATTTTTGTTTCCAAGGGCTTCCTATAAATTACTTTTTTTTCAAACTCTGATCAATCTTTGATCTTGTTTGGTTCTGATTCTTAATCTGAGTAATCTAATAATTAATTTGAAATCAGAAATAATGCCACAACCACATATATTCTTTAAAACTTATCAAATGGATGTTGCTCTAATGCTTAACCAGTTATCCAGAAGCACAAGTTATCTGGAATATATCTAACCCCGACTATTCTGGATAGATGTTTCTCTACTGTACATTATGATTTCTCGGAGAAAAATAAGAGGAGAATCTTGTTTTCTAAATTATTTTATAATATTTCCATCATATTTAATTATAAGAAAATCATAAAAACTTATTTAATCTTAACAAAAATATTAAAAAATTGTTTAATTGTTGCAAAATTATTAAAGTTAGTTTAATGATTAGGAAATAATTGAAACTTATTTTAAAATCGCACTATTTTAGTGTGATATTTATTCATGCTTGTTTGAAATAAATTCATGAATTTTTGTCTCCAATGACATTACTGCAAAATGGAAAGCTGTTTTCATTTCATACCGAGATCAGTGTCCAAATTTAAATGCTGACACATATAAAAATGACCTTTTGTACAAATGTTTTTGAAAATTAAATAAAAATTATCATTGCTTTTAAACTCAACAGAGGATATTCACTTATTATGAAGAGCCAAAATTAAAATTCTAACATGGATGACTGGAATTTAGCTTTGAGGCTGTCATTCTATGATAGTTCGATGAAGTTTTCTTTTTCATTCATGCTCAAATTGCTATTTTAAATGTTTGCTGTAATTGGATTTATTATTCACAAATTGCTAAACCTTGGATCTTTCTTTGGATAATAGCACACGAAAGATTCTGTGAGAGATTGTAAGTGCTGTTGAACAATGGTTGCCACCTGCCAATTGACAATTTTTCTCTCATACTTTTCTAAAAATTTGGAAAATTTACACATCTTCGACAAATGACCAAAGTGACATTTTATTTTAAAAAGCATTAATTTTGCTTTATAGTTTGAACACATTCAAAAGTTGTTTTTGCAATGCTATGTTTTAATTCATTTACCAGTGACAAAATACAGTAGAGGACCTTTATAACGCAAACCTAAAAACACAAGGTTGTGCGTTATATAGAATTTTGCGTTATATAGATCACATCATTAAATTCACCTTGTAAACATGGCCAAATATGTCTGAAACATATCAAAATACATTAGAATATCTTTATACTGCATTTCTTGTTACCAAGAGTTATCCAAATTATAAATTTTTGCATAATGTAGGTCAGACATTGTTAAATTCACTTTATAAACATGATCTAAATATAACTGAACAACCATCCCTTACATTAGACATTTTCAAAAATGTTTATTGTAATAATAACTTTTTTTTCAGTAAAAAGGTCTTAAATTAGAAGATAAAGTTGAACTAATGTATCAAATTTAGTCCTCTAGAGAGTAGCAATATTTTACAATGTGAAAATGCAGGTGCTTTTTAACTGCAAAAATCATTGTTTACATCTGAGAAGTTGTGCGTTATATGGAGAATTGCGTTATATGGAATTGCGTTATAAAGATCTTCTACTGTATATACTAGGTATGCAAACTTGGCTACTCACTCATCATTGGATGAAAGTTCTGGAAGTTTTTGATTTTTTTGTTGCTGGAAAAATAATTTGATTTTTTTCGTGCAGATCAAAGATTTGGATTAGCATTTTTTCCCTTAGTATCTTGCTTCTGCATGAAGAAGGTGAGCATACTGGGGACAATTTTTTCACAAAATGCTTCAAATATTTGATAATTAGGTGAATTGAGTTAAATTTCGATGTGTCCTTTAACCCTTACTGGCACGGAGTAATTCTGTTTATAAACTGATGAAATAATGGACTTACACTAGAATTTATAAACGAATTTATTAGAAAATAAGAACTTTCTTATTTTCTCATACATTATAAAAGGAAATTTTTAGTTAAATATTCTTAGTACCGTTTGTCAGTTTTGGAAATTAGGTGTGCTTTTTCAAGGACACCGCCCTCGAAAGGGTTAAAAAAATAAAAATAAAAATCAAATTTGCCTATTTGTAAAATATATATATATATTATAGTTATCAATGGCTGATATAATTTGAATTTTTAAAAACAAATATCTAAAATTTTATAAATATAAGAATTTCTTAGAATTTTTGTTTCAATTTTATTATTAATAAAACATAAATGCCAATAATATTTGAATTTTTCTGTGGACTGCTGAAATTTTCTCATGAATCGTCAGTTGGCACCCTCTGTTCTATAGCAGTGATTCCAAAATCTATGCTTTATGACACTACCAATCGCCATTGTGCCACATCAAGAGAAAATGCTTTGTTTGGTGAGAAAAGGAATGATCGAAATCTCCAAAGTGTAAGAGCTAAATTATTTTTTAACTTTTATTTGTGTAGCGGCGATGCTCTTATTCATGTTGCTAAAAAATTGATTTTATGCATTACATTCAATCTAAATATCGATTCATAAATGATCATACTACCCTCCCCTCCCTTCTGAAATCACCACTTCCCTTTTTGTCATTCTGTGCCCCATCACCAAGTGTACAAAGTTTAATCTTTAAAAGGCTTTAATTTTTATTTATTTCTGTGTTATTACTAAATAGTAAAAAAAAAAAAAAGTAATCATCTAAATAAAATCTACCCTCTAAAATATCCATTTCTTCCCCTTTGCTCCCTCATATATCAAATTTTGAAATCTTTAAAATTGTTTACTTTTTATATTTTTTTCATCCTTATTAGTCACTTTATTGTAACAATAAATGATCAAGCATCTAAATTTTCTGTGCCTACACCCGAAATACCCACCTCCCAACAACTTTGCCCTTCCTGACCACACAAATGAGTTTAAAATAGTTTTTGAAATTTATTATTATTATTTTTAAGTTATCTGTCTTGATTGTTACATTCTAGCAACAACACATAATTAATTTTTCAATTAGCTCTGAAATATTTCCTCTTACACACAAAAAAAGATAATTTTTGAATAGAGGAGGGTGGGGGAAGGAGAGGAAAAATGTTCCTCTTTTTTGCAGTTTAGTCCTTTTTTAAAAATTTCAAATCCCCATATCACCCCTTTTTATATATGTAAAAATCAGCATTACCTCACCTTCTCATTTGTTAAAGTCTCAACATGTTGTTAAGGCGGTATCCTTACACCAAGTGCCAAATTTAATTAAAAATGGGGTTTAAAGAACAATTTTAGAATCAACATTTCACAACTATTCTATTTTGTTGATATATTATTTCATTTGGCTATAATTTATTTTTGCTGATTAGACAAATTGCTAAGGATAATCAAAAGTCATAGAGAACCTTTGTGGTGACCCACTGCTGGGTTGCAGATGATGATTTGGTGGCTCTTGAAATGATCGGTGTGATCTTCAAAATTGTAAAATTATTTTATCTGCTCCAATAATCTTAATTAAAACAGTATGTTAAAACTAAGTAAAATATCATTTGGGGGCGGGGGGGGGGGGGGGTAAAATGTCAGTGTTTTGAAGTTTTGTATAGAGAGCAGCTTGAGGCTAAAATTAAAAATGTGTCAATCCGACAAAGACTCTTTTGTTGGTGTAAAACACAATGCTAAAAATCACATTGACTTTCAAACTGTATTTTTCTAATGTACTTCATTAATAAATATTTTTTATTTCTTACATAGTAAAGTTTGGTGGGCATAACAATAAAGTTCTGAAAGTGCTGTCCTATAAAATTTGTTTTAAGTGTGTAATGTATTTCATACTTTATACTTTCTCAAAAAAAAAAATAAATAAATAAATAAAAAAAAAAATAAAATAAAATAAATAATGCTGTTTCTTCCCCCTGTAGATTGATAGATCAGTACAAACAACTGAGAATTCTTTTAAACCAAAAATTCAGAGGAAAAGAACGGCTGCCATGAATGAAGATTCAGCAGTTATGCTTAAAGTGAAATGTTACCAACTAGAGATGAAATATTTGAATATTCTTGGTGAATGCAAGCGGTTAAAAGTTGAACTAACTAAGGTATGTATACTTTTTTATTGTGTGTAGTAAAATCTTTGGTATCATCCATAATGATGGCATACAAATTTCATGTTTTTTTTATTACTCCCTCTCACAGATTGTCATGCTTATATAGTGTACCCCCTCCCCTGTTTTTCTGCTTTAAACAAAAAGTGGCTCTAGGTAAATAGATTTTTTTTTAAGTTTTTAGGCTGACAGTTTTAGAGAAGTTATACTGAAAATATAACTGTACAATATTTTCCTCCCATTTCACACATTTGAAATTTGAATTAAAAAAAAAATTTCTTCAGAAGTATCATGTCGTAATCATGTCTTGTCTAAAAATCTGCATGTCTAATTTATAATTTCTATCCTCGATAGTTTCAGAGTAATTATTGTAGAGCGTTTTCCAGTCATTCCATCCTTTTAAATCGTGAATACTTTAACAATCATTCTTAGCAACCTTTTTTATCTCAAAAGTAACCACCATATCAAGTTTAATGTTTTTAGCCTTCACAGATTCACAGAAATCAGACTTTCATAACATTTTTGCTCATACCCCTATGAGAGCAGTTTATATAAAAATAAAATATAGATTATTTTTAAGCAGAGATTGTCATCATTATTACCCCGAGAGAAGATTTGAAGTCTGTTTAGTATTTGTAGTTCCAAAGTAATCTTGATTTTAGATTCTTTTCTGCTCATTTCGCCCTTTTAAATTTTGAAATTTTAAAAGCACTAATGAGCATGTACATCTTAAAAGAAACTACTATGCATGTCAAATTTCAATCCCTAACAATTTCAAATAAATAATAATTTAGAACATTTTCTGCTCATTTCCTTAAAAGTAACCACTATGTTGAATTTCAAGTTTCTAGCCCCAACAATGTCACAAAATTGCAGTTTTAGAATGTTTTTTGCCCATGTACCCTTTAGCATTTCTAATTTTTTAGAAACTGTTCTGTACAAGCATTTATACACTTGATTTGAAATCTATTAATAAAAAAACAAAGCTAATTTAACAAAGAATCATATGCAGATTAGAAATTTTGTCCTTAGTCACCATTTCATTTTCAAAGCTGTTCGTAATATTTGTCAAGAACTCGCCTTTTCAAAAAGCTGCAATCACACCAAGGCCACTATGTGAAGAAAGTACCAAAAAATATTTTTTACTAGCTGAGTCACCCGCCGTTGCCCGGGCCTGTAGTAATATTCTTAAATGAACCTGAAATTTGTACTGCAAAATCTCATAAAAAGACCCAATCTTGAGCTGAACGAACCTCGAAACAGGTTCCCACTGCCTACAGTACCGTTAGCAGGCGTGCTGCGGATGCATTGCAAAAGACAAACAGACCAATCTCGAATCTTTTGGTTCCACATTCCACAACCAGGGGGTGGACTTTATTCTTAATAAAACTGTTTCTGAACGAAACTGTTAAACAACCTAACCTTAGGTACATTAGTGAAGGGGATGGCGGACTTAAGCAAGAATTTAAGATATTTGTTGATATTACTTTTCGAAAATAGTGGTAAGTACAATTTTGAAATTTAATATTAAATAAGTAATATTTATCGCAGGCCTCTGTCAAAAGTCTACATCTAAGATGGTAAAAAACGGTACAGTTTTGTTTTAAGTACTTGATTGCGCCCCCCTAAAAAATTTTTATTAGCAAGAATTTAAGATGTTTGTTGAAATTACTATTCAAAAATAGGGGTAAGTACACTTTTGAAATTTTATATTAAATAAGTATTATTTATCCCAGGATTCTGTCAAAAATCCGCATCTAAAACGGTATAGTTTTAAATATTTGATCGTGCCAAAATTAAAAAAAATTCTTCCCCCCGCCCATAATTTGATGCCCCCTATTCTTTAAGCTCTATATTATGTGCTATAAACTATGTTTACATTAAATAAGTAACATTTATCCCAGGGCTCTGTCAAAAATCTGCATCTTCAATGGTAGGAAACGCTACAAATTTAAATATTTGATCCCCCCCTCCCTCCCTAAAAAATTTTATTCACCCTCCCCGAAATTTGTTGCACCTTACTCTTTAAAATCTTTATTATGTGTTATAATTTATTTGAATGTTCCAAATCGATCGATTTGTGAGTTTTCTTAATTTTAACAAATTCTCGTTTCAGCATTTCTTTTCCTTTTTAAAAATCGAATTTCTTATAAAACATAAACTTGCGGATCGATTTTTATAAAATTTTGATATTATTAAACATCGTTTAAAGATAGGGCTGGATGCATAACTTTAAAATCTCTAATTGGTTTATTTAAAAAAAAATGATGGTTTTCCAAATAATCCTAGAATAAAAATCATTTGTGATTTTGAAAAACTTGCATGAAATAATAATTAATATCTAAGGTTGTAATTGAGCGACCAAAAAGAAATTTAAATATCTGAAATTAGCGAAAAGTTCTACATCCGGATGCATAAAAATGCATAACTTTAAAATCTCTAAATGGTATATTTTAAAAAAATTGACGGCTTTCCAAATAATCCTAGAATAAAAATCATATGTGATTTTGAAAAACTTGCATGAAATAATAATTAATATCTAAGGTTGTAATTGAGCGACCAGGAAGAAATTTAAATATCTGAAATTAGTGAAAAATTCTGCATCCAGATGCATAAAAATTAAATATATAAATTCAATATTTGAAAAATTTTACAGGTCGTCTATAAATGCCACTAGCTGCCAGCACCAGCCGGTCTGCTTTTAAAACAACTGTTCTCGCTATGAAAGATTTCCCAAAATCAAGTGTTTCTTTGAAAGGAAATAAGAGATTTTATAAATGAATTTTTCAACTATTTACAGGAGTATGAAAATAAGTTTTAGAATTTCTGAAAGGGGAATTTTTTCTGCATCTGGCTGTGTAATTTTTGAGTTTATAGGCCCAGTAAAAATTAAGATACAGCCCTTTATAAAAAAAAAAATCCAGTACATTTATTGCCATGGCAACGCTGCTTTCTGTTAACCACTTGTCCTCTCTTCAACTTTTCGAAGAAATATTGTGTGGTTTGTTAAAAATCTATACTTTTGTTGAATTATGAATAATTTTCCATTCTTTTAATTTGGGATTTTTAATTAATTTCTTAACTAATTATTCGATTTCAAAATTCTGAAGCTCAGGGGCATCATGAGACACTTTGGGCTAGCCTCACAAAAATTTTGAGCCTCATACATGCCGTAGTTTTCACTAGCCATCGCACGCACACAGAGCGATTTGTTCTTTTGTTAGTATAGACTGTGTATTTTTAATCATCCTGTGTGTTCTCACAATTTTATGAAATGTCTAACAGTTTGATCCACATCTTTTAATTCTATTCTAGGAGAGATTAAAAAATGCTGAACTCACAGGAGAAAAGGTTCCCAATATGTAAGCTCATTTTAATTACATTAAATGGTACTTGTTTACTTTCCCATTGACCATTTTCCATAAAAATAATCTTCTGCCAGAGAATGTGACGTATATACAATAATCTTTATTTAATTAGAAAATGAACAAATACAAGTAACAGTTTTAACATTTATCTGATTTTTAATATTTATCCGATGTTAATTTTTACCAGCTGTGAATACACTTTAGTCTAATTTTAAATGTTATTTTGGAAATGTCGAACCATTTTTAAATTTTAATAGATTAGCTTGTAATAATTTTTCTCAATGCTTCGCTATCATTCTATTTTAAACCAAGGCTCATATTGGCCATTAATGCACACTTTTTTTGAAGGCAGAATTTAATAATCTGGAAAATACTTCACTGCATCCTGTTCCATAGAGTAAAGCTCCCAAATCTTTATCTTTTTTTTATATTTTCAAAATGAAAGAAAAAAAGCAGAGAAATAGCAGTTACAGGGATCACTCTAGAACATAAAAAAGGGCAGAGCGCATATTATAAAAAAGGGCACATTATTTAAAAAAAAAGGGCATTTTTGTAATAACTGCATGCTGTTTAGAAAACACATTAATATTACTTTTATATAATCTCAGAAATAATACACTTTCATATCACGGGAGAAACGCAAATTTCGCTAAAGGATCGCGGAAAAAATGTAAATTTCGTCAAAGAATCGCGAAAAAAACGCGAATTTCATTCAAGGATCACGGAAAAAACGTGAATTTTGTCAAAGTATCAAGGCATAAAACCAAAAATTTCGTCAAAGAATCGCGGAAAAAACGAAATTTCGTCAAAGGATCGTGAACAAAAACGCAAATTTCGGCAAAAGATCGCGAAAAAAATTCAAATTTCGTCAAAGGATCGGGAATAAAAACGCAAATTTTGTCAAAAGATCGCGAAAAAAACCTCCCACAAATTTCATCAAAAAAATCGCGATAAAAAACGCAAATTTCATCATAGTATCACGAAAAAAAAAAGCAAATTTACTCAAAGGATTGCAGAGAAAATGCAAAGTTTGTTATTGGATCACAGAAAAAACGCAGATTTTGTCAAAGGGCCGCGGAAAAAACGCGAAACTTGTCAAAAGGCCGCGGAAAAAACGCATAGTTAATGTCGCGAGGGGATCCTCCCCCCCCTCCCCATTCTACTGTAACCTTTCAGAAATTTTTCTGTGAATTTCAGATTTTTTTTTTTTTTACTCATAATCACCCCTTATCTGTACGTAAGTTCAAACTATATACTTATCGCAGAAATTGTAAAAAATACAACACAACAGCGCCACCTGTTCAGGCATTTACACCAAAACTTAATCAGCGTCTATTTGTGTCAACGTCTAACAGAATATGAAGTTTGAGGAAATTCCTTTAATTAGTTCTTCAGATATAGTTATTGCGGAAATCACGAAAAATGCAGCACAGCAGCGCCACCTGTTGAGCGATTTACACTGAAAACTAATCAGCACCCATTTATATCAAGGTCTAACTGAATTTAAAGTTTTATTAAAATCCGTGCAATAGTTCTTGAGATAGAGCACCCATAAAATTTTTGTCACGTATGGACAGACCGGCAGACTGTTTTAAAAAAACAGTCAAATCGTGTTCAGGACGTTCTAAAACGTATAAATCTGTCGAAAACCGGAAGTCGAAAATTTTCACGAATCCAATAATGTCTTCTTGTAAAGATAGAAGAAAGAAAGGGGGGGGGGGGAGGGGGGCGGGATTCCGTCTTATCGTTTGCATTTTCCATTCTTTATTAAAGGTGCATTTTGTCACAATTTGAAAAAAACTTTGAAAAACAATTATCAGACTGATATGGCCAAAGAAATCCAGATCCGGACCATATCAGCAGAAAAAAGATTAATGGCCGGCCCGAATCTAATAATAAAAAAATCGGCCGTGGATCGTGCCAGGCCGAGCTGACGAAAAAATTAAACGGACCTATAAGAAAATTAAGTATTTTCTGAAAGATCTTTTGTCTGTATTAAAACATCGAAACGCCATTCGATTACATAGTTTCTGAATAATGGCACCTGTTTTTTTTTTTGTTTTTTTTGCGTTTCTGAAAAAAATGAATTCAGATATGTGTCAGAAAGTGGATCTTTTAGATTTCAGCGTTAATAAATTATGGAGAAATATTTTCAGAAATGTTTTTATTATACAACTTAAAAAGTTATGATGTTTTTAAAGCTACTTTTTTCTTTTATCCTAAATTATTATATTGTGTATTTTTTGTCATAATAACACGTAATCTAAAACGTACTGCAAAATTTTCCCATAAATATGTGTGCAGCATTCCTTAAAATAATCTTAATTGCGTATCTAAAAGAAAATTGGAATTTTTTTTGCAGAAATTGAGTTTGAAAAAAGAAATTGAAATTGTTTGAAATTGAAAAAAGGGCCCGATTTAATTGACTTTGCACGGGCCGGGTCGGCCCTGTTTTCACTGATTTCTTTATAGGCTGGGACGGACCGAATCGAAGTTTTTTCTTTCACACTGTGCCGAAGCATAAAAATATGGTCCGCACAGACCTCTACTTTCAATGCATAGTTAATTTTGTTTTTTCTTTCTTCTGATAGTAAATTCTAACTCAACTATCGTTTATTTTTATCTGACTTTGCAGATTCCGATTACATGATATACCACATTCAAGAAAAATGTTTGTTTATTGATGCGTATTATGAATAATCTTTGAGTACTTGAGAATGAGAATGTAGTTTAGGTATTTCATTCTGTCATGATTTAATTTATAAGCATCTAAAAGTAGTTTAACAGTTGAGCAGTATATTTTAGGAGTTTTGTTTTTGGTTGTATTATATGTGAAAGATAGGACGATAGGAGGGTAAAAATAGAAATAAATAAATGGCTGGAAAACATTTATTTTGTAAAAATCCCGTACTTGGATAAAATATATATACAGAACGCCGATTTTTTTTTTTTTTTTTTTCTTTTGAAAGTAGGCTATTTTTGCACTCTGCCGAGAGATTTGGGAACCAAACTGCCTTCTGATGCAGCTTTTTTGTCTCATGTAAATTTCCTAGTTAACATTTTTGCCGTGAATTCTGCCATCCCGTCTCCCCTGCGCCTAAAGGAATTTATTTATTAGGGATGCGGAATCAATACTCCGCATCCCTAATACATAAATTCCTTTTATCAATAATTTTAATTTGTAGATTTCGCCTAATTCATGATTAAAAATCGCTTTTACAGTTTGCAAGATATCGAGTAGAGAAGGAAGGGCGGCCGTAAGACTTTTAAGACTACTTCCCTCACGCAAAAGCACCCGCTCGCTAATGTTAATCCTATGGGTGAAATTTTTGAAATACCTAGTTTGCATTTCAATACATTTTAAATGATTTTTTTGCGTTAAATAGCTAATATCGATCTCCACAAAGGCCGCTTTTTATTTTGTGATTTTGTTTGCTTTTTTCTTTTTTTAAATGAAGATATTTGAGACTTAAGAGAAAGATTTTATCTATTGAAAAAGATGACCGAGTGGAAGTTTAATTTGTGATGGGATAATAAATTAATCATGAAAAGACTTCCTTTTGGACGGAATTTAGATCTCTTGTAATTAGTTAGGGGGGGACTGCTCGGGGCACTAAAAACTATGAGAAGGAAAATACACAAAATTCTTGATTAAAATTTAAGTTTCTTTACAATATATCGACCGTAGGGCGCCGAAAAAAAAAACGAAATGTAGATATTAAAGCCGCCCTTCCTTATAAGAACATTTATAATTTACGTAATATTACCGTATGAAAAGCATTAAAAATAATGGAAGTACCTTCTCGATCTTTTCCGTGAAATAATCCGTTACTTTAGCACATCTGTTTGTGTATTTAGGCTAATATCAGACGAACGTCTTCTTGCACACTTTTTTGCTTACGTATTACGTAAGCAAAAAAGCGTGCAAAAAGACGTTCGTCTGACATTAGCCTTTAATATATTCACATTCATTTTCCCTTTTCCTATGATTTTTGAATGACATTTTTAAAACTTAAGGTAACTTCTTCCTTTTTTTAGAAAAACGGGTTGATTTGACTACAGAATAAAAGTAAAAATTCTTTTTCTCGATTTTTTTATAGACTTCCTGTAAGCTATCATGTGGTCAAAGATCAGAACAAATGGTCATAATACTATTTCACCAGAGCTGGTGAGATGAATCAATGACAAAGAATTTTTTGCTTCAGTTACCCCTTTAAGTTTTGTTCAATGGAGGTCTAGTGACATACCACAGAGAAGAGAACAAAGAGAGTGGGAGGAAAAGGAGAGAATTACTCCAGACTTATCAATCTAAAAAGGAATGATAGTGGGGAATTTTTGAAAGTACAATACAAAGAAGGCAAGATTCTACCGTAGAAAAAAAGGAGGGCGGATTTCTACCTGGAAAAAGGGCAAGAAGGGCGGGATTTTTTTTGAAAAGGGCACGAGGGCGGGCCGCCCTGCCAAACCTCTCTAGAGTGAGGTTTCTGAATTAATTACTCCCTGGCAGTTAACTTATGCTCTTAACAGTGTTGGTAAAAAAACAGGTTTTTTTTTAAAAAAACAGGTTTTTTTTTAAAAAAACCAAAAAACCCGGCTTTTTTGGTTTAAACCGGGTTTTTTTTAAATATATTTTCCTATTACATATACATGCATATTTATTGATAAAAATAAACATTGTTGGATATATAAGTAATATAACTTCATTTAAAAATAATTTAAATTAAATAATTACAATCAATTGTGTAGAAAATTGAAACCATTTAAAATTTTAAACATTTTTAGTAAAAGCTATGTCTTATGTTCCATGAATAAAATGCTCTACATAGTGAAACATTGATGCCTTGAAAATCTTAATAAACAATCTTTTGATTACTAGTACTATAAATAAATATATGGTGTAGTTCATAAATATACTTTTCCATGGCTATTCAAAATTATTTCTTTGAAATATTTGCAACCTGAGATATCCGATTTTTCTGTTACATGAACAATTGTCTTTTATTGAAAGTAAAGCTTTTTATAAAGAATTACTGGAATGATTTTAATTTAGCAGTAGGGTCTGTACACATTTGAAGAAGTATTGTGTATTGTCATTTGATACTCCTCCTCAGAAACTGCCATGTTGTTAAAAAAAAAAGACAACAGTAAAATAAACAGAAATATCGATTTACCAGCTGTATAGACTACTGAAAACATTGATCTTAAAATGGAAAGTAGATTTATAAAAGTTGTCATCCACTAAAACATTTAAACAGCCATCAGACTTAATACACAGGATTTTTTTCTAAGCTATTTTATATGTATTACTTTTATATGTCTAAATAAAAAATTAATAATATATATTTCTCGGCATTTTTATGAGACTTTTTCTGTTATGTCTCATGCGAACCTTATCTCCATTTTCACCCATTTTTTTGTCAGATCTAAATAGTGGATTCTATTATACAATAGACGATTTAAATATCTTATTGCATATTTTAGTTAAAAGTAATCAGGTGCTTCGCTAGCACCCAATTTTTTAATGTCCTCTTATTTCACTTCATATCTTGAGTTTCTTTTTTATTCTTAAGGCTATTCTAAAATCCGAAAGGGCAACTTTATGACATAAGTTTTAATTTATTTTTGTTCAGAAATGCATGAAACTAGCAGATGCTGTTGTTCAGAAACTATGTAATAGAACTACGTTTTCCTTTTTTTTTTTTTTTTTCAAACGCAATAGATCTTTCAGAAAATAGTGTCAAAGATAGCGTTTTGAACCGAATTTCTGCACAAAAGAAAAATAACTACTCAAGGAAGGTTAAAAACATCTTTGTCACGTGATCAAAATTGCTTATAACTCAATAGGTAATTTATTCATCAAAAATGGAAAACACAGTTCGATTCCAAATCACTTCCAGTCAGGCCTTTCAATTTTATCTTTCCGTTAAAAAATGAATTTGTAAATGTGTCAAAGCATTTTGCACTTGTTGAGTTGAGCAATTGAGAACAGCCTTAAAAGATAATCTCCCCAATCAAGAAAATTTTCTTTTGCAGCTTGACTGAAATCTTAAAGGTCATTTTATGTTATTAATTGTAAATAATTTGTGTTTTCTCAAAGGAAAATATTTTATTCAGAATATTGAATATTTTTAATCTATTTTATCTTTGATAAAATAGATTATTTAAAACATTAAATAATCTCACACTTAATAAATACACTTATTTAAAACTTATTTAATGCTGTTCACATGTTTTAAATTTTATCTTTAGAGCTTCAGATATGTTCATCAATACATGCAATTTGCATTCTACATGTGTACAAATATAACGTAGACTCATTATGTCTCACGGTGACTGCTGGGATAGGACTGTTAAAAGTAGAAATTATTTATATCCAATAATTTGAAACACTTAAATTACAAAAATGAGAAAATATTATATTAGATCTTTTCTAAAAAAACCAGTTAGTTAACCAATTGATTTAAACCTTGCCAATCCTGCTGGTAACAGAATAAAATCATAATGCAAAACCCCAATCTCAATGTAGGAATGCAAGAAAAACAAAAGCTTACTAAACCCAATAGCCATGATACAGCAAAGAAAACTCACAGCAATCACACATTAGCTTACAGAACAAAAAGTAACCAGTGGAGAGAATTACAGTGAAACTCGTCATCAAGATACGAATCAAGTGACCGAGGGCATTTCGTATCTTAAGCGGGATCGTATCTTATCCGGATTTCACAGATTCTCGAATAGTAATGCATACGCAGCCAGTACACATTATTATCAACATGTTTTAACTGTTTGTAACTCTTATTTTAATTCTTTCTAACAATTTTTAGGTAGTCTAGAAAATATGAGTTTAAGATTTTGAAATAAAGGACAACCTTTTTTTTTTTTTTTTTTTTCTCTTTTGAAATAAAGAATGGCATTTTTTTCACTTTCTAAATTTTATTGTGTTACTGTTTGTACAGTAACAAAACAAAAGTGTCTTTATTCAATACTCTCTACCAAATTAAATAAAAGATAATAAAACAAAAATCATGTTAATCTTTGGAAAACAGAAATTTAAATATTACACACTCAAAGAGGAAAAATAATAAATTTCCGTAATTATTTTTAAAACGACAAACTAGATGTATGTAAGAATAATTATTTGGTGAGGAAATCCTTTGCTCTTCTTCGATTTTGTCCTAAAGACACGTAGTAAACGGACTGCACAAACACCGTTTCGTATATAAAGCGGGTTTTTGACATGAACATACAAATTTTCTTCGTATCTTATCCGTACGTATATTAAGCGGGTAATTTTACACAGGTTTAATAGGCATTTTTCAAGGGACCGGAAGAAATTCGTATCTTAAGCGGGATCGTATCTTAAGCGGGCGTATCTTAAACGAGTTTCACTGTACTTATGATTACGTCATCATTTAGGCATATGTAATTCTTAGTAAATCTTAACTAATCAAGCAATCTAAGTAGTAAAAGTGTATTTTTAGCTCAAATCTGCCATTTTGGCTATTTTTAAAAATAAAAGGCTTAAAAAAAAAGAAGAAGAAAAATAACTAACTACTTGTTTTTTTCTTCCCAGCTAATTTAAGAAAAATTAGTTAGTCTGCTATGTAGATTTAAAGCTTATGAGAAAAGTTTGATTAAAAATGTTTGTCACCTTTACAAATTTATTAATTCATCATTTTTCTAAAGCTTTGCTTGTAGCTTCTGCATAACTTGAATTTTGCATTTTTCAATAATGTGTAAAATAAAAGAAAACATTAGGGAAAAAGAGAAAAAAACCACATAAAAAAACCCAGCATGGTTTTTTTTTAAAAACCATTTAGTTTAAACCATGGTTTAAACCAAACAACCCTGGCTCTTAATTTAAAAAAACTAAACTGGCTAATCCTCAAAATTGGCAACAATGAACGTGACATCAGGCTTATTCATTAATTATAGGAATGCACCGAATAGTGATTTTGGCCGAATACTGAATATTCGGCCAATAGGTGAACCGAATACCAAATATTCGGCTAGCCGAATAGTAACTGCTAGGCCGAATACTGAATATTCGGCCTGCCAAATAGTAACTATTCAGCCGAATACCGAATATTCGGCTTGTCGAATACTTTTATATTTCAAAGTTTAAAGGTATTAAAATGTTAAATTTTAAAACAATTTTACATAATACTTATAACAAACTTTTATTCTAATAAGCAAGAGCTTTTTTCAAGTAAACTTTATGCTGAAAAAAGTCTGCTTTGAGTTATTTAAGAAGAGGATAGTTATAAAAATTTTTTAAATTTCTTGGCTTCTTCTGAGAATTAAAACAAATAAAATTTTCTTAAATTCTAAAACAAACATTTTAAAATCAAAGAGAAATTGTGAAAAAATTGGAAGAAAAATTCTACAGGATCATATATTTGCTTGTCAGGAAGAGACTAAAGTAAAAGTTAATAAATAATACAATCGATTCAAATTTTATATAGTGACAACTTAGCGAGAATAACTGTTCTACTCCCTTTGATTAAGCAAGGAAGTTTTTAAATGCATCCTAGATCGGTGTCTGGAGTGGGCAATCATTTTCAGAGATTGTAAACGTTGCTCTTAAAATCTTAGCAAGAAACAGATTATTTACTGGACAATGTTGAGGAACTTGCATTTGTACATAATTAATTCCTATGAAAATCCTCATGATTGGTTAATTTTCTTAAATAATACTTAACAAACAACAAATAAATAATGTAAAAACATTAAATATGATTCTGTTTCTAATTATTCTGAATATCTTTATAAGTTGACTGTTAAATGTAGAAGTTGTATAAGGTTTTAAAAAATATGTTTTAAAAGTTTTTTTTTAAGTATTCGGTTCGGCCGAATATTTCGATATTCAGCCAAACCGAATATTCAGCATGCCGAATAATTTGCTATTCGACCAAGCCGAATATTCGGTATACCGAATAGTTTGATATTCGGCCAAACCGAATATTCGGTAACATGGCCGAATACCGAATAGATACCGAATATATGGTTGGATAATTGTAGTTGGTTACCGAATATTCGGTAACAGATTTTGTTTATCGTAAACGATTGATGGGAAAATGAACAAGTACCTGTTAAATATAATTTTTTTCCCACCATTGTATAATTTGTTGGTATTAAATTTTATGACAATGTACTTATGTTTGCTTTTAATTTTTTCATAAAAGCTATAGTAAAATTCTCTTAATTTAAAATCAATGAGAGGGAAAAAAAAAAAAAAATATTTACTTCAAATACTAATAAAACATATGCTCTTACTTAAAGATATACCTTGCTAGTTTCCATACTTTAGTCACATCATCATGCTAATTTCATTTAATTATGTATTTATTAAAACCAACATTAAAATATAGATTAATACAATATAATAATACATTCAAAAAATTAAAAGAAAGGTTAAAAATAAAATTTCTCGTCAATTTTCACCTGCCAGTAATTCGTCAAATGATTTATTTCTTCATCCTTACATCTACAAAAAAGGAGTGGTCATTCCTAACCTTCCTGTTAGGGAACATTGCCAAAAGAAAAAAAAAAACCTTTTTTTTACTTTCTTCTATCTTCAATAGAAGAAAGTATTGTAATCGGATTTTTTTTCGACTTCCGATTTTTGACGGATTTACACGTTTTAGGGGTCAGATATCCCAAAAAACATGTTTATAAAAAATATCTGTCTGTCCGTGTGTCTGTCGTCATTGTACCATCAAAAAGTGTATGAAGTTATGCATAGAATTGAACCAAATTTAAAAAAAAAGTTTTTTGGCTATGGCAAGCGGGTCCTTCCTTCAATTCGGAAAAATCTGCCGAAAGAGGGTACTGTAATAGCGATTTTGAATATTGTACCATCGAAAAGTGTATGAAGTTATGCATAGAATTGAACTAATTTTTTTTTTTCTTTTTCTTTTTAATGTCTTGGCTGTAGCAAGCAGGTCCTCCCTTAATTTGGAAAAAATATGCCGGAAGGGGTCGCTGTAATAGCAATTTTTGTGCGATTTTGAATATTGTACCATTGAAAAGTGTATGAAGTTGTGCATAGAATTGAACCAAAAATTTTTTTTACGTTCTTGGCTATAGCAGGCAGGTCCTCCCTGAATTTGGAAAAATTCTGCCGGAAGGGAGTGCTGTAATAACGATTTTTGTGCCATTTTCAATATTGTACCATTGAAAAGTGTATGAAGTTATGCATAGAATTGAATGAAATTTTTTGTGTATGTTTTTTGGCTATGGCAAGAAGGTCCTCCCTGAATTTAGAAAATTTTCGCCAGAAGGGGGCGCTGTAATACCGATTTTTGTGTAATCTTAATTTTTTCTAGTTCTATTGTACACTAGTGACTCGTGAATCGATGGGAACTTCCCATCCAGATAAGCCAACTATTTGCGACTAATTCATGATTTCAATAAATATCATGATCGAGAATAACTTGTTTTTACTCCGATTAATTGACTGAAGCAGAAAGCAAAAATTTAAGATGAAAGTCAAAGTTGATATAGTATTGAACTAATAAAAATGAAATATTGACATCTGTAACAACATTTTGAAATATTAAAATATGAGATAGAAGAAAGTTTTGAGATTGGCACATCCAACTAGTTTCTTATGTAAAACACTTATATCAGGGAATTACAAATTTATAATTCATTCAATTTTTTTTTTTTTTTTTTTTTCCTCGGGGGCTGTAAGCATATGTTTTCTATTTTAGGTGGATCACAACATGCTATACTAATATAATAAACGTGGTATGCATTTACTTACATTTTAAATATGAATCCTAGAAAATTAATGAATCGTGTCTCATAAGTTTTACAACAGCAAGTGAAAATTGACATCCTCCTCAAATTTAACCTACATTTAGAGAGATTTTCGTTTAAAAAAATAAAATCATTCAATGTTGATTTTTAGGTGTATTTAAGGTTATTATTATGTGCCAGCTAATATATATATATAATATAAAATCAGTTTTAATATTTTATTTAATACTGAAAATTTCATACAGTATAAAATGTACTGGTTGATTCAAAATAGAGTTATATTGAATATTTTTTAAATTATAGATGATATAAATACTTCCAATTACAAACGTATTCATATAAAGTGAAGTTTTTAGCTCTACACTTGTTTTAATATGGATTGCATATGCATTAAAATGGCAAATTTAATTCTTTATATGTGGCTCCCTTTTCCTATAATCCATATTAATAAATTTATATATAAAGAAAACTTATCCTCTGTCTATGAAGGAAAATAAAAAAAACCCCATCTGTTTAAGTGTTTGCTGAAGTGTATTCCACCTTAAAAATTTTAGCATTTATCACCAAGTTATCAGAGGATATCTATAAAGTGTAATTAACATGCATCTAAAAAGAATTTCTTTCATATATGAGCTGCTGGAATTTAATAACTGTTTCTGGCTGTTTTATAACTTGCAAAATCAAGAATTTTTTTTTTTTCTTTTAGTGCATTTCGCATGTTTGGCAACTTGAAAGAAAAGCAATGGTAATCTTAAACATTTTAGCATTTGTCGCAAAGTTATCAGTGGACATCTATAAAATAGAAAATTGTAATTAAATTGCATCTTAAAAATATTGCATTCATATGTGGTCTGCTGGAATTCGATAGTTGCTTTTGATTGTTTTATGACTTGCAGTCGCTAGTTTTTATTGATTTGTTTATGTTATGAATTTCATAGCTTGACAAGTGATAGAGTTTCACTCTGAAAATATTGAAATTGTACAATTATCATCTGTTGATTTTTTCAAAAAGAACAATTAACTTGCAATTTCCATTTATTATCGCCATTTTTAAAATGAGAAGCATCTCCATGCCAATAAGAGGATGTTTCAAGCATAATAGATGCAATTTTTAAATGTCAATTTCAAAAAATGCAGTTTTTATTTAAGTTTCTTTTTCCTATAGTTGATCCCTTACGGTAACTCTTATTTCGATAGAAAATGTCTGCCAACATAGCAGATTTAAATTTAGATATTTCACTTACAGACATGATTTTTTTTTTCTTTTTTTCTTAGGAGGAGACCAACATTTAAAAAATATAAGTACAGTAATCCCTTAACATTCGTGAGTTTTATTATTTGCGAAATAAAATATGAGGAACATTTCAACATTAGCGAACACATAACTTGGTTATTCGTGAATTTTGTTTTATAAAGAATATTTTTTACAAAATAAACTTGCTTTGTTTTACCAATTTCATAAACTCTTTGACACTGGACAGCTGCATTGTATTCTATAGCCTAAGTTTCGAGGCTTTCAACTCTTGTATCAAGGCAAAATATATCAGAAACACCTGAAACACGAACATGGCTTGATGCTAAAAATAAAAAAAATCCTAAATTTTGTAAAATTCAAAACTTTATGGCAAGCGAATATTTTTCTGCAAAAATTGTATGGTAAATTTTAAAACTTCAGCAACAGTTTGTTGAAAAAGCAATGGAATGCTATCCTTCACTGGTGAGGAGTCTTAAACTTAAAAGAAAAATCGAGACCACAACTTTTCCTTATATGGAAATTCATAAACAAAAGATCTGTTCAACCAAACAATGGTACATCAATAAATATTTTCAGCCATCAACTAGCAATTAAACTTTGTACAATATTTTTATAATTATTAAAATTTATTTACAGGATGTACATTTTAATGTTTAATAAATATATTTTTACGTTTTAATTTCTTTTTTTCATTTAAAACTATCTTGAAACCTAACCCCCTGTTATGCACTAGAAGATAGTCTCAACATTCGCGATTTTGACATTCGCAGAGTGTTCTGTGAGCCTAACCCTCGCGAATGTTAAGGGATTACTGTAATAGGAAAAGAGGATTAGAATGTAAAAAAATAATTTTCATGTTTTAATACATATGGAGCCTTAAAGGAAAAAAAAAAATCAAATCAAATCTTATAATTTTTTATTATAATTCAATTGTTGAATGGATGCTTCTTTCCAAGTGAGAGGCTGAATCAAAGAGTTGCTGTTAATATCTAAAAACGTCCATAAGGAAGGATGGAGGGAGGGCTCAAGCTAAACACAGTGTAAATGTTTTTTAGCCAAATTTTTTATGAATTTAACACTTAAGTTAAGGAAACCTCTATTAAAGATTTTTTTAAAAGATAATAAGATATTAATAATTGACTGTAATGGCCATATCAGATAGTAAAGATAAACAACAAACATTTTAGACCACTTAAGTTAAGGAAACCTCTATTAAAGATTTTTTTAAAAGATAATAAGATATTAATAATTGACTGTAATGGCCATATCAGATAGTAAAGATAAACAACAAACATTTTAGACAACATGTGTGCTCAGCTTGTTGCATGTTGAGTAAACAGGTTCTGCAAACTTTTTGTAGGTTAATCTATCATGTGTTGAACTGGCAGGGTTACAGTATAAGTTTACATACCTTTGAGGTGTTTTCTTGCTTCTGAAATCCTACCTTCCTAGCTTTGATCCTATTGAGTGCTGAATAAATATCCAACTTTTCCGATGCAATCTCTGAAAAGTTGGGTAAGTAAGAATAGATAGCAAAATTCTCTCTTTCACCAAGGTCGAACAACTTTTGCTAACTATAATGTGTATGCAGGACTGCGGAGTTGGAGTCAGGGTCAAGCCCATTTTTGTCCGAAAGAGTCTGAGTTGGATCTGTTAAAATTCCCGGAGTCAGAGTCGTCCATTTTACAAGCAGGGCTGCATTGTCAGAGTCAGGTCATTTTTGAGCGAAGGAGTTGGAGTCAGATCTGTTGAAATACCCGTAGTCGGAGTCGTCCATTTTCCCCAACGACTCCGCAGCCCTGGTTGTATGAAATGTTGGACAAATGACTTCCATGTGCTATAGCCATAACTATCAAACTTTTTTTATTTAAAAATTGATATGCTTGAATTTTTTGTGACAACCTATACTATATATGAATATATGTAGTATATATGATATGGCCATATATAGTAAACACCTCAAAGGTATCCAAACTTTTACTGTAATCCTGCCAATTCAACACATGATAGATTAACCTACAAAAGTTTGAAGAACCTGTTTACTCAACATGCAACAAGCCCGGGCGCAGAATCGGCGCAACGCTGCGACGCACGTCGCAGACTCTTGAGAAGGTCTGCAGACTATTTTTCAACTGTTAAAATTTAGAAAAAAAAAGTTTGTTAGAAATTATTTGCCATGTGCCATAATAACACGATCCACGCCACATGCGGTTGATGAAGCTCTGATTCCCTTTAAAATATAAATAATTCACGGAGAAAACTCTCGACACGCGATCGTGAAACGCCCATTATTACTGCGGGAAAATAGCAACTTTCCACAAAGCGGGGAACCGCCAGTTTCGTCAAATGATCGGAAAAAACCGTTAATTTTAACAAATGATCGCGGAAAAAGCGCGAATTCTGTCAAAGGATAGCGGAAAAAACGCGAATTTCGTCAAAAGATCGCGGAAAAAACGCGCATTTAGTCGAAAAATCGCGGGAAAACGCGAATTTCGCGCAAAGATCGCTAAAAAACACGGATTTGGCTAAACGATTACAAAAAAACACGAATAAACGCGAACATCGTCGAAAGACCGCGAGTAAACGCGAACATCGTCAAAAGATCGCGATAAAAAACGCGAACATCGTCGAAAGATCGCGATAAAAAAGGAGGACATCGTCGAAAGATCGCGATAAAAAAGGAGGACAACGTCAAAAGATCGCGATAAAAAAAAGGCGAACATCGCCAAAAGATCGCGATAAAAAAAAAGGCGGACATCGTCGAAAGGTCGCGAAAAAACGCGCATTTCGTCAAAGGATCGAGGAAAAGATGGTGAATTCCGTCAAAGAATCGCGGAAAAATTTGCTGCAACATTGATGTTTTCACGAGATTTTTTTACAGCTGAGTGGCAGGTTAAACATTAGTTAGCCATGTTTTGAGAGAAAGCATGTTAAATTTTGAATTGTACAACTAGCTAAGATTGTTAAATAAAACATTGTATTAGAATTACTTATAGTATTTACATGAATTACTCAAATTTGATTTTCTAAGAATTTCAATCTGCTCCAATAACAGCTTTTATTGCTAAAAAAATTAGATTTTTGGTGCTACAAAAATGGATTTTACTGCTACAAAATTAGATTTTTGCTGCTTCAAAGTGGCTTTAGTGCACTTTCATCCATGCATTATTACATCTATATATAAATTTTGATATTATCACATTGTATCAATCTTTTCAAAAATTTTAGAAATTGGTGTTCATATGTTATTTTTACTGTTGTTCTGATTTCTAACTTCACAGAAATTTTGACAAATTTTCTGAAAGATTTTTCAGATAATGGTGTTAAAATTTTTGAGGAAAAAGATAAATTATTTTAAAAAGTACTTTCCTTTTATGTTAATCACAAATACGGGTGGTGGGGTGGGGGGGGGGGGGGGGGGAGGGATTGAGTGCATGAGGGATTGGAAAGGGGCTTTTGTCCTTAAGTTCTGCAGACTGTTTTTAAAGTTTCTACTTGTGTTGCAGACTGCAGAAAAAAATTCTGCTGCTGGGGCAACAAGCTGTTGCACACATGTTGTGTAAAATGTTTATTGTTTATCTTCTACCATCTGATATGGCCATTACAGTCAATTATTAATATCTTATTATCTTTAAAAAAAAACTTTAATAGAGGTTTCCTTAACTTAAGTGTTAAATTCATAAAAAAATTGGCTAAAAAACATTTACAGTGTGTTTAGCTTGAGCTTTTCCTCCATCCTTCCTTATGGACATTTTTAGATATTAACTGCAATTCATCTTATGTATATATATAAAAGAAAGTCTGGATTTCGTATTAATCAACGCGCAGCCAAAACTACTGAACCTAAAATTTTGAAAATTGGGATAAAAATAGTTCTTATGGCATTGAGTGCCGCTAAGAAAGGATTTTCTAAAATTCCACCCCTAAAGGGGGGTATAAAAGAGAACGAACTTTGAAAAAATTCTTTAAAAATCTGATTTTATAGTTATTTTTCAACTGATGACATATTTTGGTGTATTTTTGTATGCTGAATCGAATGGTACTAACTAAATTCTTTTAAGTCCAGTAGTTTGAGAAATATTTCATATTTTTCTAATTTGGCGCTACCTTTGGCGCCAAAAACTCAAATTTTCAGGTAATAATTTCTAAAAACTCATTCTTTTCATTCTGTTACTATAGCAAGGGAAGAAATTCAAATTGAATAATTTTTTAATCAATTCTTTTGGTTAAATAATTAAAACAACTATGTCAGTTAGGAAAAATATTACAAACGCCTCAAAAAATAAAACTAAATTAAAAAAATAAATAAATCTGTGGTACTTTTTACTTCTACAAACACCATGCGAAAATATATGATATCACGCCATTTATTTCAACCCTAATCGTGCAAACGATTTTTATTGTAAACCGAGCCACACATTAACATTTGCTAATTATTGAACGTGAATATTTTTATGCAGGAATTATTAATGATGGAATTTATTTTATTCCATCATAATCTCGCAAAACTTTTTAATTTGTTATTTTTTAAATAGAAAATATTTATTACTGATACTGTTATAGATTTTACCATTTCGCAGTTATCTGATGATGAGGAAGCTACAATAAAACTATTTCAGAAGTTAGGAATTATACATATAAAAATGTTTTGTTAAAAAAACCATGAATGTCTTCATAGAAAGAATTAAATGTTTACTGCAATGTGAGACATACGTATTACGTACGCCATGCTTCAGTAGTAAAAGACATTTACAATTTCAAGACTGCAGTTTAAAATGACTATATTTTATTACTTGCAAAATATTTATTTATTCTTATATTTTAAGTATTTATTTTGGTACCCGTCGACTAATTTCGCCAAATTATATAAATCGCCAAACCACTCGCCAAATTATACAAATTGACATCATTTTTATTTTAAATAACGAAAGAACAAATAAATTAGGTACAGATGTCATATTCGCCCCATATTGGCGCGATTTTTTCTGTCGCCAATATCATACAGGCAACAGGTACTTAACTTGCGCCAAAGTGTCGTTATTTTGCTTGATGTGGTAACCCGGATTATGTTGTTTATGCTGTTGATGTTTTCGCCAAATTGGCAACCGAAAAAAATCACGCCAATATGGGGCGAATATGACATCTGTACCATAAAGTAGTATAACATAAATAAAAATACATTTAAAACGTCGAAATAAAAATCACCTGATGACTTCAATACGTGTAACTTGCTTAAGGGGTCTCAGGAATCTTAAAATTGTAAAAAATGAAAAAAAAAAGACCATTTTCAACATTTAATATCTTAACATGTATTTGATTTTAAGACATAGTTTTAATTGGAATAAAATATATAAGTATGTTCTTTCATTTCATGTATTTAAAAAATTATAAGATGCAGAATTAGCATTTACAGGGGGCTCCAAACTGTTAGACATATGTTTTGAAAATTTCATGAAAAAATATTCATAAGTTTTTGAGATATCGTGCGCGTTATGCCCAAAAACGTCATTTGGAGAAAAATGGTTTCTAAGTTTCCGAAACGACGCTTCAGCTATTGAACGCGTATAAATAAAAAAGCCATAACTTCAGTATTAATAGGAATTTCAAGGAAACAGTTATATCAAAATGTTCAGAAAAAATAGAAGTTTAACATCTAAAAAAATTAAAATTTCGAAAATTTTAAAGTTTTAAGAGTCCTGAGACCCCTTAAAGTCAAGTGAATGTGACATTTACGATCAACCATTATTGTCATTTAATCTTATAGTTTGGCAATAGATTTTTGGTCGACGGGATAACCAAGTAGTACCATTATTTTCATTAATTTTTAAAAAAATGGTAGGTCAAAGTCTGTAATTTTCAAAAGTTATGTATTTTAAATGCTCATTTTTTTATCAACAAAATTATTATTATTTTTTTTTCAAATGTATCATTTTGTGCAACTATTACACTTGGTGACAATGGTGTTGGCATAACAGGGAAATACCAAAACAGTTACTGATTTTATTTCAAATGTAAAGAAAAAGGTTTAATGAGCAATAATTATTGTAAATATGACTATAACCCAGTTTCTACGGAACAGTATTTTGTAGAACTTACACTGTTAAATAGTAAATTTGGTTTATAAATGGTTTAATGTAGAAGCCATCATTCTAAGTTGCTACGGGAGTTCTAAAATTAGGTGAACTCGATTATGAAAGATTTCAAGTCAACTAATTAAATGCACAGTAAGTTAGATAATATTTCAAGGATTTTTTCAATATTTATCATATCATTCTGTGAAGTTTAGTTACGGAGCTATGCGGAAAAAGTTCTCAGTGGTACAGTAAAGAAAATTGGAAGATATATGCTACAGAGATAGGGTATACTAGAGAGTATATATGCTATAGTTATGGAAGTTGAGCTGAGTTCCTTAAAAAATTCAGAAGTGATGCAGTATATACCTACCCCTACCTCCCAAGAATTTTATAATCAGGTTAACGCGATTATGAAAGTTATATTTAACTATCTCAATATATATATATAATGCAAAGAGAAAGTTCATTCCGGCCGCTTATATCTTGAGTTCTGCTGAATAGATTTTGACGGGACTTACATTGTTAGTTAGATAATTTTTCAGAAAAGATGTTAGTATAAAACATAATGTTCTACGTTGCTTAGTTAAATAATTATGGGGAAAGTTCAAAATCAGATGAATCCAATTTTGAAAGATTTGCTTTTTTTAAAGGTTCCACTGAATGAATTTTTATGGGATTTAAACTGTTAATTAGATCATTTTTAGGGAAGGTTTCGGTATATTTTCCAGTTTAAAAGATTCGATTCTGCTAAGTAGATTTCGATGCAACTTGATCGGTTAGTTAATTTTTAAGTGAATGTTTTAGTATAAAGCACATATCATTTGCTGTTGCTTGGTTGTTAGGCTGCTTGATTGTAGAATTATAGATGAAAGTTCTAGAATTAGGCGAACCCAATTATTTTGAACGATCAGCCTTTTCAATAAGTCCAATTAACAGATTCTGATGAGACTTGCATTGATAATTTTTCATGAACGCTTTTAGTATATTACATACTGTTCTATTGTTCTTTACCGAATCCTACACTAACAGATCAACTAAAGAAATTGGTCCTTAACAGTCTAAATTTTGTATGACTCAATAAAAGATATAATAGCGTAATGACATTCATATTGCTTTCAGCAATTCGGTTGGATACACCAGGTAAACGTCCATATTGCTTTAAAACGCATGATCAAATTCACAGATATATTTTGTTTCATTTAAAATTTCTTTAGAAAAACCGACCAGCGTAGCGGGCGAAGGCGGCTAGTTCATCTATATAACTCATTCACCTATATAACTCATCTTCAACCTATCTTATTTATTATTTTTGTAAATCATGATAGTTGCTCTTAGTTACCTTTCTATATATATAAAGAGGCGAACTGAGAATCATGCTCAGCTCATTCACAAAGTTTTTCAGTTGACTGAAACATCTATAGTATTTATTGTGTGTCGCAAAATCATGCGTAGATAGTTTACCAATTCAGAGTAAGTTGTAAACAAATTACAGTATTAAGTAATTTCTATAAAATTTGAGTGGATAAACTGATGATTAGTATCAAAGGAAAATTCTGGATTAACTGGAAACCGTCATACACGCAGTGCTTATGATGATGCTTGTAACTAATATTAAATTAATTTAAAATATAATTAAGGAAATCTAATTTAAAATTTAAAAATTATTTTAGAAATTAAATAGTTGTTTTTATGTTTTTCTAAACTTTTCACGTACAATTAGTACTTTGAGATGTGCCAGATGTGTCAAAATTTCTTTGTAAAGTTATTGATGTATTCTGGTAAAGAAACTGATGATGATAAAATCTGTATACAACAAATAATTTTCACGCTAACTTCAGCTCCTTCAGAAACAGCTTTAATTTACTAGGGGGGAGGGTCTCTTCCCCCTACAAGCTACACTCGCATATCCTGCCCATACCACGCAGGCTGTACATTGGTGTGTGTACATTGGTGGCCTACATACGCAGGCAACATTCTACTTTGTGTGGTATAACTAATAAATTGTAGAATTATAATCCACACTATGGGCCGTTAATAAAAGGTAAATTTAGTCATGAAGTTCTTTTAAAGTAAATTGCGTTGTGTAGTATTGCAATAAAACCATTACCATTAGGTTCTTTAAGGTCAGCAATTGTAAAAAAAAAAATGAAACAAAGGCAACTTCTTACTTGGATCGTGTCGTCTGTAATAAAAATGAAGAGGAGACTTGATAGCAGTATAAATTAAAAGTTTATTCCATCTTGAAGAAGAGAAGTAAGAGGCCTTCACTTGTTGTTCACCGATTTTTTAAAATAAATACGTTGGCCAGTAAAATAATTTATTCTTCTTTAAGAACATCTTTAAAATTCAATATGCAGCACTAGGTGAATTTTCTATTGATAAAAATTTCAATTAAAGCCTTTTTAAACTAACAGAAAAAAAAATTTATCAGGAGTTATTAAAATCGCAGACATCGTTTTCAAGAAGCTTTTTACCGGATCCCACATCCATCGGCAGACAGACCGATCGGAGCCCGTGGCCCTGCGATCTTTTTAAAACACAAACTAAGTCATGACAGATCACCAACAAAACAGATTCTGATTTAAAATTAACGATATTTTTAATTTATAGTAAGAAAACGGGGACTTCAAAAGTTATGGAAAGAAAAGATTTAAATCTATTAGAGAATTTTAAAAATTAAGCAATATCTTAATAAACAAATACGAAAAAATAAATTAAAAAACTTTTGTTTTTATTTGCTCTACGCTCGGCAATTAGACACACCTCTGAAAGATCGACGTCCATTCAAAGCTTACATCGCGGAGACGGCGCTCCAATGACGTCATCACAATACGTGCAGATCTGAGAGCAGAAGCATCTCAGCTCATTCGCGATGAAACGGCACAGAATTTGCCGATGTACGGGATACAAAAATGCCTGCACAAAAATAAATATAGATCTAACAGGGTTCCTACGGGTCAGGGAAAACCTGGAAAACAGGGAAAAGTCAGGGAATTCGAAAATTTAAGCAAAAAGTCAGGGAAATGTCAGGGGATTTTTTAAATATTTGAAAAGGTCAGGGAAAAGTCAGGGAATTTTTGCTGTACTACTTTCATCAGCATTTCTATTATCGTCTTAAATGAAGAAATTTTCAATTAATTATTCATCCAATCTAAAATTTTTATATAAAATTTATGTAAACTATATAACAATATGAAAAATAATAAAAAAAATCGTAAATTCATACAGCACATACTTTTTTCTAGCATTTATCTAAATTAAAGTCTATTGTGGAGGGTTTTACAACAATGTATAACTGAATTTTTACTGAGAAAGGTCAGGGAAATTTTTGAATAAAGTCAGGGAATTTTTGTACCAGAATTGTGTAGGAACCCTGTTTAAGATTAAAGAACATCGATGTATAAGGCCAAAAGAAATAAAAAAGTAACATAATTTAAACACTGTGAGATTTCATCTCACACTTTGGTGTGTCTTAAAAAGATTCTCTGATTATGGAGAATTGAATGATATCATGACCAATCATGATCTTCTGTAGTTGGGTTGCTATTCCCCCCCCCCTTTTTTTTTTAACTGGAAAAATTTTTGGTTGCTAAGGCCACATCCATCACTATTGAGACAGCTGATGGCTGATTTTATGATTGATCAATTACATAAGATCAATTTTTTCATAAAAGTCTAAGATCACATGTTTGGATTCATGACTATTGGAACACCTAAAAGCAAAAATAGTCATGAACATATACATTTGAAATTTTAATTTGTAAAACTATCTTGATATAAAAATTCTAAAGATTTCGTTGCTCAATCTTGTAATAAGTTATTTATGTTATCCCCAGAAAAATATACTAAAAATATTTTTAAGTTAATTTATTTTAAGCCTATTAGCTTCCAATTGTTGTATCAAACAAGTATTTCCTCAACTGAATTTAAATTGGTTTAAGAAATAGATATTCTATTCAGATGATTAAATTGGAATACATGTCTATTTAAACATGGAATAGTTTGATGCTTAATTTTGTCACTACATGAGGTGACAAAAAAAAGTTCTTCTAGAAATGAAATCTTCAACAAAAGACAAATTATTAGATATGTTTAATGATATGACTAACATTAGATATGTTTCTTGAGTGATACCTACTTGTTTAATATATTATTAATCTCTATAATAATAGCCTAAGTCAAGTGACTGTCATCAACAATTACCTGACTGCTTCACTTTTCATATGCCAGATGGCCATTTTTAATGAAAAATATTTAAAAAAATAAAATTCCATAAAAATTACATTTTTAGAAAGATCTTTTAAAAATGTATAATGTCTGAATGATTCAGAATATACACATTCAAATATGTGTATATTCTGAAATAACTTCAGTTGAAGTTAGATTCATAGCCCAATATCTCATTCCATTAAAGTAAGCAAGCACAAGAGATTTGCTCGTTGTGAATAAATTTAAAAACCATTTAGGTAATCAGTTGCATGTATCAAGTTCTCCAGTGGTGAAGTCTGGTGTCAAGAAAAATAATTTGCACCTATAAGCCAATTAAAGCTTAGCATAATTCTGTTAGGTGAAGTGCTATACAACTCAACTTCTTTCATGATCTTTTCTCTAGGAAGTAAAATGTAAACAAACCAATATTTAATTAATCAAATTTCAAAATGAATCGTCAGTTAATTTGGTACTTATGTATCATTCATGCCCGGAAGATAGATCATAAAAAATGATTCTTAATTGCCAGTCATATTTACAACTGTCAATGTCCAATTGCATTCAGAACAGTAATTTAATATAGATTTATTAAATACATAACATAATTAATAATGGTAAATAATATAGAAGCAATCTGAAATAATACAAATAATTTAGTATGCATTTATTAAAAATGTAACATCAGATTGGCGACTTTCATCTATGATATTTACGATAGTAGTTTTACTTTTGGTTGTATGTTATGTCCACAGGAATAAGTATGAGATATATATTCTAATCACATGTTTTATCTATGAATATAATATACATATCTATATTATACAATTATTTATGTGCTTCTGCAATTGTCTTTAATACAGGGGTCACACACCTGCGCCAAACTGCACACAACAAAAATATCTGCTACAAGCTGCTACAAATGGGTCATTTTGACTGTATTATGTGCCAAAACGACCATTTTGTTTCTCTTTTTTGCACCCAAATTTGATTTCTTTGCGCCATTATTGAGAAAAAGATCGCGAATTTTGTCAAATTGCCGCCGAAAAAAATCAATTTCGTCTATCGTTTCCCAAAAAAACCCCTCTAATTTCGTCAAAGCATTGCCGAAAAAATGAGAATTTCATCAAAGATTCACGAAAAAACGCAAATTTCGTCAAAATATTGCGAAAAAAAAATGCAAAATTCGTCAAATAATCGCAGAAAAAACGTTCTTTCATTAAAAAGCTCCAGAAAAAAATGTAAATTACGTCAAGCAAAAAACAGAAATTTCGTCCCAAGTTTGCAAAAAACGAGGATTTCGTCAAAGGGCCACGAAAAAATTCAAATTTCGTCAAAGGATTGTGAAAAAACGAGAAATTTGTCAAAGGATCGCAAAAAAACACAGAATTTAGACAGAGGATTGCAGAAAAACACGGAATTTAGTCAAAGGATCGTGGAGAAAATGCGGGTTTCATCTGAGGATCGCAGATAAAAAGAGAAATTTGGCAAAGGATCGTGGAAAACACGCGAATTTTGTCAATGGGTCGCGAAAAAAAAATGCAAACTTATTCAAAGGATTGCAAAAAAACACGAAATTTCGTTAAAAGATCACAAAAAAACACGGAATTACGTTAAATGATCGCAAAAAAACACTGAAAGCGTGAATTTCATCAAACGATCGCTTAAAAAGCGAGAATTTCGTCAAAGGATCGCAGAAAAAGTGCAAATTTCGTCAAAAGGCCGCTGTTAAAATGCGACTTTGGACAAAGGTTTGCGAAAAAAAACTGAAATTTCATCAAAGAGCTGTGAAAAAATGTGAAATTTGTCAAAAAAAATTGCAGAAAAAACACAGAATTTCATCAAAAATTTATGGTAAAAGCATGGAATTTCATCAAAGGATCGCGGAAAAACGTGAATTTCGTCAAAGGATGGCAGGAAAATGGGTCTCTTGCTGTGAATTTCAGAATTTTTTTTAAAACTCCGAACCACTCTTGGGTTCACTCACATTTTCGTTTTCTATGTGTTTCGTAAGAAATGGTCAAACGTTGTTCTGTTGGAGAAAGTTAAGCAAAACTGGTGTGAGTCAATGTGAAACAGACTTTTGAGTATTAAGTTCTCCGAAAACAACTGATGGAATGCATCAAATTCAATATAATAAAATAGCGTTGAATAAAATGTCGATGGTGATATTTATTTTTTTCTTTAATCTGATTATATTTTATCCCTTCACACTTTTTCTGCAGATTTTTATTTCATCTTACTGCAAATTTGCTTTCTGCTCCTTGTGTTGCTTATTTTAGCTTGCTATAAAATGTTTTTCTCATTGCAAAAACATTTTTTGTCTGAGTGAGTGCAGGTACAAAAACTGTTTTTTACTTGCTCCAAAATTTGTCTTTTGCTGCTACAAAATTAGTTTTTTGCTGCTCCAAAAACTGATTTTGCTGCTTCAAAATTCGATTTTTGCTGCTCCAAATTATTTCGAGTGAGTGTGACTCCTGCTAATATTTCTTCTACATAATATTAACTATATAGTTACAATATAGAAATAAAAAAAGGGGGACTTACTGTATAGTATTATAGGTGCCATTGTTGGTGCACTCCTGTTAATATTTCTTGTACATAATATTAACTATATAGTTACAATATAGAAATAAAAAAAGGGGGGCTTACTGTATAGTATTGTTGGTGCAGTGCAGATCTTAAAAGTCAGTGGATATTAAGCATAAATGCCGAAGTCAGTGAGTTATGGAGGTATGAAACTTCTTAATTGTATCAAGAAAAAAGAACAAAGAGAAACAAGATCGGCATCTAGAAAAAAGTCAGTGAGTTTTAATCAGATTTCATGACAGAGGTCAAAAGTGGGTGACACTGACATCAAATATGGTTGAAAGGAATCCGATTATCATAAGTAGCTTCCAAAAGTTCTATGCTTTAAAAACCATACTCGCTAACATACATCTATTAGTGTGAAGCCCAATTATGACATTGTGTTTTGATTATTGTGTCATAACCAAGATGATTAGATGAGAATAAAGACAGATTTGCTAATCAGCCGTAATCAAATCTGCTGTTAGGTTAGCATGAAATGAAAAAGATTAGTAACAATATGATGTCAATGTGTTCTATCATTAAAGCCTTTTCACAAAAAGCACTTAATTGTACCAAATCGTATTAGGTAAGATATGTCAATTGGTGGTGGACACAACTATGGAATATTACTTAATAGTTTTTAAATCTCTGCATTAACGAACGTATTGTAACTGACAATCAAACCGACAGGAAGCATAAATGCTTCAATGTGTTAAGCTGCTTTTTTCAAGAAAGATGAAATACATAACGGCAAATATATATGAAATGCTGCCATGATCACAAAGAGTTCTTAATTTCTCTATCAGCATCTTTGGATTTGGCAAAGGATTAAGCAAATAAATTTAATTATGAATAAAAGTAACATGTTGCAATGCCTAGCATGCATTTCAGGTAAGGGAAGCCAAACTGGTCACCAGAGGCAGCTAGTTATTTTAATAGTTAGAGTTTCATAGTTTGCATTGCATTATTTTAAAATTATTCACACACGTTAGTTCCATAGGAAATGAACATTTCGAAGTATTTTAAATGTTCTGCTAATTTTTCTTGCTTTTTCTGACAAAATATCAACATAATTTTTAATTATTTTTTTTAGCACAGAGGAAGATATGGCCCCTGATACATCCAGAAGCAAAGCATCAGAAATAATTAAGGTAATCTGTGGAAAAAATAAATTAAGTACTCTGAAATTGAAAAGCTTTAGTTAAGATAGTCAAAAAAATCTTTCATGATATTATTTAATTATATATGTGTGATTAGTCATTTAAAATTGTTTTTATTGTGTATTCTGTGAAATCATTTTAATAAGCAATGATTATTTAGTCATATAAGAGAAATAGAATTTTTTTTTTAAATGTTAAATCTGTTTTTATACCACACTGTTTTTAAAGTAGAAAAACTTCTTTAAGGTTATAGATGGCATATTTTAAAAAGCGAATCAAGAAAATTGAAAACTGTTTATATTTTTCTGATAGTAGTTGTCTATACATTTTTAAAAATATATTTTAATGCACTATCTCAATTTTTCAATATAATGCAGACCTGCCAACCTTTGAAAATGAGAAATCATAGCACACAAAATTTAATCTGGAGGTTGGTTGGTTGGTTTTTTGTGTTTCGCAGCCATCTTTTAACATTCGTAAAAGGAATATGGTTTCAGTCTTTCAATATAGTAAATTTTTTCCTGTGAAAATCTGTATACAATTTTTAGTTTCTTCTTGTTTAGAATCGTTTTTCTTTTGACATTTGTAAAAGGAGCCTGGTTCCAATTTTTTAACCCAGTGCAATAAATTTCGACGAAATCAGCGATTTTTTTTCCGCGATCATTTCAGGATATTCACAATTTTTTTTCTCACAATCCTAATTCACATTTTTCTATCATGATTCTTTGTTGAAATCTGCACTTTTTACCACGAACTTTTGACGAAATTTGCATTGTTTACCGTGATCCTTTGACGAATTTTGTATTTGTTTTTACCACGATCCTTTGACGAAATTAGTGTTTTCCTTCCGTGATCTTTTGGTGAAATTTGCATTTTCTTCTGATCTTTTGATGAAATTTGCATTTTCTTACTGATCTTTTGACGAAATTTGCGTTTAATATCATTAGGCACCCCTGTTTTTAAGGAAGGGAATTCCTGTATAAATATTTACAGAAACCCGATTCACTCGTGGTTAATATACATGAAGAGGGTTTTATGTTAAGAAGTTTGTTTTGCAGCCCAGATTTTTTTTCCCCATGAACATTTTTTTAATGTCCGAATTTTCAGACCAATTTTTTTAAACTTTCGGAAATGAATACTTTGAAATTTTGGAACAGAATCACTCCTGAAAAATATGCTGCGCGGGATAAAAATCGCAACTTGAAACAAAAAATGCGTTTGTGTTTTTTGCAAAAAATCTTAGTTTAAGACCGATTTTCGTAGCGTCGTAGTTTATATGTCCAAATTGTAGCAACTACGATTTTTTCGTAGCAGTTGGCAGGTCAGATAATTTATAACTAATGGTTTTTGACGAATACTGAATATTCAACACACAGATTAACAATATACTGAATATTCAACCAGCCAAATACTTAGCTATATTTCAGGGTTTAAAGATATTAAAAAAGTTAAATTTGAAAACACTTTTATATAATATTTGATGCAAATACTTCCAATATAGTAAACAGAACCTTTTTAACAGTTAAACTTTACACACAAAAAGAGTATGTTTTGAATTATCATTTAATAAGAAAAGGATAGTCATAAAACTTTTTTAATTAATGAAACTGTAAACTTCATAGCTTCCTGTATAGTCCAAGTGCTACACAACCAAAATAAGGTGAAAACTGCAAATTGTGATAAGAATATACCGATTGGTCAGTATCTACTTTATATAAATATAATGCATTTCAGAAGGGGATGCATCGCGTAAAGTCGTGGGAATTCAAGATGGCGTCATTTTCTGAATTTTCTTACCATCCATCATTTAAATGTGTGTTTCAGGTCGATTTTGATGTTTTTAATGTCAAAATTTTCGTTTTTAATACTTTTCGTCATAGTTCAATGAGTTTATGAATTCAGTTCGTCTGTTTATTTGTCTGTCCCTCTGCTTGCCATTCCATACTCTAACTCACTTAAATTCCATACTCTAACTCACTTAAATTCCATACTCTAACTCACTTAAATTCACTTAGATTGTCATGTAATTTATGTATGTTATTGAAGTTTACAATAACATGTTCCGAATAAAAATTGAAGTGTATAGCTTTTATAGTCTGTTTACTGGGCCCTCAAAAGAATTCCATTACGTTATTGTCTATTATTCCGGATGCTACGGTTGAGAAAACTGTAAATTGTGAGAAGAATATATCGATTGGTGAGTATCTACTTCATATTAATACAATCCATATAAGAGGGGGAGGCATCGCGTAAAGTTGTATGAATTCAAGATGGCGTCATTTTCTGGAATTCTTGCAATTTGCATACTATTCATCATATAAAAGTGTGTTTCATGTAAAATTTATGCTTTTAAGATTAAAAATCTCATTTGTAATACTTTCCAACATTGTTGAAAAGTATTCATGAATCCTGTTTATGTGGCCGTCTGTATACCCGAATATCCATGTAATTTAAATATTTTATTTATATATGTAATTTAAATATGTGGTATACAGCAAAAAGTTCTGTATTAAAAATGAAGTGTGTAGCATTTATAGTTCGTTTACAGGCGCACTCAAAAGAATTCCACTACATTATGATCTATGGAAGAAAATCATTTTCAATGTGTTTTAATGATGTTAAACTCTTTGAAACACATTGAAATTGATATACATCAATGAGGTGCAGTACAATATACTTTCTGTAAAATATGATGTGCATAGCATTTATCGTTCATTCACAGGGGCTCAAAAAGGAAAACGGCTACAGTCCTGTTTATAACCAATGTGCTTTTTACTTTCTTCTATCTTTGCAAGATTAAAGTATTGGATTGCTAAAAAGTTTCGATTTCTGGTTTTCAGCAGATTTAGATGTTTTAGGGGTCAGAGATCCCCAAAAACATGTTTATACAAAATGCCTGTCTGTCCGTGTGTCGCCATTGTACCATCCAAAAGTGTATGATGTTATGCATAGAATTGAACGAAAAATTTTTGAGTATATTTTTCGCTGTGGCAAGCAGGTTCTCTTTCAATTTAGAAATATTCTGCCGGAAGGGGGAGCAGTAATATCGATTTTTGTGCCATTTTCATTATTGTACCATCGAAAAGTGTATAAAGTTAAGCATAGAATTGAACCAAATTTTTTGTGTATTTTTTTGGCTAAGGACAGCAGGTCTTCCTTCAATTTGGAAATATTCAGCTGGAAAGGGAGGCTGTGATAGCAATTTTTGTATAATTTTCTCGGTTTTTTGTAGTTCTGTTATCTATCCTCGGGTCGTGCAGCGACGGGAACCCGAGTCCTGCTAAGCCGGCTATTTGCAAACAGCTAATGAACAATAGAATAACGAAAAACTTTTGATTTTAATAAATATCATGATCGAGTTTAACTCGTTTTTACTCCAATTAATTGACTGAACCAGATTTTTAAGATGAAAATGAAAGCTGGTATAGTATTGAACTAATAATATTGAAATATTAACATCTGTAACTGCTTTTTGAAATATTAAGATGTATGGGATAGAAGAAAGTTTTGGGATTGGCACATCCAACTAGTTTAATTATAGTATGCGTTTTCAAATTTTACTAGGTATGAACGAATTGCAAACTGTTATTATTACTAGTAAAGAATATTTTCTTAGGTAGGAGTGCCACTTATAAATATACAATACAATTATGATGATTAGTTCAATGACCATTCAATGTGATCTAAAATTTCATCTTATATTTCACTTTCCTAATGTTGTGGTTCCTGACTGTACTTACAGACTCTTTGACACGTAGATGATAAATCTGTGGATTAAAATGACGCCATCTTGAATTCCTAGGAGTTTGCGTGATGCCTCCCCCTCTTATATGGAATGTATTAATATAAAGTAGTTACTCACCAATCGGTATATTCTTCTCACGATTTACAGTTTTCTCCACCGTAGCACCTGGACTAATAGACAATAATGTTATGGAATTCTTTTGAGGGCCCTGTAAACGGACAATAAAAGCTATACACTTCAATTTTTACTCGGAACATGTTATTGTAAACTTCAATAACATATGTAAGTTGCGTGACAACCTGAGTGAATTTAAGCGAGTAGCGATATTTAAGTGAGTTAGAGCATGGAATGGCAAGCACACAGATAGACAAACAAGCAGACAAACTGCATTCATAAACTCATTAAACTATGATGGAAAGTGTTAAAAAAGAAATTTTTGACGTTAAAAACATCGAAATCGACCTGAAACACACATTTATATGATGGATAGTAAAAAAATTCAAAAAATGACGCCATTTTGAACAACAGCCACCATCTTGAATTCCCATGATTTTATGCAATACCTCCCCCTCTGAAATGCACTGTATTAATATAAAGTAGGTACTCATCAATCGGTATATTCTTATCACGATTTGCAGTTTTCTCAACCATAGCACCCGGACTAGTATGAATTAAAATAAATATTTTTTGGTACTTTTCGGTTAGCCGGGCGCCAGTGCTATACATACATGTATATATACACATATATGTAATGTATGTTTACATATGTATACATATACTATGTGTGTGTTTGTGTGTACATATATGTGTATATATATATATATATATATATGTGTGTGTGTGTGTATGTATAACACTGGCACCCGGCTAACCGAAAAGTACCTTTTTTTTTTTTCATTTTATAGTCAAAGAGAAATTTAGTTTTTTTCTAAATCAGTTATCCTTCATATAAACTATTTTCCACTCTCCTTTTCTCTAATCTAATTATGACTAACTGGAAGGAATTTGAAGGAAGATTTTACAGCTGTTTAGTTTTTATTTGTCAGCAATGGAGAGTTCAGTTTTTTAATGTTTTTTGAAATGTAAGTTATATATATATTTTATATCTGTTTGACCCCATTATAACCTAATGTACTCTAATTGAAATTTAATATCAAACTGTTCTTGAAACTTGTAATAATAAACCAAGATGTAACACATTTCATTAGGTAAATGTTAGGATTGTGAGATAACAGTATAACAGCAGAAATAATTCTTTCATTTTCCCATGTGATTTCATTATTTTACTGGAGAATTAGTTTTTAATCAAACTACAATAAATGGTAACACCTATAAAAAGATTGATTTTAAAATATGGAAAAAAAGTAGTTAGGGGAGGGTAGAACATAATGAGTAGGGATGCACCGAATAGTGATTTTGGCCGAATACCGAATATTCGGTCTACAGATGAACCGAATACCGAATATTCGGCTAGCCGAATAGTAACTGTTAGGCCGAATACCGAATATTTGGCCAGCCGAATAATAGCTATTCTGCCGAATACCGAATATTCAGCTTGTCGAATAATTTTATATTTCAAAGTTTAAAGGCATTAAAATGTTAAATTTTAAAACAGTTTTACACATAATATTTAAAACAGAAACTTTCATTTTGATAATCAAGAGCTTTTTTCAAGTAAACTTTATGCTGAAAAAAATCTGCTTTGAGTTATTTAAGAAGAGGGTAGTTATAAAACTTTTTTAATTAATAAAATTTTAAATTTCTTGGCTTCTTCTGTGAATTAAAACAAATGAATAAAATTTTCTTAGATTCAAAAACAAACATTTTAAAATCAAAGAGAAATTGTGAAAAAATTGTACAGGATCATATATTATTTGTTTGTCAGGAAGAGACTAAAGTAAAAGTAAATAAATAATGCAATCTATTCAAATTTTATATGGTGGCAACTCAGCAAGAATAACTGTTCTACTCCTTTTTATTAAGCAAGGAAGTTTTTAAATACATCCTAGATCGGTGTCTGGAGTGGGCGATCATTTTCAGAGATTGTAAATGTTATTCTTAAAATCTTAACAAGAAACAGATTATTTACCGAACTGTTCAGAAACTTGCATTTGTACAAATTAATTAACATGAAAATCCTCGTGATTGGTTAATTTTCTTAAATAATACTTAACAAACAGCAAATAAATAATGTAAAAACATTATCTTTTATTTAAATATATGATTCTGTTTCTAATTATTCTGAATATCTTTATAAGTTGACTGTTAAGCGTATAAGTGATATAAGGTTTTTAAAAATGTGTTTTAAAAGTTTTTTAAGTATTCGGTTGGCCGAATATTTTGATATTCGGCAAGCCAAATAGTTTGCTATTCGGCCAAGCCGAATATTCGGTATACCGAATAGTTTGATATTCAGCCAAACCGAATATTCGGTAACATAGCCGAATATCGAATTGATACTGAATATTCGGTGCATCCCTAATAGTGAGATTTAAAATATTATTTCTTAACATATGGTGACTATTTTTATTCTTTTGAAAAGAAATTTGCTACATCTTAAAGCAACACAAATATGCTACACATTAATGTATAAATGTTTAAAATAAATTATTTATAAAAGCATAGAAGCATGATAACGGAGTATCGGAAATTGTCTCACTGTGTACTACACAGTGAGACAATGTATATATTTTCATAAATCATACATTTTTGCACACTATCCAAATTTTTCTTCAGTGTAATAATGTCTTAACAACTGTCTGAAATCATGGTTATCACTTGGAGTTTAATCTGACATTTTTGGGGTCAAGTAGTTTTGATAGAGCAATAGTAAAAATGCAAAGAAAATTTCAGTAGTTACAGGTGCACATATTACAGTGAATTCTCGATAAGCCGAAGTCTGATAAGTCGAATATTCGTTTAAGTCGAAGTTTACACGAAGTCCCGATCCCTTTATTACAAATCAATGTTAAACTTTCTCGTTTTGTCGAAGTCTGCATCTTTTAAGTCGATTTTTTTTTTCAGAAAGACAAATAACAGTAATTAGACCAATTTCTTAATTTTTCAGCCACAGCTCAAAAATACTGACACTTTCTGTTATATAAAACTTTTCTGAACTCCTTCGTGGCCTTTGAAGGATTCTATTTTTACTTCCCACCTTGGACAGTGAGAAGAGTTTGTGAGTTTGCGAGTTTGCAATTTCGGTGGCAATTGTTCCTCCTCCCCCATTCATTTCTCCTTTACGTATTCCCTTTTCTTAACTCTCAGGTGGCTTAATGTATTCCAATCTGCCAAATTTCTCACACTTTTATAGAAGGATTTTTTTTTTATCTTTCGATTCCATTATTGAGATTTCATTCGGGTTCTTTGTTTTAATGTTGAGCCTTGTCATTTTAGTGTTTATTGCTTTCACATCGGAGTTTTTAAAATGTCGAAGCAGAAATTAGAAATTCTTACTTTAGAACAAGAAGTAAATTTGATAAAATATGTTGAAAACAATCCTAATTTAATGAAAAAGATCTAGCCCTGAAAATTGGTATCCCTCGCAACTCTCTATCTACCAGGGTTGCAAAAAAGCCGGCTAAAATTAAAAAAAGCCACGCCGGTGGCTTTTATTGGTTTTAACCGGCTTTTTTTGGCCAAAATTGGCTTTTATACAGTGAAGCATTTTAATTATAGACTGCACATTTTTAAGTGTTTTTAATTAGTTTTAATGACATATAGTTGATTTAAAATACAATAAGTAACCCAATTTCTCAACAATGAAGACATAATACTGAAAAAAAAAAAAAACTTAGATGGATCTGCTAGTGATTTGAAGTGAGAATTGGAAATATGTCAACTAAATTTTAAAAGAGCCATACCAACTGCTTTATCTGGTTTACACTGACCTGTAACCCCCCCACCCCTTTTCTTCTTCATTTTTACTGCTTTATAAAATTAAAGAGGACAATGATTACTATGTTACATGTTTTATTACTTAACAAATTTTAAGAGCTATTAATATACAAGTCTTATTTTATTTCTCATTAATATTTAAAGTCATATATAATCATATAATAAAAATACAAGTTCTCACTGTTAAAAAACAATATTATGAACAGCATATGCATGAATATGCACTCTTTTAAATAGCAACAAACTTTTCAAAATTTTATTTCTATTTTACTTACAGAATGCATTTTATGTATTTATTTAATTTGCATAATTGCTAGATTTACTTTTATACACTTATGTACTAAACTCTCCTTAAATGTTATACCCTTTTCTAATTTCTCTTTTTACGATTATAACATAATCTCTCCATATGGACACGCAAGAATTAAGAATGTTTCCATTTTGATGTGCTACATTTTGTGATTGTTTAATTAAATATAATCTTTAAAATGTGTAGTATATGCGGGGCTATGTAATATAGAATTTTAAAACACCAGTTTAAAGTCTAACTTATATTCTTTTCAATATTTATAATTTTTTTTAGATATGCCTTCTATGTTGAAATTTATAATTCTTTTAGTAGAAAATATTTATACGTGTTTAAAAAAATAATTAATCGAAATTTAATATGAATTAGCTGTAAACGAACTTTTAATAATAAAAGCCAGCTTTTTTTAAGTGGTTAAAACCAAAAAAAGCCGTCCGGCTTTTTTTGGCTTGGCTAAAAGCCGGCAACCCTGCTATCTACCATACTCAAAGATAAAGAACGCATTTTCTAAAGACGTAAGTCAAGTGTCAACCCAAACTGCAAAAGGATGAATACGTGTGCCTTCCACGATATTGAAACAGACCTCGTAAAGTGGTTTATATCTTGCAGTACACAGAAGTGTTAAATTCCTTTAAGTGGTACGATGTTACATGAGTATGCTTTGGATTTCACAAAATTATTGAATGTGGAAGGATTCCCTACAATCACGGGATGACTGGGAAAATTTAAAGCCAGACACAACATTGTTTCAGATATTAGACACTGAAGCAAAAGATGTGTCTGACACTCTGTGAGATGAATGGAAGACAGTTTCATTATCCAAACTTCTTGCAGGCTATATTGCAGACGACGTTTACAATATGGATGAAATGGGAGATTTTTACAAATGTTTTCCTAAAAAGACAATGAGGTTTAAGGGGTAATCATGTTCTGGTGGAAAGTTAAGTAAAGAATGTTTAAATGTGCTTGTCGGAGCAAATGCTTCTGGAACAGAAAAATTACCTTTACTGGTCATTGCTAAATACAAAAATCCTCGCTGTTTCAAACATAAAAAGTCACTTCCGGTAGAGTAAAGATCCAATAACAAGATTTGAATGACACTGATACTGTTTGAGGAGTACATCAGAAATTTAGATGTAGTGTTTCATGCAAAAAAGCATAAAATGTTGATCTTCGTTGATCCGTGTACAGCTCACGATCAACTTTGGAACTTGAAATCCATCAAGTTAGAATTTCTCCCTTCTAACACAACCTCTAAACTATAGCCAGCAGACCAGGGAATAATTAAATGTTTAAAACATTCCTACAGAAAAGGGTTGAAGGCAATCGAAGATGACGAAAATGGAGTAAATCAAAAGTGTGATGCATTAGAAACAATAAGACTGATTTCAAGTCAGGGAACAACGACGTGAAACAAATCACCATAAAAAATTGCTTCAGTAGATGTGGCTTCTTTGCAAGCAATGCGCACTCATGTGTTGTGAATGAAAATCTACACAATCAAGTTATTTCTGAAGATGACGATAATGAGACTTGAATATTGGCAAAAATGTCGCAGTTTGCGCAGAAATTAGTGCTTCAGATATAGTTGAAGCAATGAAAAAGGTGGAGAACGATTCTGAGTTTGAGGATGATGAGGAAGTAAATTGTATTTCACTTCCAAACAATCAAGAAGTACATACGGCAATGACGACACTACAACAATATCTCGAAAGCACAGACGGTGTGGACGATTCTCTTTTCCTTTGTTTACATACTTTCTGACATGTGAAAGAGAAAAAAAATTCTTCAAACAGTCATAATTAACAAGTTTTTTCGGAAAACTTGAGTTTGTAAGTACCTTATATGTAGCATTAAATTATATATCTCTTTAGCGCTCATTTTGCAGACTCCGTTATTACAGTATAATTGCAATTCCTATGTATATGATTTAATTATTTTTCATATATTTTCTGTATGTATTTAAGGATTTTTGATAAGTCGAACTTACGATAACTTGAATATTTTTGCCGATCCCTTCAAATTCGACTTATCAAGAATTCACTGTATTAACAATTCAACCACATTTTGAGCTAAACTGAACACTTATGGTGGATTGTAAGAATTAAACTATAGTTATCCCTCTCAAATAAAGGCTTAAGAGTATGCCTAGCAATGGCAGTGTGTAGCTCAACGTACATCAAAATTTCCGAAGGAAATCTGAAACTGGTGGTATCCTGATGGTTGCTTTGTTATCATAAATTGTAGTTCTGGCAGTAGCATTGAAATGACTGATTCATTAACAGATGCCATATGTGGAACATCAGGCACAAAGTCTGCTGCTTTCACACTCTTGCGAAGGTAAATCACTTCAAAATCACAATCTTCATCCTTACAGGTTAAGATTTTTCTTACATAGAGCACACTATTTAGAAACCGCACAAGAACATAACCACGAACGACAGGGTCCCGTTCTAGTTCCTGAAACCTAAATGTTTCATTGATGTCAGAAGAATCGTCTAGAACCATCTGTGTATCTTCATCAGATGTGCCATCTGCAAATGAATCATTCTGATCCATCTGTTGTGTTTTTGAAGACTTCGAAAATGAAGTTATGGATTCCGACTTTCCTTTCTTCTTTTTACAGGAAAGGTTTCTGTTGCCTAGATCAGCATTGCGTGATTTTGAGATGTCGTTTATGATTTCTAATTAATTAATATTTTTAGATTTTCTAAATATTAAAAATATGAACCTCAGGTGCACAATGGCAGACCTTGGGCTACCTTCATGCAAATTTTCAGCCTTGTACATTTAATAGATTTCCCTAGCCATCGCATGCACACACAGAGAGAGAGAGGGAGAGAGCAAAACTTTCTTTTAATAATAAATAACTTTTTTTGACATAACCACATAGTAGGTACACAGTGAGGCGTGTCTCACTGTGTACCACAACTGCGTGTCTCAACGTGTACTTTCGTTACGTTGTAACAAAATGGATGCCAGATCTGTTTCACCAATTTCATCGCTTTAAAAAGTTTGTGTTGTTTTGTCAAAATAGCCTATTATTAGATATAGCTAGGTTTGGTTAAGTAAATATATGCCATAAGGAAGAAAATAAATTCTAAGATATACGTTTATGTAACTTAACCACTATAAAATATAGAATTATTTACTATGTCGTACGAGTAACCGAAGTGCTGAAACTACATCCACGTGTTACATAAGATGCGATAGTTATGTGTGAGTGCCAGCAAGGAGAAAAAGTTACAACTATATGCAAAAGTGACTGCTATTTCACTGTGTACCATGTCTCACCGTGTACTACTCTCCCCTATATCAAATTTTCATATTTTAATTTTGATAAAATTTTGCACGAAAATTTATTTATTTATTTATTTTTTCGGTCAACATTGGCTTTGCTGATCATTAATGTCTAATTGACAGAAGTGGGCAACCCTAAACATAAGTGATAATATTTTAAAGAAATTTTTGATGACATAAATAATCCACTACTTAATGACCATTGCTCATAATGTCTGAAAATTATCATTTTAATTGAAAAAAGGTTATGCAATAGTATGTGCTTAAAATTGGAAAGGATTCCATAATTCATGTATTGTTTGAATTTTTTCTATAAAAGGCTCTATGTCTATGAAACGACTACAAAATTAAAGAAAAGCTGATTTTATATGTATTAAACAAAAGCCTTCAAAACAGACAAAAATAAGCAAAACAATGTATTATTTATTTATTTATTTATTTTTATAATATGTGTAAAATGAATATAGGGAGTGAAAACAATACACATCTATTGTTCAATTTCTTGTTTTCAACCTTTTACCATTTTAATTGCTGATATATATATATATTTACTGTTTAAGTTTATTGACATACCTGTACACACACTTAAAACGAGACATTTCTCATGGAGTTCAGAAATCTGTGTCAAGTGCAAGCATGGTAAATTGAAAATAGTAAATATAATGGAAACTTTAGAAAAAAAAATAAGTGCGAGTTTTACTTGCACAAAGTTTAAAATTGGCATTGTGTCAAGCTTGCTTCAAAAGGAGGTCGTAAAGTTGCAATGCCGGCTTGGTCCATGCCACTGTTATCTAGATTGGTTTTTAATTTATATCTCGACTAATCACCTAAAAATTTTTTTGAAAATTATTATCAACAATTCTTGAATGATTCCGTGTCAATAAGTACCTCAAGTGCCTCTCAACTCCCTCACTGAGCACCCACAAAGTAAAGTTTGCGTGTAACAGAAAAATGTGATTTCTCAAAAATTAAGTGACCTAGGATAATATCTCTAGTTTTCCTGCAAAGTTTAAGTAAACTCCTACTGCCCTTAATTTTTTCATAATTTTAGTGTTTGTAGATTCGGAAATAGGGGTGGGGCAAGGAACATTTTTGGAGTACATTTCTGATGACGTCTCTGAAAATATAATACCTAAAATTAAAACAAATATATTTTTTGAGTTTGCCATTACATCTTTCGAACAATACCTCACACAATATACTAAAATAAAAAAGTTCTTTTTCAAGTAATTTAATTAACCTTCTTTAGTTTTACTTAAAAATATTTGTGAATGGCGAAATAATCTATAAATATGTGGGTCAATAATAGCTTTTATAATTCTGGCATGTTTGAATTTTCCATGTTCCATAGTTTAAAAAAAAAAACTGGCTATGACAGACCAACAAAGAGACAAACAAGGTATCTTATAATGGTTCCATTTTTACTTTTTAAGTACAGAACCCTAAAACAACTTGATTTTAACAGAAACAAATTTCATAAACTAAAAAAAACTTTGTGCACATTAGAAATTTTGTCATTAACTATCATTTTGTTTTCATGGTTTTTTTCTTTCTTTTTTTAAAGAATTAATATTTGGCAAGAAATCACACATTTTAAACTCTGAGTTATGCCAAGACCACTATATAAAGGAAGCACCAATTTTTAAAATTGATTAGAACATTTGTAGACTAAAAATTAAACAATTACAAAAATATTTTTATGCATTTATATTGAAAACATAAACAGTAAATATATAACACTGTTTCATTTGTATTTATTCACCACAGGAGATTGAAGAAAATTTCACGGAAAATTCAGATATAAATATTTATACGATGACTAAAACATCTGTTCTTCGAAGCCTGTATGAGGATTTGGAGGACCTTTGTTTGGAAAATACTGAATTAAGCAAAGAATTAGAAAATTATAGGTAAGTCTAGCTATTTTGCATATAAAAGCTGAGAGATTTGCACTTTCTGTAACAGTGTAATTAGCTTGGCTAAGTATATATGCAAGGTGGCCATAATTAAACTGACGGTACTCAGAGTATTCTATAGTGCGAACTAATTGAGAGAATGACGCCAAATTTTGTAAAAAGATTAAACAAGACGAGGGATGAAGGATTCCACAAACAAAAAGAAAAAAAAAAGTTCCAAAAGTCACCGCTAGGGGAATATGTGGCTCTGTGTAACAGAAAAGAGAGTTTAAAAAAATGCAGAATCACAGTACTAAAGTCGTTAAATGTGCTAAATAAAAAGTAATTTTATTTCAGTATTGATTCTGCATTTTTAAAAACACTTTTCTGTAACACAGTGCCACATATTCCCGTAGAGGTGACTTTTGGAATTAAATTTTTTTTCGCAGAATCCTTCGTCCCTCGTCTTGTTTAATTTTCTTACAAAATTTGGCGTCATTCTCTCAATTAGATCGCACTACAGAACACTGAACGCTGTCAGTTTAATTATGTCCACCTTGTATTTTGATGCTTTTTTTACTCTAAATAAGGAATTTATCTGCCAGATGGTATGGTAACATAAGTTAAAATTAGGAATGGGCAATGGTCATTAGCAATTTCATAAACAAAAACGTCTGAATTCCTAGTCCTTATATTATTATTATTATTATTTTAGTACTTCTTTACACCCTTTTATTTTATTATTATATTTGTAATTCTTTACTCTGATTGATCATTTACAGTGAACAAAATGTGCCACCAAGCAGTCTGATTTAATGCCAATAATGCATAAGCTTGATGTCATGTTCATTATTATCAGTTGCGGCTCTGGATGTCATATGCAATGTACATATTTCGTTTTTATTTATTTTTGGAGTTATCCTGTTTAGTTTTTCTAATGAATGATATATGCTAACTGTTATTTCTACTTTTTCTCTTATGTTTTATAAAAAAGATAAAGAAGTTTTTTACAAAAAATCTCTGGCTACAACTACAGGTAAATTTCCTTATTTTTTAAAAAGGCAGGGTGCATTTTGTCAATTTCAAAAGGGGCAAGGTGCAGTTCCCTTAAAAAATGGCCAAGAAGAAACAGTAATTAATTACAGAGTTAATAAAAACTACAAAACAGTAATTTAATTAGTTAGTAACACAAATAACAAAACTAACTGATATTTTTGGCAGCTCATTTAGCATTTGTACTAAGAAAAATTACTGTTCATTGCCTAATTCTTTACACAATGTATGTGTATGCTAACCAAAAAATTTATGAAAATGAGTTACAACCATTATACACGCATACAGAGTAAATATATGAATAGCTAGTTATATCTGAAATCCTCAAAATATTAAATAGCAGCACTATTACCTCTCAGTGGGGATCTCTTGCTGTGTTTAAATACTAATTAAGCTGTGCTTATTATATTAGGTGTACTTTGCATTTGTATACCAATTGGTTCTTTTTCTCTTATACATTCTTTTACAACAACTGTTTAGCAGATGTTAATCTTCCATTCTTCTTTAGCTCTAATATTTGGTATAAATTTATTATAGCAAATGTAGAATGAGAAAATAGGATTCTGGTTATTTACTCTCTTACTTTGCAGAAATTTATTATACTTGCCATGCTTATTTTGTATAAGAGAATGAATAATTTGATTACTTCGTAATTTGACATCGCAAATTATATTAGATTTAAATATAATTTTTAAATTAAATGCTATTTATGCATTTACAAATTTACGGTACTAAATGTTTTACAAGACTCAGGAATTAAGCTTAGAAACAATTATTTAAAGCTTTTTTTTTTCTCATTTATTCATAAGGCAAAATACCTGTAGAGACTTTCCAAATTATATTAATCTTAGATTTTAATACTTTTGTGTCATTTGAAACATTTAGAAATTTTTTGATTTTAATCAATGATTAAAAAAAAAAAAAAAAAAAAAATCAGTTGATTAAAATCACAATTTAATTGCTGATTTAAATCAACTGATTAAAATCGTTGGCATCCTTTTTTTAATATTAGCTAACAAATTTATTAGGAATTGAAGTCTTACAGGTTTTTTTATATATATATACTTATATAAGAAAATGAAGGTTATAGATTTTTTTAAATGCAGTAGAGGAAGCCGAAAGTCCCATTGCAAGAAGATGGCGAAGGAATAAATGCAATGCTATATCATTCGTCAACCCTCTAAGCCAGGGGTTCCCAAACTTTTAGACTGAAGTACCACTAAATAGAAGTTTATACTTCCGCATACCACCAGGTTGCAAACTCAAAGCTAATACAGAAAAACCTGTGTAAACGGAATATGTCTAAACCAAAATATTTTTCCAGTCTTTTGTGTTTCCATCAGCAGATTTTACTAATTTACATGATTACATTATTAAATTGGTACTTATATTAATTTTAATATTTTTAAATGTATATAAAGTGTATCATTTTCAGGTGACAAATAAAAATGTATTTAAATATAAAACTACTGCATAGCTTTGTTAAACATGGGAAAAAATATACATTTGAAGTCACCTTGATTGCCAGTTTTTTGTTATATGAATACTATGTTTATATTAGTAGTAAAATACACATAAGAAAATTTAATATGTTAAGAAATTTACATACCTTCTGAAAGTAAACTGCTTATTAATGCGAGATCGAAGTTTGAAAGTATGAAATAAGTAATATACACACATAGTAATAGAAGTAATATAGTAATAGAAGAAGACTTTTTTTTCGGGATGTATGAAAGGTCAACTCAACATCTACTGAATATTAGTTCCATTGATCTAAAAATTGTCAAAGCTGTAATAGAGAGCAAACACCATGGAGTTTGTGAACTGACACATCAAGAAAGAGGAGGAAGGGAGGTGGAATTAAGCTGCTTTTTGATTTTACATGCTATACTTTTTATTTCATTTCACGTACCAGTATCAGACTTTCCCATAACCAGTAAATAGAGCTTCACGTACCAGCACTGGTACACGTACTATAGTTTGAGAACCCCTGCTCTAAGCGGTTCACCCATATTTTTAAGTTTCCTTAAAACGGTTGTAGGCAAAAATATTTTTAACAGAATTGTATTTTAAGATGTGTGTCAAATGAAGGGGCATGAAGTGTATATTAGAAACAAGCAGGGAAAGAAGATTCAAATTAAGATTAGTTTTATAAGCATTTTTATGAAAATGCAGGAAAGACCTCAAAACGCTCAGAGTGTTAAAAAATGCAAACACGTCATTCTGACGGCTATCTTCTAGTTAATAAATAAAGGTATAATTTCTTGCTACATTTATTTATATGTAATAATACAGCTCATATTAAAAAATAATTACATTTTTTTTTTTTACAAATTGAAAGTATCGTTTGGTAATTTAATGTCTTTTAATGCAAACATGCAAACGATATTGTTGATTAAACTTATTTATTATCTTAACATTAATATCATTTTTGAAAAGATTAATTGAAAAAAAAATTATTTTGAAAAGTCAAAATATTAGAATATTTATTCAAGTGGTTCAAAATATTAGAATATTTCACATTAATTCTCCTTTAATTATCACCAATTCATAACTGGTGGTATCATTGATTAAATTCAGACGATTTTCTTTAAAATCAGTATTATTTTTGCAGTTTGCTTTTTTGTCTTAAAATGGGTCGTGTGAGGTATATTCAAGAATCTATTAAACTTCGTATGGTTGATTTGTGTTGGCACGGTAAAAATCAATGTTATATAGCGAATTATTTACATTGTTCGCAATCAAGCGTTAGTAAAATACTAACACAATATTAAAAAAATGGAAAATTTCAAAATAATCATCGAAATGGCGGCTGAAAACCAAAAACATCTGCTAGAAATGAGAGGAATCTGAAGCGTATAGTTAAGAAAAACTGTTTTAAAAGTGTGCGATTCCTGCACCGAAAATGGAAAGAAGAAGGAGTTGAAGTTTCTACATCAACAACATTAAAACGTCTCCATAAATTTAGGTTTGAATCTCGTGTACCGAAAACAAAACCTCTCATGACTGCAAAACAAAAGCGTATAAGATTGAATTGGTGTAAATCAAGATGTTTATGGAGCGAAGAAGATTGGGAAAATATATTATTTTGTATGAAAGTATGTTTTGTGTTTCATATGGTAATCAAGATATTTGAGTTTCGAGAATGAAACAAGCATGTGATAAAGAATTACTTAAACATTCCGTAAAATTTGCTGCTAGTGTCGTGGTTTGGGGTTGCAAGAGTGCAGAAGGACCTAGAAAGTTATGCATCGTCCACGAAAAGATTAACCCTCAGATATATTAAGAAATTTTGGAATATTACATGATTCCATCATCAGAAGATTTATTTGAAGATGATTTCATCTTTCAACAAGATTTAGCGTCACTGCATACCTCGGTGTCAACTAAGAATTGGTTCTGCTAATGCAACATTAAGGTACTTCCTTGGCCACCAAACTCACCAGATCTTAATCCTGTCGAAAACTTATGGTATATAATGAAGAAAAAACTCCAAGAAAATCCTCCTTCCAGTAAAACTGAGTTAGTGACACATATAAAGTCTATTCGAACTAATATTAATGGAATTGTTTGTAAACACATTGTATATAGTGTGCAAGATCGATTGTACGCTGTTATGAAAACTAAAGGGGATGCTACAAAATATTAACTACCATTTACTTCATATTCATAAGGTAATATTGTTGCGTAAAATAAAATATTCTAATATTTTGAACCAATCAAAATTTTATTCTAATATTTTGATGTGTTTCAAAATGCTGTATACATAATTTATTGTACAGTATTTTGTACTTTGAAAATGTTAAAATCTTATCTAAACATTCCAGATACAGTAGAAGATCTTTATAACGCAAACCTAAAAACTCAAGGTTGTGCATTATATAGAATTTTGCGTTATATGGATCACATCATTAAATTCACCTTGTAAACATGGCCAAATATGTCTGAAACATATCAAAATACATTAGAATATCTTTATATTGCATTCCTTGTTACCAAAAGTTATCCAAATTATAAATTTTTGCATAAAATAGGTCAGACATTGTTAAATTTACTTTATAAATATGATCCAAATATAACTGACACAACCATCCCTTATATTAGACATTTTCAAAAATGTTTATTGTAATAATAGCATTTTTTTCAGTAAAAAGGTCTTAAATTAGAAGATAAAGTTGAACTAATGTATCAAATTTAGTCCTCTAGAGAGCAGCAATATTTTACAATGTGAAAATGCAGGTGCTTTTTAACTGGAAAAATCATTGTTTACATCTGAGAAGTTGTGCGTTATATAGAGAATTGCGTTATAAAGATCTTCTACTGTATAATTTATAAGTAATTTAATTGCATTTACTTAGTATCAAAAATAAATAAATGAAAAATAATTTTTTCTTATTACCTTTTCTCAATTATTCTAATATTTTGAATATGAGCTGTAATAATGCACATGCAATCTTGATTTTACAGCAATTTTTTTTTTTTTATTCCCCTCAATTTGTGAAGCATAATGAATCTGTCTGTGACGTGAATATTAGAATATTCACAAATTGTCATGATCGTATATTAGAATTATTTTGTTGTAAAAATCTTCTTTAAAAAAATGGAGACAATAACCCTATATTAGTTCTTTTAAGTCATTTTAAAAGGAGAAAATTAAAAAACGATCTTACTTGAAACTTGAAACAGGCAGTGTTGAGGAAGAGACAGAAGTACACTTTCTTGAAACTAAATCAATCTTTATTCAAGTATAATTTTAAATGAAGAGGAATAATTTTCCTTTTTGATCACCCATAATAGTTCTTGAAAATATCAGCACTTAGATCAAAAAAATTCCCAAGAGAATATCTAATATTTAACTGAAGAACAAAAATTCTGTTGATAAAAAAAATGGCACAACTACAAACAAATATCCACATCGTCGTTTCGACAATCCCGTCAGAACTTAAACTGCCTAAAAAAATTAAGGGACATAGTATTTAAACATCGCTACGGGGCCCGCAAAAGTAATTAAGCGAGAGGTTTAAAACAATTAATTAAATTTAAAAGCCACTGGTATTCAGAAAACAAATCAGAAAGTGAAACCGAAAGTAACGCAATCCAATTCATTCGCAAAATGAAACGTCACTTGATGGAAATCATAGCAAGTGCTCAAGTCTATTGAGCATGCGCACATCTACAGCCTCGGATGAAACATGGAGAGAAAAAAAAGGAAGGGAGGAATAATGAATGACGCGCCTATGCAGGCACTGGGGAAAAGCCAACTTACAGGTCTACGCTAACTGTCAGAATATGACAGCCTGTTTTCCTTGATACTTATACACTCTGAAATGGTACTGTAAAAGTAATTTTCTTTAAGAAATTTTTTTATATTTATAAAGTAAAGATTGTAATGACTTAGAAAAAAAAAAAAAAAAAAATTTGAATTTTTTGAAATTTTTTTGAAATTTTTCAAAGTTTTTTTTATAAGTTTTTGTGTACTGTACTGTTTATATCTGGCTCCCGGTACGTTTTTTTTACTTCTTGTCTTAAATTTTCTATTTTTTTTCTGACAATGGCTAGTATTCAGGTTAGTATCAGTAAATTGAATTCTAACAACTATGGAAACTGGGCCGCTGATGTAAAGTATCTACTGCTTGACAAGAATGCCTGGGGCATTGTGAATGGAACGGAGAAAGCTCCCGAGAAAACAGATGCAGCAGCAGATAAGGACTACCAGTCCAGAGTCAGGTCAGCCCTTTCCATAATATACCTGAATGTAGAACCGGAGTTCAGACGAATAATAGAAAACATCGATGACCCAAAGGAAGCATGGAAGAAGCTCAAAACACATTTCCAACCGGACAACCGTTCCCGTCACATGCAGTTATTCTCTGAGGTATTGGCTTGCCGAATGGAAGCTGATGAAGCAATTGACATGTATGCAGCCCGCCTGCAGAGAATTGCAAACCAATTAACAGCTATGAATGAACCCATCAAGGAGACACATCTTTCATTCCAGCTCCTACGATGGCTCCCGAAAAGGTACGACGGTTTAGTCCAGAGCATTCTTCGATGGTCTGAGGATAAATTCAAGTTCAACGACATACTGACCGAGCTGATCGCAGAGGAATCCCGCCTAAAACTATGATCAGAAGACAGAGCTGAATCTATCCAAAGCAACTTTTCTAGAACTAGACCACCTAGGAACTCTAGTTACAAACGGAAGTTCCAAGGAAAGTGCCATAAGTGTGGACGAACGGGCCACGTAAAAAGAAATTGTGTCTATTCCAATCCTGAAAATTCTGTTCCCGACTCGTCTGCCGGAAATAGCTCCCGTGACTCATCCACTTCCAAAGAGACCGTCCCTAGATCCAATCCTGTTCGCCGAAGGAACAGAGGTGCCACTTCAAAGCCTAAGTCCACTTTTAAGCCTCAACGTCACCATAGCAGCCAGGTACATTATTTAATACAATCCAATCTCAGTAAAGTAAAGGGAGATGACGACGCCTGGGTCTTTGACACGGGCGCGTCACACCATTTCTGTAAAAATAAAGATCTTTACGTTGATTTTAAACCTCTGAGAAATCAAGAACTTGCTGTAGCCGTTGATGGCACCACCTTCCCAATCAAAGGGACAGGCACTGTAGATTTAAAATTGAATGGGGAAAAGGTGCGTTTCGGGGACGTTATGTTTTGTCCTAGCCTGAGACGTAATCTTATATCAGGGTCTCGCCTCGATACAAAAGGGGCAAAGTTCAAAGGAGGTGAGGGGAGAGTAAAGGCTTATCGCGAAGATAGAACCCTTTTCCGTGCATTTCTTAAAAATGGCATATATTATAATAACCCTGAACCTAGTTCTAGAACCATAACTAATTCTAAACTTAAAAGTAATCTTAAAACTAAACATGTTCGATTTGAGGCATCGATCATCCAAAAGGATGACCTAAAGCTTTGGCACAGAAGACTAGGGCACATCAGTCTGTCCTTAATCGAACATACTGACAAGTGTAATGGTGTGAGGGGTCTTCCACACATCAAAAACAGTGATTTTGAGTATGAGGTATGTAAGTTAAATAAACATAGATGCACCTCATTCAAACCTTTAAAACAAATAAGATCCAAAAAGCCACTCGAGCTCTTACACACAGATTTATGGGGACCAACTAAAATCACTGGCAGAAATGGGGAGAAATACTTTTTGACTATCACGGACGACTTCTCCAGAAAAGTTTGTTTACCCATTGTGCAATAAGACACAGGTCTTCAAAGTTTTTACAAACCACGTCAAAAGAGCCGAGCGGTTTTTGAATACCAAACTTAAAAGTGTTCGCAGTGACAATGGGAGGGAATTCTCAAATGAAGCTTTTAAGAATTACTTTGAAACAAATGGGATAAAGCACGAATTCACAAATATCTACTCTCCGGAACAAGATGGAGTTTCGGAACGTCTTAATCAAACGCTAGTAGATGGAGCTAGATGAATTCTGAATGAGAGTAAGATGAACCTGAAGTTTTGGCCTGAGGCCATTCTCTACTATGCTTACACACTGAATCGTGTTTGCCACAAGTCCCAAACCAAAACTCCTTTTGAATATTACTGTGGAAATAAACCTTCTGTTCGTCACTTGCGTCCATTTGGATCAATTGTATATGTAGGGGTACCTAGACAACTCAGGGGATCCAAGTTTGAGGCAAAAGCCAAAAAGGGAATACTGGTGGGGTATGCAATGTCCACAAAGGGATACAGAGTGTGGCTTCCTGATGGAAATAAAATAATTGAAACCATCAATGTCAGATTTAGTAATGAAGCAACTCTGCCCAAGGATTGGCAAACCCAAAGTGAACCAGGTCCTACTTATTCCATAGGGACAAACCCTTTCGATGTTGCAGAAGAGCGCAACGGAAGCGGTCTGGGTCCCACTTACATTATAGGTACACAACATCCTGAAATCAATCCTTTTAGAGAATTACAACCTGATAAACCACCTCCTGCCGTTTCTAAGCCAGACCAGTCTCACTTTGATGATCCCGCCTCCAGTCGCACATCTCTAGATGAAAATGATGATGAGGGCGAGAGGTGTTCACGAAGTTTAAGAGATGCGGCATGGTTTAGAAAGGCAGTACGACGTCGTGACGGTAAACGCACGGACATATATTATCATGAGGTAGGTGAAACAGATAGGTTGAGATCGCTTAAGGATGTTAGAGATTATTGTCAAAAACATGGTATTAGATTTGATGCAAGATGGTTTAGTTTTAAAAGTAAGGATAAGTATGAGGGGTTGGTAGACACTACTAACTTAAGCTATAATTCTAGTCCTAGCCAAACACCACCATACGCTTCCATATCCTCTATATTTAATCCAACCACTGCATCTTCATCTAAACCTAGTAGTTATACAACCACGTCTACCATCTTTGAAATAGAAGATGATTATATGTACGAACCTAGGGTAAATCTTGACAATTATCACTAAAACCATTTACTAAGTATGATTTAAACAAGTTCATTGAGGTGTTTTTTAATTTAAAGTCTAAATAATTCTGTATGATATTTTTCTTTCAAAAAAAAAAAAAAAAACTCCTCCTTTGAACTTAAACCAAGTATTTTTTGAAAATGCTTGTATAAATGTTTTTGATGGTTAAACTGTTAAAGTTATTTAACATTTTTGAATACTGAAACTTCCAAGTTTCAGAAACATGTCTTTTTATATTGTTTGAATCTTATGTATATACACTTGTTTTTCATTACTATTGCACCGTACTTATACACTTGTTGATTTTCTTGTTTTTCAGTGTAAAGTACAGTGACGTTTTATTACCCTCATTTCCAATGGCGCGGACAATTTAATTCCCGCTGGAATGTGGTCGGACCTCACGTTGGTTCATCCTCTGGGACCCGAGCAGCCTCAGGAAGCGACTCGCGAGGTGCCCTTGTAAATAGCCAGAGTGGTCTGCTGGTGGTAGTGGCCTTCGTGAGTGTTCTGGCCACAGGAAGGCCTCTCGCAGGCATTTTTATTTTATTTCTGTAAGTCCCTCGTTATGATTACTGGAACTGCCACGTTTGTCCCCTCCGTGCTATTGGAAATCGAGCCGTAAACTTTGTTTTATGCATAATTGCAATTTTTCATTATGCAGCGTATTTTTAATGAAAATACACTTCTGGTTGTGTATTAAATAAGTATTCAATATAAGTAATTTTTATAAGTTATCTAGTAGTTAATACAATACTTGTTAAGTGAGCTCACTATATAGAAATAGTATTAGTATATATGTATATTAGTTTTTGTTCACTATGTATATGAATATGTATTCTCACTATGGTCAAGTAAAATGTGTTGTTTTTTTTGAAAAATCAAAGCCTATTTGAGTATTTCAAATCTTGAAAATGAAATTGTACTAAGTGAAAAATCTTTGCAAGTGTCTACATAAAATGTAAATTACCTGAATTTCGTCACTAACCTAAAATAGCGGTAAAGTAGTCACGTTTTGACGTGATGAGGTATTATGTAACAAGATCGAAAAGGAACTTTTGCGTTTAAAAGAACTTTTGAACTTTTAACTTTAAGGTTACTAAGAGGGTTATCTTTGAATAACTCATGCGTTAAAATGTTCCTCAAAGAAATGAGGGCTCTGTTATTTTTTGTATAATGTGTATTAAATTTGTATAATGTGCATTAAATTTATATAATGTGTATTTTTTTTTAAATGTATTGTTATGGATATATGTATATCTATTTTTCTAATTGTATTTGCATAATGTGTATATCTTACTATCAAAGGTTGATAGTTAGTTTTGCATTAATAGGTAAAGGAATCTTTTATTTATCCATTTCCAGTCTTTCAGTATAAGTGTCAAGGAGGGGGCAATTGTCAGAATATGACAGCCTGTTTTCCTTGATACTTATACACTCTGAAATGGTACTTACCTTTATTCCATTGGTTTTCCTTATTTCCATTCTAATACAACTACGTCACAATAACCAAGTTTTCTTTTGGTTATTTTTTCATTTATTTATTTTCCAAACTTTCATTCACGCATCGTTCATCATTTATTTCGTTACGATCGTTCTTCAAAGATCGTCTGTTTATTTCTCCAACGGCTCCAATCTTCGTACGTACCGATGTGACGTCACGTCTTTTCCCGATCGCTGATCTTTGCACCGTGTCGGAAGATACGTTTTTTCATCCTTTGGTTTTACCGTAAGGCAGGATGCGTTTCACTCAACTCTGCCGGAACGGAAGGGAATGTTTTGATCGTAAGAGGACGTGTTGCAAGCAGACGATATATGCCGATGATTTTGAAGTTGTAGGGAGCTTGTCGTTTTTAGTTTTGCAGTTGTGTGGGTGCTTCTTGCTGTGGCGTTTTCAAGGAAGCTGTTCATGTTATTTTTAAACAGCTTGTCATGTTAATTTTAAAGGAAGCCTGTGTTAGTTTGAGAAAGCTTGTGTTTAATTTTAAATAGCTTTATTGTTTCGTAGCATGTTCATAGATGATGTTCGTTTTTAAACAACTTAAGGAATGGGAAACTTTGCTAGTTTTGGAAGCCTGATATTTTTAGAATCTCTGGAAACTTTTTTTAAAAAAATGTTTCAAGTAGACTTGGCTCTTCATCATTCTTGCATATATTTCAAAGTATCGTTATTGGTATTGAAAATTGTTATCGTATTATCTACATGGAACGTATACCAGTGTGCCGTATTCAGCCTAAAGTGAAACTGTGAGTTCCTTTTTATTTTATCTGAATACTGACAACCCAGGAATATATATAATATAAATAAGTGACCTGATGTAATGAACTGTCCTACTATTTAATTCATGCTGTTTACTGCCATTTGTCACTAACTTATTTCATCATATTTTATTTATTTTTATTATATTGTTTGATAATTATTTAAGTCATGTTTTTCGTTAAATAAACGTTAGTTTTATTTCAGACTTAAATGCATCTTTACTTGTTTTACACTTTTACATTTTCTCAGTCACTATCCTGCCATGGTTACCTACAGCACTTCAAGTTAAAATATATTCCATACTCTGCTATAATTTTAGTAATTCTAGACCGATCCTGTTTCCGGACCGAGAACACTAACGTTGCCTGCGAGGGAGACGGGAGAAAAAAAAGAAAAACCACAAGAGCAAGGCCGCGGTTCCGTCACAGATGCAGGCCGATGAATAGGTGGAAAAAAACATGAGATTTCATCTCACACTGTCCAATGTTGAATACTTTTCTTTTTCCTTTGGATTTTTTTTTTTTTTTGAACTTATTTATATATAGCATTATCGATAGTTTTAATCTGATTTTGGTGCCATTTTAAATTTGCTTTCTTGAAATCCTTACACCTTTCCAAAAAATCTTTTAATAACAATTGTTGGTATTGGTCCTCTGTCTTCCTCTTTTTTGAGAAGAAAACATGTTTTGCTGCATTTCTTGGTGTTCATCATAAAAGTTGGTTATTCTGTCGTCATACCTTTTTTTTTTTTTTTTTTTTTTTCTCTTTTTGTTCTATCATAAGCTTTTCAGTGTGTTACATTTTCAATATTTCAGATTATTAATTTATCGTCTGCATTATTTCTCTTATTTAAATTTAAATATTTAAGTACAAAAACGACTTTTAAAAACATATTAAGTAAATAAATAAAAAGCATTTTAAATAATTTATATTCCATTAATAATCTTATAATTAATAATTATTCAAAGTAATAAATATTATAATATGCAATTAAATATAATTCTAATAATGTACGGATCTTAGAATATAAACATTACAGAATATTGTATGTTTTAAAGTAACTTACAATGCTTTTATAACAATCGCTAACTTCCGAAAATATATATTTAAAAAGTTATTTAATATTAATTATTTTATTCCCAAACTATTTTTATTAGATGCTACTATTTATTTCTAAGCGATTGCCAAAATTTCATTAATTTTAAACCGTAATTTAGCGAGATATCCGCATCACAATTTTTAATCACTTCTGTCAGTTTTAAAAGACGCGCGATCTATTTTTTTTTCCCGACGCAGTTGGACATTTTTTTTTGTTACTTCCTCACAGAAAAGAACATCGTGACGTCACTCTATTCTCCATCTTGTTTTAGTATCAGGAGGCGATATCTCCGGGACTCAGGAATGCAGGGGGAATGTGTTCTCATTAAGTACTATATAGCAGAGTGCAATTACTTTAAAAATTAATGAATTCTAACTGTCTTTAATTTCTTAACACAATACCTATTAACTCCCATCTTCTTAGTAGAAAATAAAATGTCTACTTACAAATTTGAAGAGACTTGTAGAAGAAATGAGATAGATGACTCACAATGATACATACTAGAAATGAAGACTTCATTAAATAAAACTAAGAGCTTTTTATTATTATGTTCAATTTTACAACATCAACACTAAAGCAAGAACTAGATGACATGAATGAGAAACTCTCTCATTTTATAATGGTTTGCAACCAGTCACAATTAGCCAGCACATGCTGGAACTCTTTTGCATAAACAGCAGAAAGTTGAGTAACACTGTGCAACCTGAAAAACATGTCAACAAAGTTTAACTGATACCTTGTTGGTAACCAACCAACCATTCAATCAATTAACTATGAATTTAACTGAAAACCATAAAAACAAAATGTAAACAATATGGATGCCAGCATGCTGTTGAAGTTAAGTGTTAGGGTTAGTTTTGTTAGTAAGTTAGTAGTTTTTATCATTGAAATATAGTAAAAGGTACCTTTTTAAATAAAACACTTAATACAATAAATGAAGTTGAAAAATGATGGAAAAAACTTAATAAAAAGTGTGGTTCTTCCACAAAATGCCCCCCTTTTCCAGCATTTTTCATTTACTAAACACTTTCAAAAATAAATGTAAATGTATTATGCAAAATACATATGTACAATACACAATTGAAAAATATTTACTTTAAAAAAAGTTCATCAGTTCATGATTTTTAAGTTCAAAAAAGTTTTTTTTTTTTTTTTTTTTTTTTTTTCAGCATAAGTAAGCAGATCTAAGTTTCATAAATAAGTCCTTGCACAGAGACTTTGTAAGGAGATCAGCTAAATTGTCCTTAGACTTAACGTGAATAATGTCAAACACATTCTGTAGATATAGGTCTCTTACGAACATGTATTTTAAATCTATGTATCTATTCCTGATATTCTCAGCTCGGTCCTTAATGAACTGTATAGCTGTAGCATTGTTACACTTCAATATTGGTTTTTGGTTACCAATAATATTTGAATCAAGGTTAAAAGTAGAATACAGTTGCTCTAAGGTAGAATTCAAGTACTTCAGTTCTTTAGCAGCTTCTGAGGCTGCAATAAATTCCGATTCCATCGGAGACATAGCTACACAGGTCTGTTTCACCACACGCCATGTTATCGGGAGGCCATTTAAGAAAATAGAGTAGCCAGTCCAGGATCGGCGGTCACTCGGGTCACTAGCCCAGCTAGCATCAACATAGGCAGAGAGCTGAGTGGGAGGGTCTTGAGGGTGCATTTGGATTCCTAATTCCTTCGTAGTTCCAAGGTAGCACAGGATTTGTTGAAGGCATTTCCAATGCATAGGTCCAGGATTTTCAACAAATTGCGAAAGAGCTGCTACTCCATAGCTGATATCGGGTCTGCAACGTCCGGAAATGTAGAGCAGGCATCCCAGTAAATTTCTGTATGGAACATCTTCCATCTGGTTGTCATCAGTCGGCATATCTTTCCTAGAAGGAACAACTCCAGGTTGGAGAGGAAGAGAGATTTTAGTAAAGTTTTTAAAATTAAATTTTTCAAGACATTTCTCAATGTACTCTTTACAATGAATTTTCATGGAGTCTCCTGTCATATCAAATTCAATACCCAAAAGTTTAGAAATGGGCCCCATATTCTCAACTTCATATAAACTTTTTATAAGAGAAACTACTTCTTTTAAAATTATTTCATTTTCAGCAAATATCGGCAGGTCGTCCACATATACTAGTACCACTGCTTTTCTTTTATAAGAATAAGCACAAGTAAGTCCTGGTATTTCATTAAAACCATTACTTGTGAGTTTATTGTGCAATTCTTCATACCAACACCTTCCCGACTGATGAAGGCCATATAATGCTTTATGTAATTTTAAGACATGGTTTTCCTTTCCAAGTGTTATGTAATCTGCAGGTTGTCTTATGTATATATCTTTATCTATGGCTCCATATAAATATGCACATCGTACATCTAGAAGACAATGCTTCCACCCCAAAATACATATGAATAAAGCTATAAAAAGTCTGATTAATAGGAAGTTAACCACTGGACTGAATGTTTCTTCATAATCCAGTCCTTCTCTCTGGTTATTCCCCAAGGCTACTAATCTTGCTTTAAAGTTTCCAAACCTATTGCTGGCTTTTCTTTTAAGAGTATATACCCACTTAGTACCTAAAATTTTACAGTTTTCTGGTTGTGGAACTAATGTCCAGACATTTCGGTCGATCATAGTTTTAATTTCTGCATCCATTGCCTTTTTCCAAAATTTAGCTTCAGGGAGCGTTTTTGCTTGATTCGGAGATCTTGGTATTATGATTTCTGCACAGCAGGTTTCCTCACTATCTGATTCATTAGTGTTACTTTCCATTTTCAAGATAATAGGACCCTCATATTCATCTTTATATGAAAAGCTTATTAGATCTTTGTCATAAATTATTTTATTTTTCTGACAATACTCTTGCATTTCTCTTTGGCTTCTTAAAGTCTTCCCGTCAGGTGTAAAAATATAAATGTCAATTTTTCCCTTTGAGGCCCCTTTACTTCTTATTGTTTTTATCCTATGAAATTTAACTGTATTCGATTCTGGTTCAGGACTTGGGGTGAGTGATCGAGGTTCTTCTTTTAATTCAATCGCTTTTTCTAACTCATCTTCGGTTGGTTGGGGTAAAGACACTGATTTTGGATCAACTTGTAATTCGGGACTTGAAACACTGTTTCTTATGTTGCCCCCCAAATCATCATCATCGTCAAATTCCGAGGAAATATTATGACCCTCTTTTGCTTTTCCTAGCACTGCTTCGTCAAAAGTCACATGTTTACTTTCTACAATGGTATTTTCATCAGGGATCCATATTCTATAACCACTCGTCCCATACCCATATCCTACAAAAATGCCTTTCTTGGCACGAGGCTGAAATTTATTTCTTTTCTGTGGGGGTTGATGAACATAGGCTGTACAGCCATATCTCTTAAGATGATTTATTGATGGCTTTTTATTATACCACCGCCTGAAGGGGATGTCATTTATGGTAGTGTGAAATATTCTATTTTTTATGTAATTAACTGTCATCATGGCTTCTAGCCAAAAATCATCTGTTAAATTAGCTGAATGTATTAATGTTCTCATTCCATCAAACAGCACACGATTGTATAGCTCTGCACAGCCGTTCATTTGCGGCGAGTAAATCGTGGTGTGTTCGTGTTTGATTCCAAGATTTTCTAAAAATTTTTCTAATGGTCGGTTGCAGTATTCTAACCCATTATCTGTTCTGACAGTTTTAACTTTCTTTCTAGTTTGCCTTTCTACCATAGCTATAAAATCTTTAAATTTACTATAAACTTCATCTTTATTTCGTAGTGGGTAACAGAAAGTCCTGCTGCTATAATCATCAATAAATGTTAAAACATATCTATAGCCTTGTTTTGTTGTAACTGGAGCCGGACCCCACACATCGCTGTGTATAAGTTCTAATAGCTCTCTAGATCTAATTTGTGGTAATTTTGGGTGGACAGCTCTCGTACTTTTCCCTATTACACATGATTCACATCGTGTTTCATCACCTTTAAGTTTTCCAGGATTTTGTACCAGATTTTTATTAAACATATCTTTCAAAGTGCTTAAGTTTACATGTGCCAGTCGCTCATGCCAGAGCATGATGTTATTCCTGTCTAAAGCATATGAACTATTATAATTGTTCTCTTTATTTAAGTTTACTTTATGTTGTGTCTTAAGTGTTTCATTTTTTCCTTTAAATTGAAAGTTTTCGTTAGTAGGCCAGCCTTTTATAATGTAAAAATTACCCTTTAATTTAGCACTCCATAAGTATTTCCATCTAGGTGAAAAAATTTGAAAACCTTTATTTAGTCGGGCATGCATTTTCGCCTTATCCATTTTAGACATACTAATTAAATTTCTATGAATAGAAGGAACGTATAAAACATCATGTAAATTTACAGTCATTATTTTATTTCGGTCTTTAATATTAAATTCAACTTCACCAATACCCTGTACTGTGTGGGGAGTGGTTCCCATACGTACTACTGCACCTGCTGGAGGCTTCCTTAATTCTGTAAAAAATTCTTTATTTTGACATACATGTGCCGATGATGCACTATCTAAAGTCCATTCTCTATTTGCGGGACAAAGTTCATTTGCATAACACTTATCTACCATAAATTCAGAGACGAAAGAACCGACTCTAGGTTTAGTTCTAGAAACTAAAGTTTTGTTTTTACAAAATTTAGCAAAATGATCACTTTTACCACATAAAAAACAAGTTAACTTTTTCCTTATGCCTGGCTTAATTGTAATTGGTTTACTAGGATTTAATTTATCTTTACTTTCAACAGTTAATAAACATTCTTGTATTTGAAGATCACGGAAATTTCGTCGATTATATTCCTTTAAAATTTCTGCCTTTAAATTGTCAAACTTAAATTTAGACTCGACACAGTTTTCAAATTCCCTTGCAAGATAATCATATTCCTCTGGCAGGCACTGTAACAATTGATAACACCTATGATCTTCAGTAATAGATTCCCCAGAATCACTTAACTTTCTATAACAATCCTCAAATCTAGCTATAAATGTAGGTAACTCTTCATCAGGAAGAATTCTTAAATTTCTAAACTCTGCAAGCCTATATGCTTTTAAGGACCTACACTCAATTTCTAAATTTGTTTTAAGTGTATCCCATATAACTGAAGGATCACTTAAATGATTTATTTGAAGCTCAACTTCTCTGCTACAATATGTTTTCAATAGACCAGCGGCCTTGCTTTTACTTTGATTCAATTTAAATTTATCAATTTCACCTAAGTCATCTACTTTTGGCCATTTACTCTTATCTATCCAAATTATTAAACCCTCTGACTCTAGTATCCTTTTTACATTTGTTACCCAAGAATGGTAATTATGTCTTGTCAATAGTAATTGAGGGTTAGGGCTAGCAGCCATGTTTGTTTACAAACACTGAAATATTTCTAAGTTAAAACTCATCAAATTCTGCCTTTAAAATGGTGCAATACTGGGCCCATAACCCTTTGTTCTCATTAAGTACTATATAGCAGAGTGCAATTACTTTAAAAATTAATGAATTCTAACTGTCTTTAATTTCTTAACACAATACCTATTAACTCCCATCTTCTTAGTAGAAAATAAAATGTCTACTTACAAATTTGAAGAGACTTGTAGAAGAAATGAGATAGATGACTCACAATGATACATACTAGAAATGAAGACTTCATTAAATAAAACTAAGAGCTTTTTATTATTATGTTCAATTTTACAACATCAACACTAAAGCAAGAACTAGATGACATGAATGAGAAACTCTCTCATTTTATAATGGTTTGCAACCAATCACAACTAGCCAGCACATGCTGGAACTCTTTTGCATAAACAGCAGAAAGTTGAGTAACACTGTGCAACCTGAAAAACATGTCAACAAAGTTTAACTGATACCTTGTTGGTAACCAACCAACCATTCAATCAATTAACTATGAATTTAACTGAAAACCATAAAAACAAAATGTAAACAATATGGATGCCAGCATGCTGTTGAAGTTAAGTGTTAGGGTTAGTTTTGTTAGTAAGTTAGTAGTTTTTATCATTGAAATATAGTAAAAGGTACCTTTTTAAATAAAACACTTAATACAATAAATGAAGTTGAAAAATGATGGAAAAAACTTAATAAAAAGTGTGGTTCTTCCACAGAATGCAACTTCGATTACGATACAAATCGTTATCGATATTTCGATTGCGATGAAAATCGTTATCGATGTGGCTCAGAAGCGCACGTGCCGATCGCTCATTGGCTAAATTTGAGTTCAGCGTCGGTCTAACGATCTTTGGGGGCCATGTGCACTTCGTCTCTCTCACTTTGTCAAAATGTAGCGTTGAGTATGCACGTACGTTTGAGGCTTTGGCTTCAGATGAAAAATTTTGCCTGAGTAAGATGTATCCTCCTTTTTAAGAAGCCAGATTTCCTTTTTTTTTTCTTGAGAAGAGTTTTCAATGTACTGACTATATCTGCAAGTGCCCCGTCTTCAGTTTTGAATGAAAGATGATTTCATAAATTTAATTATCAAGGTACTAGAGCTTGACAACGATCTCTCTAGAATAAAAATTTTGGAGCTTCTAGCGGAATTATCAGCAAGCCGACATCGTTCCTGAAAACGTCCTTTTCCCGTTCACAATATATGCTATACCGAGCTACACCGACAATGTGCCATTTTATTTACCTGTTCCTGCATCTTTTCGTAAATCTTCAATAGTGGATTAGTATCGAGAAAAAGTACGTCTTGGAATCTGTGCTTCATAATTTCTAGTGTCATATTAATGATCTAAGTTCTTCAATATTTCACAGAGTCCAGTCTTGCACCCAAATAAAACTATAAACTTCCCTTAATAGACTGAAAAGAACTTTAAATATAACGAATAACTATGAAAGGCATCAGTAAAAACTATAATTTATATTTGAACTTTAGACTATGAACCTTCCGGGACTTAAACTCTTCAATAGAAATCTTCAAGAAATGTATACAGTATACATATATGAGGAGCTGATTTTTAACACCACATTTATATAAGTTAATTTTAAAAATAATTTCACTGCATTTAAGTTATAATTGTGTTCCTGGCCAGGTATAAAATAAGATGTTTTGTTTTGTGCTACAATAAAATGTTATTTATTCATCCTGGTATCTTCACTTCAAAAAATGGGTGAGTCTTTTATTTTTTTATTTTTCAGCTTACGTAACTGAGTATTTCAAAGGCAACATTTTCTAAATTAATCATTTTGAATTTTTAACTTTAATTCTTAATATTTTCGTTGGTTGCCAATTCATGTGTTATTTTTCAGACATCCACTACGGCGATCACGGCAATTATTTTACACAGTGCTACCTTTATTCAGTTCCAAAGCCAGATCCGTAGTAGTTATCTTAAATTTAGAAATGTGATTCAACAGAAATGAATTCAAGTTTAAGCTGAATTTTCTAAACTTAAAATATTTATTTACTCCTTGTTCAGAACTTTTTAACAAGCACAAAATATAAAAATTTACAAAAAAGGCAAATGTTGGCCAAGCACTTCTATTGTGATCAATAGGCTTCCAAAACTCTGTATGATTTTTATCCCTACTGGACAAGAACACTCAGTGCACAAGAACACTTAACTGAAGTAAAGTTTCATTTTTGCTAATGATCTTGCAGAAATCAGAGATGAATTCTGTATAAACTTTTATAGTGTGATATCAAGGCATTTTAATTATATGTGGTGTTTTAAGTCTTGTGTAAAAATAACCGATTTGTTCATGAACAGATCATTTGTTGTAAGTTAAATGCTGACAAATAAAATATTATTATTTAGTTACATGTACCATTTTTGATATATTCGTGAAAGAATAATTTAGTTACTTGTGGAAATATTTTAATATTTTTGCATTCCTTTTTAAGCATTTATTTTTTTCTTTAGGACTCACGATAAATTCTACAAAAGTTTAAAGAAGAAACTCTATGATGAAGAATTTTAATTTGAAAGGCTGGTAAATTATATATATATTTTAATGAATGAGAAAGAATGTCAGCTGTAGTTGAAGTCTTAATAAGCTGGTTTTATTGTAAAATTGTTTTAAATGTTTTATCTGAATTCACTCATGCTGATAATTTAAGGCACATGAAATGCTTTATAAACTATACAAAATAAATGCAATTTTGAAATCTGTAATAAATATATTTTTGAATTAAAAGCTGTTATGTCAAATTGTTTATAAATTTTTTTCATGAAGAATTAATAAAATTAATCAGTTAGTCTTCAAGACTATTAGTTCTAATGCAAGCGGTAGACCTCCCACTATAACATGTCTGATGATCTTGAATGAGTTTGAGATACTGCAGAAAAAGAAAGTTGCTAACAGACACAAATGTTGCAGTAAATGCATTATTTAATTAAAAACTAAAGATTCTTCTAGTAGAAATTTTCACCTTAACTAAAGAATAAATTCATTTGTATTTTGTTATTTATTGGCTAGGTTATCGTTCAAGGACTACAATAGTACTGATGCTCTTATTTATTTTTAAATTTAAAAAAAATTGAATTTCTAAGAAATAAGTATAAGTGTAACCAGTGTTGGGTGTAATTGATTACTTTTGTATTCAGAATAACAATCACAATTAAAGTTATCTGATTTTAAGTAATCATGATTACTTCATAATAATTTTAATCATGGCTTCTTTTATTTATCAATCACGATAGCAGTAATTCATTAATTAGGATTATGTAGATCACAAGAAGCTGAAATGAAAATTTGTGAATCCATTTTTTACCATTCCTTATAATACTTACTATGTAGGTTATGTGCATTAAAAAAATTAAGTCCATTATTATCCATTCATTATTATTTCATTATTATCCTATATCCAATTATCCATTAAGTATAATTGGATAGAGATAAGCCCTGTCTATTCATAAAAGTCTGTTTAAACAAAGTTTACTGCACGCTAACTAATTTCCTTTTACAAAAATTATGTTTATAATTCCCTTCCTCTTAAAACACATCAACTATTTCACACACCTAAGGTTGATTTTTTTTTTTTTTTTTTTTTTTTTTTTTTTGTGTAACCTTTATTAATGATTGCACATTTTATCTTGAATATTTGCGAAGTATACCCTTCTCTATACCAATTAATATTTAAATGTACTTCATACAAATATTTAAGAGAAAGTTCATGAGGAATTTTTTTTGCAATCTACATTTCTTCAATTTTGTTTATAATTCCCCTCCATTATATTGTTCATATTTCAGGTTGTCAAAGGAAGGGAATGGGGCTATTTTTTCTAACTTTTTAATAACCATTTATAACATAATCAAGATTGTAACTACAGATTATTAATCTATAATCGCTTAAAAGGATTTTTTTCTGATTATTTTTTAAATCTGTTATCTTGATTAATGATTACAAAATGTAATCACTAATCTGATTACACTTTGCCCAACACTGAGTATAGCACATAAAAGGTAAATTGAAAGCTAATGAAAAAACTTATTTATGTATTTGATCAAGGTTGAAGCTTTTTTAAAAATACTATTTTTCTTGGTTACATGGCAGGTTGTTAGCAGTTTAAAAGTACATGTTGCCACATTGCACAGTCCACTGTAATGTGAAATGAATGAAAAACAGATGAATGTTAGTCATGATATAAATAAATCTGCTGTTATTTTACTAACATTTTTAATGAGACATTTTAATCTATATACTTTTGTTTTCATTGCCTGCCTGAGGCACTGTTATTTTCTCTTCCTGCAAAGCACATTATTTCAAATTTAAAATGTATCATAAAATTATTATTTTTCTATTAGCAGTGATTGATTGTACCTTTGAGTAAAAAATCCTGAAATTTACTGACTAAAAAAAAATAGATACCAATTCATATTACAACTAAATTCATAACCACATGAAATTCAGAGAATAGAAAATATGCATATTTTTCTGCTAGTGCCTAATATATGAGATATATATTATTAAAATGAAATTATAAGAAATTGAACAGCTAAAACTAAGCTATAATGATTTTTAAAGCAAAAGTTACCTTTTTCTCGATATAGATAGTACCATTAAAAATGCCAGAATATAAAGAAGTTATAAAAATATGGCAAGTTATGTCTATTACTTTTTAAGCTATTTATCTGTCTCAGTATCTGTATTATATTTTATTTTTTGGATATCTTAATTTCTTTCAATTTTTTGGGAGGTTTTCGATATGTTATAAGGAACTTAATATTGTCAGTTTTAGGCCTAATACCGTCAACATTCAACAAAATAACATATTTTTACTATGAATTATGCTTATAAAGCTCCTCTGAAGAATCTATAAGCTATTTCTTGTTTCTTATTTTTATTTTTAATTTCCTCTGTTCATCATTTAAATTATCTTTTCCATTTGTGATTTCATTTTAATTATATATATATGTATATAAAGTTTGATTTTTTAAAGACAAGGGACAAAATTTCGAAATATGTGATTACTTTCAGAATTTAAAGAGCTTTTCCATCTTTTAATCACATAATGTATCCTATGATTACTAAATATATGAGATTCTATCTTTAAATACATTAAAACAAAAGGGTTTCTTATTTTAAAATGGAATGCTAATTTAAATTTAAATTTATAATGTATTGATTTTTTATTACAATAAACTTTGTAATAAAAGAAGAAAAAAAAAGTCCTCATTATATTGTTAGACAAAAGTAAAGTACCGGGTGTCCCAAAAAGGACTGACTGATTTTAAAATTCAATAACTCCCAAACGGTGACAGATATTAAAAAAATTCTTGCAGGAGGGTTATGCATAAAGTCAAAGGTTTTATTACAGTGATTTTCGATTTTAGTTCGAATTGCAAACAATAGATGGCGCTGTAAGCAATAGTCGCTAAATACAGGCTCGATTTTTGGTCCTTTCTGTTGTTCCATGCAGAAAAAGGAGATGGAAATGTATTATCCGGGCCACGAAGTACCAAAAATCGAGCCTGAATTTAGACTCTATTGATCGCAGTGCCATCTATTGTTTGTAATTCGAACTAAAATCGAAAATCACTGCAAAAAAACTTTTGACTTTATGCATAACCCTCCTGCAAGAATTTTTTTAATATCTGTCACCGTTTGGAAGTTATTGAATTTTAAAATCAGTCAGTCCTTTTTGGGACACCCGGTACTTTCAGCTGGTATAAAATTGTGGCAATCAGTAGTTTTAGTCTATTGATTACATTTAAACTTTAAATTTCATGCCTTATTTTAAGAGTTCAATTGTTTCATTAAAAGCAACAGCAAAAGAAAATCTTGCTAAATAGTTAACGAGGGACAGCGTTAAGAAATTCAAGCAATCAGTCTACAAATTTGCCAAATTTAAAAATCATTAGTCAATTTTCAAGTGTTAATCAAGAATTATATTCTGGGGTGTTTTCTTCAGAAATTTTGTAATTTTTTAAAGTAAAAATCAAGGTTGATTGTACAATGAAATATGTATGACTTATGGACTAGAAAGAGCGGTTCCAGTGAGGATTATTTCAGGATAATCTGTACAAATCTCAGGTTCCCACCACATGTGGCAGGAAATTAGACTTACAAGGGAAACACTTTTGCTGTTGCTCGCACCTAGCATTGAGCCTTGCATTTTAAAGCCCTATATTACGAAGTTTGGGGATCAATAAAATTTTTCTGTTAAAATAATATTTCTTGATTTTACAACAGCATAACTTTCAGAAAATGCCAATTTTCGAGACCACTTATCGGACTTTTAAAGAAAAAGCATTTAAAAATAAAAATTAGTTATTAATAAGTATTAAATATTGAAAAAAGTTTAAAAATTTCTTCAAGAACCCACGAATTTGATTTTAAAAAATTGCAACATTATATTCACATTTTGGGCATGAAAACAATTGGCATTTTTTTTTCAAAAGTGGAGTTTTCCGGCAACCCTAGCCAAATGGCATAGCTGTTTGTCTTGTGTGAGGAGTGGTTTGGACTTCAGTAGAAATTGTAATGTCCGACCCAATTAGCCATAGTAATTTTTCTAAATTGTGTAAAAATATTAATTTACTTTATAATTACTTTTACCAAAGGACCATTTAATACAGCAACATTTCATTTTAAATATTCAAAACTTTATTTCATTCGATTTCAAAAGAAAATAGTTTGCTTATTTTGTATTTCACTAAAAAATAGTTTTCAATGATCTTGGAAGCTTTTATAGAATTATATTTACTATTTATATATTTATCGTCTGCATAGAAAAAAAAAAAAAAAAAGAAAAACCTAGTATAAATCGCAATCTGATATAATTCTAGTAATATGTACTGTACATTTACTCTTCGGATACAGCGACATATACTCTTTGGATAAAGCAGGCAGAAAAATTGTAGCGCCATATTCGGCGACTTAACTCACTTTTGGCGTGAAATAAACAAATAAAACATTAAAAGTATAAAAAAATATATAAAATATAATTTTAACAGAGAAATTTTATTGGTTCTCTAACTTTTATGTATATGGCTACAAAATGCACCAGATCTCGTTGCTAGGTGCGAGCAACACCAAAAGTGGTTTCCTTGTTAGAACCATTCACCGTATGACAGGCTGTATGAAGCAGAGATGAGCCTATTCTGAAGATATATAATCCCATAAACTCTGGGCATGGTATGTATTGAGCAAATTGCATCTTAGAGCAGTGGCTACCAACCTTTTGGACTTGCAGGAGCCCCTTTTCAAACAAATTTCCATGACGGAGCCCCTTAAGTAAACCATACCCTGTATTAGAAGTTAATGGTTTTTAGGTACATTGCTGTCACACACAGAAAGAGGAAATGGATAGCAATTCCCAAGAACAAAATTACATTTTGAAACTTTTATCATTACACTCAATTTATTTTCAATTACTTACCACCAATACACATGATAATCATACTTAAAAATATTCAGAAATTCAAGAAATCGTATAATTTGCTTTGCAATAAATTTTACATTGTTAGTGGGACAAACAATAACATATAAATATTAATATAAAACCTGTGATTGGATTATTTTGCACAATTTTCTGAATTCCGGGCCAATTGTTGATAACTGGAGGCGAGTGTCTGATTCTGCATTTAAAAGGCTTCATTCTGGTAACTTTGTAAGCTGAGAACTGCATTTCACAGAGGTATATCGTTGAGAAAGGTAGCAAAACTAATATTGCTTTCTTAGATAAGGTTTTGAATTTATCTGACAAATGACATCAAAACTCTGATAGACTTTGGTTTTGAAAAATAATCTTTAACTTGCTATGAGATTTCAAATCAAGGAGGACCTCGTGTTTCTTTGAGTTTAAACTGGTTGGATTTCTGTTAATGCTGAACATATTCAGTACACATTTAAAGTCATCCAAAGCCTTCTATTGAGCTGTTGAAAAATATTCTTTAAGCAACTCTTAAATGCTTTAGGATGCCCCCGAATATCTCTCTCTCTTTTCTTTTGAAGCTGAATGTTCTTACCATTTTCTTTTATCAAGAGGAAAGTAATTGATATCCTCCTTTCCCTCACAATCCAACCAATACACGTTTCTTCTTAACCTTTTGATTATGGGTCAGGATTGGTGACTATTTTTATATTCAATCATACCACAATTAAAAAAAAAAGAATTCTTTTGTAGTAGATATCTCTTGAAAATATCTTGGTATGCATTGCTGTATGGTATAGATTATTTTTCAAAAAGTGGCATGAAAAGAATTTAAAAAAAATAGTCACTGCAACATACAGTATCCCAACTCCATAATCAAAAGGTTAAAAGAAGACACTTTTGGCAAATGCATTGAAAACAGTGACAAGTTTTCATTACAATGATAGAACAATTTAATTCATTTTGATAAACATGCCGGTCAAATAAGTAATGTGCACACCTGTGGTATAAATAATTAAAGAGATGCCGTGAAATAAATAAATTGAGTTGCACTAAAAATAAAAAGGAATTTTCTTACTTAAAGGACAAACAGTTGACACAAGAGGCTTTTTCAATTGAGACACATATTCATATTAAATCCAACTTTATTCTTGAGAAATGGAAAGAGGTGAAGCAGGATGTAGTATATAATCTGGTCACTGTACATATCAGATAATCGTTCCATGTAGAATTATTAAAAACTTGAAGTAATTCCATGATAAAAATGAATGCTGGTTCAAAATAATTCTTTAGAGAATATGATAAAAAAATCCAAAAAATCGAACATGCGTTAAATTAAAAAGCCAGAGACCGAAGATAAACTTTTAGATATTGAGATATAGCTATTGAAGAACATCGCTCTTTGAATTTAAGCACAGAGGCCCGAAATTCAAAGGACAAATCACATTGTCAAAAATAATATATATTAAAACTTTCGTAAATCTTAAAATCTGATCTTAAAATCTGTTAAAAAACTGGTTGCATTGATATATATACTACATAAAAGGGGTTTACAAAACTACCTCCAAAAATGATTTAAATCTATTCGTTAAATTTACGTATTATGATTAAATCATATGAAAACAGAGAAAAGAAAACAAAACTTTACAGGGAGAGAATGAAGCTTTTTAATTCGTCAAGCGAAGACACACCCCAATATCACGCAGGCGACGTCACGCTGATTCTAAAAATAGAACAGAAAGAGGGGGGAAAAGCTGAAATAAAAAGTTCTGTTACTTGCAGTAAAAAGGAAAGAAAAAAGGCGATTTGAACGATGTTTTGAGTCGAAAATAAATGGTTTAAAACGTGAGATAATAATGCTGCATTACAATTTAAGAAAATAAATAATAAATGTGATTACTACATCACATTACCCCCATTCGCCGAACAAAATTTTGGATGACCAAAATGTGAAAAAGGTAAATCTTGAAAGAGCTTTTTCAACAAAGGGAAAACAAAATTTTAAAACCCAAGGAGCAAAAAATGTAGAATAAAATTTAAGTTAAAATTTAAAAGTCATAATAAAAATTTTAAGTGCATTTGCACATTTAGGGAACGTACGTGTACAGTGACCTAAAGAGAAAGAAAAGAATGTACATCAAGTAGTACATTCAAATTTCAATAGTATACATAACATGATAGTATACAATTATAATAATATCAAGCCCCATTGCAATGACAGGCAAAGAAAGGCACCTTCCTGTGTAAAATGATCTCTATAAATTAAAATATTATCCTATATAACATTTTAAAATTAATAATAAATCCAAAAGCTAAATAAATTTTTAGCCGAAAGAGACCACAAAAAAAAAAAAAAAAAAAAAAAAAAAAAAAAAAAAAAAAAAGAATTCAATAAGATAAAAATAAGGTACACGTATGAATCAAAATTTATAAAGTTGCAAAAGTAAAGCAAGATAAAGTCAGAAGTACCCTCTCTAAATATACTCTGACTGCCTAAGAAAATAAATCATAAATTGAAACATTCGAAATGAAAAATCATTTCTACTAATCAATTTTCTCATAATATTGAAACATTCAAAATGAACAAGTCATTTCTACTAATCAATTTCCTCATATATTGAAACATTCAAAATGAACAAGTCATTTCTACTAATCAATTTTCTCATAAATATTGAAACATTCAAAATGAATAAATAAATCATTTCTACTAATCAATTTCCGCATGTTTATAAAAATAAATTGCAATGAGAAAGTCAAGAATATTTTACTTGTATATTCCGACAACCTAGGACTTAAATTTCATTAATCATAATAATAGTTAAAAAAAATTGTCATAATCAGGAAAAAATTTAAATTACCAAACAAGTGTACCATAGAAATATGTTTAATTCCTTCAATAATTTAATAGTAAAATTTAAATTTCTATGCTTGTAAAGAAAAATTATATTAAATTAACTTTAAACAACAATTGAAATTAAATTAAAGAGCTGCAAAAATTTAAAAAATATTGATTTCATTAATCATAATAATAGTTAAAAAAAATTGTCATAATCAGGAAAAAATTTAAATTACCAAACAAGTGTACCATAGAAATATGTTTAATTCCTTCAATAATTTAATAGTAAAATTTAAATTTCTATGCTTGTAAAGAAAAATTATATTAAATTAACTTTAAACAACAATTGAAATTAAATTAAAGAGCTGCAAAAATTTAAAAAATATTGTAGAGTAAACAGACAATCCTTCATGATACCTTGATCAGTGGACACATTCAGGAACCCTGTAAACACATTTATCACAAAACTACAGCTGGATCCGATCTCCATAAGAGACTTCTGAAATTTTGTGCAAGATAATTAATTAAATAATTCAGCATAAAAAAAATGATGTATTTTACAGATGTAAAGAAGCTCTTGGTATAAACCACAAATGGTTGGATATGAATAGTACTGTGAAATATTCAAACACTTCTATTTTGTTGAAAAAAAAAGGGCACAGTTAGCAACAACATTATCACCAATTATGAACATTTAGCAGAATATGGTGATATACTTTGAAGGAAAAATCGGTAGACACTGCTGGCAAAAAGAAGACAATCCATGGTGGTACATTTAGGAGTAACACAACTCTTAAGGATGATATAAACACATACACCATGATGAGTAGAGGAGAAGATCAGGTAGACAAAATCGGTAGTCAAGAAGCACTTTTTAATTATGATTCTTAGAGAATTGTTGAAGATTCACTGACGAACACTTAAAAAAAAAGATGCGCTGGTAAATATGTTCACTAAGAACTAGTGCTTTTCTTCATATGAAAGGTGCAACTAAAAATTTTCTTCATTTAAAAATATATCTTCATGATCAATTTAAAATAATTTTCTTGCATAAATTGAAAAAGTGAGGCATATGGCAGATTAAAATTTTTTGAAGCAATTGGGTTATGAAATAAGGAAAAGGGGCGATAATAATAATTGACATATAAAAATCTTCAGAAATAAGTAAATAACCAAACATTCTTGAGCTTAAACATTTTCTGTAGTTCAAATAACAGTAAATTTTATAAATAGTTGTAGAATATGGTATGATGTAGAAGTCAAACACTTCCAATGCAAGGATGAAACTTTGCCGCTTACCCCTACGTAAGGATGAAAATTTTCCGCTCACAAGTAAACGTTGACTGGGAAATTCTATTGTTTATGAAAAAATAATATGTATTGATTTAGCTTCACAAGTAACTCCGAAAACACACGAGAAAATCAGAAAAAATATGGATATTTTACTACATAAATTACTGAGAATTCGCCAGGAACATCAAAGCCGAAAATGGAGCACAAATCTTTAAGTGATTGCTGTACATCAGGGACAGATTTTTGCAGGTATGTATTAACACTTTCAGAACAACATTTCCACACACCAGAGAAGCGTCTCAAAAAATGGATTAATAACAACACTCTTGAAGGCAACTTCAGCAGGTAAGCAAATGTGAATAAGAGAGTTAAGTAAAACTATTGTCATGTAAAATTTTACCAAACTATTTCAGTCATGAGGATGATACAGGATAATGAATTCTTTTAATTTCTTCTTTAAGCAAAAAAAAAATATGTCATTAAATTTTGATGAAGCCACATAATTCTGGAACATTGAAGCACTGAAAGTTATCATAACATTTGTAGAAAGCAAACGGAGTTCTTGAAATTTAACTTAGTAAAAGAACACTGCACTCACCAAACACCAAAATCGATATTAGCAGTCAAATCGTGCACTAAATGACAAAAATATCTTGAGAATAAAAGTGGAAGGTGGTACAAGAACACGTTATACATATATATTTTTTATAAAAAGTTATTGAAGGTATTTTGGAATAAAAATTATAAATTGATACATTTAAAAGCAGAGAAGACTTCAAAAAATTATGCAGGTTATTTTACAGCTACGAATTCATGAAGAACTTCAGCTTCTTTGCAGACAATACATGAGAAGAATTTCAGTAAAATAATTTAAACTTCAATAATTATCACAGATTCCAAGGGGAAAAAAATAATTTTCTTCAATAAATATCTTAATTTTCATAATATATCTTCAAATTCATTAAATATTTTATTGTATAAGTGCCATAAAATAAAATTTAAAAACCCAATATGAGAATAAGTATAAAAACCATAGCCTCTTGTTAAATAAATTTGTTCTTAAAATCAGAGAACAATTTTTAGAATTCATTTCAAAATTCATTAAAGATTTTCTATGATAAATATCTTTTAATGCACCATAAGAATAAATAAATTAGAGAATAAATAAATAAATTTCTTGATTTTTAAAATAATATTTCATTCTTCAATAATTTAAAAACAGCAATAATTTTGTCAAGACACTCAAAATGAAAACCAGTACAGGAATTTTTAATAAAATATCCTATGCTCAAAAATTTTAAATCATAGAATCACAAATAAAACTTGAGAACAAAATTTTCATTACGACGTTTGTCAAGCATCGATCTTCAGCCGTTAAAACAGCAAAATTTTCCATCTGAGAACAGCAGAATATTATAATTTTCTTAAAATTCCATATTAAAAATAATTATTTTAAAACAATTTATTTGAATTTTTGTCAGTATATTTCAATAAAAGTAACAAATCTTCAAAATTTCATGCAAAAGAAAATTCAGTCAGGAACAAAATTTCTTCTAAGATAAAAACTTACGTTTTCCTTTTATAACAAGAACAGAAAATATTGCGAAAAAGAACAACGGCAAATATAATGTTAAAACATTTTCAAAATTCCATTAAAAAGAGCATTTCTTCTATTTGAGAACAAAAATTTCCTTTGAAAAGAATTCATCAATCAACTGTCAAAAATACGGCAAAAAAAAATAAAAAAAATACAGTCGTGTTATTATTTAAGGCATTGCGTTGTATAAATAAAGCAATAACGAAGACTGTTCTTTTTTGTCACGGAAACCAAATGTGGTATAAATAATTTAAAGAGTTGTTGCAGTAAGATAAATAAAGAGTCAATGTGCCGAGAATAAACATAAGTGGCGAGAATAAACATTTTCTTGAATGCTGTAAATGGATCGTATAGCTAAGATGATAAGATTGACTTGCAGTAAAAATAAAAATAAAAGAAGGATGAATAAGTAAATGTAACATTCTTATTTAATGATGAGATAACACATTGAAGAGACAGCAGTTGTAAAAAAATCTTCTTTATTTATTCGTTTCACTTGAGAGGTTGGAAGCCAATTAGAATAGGTAGTTCACCGTACACATTAAAAAAAAACGTTCCACGTAGCATTATTAAGAACTTGAAGTAATTCCATGATAAAAATGAATGCTGGTTTGATGCTGGTTCAAAATAATTCTTAAGGGAATGTCTTGATGATAAAAAAAATCCAAAAAATCAAACATGCATTAAATTAAAAAGCCAGAGACCGAAGATAAACTTTTAGATATCGAGATATAGCTATTGAAGAACATCGCTCTTTGAATTTAGGCGCAAAGGCCCGAAATTCAAAAGACAAATCACATTGTCAAAAATAATACATAGTAAAACTTTCGTAAACCTTAAAATCTGTTAAAAAACTGGCTGCATTGATATATATACTACATAAAAGGGGTTTACAAAACTACCTCCAAAAATGATTTAAATCTATTCGTTAAATTAAATTTACGTATTATGATTAAATCGTATGAAAACAGTGAAAAGAAAACGAAACTTTACAGGGAGAGAATGAAGCTTTTTAATTCGCCAAGCGAAGACACACCGCAATATGATGCGGGCGACGTCACGCTGATTCTAAAAATAGAACAGAAAGAGGGGGAAAAGCTGAAATAAAAAGTTCTGTTACTTGCGGTAAAAAGGAAAGAAAAAAAAGCGATTTGAACGATGTTTTGAGTCGAAAATAAATAGTTTAAAACGTGAGATAATAATGCTGCATTACAATTTAAAAAAATAAATAATAAATGTGATTACTACATCACAACACCCAGTCTTCATTAATTAAAATTTTTGCCAGTTGACTGTTATGATTCATCTAATGTCACATCTGCACTAAGTTTCATCAAATGTGGAAATGCTCTCCCTCGACATAGTTGTTTCACTGCACTTATGTTGGACGAGGGACAGATTCTGGCTTCCAATAACTTCACGCATAAGTTTGCATTTAAGAGGTCGGGATTTTATATAGCTTATTATTTTAATGACGCTATTCAACATTGTCATAAGTTCAGAAGACATTTTCTTGAGAACAGTGTGTGTCTATAAAGAGTGAAATGCTGCTACAGTGTTTTGCATTATCTTTAATTTTTGCAGTGCTCCCAGCGTTGTGATCCATCATTGCTTTCATGTTATCAGTGCATGCATGTGCATAGATTTCTCAAACTATTCCATCTGATGATAAATATCCATACAAAAATACGTTGTTCTCTTTGTAGTGTGTTGGTTTGAAGTGGTCTTCAAACAACTTCGCCCTGATAGTATTGTTAGTATGAGTATATATATATATATAATGGAAAATAATAAAACTGCAAATTCAGTGATGTCAGTAGATTTATCCATTTGAATTGCAAATTTAGTACCTCTGAATTGTTTCTTTTATGTCACCAGCCCTGTGGCAACAACGTTGCAGAATGGAAAAGATTTCTTGCTGGAAAAAAAAAAAAAAATTTCATTTTGAAGAAAAAAAATGGGGTTGGTGAGAAGATCCATGCAACAGCAAAATGATTTTCTATATATGTTTCAATTCTGCAGAACAATATTGGTAAAAGATGACAGTTTTCTGCGTTTTGGCAAATTAATAAATTTGACTTCCATACACACTCCCCAAGCGTTAAAGTTGAAAATATTTAAAATTGCTAAGTTCTGCATTTCAGTCCAGTTTTATGATATTGTTTTGCATTATCTTTAATTTTTGCAGTGCTCCCAGCGTTGTGATCCATCATTGCTTTCATGTTATCAGTGCATGCATGTGCATAGATTTCTCAAACTATTCCATCTGATGATAAATATCCATACAAAAATACGTTGTTCTCTTTGTAGTGTGTTGGTTTGAAGTGGTCTTCAAACAACTTCGCCCTGATAGTATTGTTAGTATGAGTATATATTTGTTTTATTTGTTATCTTGAAACACTAATACATAAATAATGAATCATACACATTTCCTCCCCCTACTGAAATTTCCAATCATATCCCCCCCCCACCCCCTTCACATTATTTAAATCACTTAAAACTAAAAAACTGCCATTTTTTGCTATCATTACTAAAATTTTAGCCTCCCTCTCTTTACCCTTACTTTCCTCTCCAGCATCAACCCTTAATGTGTGTGTCAGAAATTGTTGCATAGCTACTGTGTGAGTGGTGTCTGAGACCACTTGATCGAAAGATGAATAAAAGACTTAACTCACACAGGATACTGTTTCTGTACTAAATTTTATGTAAAAGGCTATTATAATTAAAATTTACCTATTCAGAATTCTCTAGTGATAGTACTAGGACTCCAATCGAAACAAACAACAAAAAACCACTAGTATCTATAGTTAAACCATGGAAATAAGTAAAAAAAGCATGGCTGTCTGTGAGTCTGCTAACAGCGGTTAAGGGTGAAACTTGTTAATCTTAAAATTCTCAATTTTAATTCTTTTCAATTGTGTCCTCGTTTAATTATTGTTTTGCTTTATTTCTTTTCTTTATTACTTTGAAATATCAATACATAAATATTAATATGTATACCCCCACTTTCAAAAACTCCATCACCACATAGTTTAAAATCTTTTAAAACTTTTGTTTAAAAAAAACTAAATCTACCCAATTTATTACTTTAAAATAACAATAAATGAATAATCATTTACTCTCTATCTCTCGAAATTTTTACTTCTATTCTCCCTAACACACAAATATTAAAGTATTTAAAGTTCTTTATTTTCTATTATTGTTCTATTTGTTACCTTTCATAGACGATAACTATATATATATATACAGTAGAACCTCTTTTATCCGAACTCTTTTAACCGAAACTCTCGATTAACCGAAATCCATTTTTGAAGTTTTTTACTGTCACATCCTTTGAGTGCAAAATCCATTTTGAAATTTATTTATTTTTTTTAACTACCATATTCCTAGTGGGCAAGTGGTCCTTTCTGAACTGAGTACATATAAGTATTTTTGATCCCCTAGAGTTCCTTTGAATTTAACTTGAGCTCCCGTAAGCTGCGAAGTGGAACGAATAAAACGAACAAATTAGCAATTCTGAAGCTTTTGAATGTTTTGTAAAAGGTTTGGCAGGGCTGGAGCCTGGAGCAGCAGAAAGACTGTGATACTGGTGTACTAATAATATTAAAAAAACTCCGTGATAGAGCTTCAAAGCAAAAACAATCGAAACTAGTATAAACAAAACATTTTTTCAAACCCTGCATTATATGTAAAAGATATTTAATTTCAAAATTAAATTCAGGTAATTTATCCTTGTTTCTATTTTGTTATTGCTTCACTTTTTACTAAACACTTCTTACCATAATACAAAATATCGCATATATTTCTCCTTAATCTTAAAATGGTAGCATTCTCGATTATCCGAAAATTTCGATTTTCCGAAAGATGGTCGGTCCCAATTACTTCAGGTAATCGAGGTTCTACTGTATATATATTTTAATTCTTTCTGAAATGTCTTCATCTCTTTCTCACACTCACACTCCTTTCAATTAAAAAAAAATTTTTAAATGTTTGCTTTATTTTTTTTGTTGTTTTGCCTTAGTGTACTGATTATCTTATTTCTTACTTCAAAGCAACAACAACAACAACAACAAAAATCATTCTAAATTTTCCAAGAGGGATTTCTAAATATTGAGACATGAGCAAAGTATATAAATTTTCTTGAAGTTTGATATATTATCCCTCTTGTCTAGTCTTCAGGGACTATTTCTGTAGAAAGATTATGCTATTAATAAAGCTTGTCATGGAAAGCATAATCATTTTTTGGAAAATAAATTAACTTCTTAATGGGGCAAATTTTTGAGAATATCAATTGTACGAAGATTATTGTGTCAATTATGAGTTTTACCAACTCAAACTACTTGTTAAATTATCAGGTAGAAAGCTTCCATACCTTTTTATTATTCCTTTTAATAAAAGGTGTGATAGTTTCTTTTGAAGCCTACATTTCATTGCCCATTATATTAAAGAAAAGACAGGTGGATTATTTTTCATGTCAGGTTAGTTTTCTTCGAAATGATGCAATTTCGCATGAAACATGGAGTTATTGGTTAATACTTAATCGCAGTTTATACTGAGAGAAGTTGAGAAATTCATATTTACAAATTTTCGTTCAATATGCAATTTCTTACTTTAAATCTGTATTTGGTTTCTCCATTTAATGCATTTTGGGAACAGAAAAAAAAAGGTAGTTTGGTTGTAGAAATTAATGTTAGCACCAGAAAATTTTTAAAGAAAATAAACTAGTAAGTTGTGGCCATCACAAAACTTTCTTCTATATAAATCACATCAATTAAATCATTTAAATTGTACAAAAAATTACATCAATTTAGCACCAATTCATATCAAAGTATATCTGAATTTGAAGTTTGATGAAAATTCGTGCATTAGTTCTTGAGATAGAGCTATAGCGGAAATGCTAAAAAATGTAGCATAGCAGGGTCACCTGTTGAGCGATTTACACCAAAACATAAACAGCACTAACTCATATCAAGGTATACCTGAATCTGAATGTCGTTGAAAATCCAAGCATTAGTTCTTGAGATAGAGCTATTGCGGAAATCGCAAAAAACAGCATAGCAGCGCCACCTGGTGAGAGATTTACACCAAAATGTATAAAATGTCAATTTATGTCAAGGACTGACTGATTCTGAAGTTTGATGAAAATTCATGCATTAGTTCTTGAGATACAGCTGTAGTGGAAATTCTGAAAAATGCAGTATAGCAGCGCCACCTGTTGAGCGATTTACACCAAAATCTATAAAATGTCGATTCATGTCAAGGACTAACTGATTCTGAAGTTTGATGAAAATTCGTGCATTAGTTCTTGAGATACAGCTATAGTGGAAATTCTGAAAAATGCAGCATAGCAGCGCCACCTGTTGAACGATTTGCACCAAAACATAAACAGCTCTAATTTATATCAAGGTATACTTGAATCTGAAGTTTGTTGAAAATCCAAGCATTAGTTCTTGAGACAGAGCTATTGCGGAAATTGTAAATAATGCAGTATAGCAGCGCCACCTGTTGAACGATTTACACCAAAATGAATAAAACTTCAATTCATGTCACGGAATAACTGAATCTGAAGTTTGGTGAAAATCGGTGCATTAGTTCTAGAGATTGAGCTATTGCGGAAATCAGGAAAAATGCTGCATAGCAGCGCCACCTGTTGAGCGATTTACACCAAAAACTAACCAGGACCAGTTTATATCAAGATTTAACTGAATCTGAAGTTTTGTGAAATTCCGTGCATTAGTTCTTGAGATAGAGCTTCCACAAAATTTTTGTCACATACAGACATTTTCTAAAAACCATCAATTTGTGTTCAGGGCATTCTAAAATGTATAAATCCGTCGAAAACTGGAAGTCGAAAATTTTCACGAATCCAATACTTTCTTGTAAAGATAGAAGAAAGTAAAAATTAGTTTATTAAAAGAGTTGAATTACTTAGAGATACAGTGAAACCTCTCTGTAAGGGCCACCTGCCGTTCCATTGAAAACAGGCCCTTATGAGGAGTCGCCCTTGAATAGGGGTGACAAAAAAACCCCAACTAAAATAAGGAAATCAAAACCTATATAGGTGAAAAAACTGTTTATTAACATTTTCAAACTCTATACATGACTGAAAAAATTTTCTATTGAAGTTTGTTTACTTTTCATAATTTTTTTGCTGATAATTTTGGTTTCTAATGATTCTTTTACTTTATGGAACAATACTTAAATTTGCATCATTTATTAATGCCTTAGAATTAGATATTAGTTTATTTATTTCTGTTAGCGATTCCTGACAGGTGTAAAAATTGTGCTTCAATATGTATTCACAGTTTTAGTAAATGTGGAATCAGTTTTCTAGATAACCTGTTATCCATTGTGTTCCCACAAATAAGAGCCGTGTTTCCCCTCCAACCCAACCCCTAGAGGTTGAAAGGTCAAACAAAGTGTGAGGAACACCTGTTTGTCTCACTTGTGAAAAAGTTTGTGGTCTTTCATTGTGTTACTAAATCCTCCCTATCTTCCCCCGCCTTCTTTGTTGGAAATGCAGTTGTTTGCTGAACTCTTATCTTTTGGTTTAGGGATTCAATACACTTGTTTAAGATTTAAGGCACATGTGGAAAAAAATGGCCTTTATGAGGGGTAGATGCAGCCCCTTATAGGAGTAAATTTAACATTATGTCTATGGGAAGAATTTTCGTTCCTAAAAATATTGGCCCTTAATAGAGGTAGCCTTTAAAAGAAGTTTCACTGTAGTTTTCAATTTATAAAGATTTTCATAATAAAATCTGTGCACATTTTTTAAAAAACTGCCTGCTAGAAATGAGTTCATTTTGTTCATATTTACTTATTTTCCTAAAGAGAAGAGGAACCCCTGGAGAGGTTGGGAACTTCTGTTTTTGAGGAACTATCCTGTTGATCAGCCATCAGAAAGTATAGTATGAAGCCATCAGAAAGATAGTATGGTGTAAATTTATTGTACCTGTGTTGCGTCAACACAAGTATAGTCGCAAGAAAATACATGTAATAATGTTGGGAGGTGACCTAGTGTTTTTGAATAAGAGTAACAATTTCAAAAGAAAAAAAATATGTACAGTGTGCGATTTTACCAAATTGTGGATAATGGTAATGCAGCCATGGGTGTGTCTTGATTACATATATTAAAATATCTATGTATATTTTCCTCTGTAACATAATAGAATAGTAATTTTCTCCTTAATCAATATTAATTGATTTATAGTGTGTTGATTATATATATTAAAGTGTCTGTGCATATGTTTTCTCAAGAAAAAAAGGAAAGTAATGTTATTTCCTCTAGAGATCCATTATACAATACAGGACCTATTATCCAGAATCCTCAGGACTAAAGGCTTTCCGGATTTTGGAATTTTCCAGATTTCGGGTCCTCCTGAAATTCGGAACCCTACCTACGTCCCTTGTGCCGAGACTAGTGCTCTGACATGATTTTAAGATTAATCTAAAAGAGATTTTCATCTGAGTTGACTAGCTAATTAAAAATCATCATTTTGCCTTTTTATGTTGATTTTAATGAATTGCTAATATGGTGAAAACTAAAAGAAAATATGTACAGTGTGCGATTTTACCAAATTGTGGATAATGGTAATGCAGCCATGGGTGTGTCTTGATTACATATATTAAAATATCTACGTATATTTTTCTCTCTGGTAACATAATAGAATAGTAATTTTCTCCTTAATCAATATTAATTGATTCATAGTGTGTTGATTATATATATTAAAGTGTCTGTGCATATGTTTTCTCAAGAAAAAAAGGAAAGTAATGTTATTTCCTCTAGAGATCCATTATACAATACAGGACCTATTATCCAGAATCCTGAGGACTAAAAGCTTTCCGGATTTTGGAATTTTCCAGATTTCAGGTCCTCCTGAAATTCGGAATTTGTGCCGAGACTAGTGCCCTGACATGATTTTAAGATTAATCTAAAAGAGATTTTCATCTGAGTTGACTCAAGAGCTCATTTTACCTTTTTATGTTGATTTTAATGAATTGCTAATATGGTGAAAACTAAATAATTGATTATTTTTGATATATTTATAAACATGTTTGCAGGTGGAGGAAACTATGAGAATTCTTACTTCATACACTAGTATAGTCTAATCTTTTCATTAAAATTTTATTAGTGTGCCAAACAAACTTTTGGTAGCCAGCTTATTTTAATACTTTTTTTTTTTTCCCAAAAATTTAAAGCTTTACTTGATGTTACTAGAATTTTAATACAGTACAGCCCCAATTATCTGCGAAATCGGGGGGCAAGGGCACCGCGGATAACCCGTAAAAGACTGAAAAGGGGGAGCAAACACGTAAAAAAAAAAAGAAAATTCAACATAAAAACTAGGTTTTATTTTACAAAAAACATAATAAAACGTTTAAAATACATACATATGCACAGTACATCAGAAACCTTTGCTTTACGTCTAAATTACTAAAATAAAGAACAGTAAACAAGAAACAATGCCATACATACTGTACAAAAAGAGCTCAGTTACACCTTTTTAAAAAATTCAGTCACCTGTTTTTGCTTCTTGCTTTGGAAACAGCTTTTCTTTATTCTAATTTGTAAACTATTGTTTTTCTTTTAGTATGGATAATTTTTATCTCGAAAATGAAGTTATTCTTGATATACTCTCCTGAAATTTATCATAATAGTCTTATTTAATTGTTAAATATTTTAATTGCTGTGTTTACATTTGGTTAATAAAATCAAGAAAAGACATCAAGACTTTATATCAGATATTTCAAACATGGCAACCGAATCTAGAAATATTCTTCTATTACTTTCGAATACATGAATTTTTCTGTTTATATTTATTAGTAGGACTTATTGTATTTTCCTTGTTGTTAGTTTAAAAAAAAAAAAAAAAAAAAAAAAAATTGCTTTGCGGATAAACCGCACCGCAGATCATCCGCTCTTGGATAATCGAAGCTCTACTGTAATTAGTTTTCTCTCTGAGGTGTCAGTAACATTACAAAAAGAAGAAGGAAAGAAACTAAGAATACTTTAGCAGCATTAAAAATTTCAGCGAATTCGTTTTCCTTCCCTATATCTGAATCACGGCCTTCTCAGTTTGATTTGATAGTATTGGACTTGACAATTGCAATGGTGGGATTAAATACCCCCCCCCCCTCCTTTTTTTCTTTACCAGGGGGCACTAAGGTGCTATGCACATACGTCCCAGCCAGGTTGTTAGCCTTACGCGGGACCCTCAGTGTTTAGTTTCCAAGCGAAGCTTGGTACTCCATTTATCGACCCCGAAGGGATGAAAGGTGGAGAGAAGCTTGGAATCAAACTGAAGACAGGCATGCTGACTACTATGGTATTGGGCTTCTCTATATAAAAGGAAGGATTTCGGGATAATTTTAACATTAAATTTATGCTTTATATATAACTCTTGTTATGGTACTGTAATGATTTCTCCTGGTCCTCAAATCTGTGTATTGGAAAATTCTGTGGGAAGGGTTTAGTATTCTATTACCCTGTGTTTACACTCATAATTTTTTTTTTTTTTTGCTAATGTATCATTGCAAACAATCAAAATTTTGAGCGAGTTGTATTTCTTTTTCATTGTTTGTAATCTCTTATTTACTCTAAATTATTAGTGAGGGCTTAACTAATTAACATTATACAACTGCTAGGTAATCCTCCCTAAAAAATTTCTCAATTAGAAAATCGTTCCTTTGCTGCTACAGGGTGGTCACAAATATCTTATTTTAAAATTCCCTGATATTTCCAGGTTAGCGTTAAAATAATATTTTCATAGATAATTTTTCTTACAACATTACTCTAATACATACAGTCCTTACTTAGTAAGAGTTTATATTTAAAAAAAAGCACACTACAAATTCTTACATAGTTAATCAAAAATTGACATTACTGTTTGTTAGATCTTGTGGTCAGGGATGTAGTGGAGGGTATACGCCGTATACCTTCTGCATTTTTTTAAGGAACACCGTATACCCTCTGTTTCTCAAAAAAGCTATAGTATATACACTGTAGGGTATACCCTCTGCTTAGAGGGTATGCCCTCTGATATTTTTACGACTACACCATTGCTTGTGGTACTGTAGAATGTTAGAATGCTGTCATAACAAAAAACATTTAGTGGGGTGCTGAATGAAAAATTACTGTGTGTCATGGTAATGACAATAGGGACAAACTTAAAATAAGGATAATTGATACTTGTCTATTATCCCATCAACCACTTTTCATAGAAAAAAAAAAAATGATCGCATAACTAGGATTTAACGGCAAAAATGGATGATCATGGGGTTATATTCAATTGATGTCAGATGAGTTTACACATGTTTGATTTGTCATCAAGAGATTTTTAATTCAATGTTTTCTACAGGGATGATTCTGATTAATTTTTTTTTTTTAAATTCACAGCAAATTTTCTGAAAGATTGCAGCAGATGGAAAATCACCTTCCGGCACTAATTATTTTTGTCGCAGGTTTGATTAACTCTAACCTAAACTCTGTTTTAGGTTTAGGTCAATTTCATGCAGAGTGTAGATTTCTACAAGTAGGGTTTCAGTTGAACCCGATTTTTCAAAAGTTAGTTCAGTATATTATTTCATATTAAAAACTATACCTATAATAATAAACATAGATGCTTGTGTGTGTGTGTGCTGTTTTCTAAAGAGGCTGCTGCATTTTTTCTGTGATCCTTTGACAAAATTCACATTTTTTTTGTGACCCTTTGACGAAACTTGCATTTTTCCAGCGATCTTTTGATGAAATTTGTGGGTTATCCGCAACCCTTTGACGAAATTCGGGTTTTATCATCTGTTGCCCTTTGACGAAATTTGCATTTTTTCCATGGTCCTTTGATAAAATTTGAGGGTTTTTTCGTGATCTTTTGATGAAATTAGTTTTATTTTTCGTGATCCTTTGATGAAACACATTTTTCCCGCGATCCTTGAACGAAATTAGCATTTTTTCCACAATCCCTTGACGAAATTTGCATTTTTCTGCGATTCTTTGACGAAATTGATTTTTTTTGCTGACAATTTGTCAAAATTCATAATATTCTTTATGTCAAATTTTCGGATTGATGACAGATTTTTCAAAATTTTCAGAAACAAATGCCTTAAACTTTGGGTATAGAAACACTCCTGATTTTTTCTGTATTTTTAATGATGCTTTACTAATTTGTTAGTTCTTTTGTTAATTAAAATAACAATTATATCATTAAACTATGATGTCATAATAAAACAGAAAAAACATTGCAAAATTAATGCGATGCGTAGAATCTATCAATTTCAACTGACATCACCAACATTTATCCACAAGCTGAAACGATAATTAAGATAAATGAATTACGAACTTTTGGATCTAACTAAAAATAACAAAAACATAAAATAATGTTTGATTTTAAATGCAATGTTAGCACATGATGTACATTTTTCATTTTTGTTTATATTTTGGATAACTCAGTTTAGTGTTTCTAATGAATGATATTAGTTCTTCTATTGCTATGCTTTCTCTCATATTTTGAGAAAAATGATACAGATCTGTGATCTGCCATCTAAAGAAAATGAGGCAATAACCATATGGAATTCTGCCATTAAAAAAATTGTGCATTAATTGGCATGCATACCTGCCAAACTCCAGCTTTTTTTAAAATAAAAAAAACTTACTTCGAACCAGAAATTTTTTTAGAGAACAAAATTAAGTAGATTTAAAATGACTCTCTCATTTATTGGAAGATACGTTTAATTAAAAAAATTTTCTGCCACAAAGTTTGATTTTGTACTTAAAAGCCGGAGTTTGGCAAGAATGGGCATGATATGAGACTATCTACAAACTAGTAAATAGTGGCAATGGAATGTGAAAAACTGTGATAAAAGAATATCCATTAGAAAAGGAAGTTGGTTGGATGGCTCCAAATTAACATTTGTAAGTGCATTAAGGTTCATTTATAGCTGGTGTGACAAATTAGTATCAATAAAATGGGAGGAAAAGCAGCTGAATTTAAGTCATTGTATAGTTATTGAATGGAATAATTATTTCAGGCTGAGGCCAATACTGAAAGTACACACCAGGAATTTGTCAATAAGATTTAAAGACTGTTTCAAGATTAATATTTTCATTTAAAAGCCTCGATTTTCATGTTCCTGAAAATCTGCTTAAAATGACAAATTTGTTAAATAAATCTATATAATTCTTGGAAATTTTTCTGTAGAAAATTCCTTGCGCCTTGCATTCAATAAGATTTCAAATTTTAATTGCTTAAAAGGCGTACCAGCCAACGGGGAGAAAAAGTGTCCAAGCCGGGACTTGAATGAAGGTCACAGGTATAGTGCACCGACGTTCTACCAACTGAACCACTTGGAACAATACCCAGCCTGGTACTTTTCACTATCATATGTTGGCAATACTACAACCAGGAGCATAGGATGAGCAGCATAGGATGGAATATTTTTCCGTGAGCTACCGACTATGGGGCAAACACAAAAGTAAAGACACATCGATGAGTAAATCTATATAATTTTTCAAATTTTCTACAGAAAAATTTCCAAGAGTTATATAGATTTATTCAATTTTATCGATGCTGGATTCTCTTTACTTTCGTGTTTGCCCCAGAGTCGGTGGTTCAGGGAAAAATAATCCACAGCTGTTTTCCCTTTTTTATTCAGTTAATTTTAAAGATACAGACCGGTTATTTTAGTGATTTTGCTACAGAAAAAAAAAAAAATAATAATAATAATAATAATTGCCTATAGATGGTAGTGTATTGGAATTATTTTGATTGGCTTGGTATGGGAATTCCTGATCATATCGCTCACGTGCAAGAAAAGTGACACAACTTGCAAAAATTCATTTTATTCCACTAATAGGTCTGTCATAGGTGCATCTTGCTACAGGAAAAGTTTTATATAGTTATCCAGACGCTGTATGTCTATTCGTGATCACAGAAGGAGGGCAAATTGTGTAGGGAGGTAGAATTACTAAACCTTCCAAATCTCATCTATGTCTTCATTCTTAAGGCTTTTATGCATGTTTTTACTGATCATGTAGAGCTAAGTGCTATAATTTCATACTACAGAAAAAACATGCGATTCTTCTTTTGCCTCTCCTGTGAAATTTACTTTTGTCAAGATGTGTGACTTTTCTTGCGGGTGAGCGATATGCACACCGCATAACACATTAAAATTTACAAGATGTCTATTCCAGATCAGCAACAAATTTCCCTGACTTTTCCAGGTATCGAGATTTTGTGATGTTATACACAAAAGCTCTTAAAAGTTGTGAATTTGAGAATGGAACTTTCACAACTCATGCAGAAGTAACAACTACTGAACTATTGAACCAGTTCTTGCAAAATTTCCAAATTGTTAAACATTTTATATGCTAAACATTTTGCAAATACACACTTTTAGCATCAGGTTATATCTGTTTTGTCCAATCAGGATGATATTCTTTATCACATCAGTCACAGCTAAATACATGTTGCTTCAACATATTTTAATACAAATAATAAATATTCAATAAATTAAGCTAACAAATGTTCAGTTCCTAAACAAACTGAAACAATTTTATCCTACAACGTTCAGTACAAAGATTCAGTGAAGCTGAAAAATATGAGAGTGTAGACAAAATTATTTGCAAAACATGCTGAAATACTCTTTACAGTACTTATATAAAGCAAAATTTCATTTTCCTGATGCTGCAATTTCAAATCCTTTGTTTTTATAATTAGAAATTTTTTTTTGGTAGTTTCTAATTTTTAAACTCTTTCTCGGAGTTTTCAAATTTCCCTGACTTTTCCAGGTTATCCAGGTGGCTAGACACCCTGAATTTAATTCAGCTGCAAAACTCATTTCAAGAAATAACAACCTGTAGCCGAAAATGTATTGGAATTCTTTTGTACACTCCCTATGTTATGAACAGTTCCCATGTACCATTCAGCAAATCAATTTTTTATTTAGCTGAAAAATGCAAATCGAAAACACGTTTCTAGTAATTGCACCAATAGTCAACAATGAATCTAAATGCTTTTGTGTGGTCTTGTAAAAGTACTATAAAAATGTTTCATGCATAGTTTTGTATAACAAACTTGCAGCAGTGGTACTTACAAGGAAGGTCTTAAAGCATATGCTCAAAGTATTTTGAAAGAATGCTAATGAAACTACTCATGTACGCTATAAGGGTTTGGTAAAATTTAGCTGTGAAATCCCAGTAAAATATCTGTAAAAAAAAATAAAATACTTCTGAATATTTGGCGAAAAAACATGTGATTTGGCAAGCAACACCCCCCCCCCCCCCCCTCCCCCCAAATGCAAGCGATTTGAATGCATTTGGAAATGGCTTATTAAATGAGTGTTTAAATATGCAGTACTTAATGAATTTAAACTGAAATGATGAAATAATTTATTATTTCTATAAGCTTATAAAATATATACAAGTTGTGTACTGCTGCAGCTATTTAACTGTACATGGTTTCAATGGCTGGATACGTTTTAAGTGTATTTTAAAAGTAACTGCCTGATTAAAAGCACACTCATTATCGATTTCGATATTAAATAAGTCATCATTCCCATGCCAACAATACTGTTATCTTGTTGTATCCGGTACTAAAAAAATCAAAGTCAAATTGACAGTGCTCTGAATTGAACCTAAATTTTGAGTTTGAAATAATTTTAATCAATTAAAATTTTGTTCTAAACCATAAATTATGATTGCTAAATTTCATTATCTATACAAAAAATGTATATAACAAAACTGTTTTTCCTTTAAAGAGTATATAAGAAGAGTCTTTTTTGAAACTTCATTGTGCAGCCAACTGACGATAAATTGCCAAAAAAACTGAAATTTTCATTATTTTTGCAGATGCTATTTGAGGTTCAGCAGAAATTTTTTTTATTTGCATTTATATCCTTATCATGAGAATTTTCACAATTTTATAAGCATGCACTTATGGGGATGTTCATTGTCAATAACTTGTTTAGTGAATTTTTTTAAATTTGAAAATGTATAACATAACGACGAATGCTATTTTCTATAAGGAACATGTTGTAATGAATTTCGAGATGACCTGTCAGTTTTGTTATATTTAAAGCACTACTTGTATTATTGATTTCAAACAATTTCCAATTATAAATTGCAACATGAAAAAGCTTTTTTTACCACCTTAAGTGAAATATTGCAGCTATATTATGTATTCAATAATTAATAATAATAATATCAGTAATCAATTTTGTCACAATTCAAGCAACCTCACGGAAGTTAGAATGAGAACCAATAAATAGACAAAGACAATCCAAAGTCATAAACACTTTCAAACTTTGTTATAAAGTATTAAAAATCAATGCCTAATTTCATAAAATTGTTAATTTACTAGTGTGCTAATCCGTTAAAATAATAATAAGTTTGGAAAGCCTACAATGTCCCACGTCGCCTTGAAAATGAAATGTAAGGTGATGCTTAAGATAAAATAAAAAAGTGTGGAGAAGCCATACCTGTGCAACCCATCTTGACTACACCACTGTAATATACTGGGTGTGGGTTGAACAAAATGATTTGCGTAATTTCAGTCTATTGGTGAAGGTGAATTTTTGACTGTCTTATGCATTTTTAATTAAGCTAAATTTTAGCACAATATGTATGTAGTGCATATATAGATCATGTGGAGGGATGTACAAAAAAATTGGAGTAACTTTTCAGCTATCAATACTAATTGCTGAAATCTTGTTTTCAAATGTGTTATGCATTTCCAAAATTGTTTACTTAGTTTGTTACTCTTCTTTTACCTTTTTAAACACTGAAAGTTCCATTGCAGTATTCTGAAAGTGTTTCATAATCTATGTTTAACACATGAATTTTCTCTCTATTTTTAATATTGTTATTAGTATTTTATAAAATTAGAAAATGTATAAATGTAATGGTAGGCCTGACAATATAAGAAAATATCACTTCATGTTTTTCAACATCAAGAAAGCTGAACAGTTATAATTAAAATAAATTATCCATTCAAAAATATTTTTGCTTTGTACAATGAATAATGCTTTTGGAAGTGATAAAATAAAGTACACAGGCCTTCAAAAGTTATGGAACAGAGACCAGATGCCTTTGATTGTACACAGTAGGGTGTAAAAAAATCATGATTTTTTTTTAAAAATCAGATTTTTTTTTATTTTTTTCCCTGCATTAAAATATTAAACATCTACCAAGAATTAAGCATTTCAAAAATGAATAACCCTCCAATTACTAACATAATCTATGTTTTTCTGCTTTAATTAATAAAAATTTAATTATGTAATTATAAAAATTACAAAAAACTGAAAGAATTAAAAATTTCTTTAGTAACATACAACATTATGTGCATTAATTTATTGTAATAATTATGTAAACCAATATTAAATACTGCTTACATTTTAAAGTTATTGATAAATTGCATTTAATTTTAAATTGATGATACAGATTAAATTTTGTAATTATTAAACAATTAACTGTTTAATTAAGAACATAATCTACATATTTGAAAAAAGGTGATAAATAATAGTTTGATAAATTCCTAAAGCAGCCAGTAATTTTACACAGGTTCTAAAGCATATGTATATCAAATTGATCAAAAATTGTAGCAATGTATTCAGCAAACTCACACATAATTTATAAATAGATTACAAAAATTGTAATTTTAAAATTTAAATCAGGTTTTCCCCCACAACATTAAAATATTTGAATAGTTAGTAAATATTATAATGTTTTGAAGTTATTTAACATTTAGTTAGATGTTTTTTAAATGCATAATACTTCTTTTTATACAATTTAATATTGTTATAATTAACAATAACAAATATTACATTTTTTACAAGTGATTTAGTGATCATTTTGCTTTTCACACTATTTTATAAAATCAGAAAATATGTGATTTTATCATCCGATTTAAATCAATTGATTAAAATCATTGACACTCTATTGCTTTGTTTATTGTATATAAAAGAATGAATAACTTGATTATTAAAAGGAAATTATGACATGGTAAGTTATATTAGATTTAAATATCATTTTTAAATTAAATGCTTTTTGTTCTTGTTAGATAAAAACCATGCTTTTTATAAACTTACTGGTACTTAAATTTTTCATAATACTCAGGAATTACGCTTAGAAACAATTATTTAAAGCTTTGTTTTTTGTATTCATAAGTCACAATACCTGTAGAAACTTTCCAAATTATGTTCATCTTAGATTTGAATACTCTTTTATGTCATTTTAAACATTTAGAAAATTTTTGATTTTAATCAATGATTTTTTTTTAAAAATCACTTGATTAAAATCATGATTTAAATCAACTGATTTAAATCGTTGACACCCTAGTACACAGTTTGTTGAATATCTTCTGAAATTCTAGACATATCCTTGAACTTCGAGGACGTAAAGAACATGTTTGACTTTCATCTTTTTCTGTGAAGATTTAGGAGACAATTAGAAGGGGCCAGGTCAGCTAGTATATTTTAATTGCAGTATACTGTTCTTTTTCATATTTTCAGAAAGTGGTGTTAAATTTGGTTGAAAACTGTATTATATAAACAAGAACAAAAAATCATGCATCCAGCATAGATTATGTAACACTTTCGACACATTACTCAGAACACTGTGATAAAACTTTACAGTTTATTAAGATGAAAGATGTCTAAGTAAACAATTTAGATAAAACAGAACACAGTAGAAAAACCAATTACTACAATTGCCAGAAAAATATCCGAATTTTTTGTCATCCCTGTATATGATCTATAAATTTGTATGCATACTACATAGTATGCTATAAGTTCGTTCAATTAAACACATAGCACAGTTGAAAATTTCTATTTAGCAATTTTTGTCAATAAGTGCACTTGAGATCTTTTGTGTAAGCCCTGTATATGATCTACAGAATTTATACACATAAAGTAACATCAGTGATGGAACAGCACGGAGCTCATTTTGGAGCAGCAAAAAGCCATTTTGGAGCAGCAAAAATGCTCATTTTCGAGCAGAAAATAACTATTTAGAGCAGCAAAAATGCTCATTTTGGAGCAGAAAATAACTATTTTGGAGTATCAAAATGTCATTTTGGTATTCTTTGACGAAATTCATGTTTTTTCGCAATCCCTTAAATGAAATTTGAGTGTTTTTCGCGATCTTTTGACGAAATTTGCATTTTAAATCTAACATTGATGAATTGATTTATAACAATTTTGAATCTACATCAAACAACTGTAAAAATAAGAAATAATTAAAGAGGACTAATTTAATCTATTCTCCATGAATTTCTGATGGCAAAACAAATGAATAGCAATCACAAAATAAAATAATCCTGGATAAGCACAAACGGTATTTATTATGAATTAGATGACTACTATGAATAACTACCAATAAAGATTAAGTTGTTTTGTTATAGATTTGATTGTATATATCAATAAAAGTATAACTCTATCTAATATATAAACTATATTACGGTTATGGTTTATAACTATATATTTTATTTATAAAATAAATATCAAAAGTATGCAACTGCGTATCAAACATGCTAGTATGTTCACAAATGTAATTTTCAAGATTTATTACGTAACTGCAAATTTATGTAAATCGGGATGCCTGTATATTTAAAATAGTGTAATATAATTAAAATATACTGCAAACAATATTCCCCCATAATATAATAGATCTTTTTTGAGTGTATCTATAAATGAACGGTAAATGCTACACACTTCATTTTTCAAAACCAAACATGCCATGGTAAACCCAAACATGCATCAATTTCAATGGCAATCTGACTGTGATTTAGAGTACAGACAGACAAACAAAATTCATATTAATTTTTTTACATGTACGTTAACACCTTCACAAATATGAGTTAGGTTTACACAAATGCATACAAATGCTAAACAAGACCTACATAGTCATTTGCTACACTAACAGATCATTTTCAGCTTTTTCTGTTACAGGGGTGATCACAAACATTATATTATTGAATTTATTATTGTCCCTGTGACTAAATCTTCACTGAAAAATATGAAGTCAAACATGTCCTTTACATCCTCGAAGTTCAAGGACAACTCATCAAGAATTTCAGAAGATATTCGACAGACAGTGTATAATTGAAAGCACTGTCCCTTAACTTTTGGAAGCCAGTGTATCAATAACTCATTCTAAATTGTATTACTACCACTTGATGTGTTAAATGAATTTTATTACAAGTTTTTAGGGGTACTTTAAAATATCACCGAGGCATAAAAGATTAAACAATTATTCTTTTCTAAAGGAATGAAAATTTCTGACAATTAGGCAACACAAATTATAAATTTAACCTCTTCAGACCATAGGTGCAGATATGAATCTTCAAAAGGTACAGGTACATTCAAAATTTGTTTTGGAAACAAAAAAGTGGTGCTTACCGAATAAAATTAGTGTGTGCTAAATGCTCAAAGGGGTTAAAAATAAGTAGATATTTTTTTTTACAACAACATTGAAGCATTATAAGGAGACTCACAAAGTCATCATTTATAAAAATCTGATTTATTAACAAAATATGTTAGTTATGAAAATAAATAAGTTACACTGTAAGAAATATTTATGAAGTTTATATATACACATATAAAAAAGACTATCATTTTATAATTGCAGATAAAATTATAAATTTCTATATTTAATTTTTTTTGCACTTATCATTGAAACAGACAGTTCATATAAAATTTTCATAAGCTTTTTTCATTTTGGATAACGTTCAACAAGCATGCCATGACCCTGCAAAAAGGGAAAAAAACAGATTTTCAATAAAACAAGAATATTTAAAACTAAATGCACATTATTAAAGGCTATATCTTTAATATTCTAACTTTTCTCTTTCTGCAAAAGAAAAAAAAAACAAACAAACTTATGAATTGTTAAAAAAATGTAGAAAAGAAAAATTGAAACATCTACATTACATGGGAAGCATGTTTATTGCATTAAAAAAAATAGAGTACAAACAAATATTTTGGTATATTTATTTCTATATATCATAAAAGATCTAATACATGTAACTTACATTATTTATGGAATTATCACATACAATAAATAAAGAGAAGAGATAAAATCTTAAGACATTTTTTATTGTAATATAATAATAAAGTACTTGATAACTCTAATACAAACTAACATGCATTAAACTCTGTACAGATTTTTGACTTAAATAAATATAGAAGTTGAAATTTAAAATCTTGAAATTAATAATAATAATAATAATAATATTTTTTTTTTTTTTTTTGAAAAATCTTACCAGATAACAAATCTATAAGAAAAAAAAAAAGTTGTGAAACTATCTGGGAGACTAAATAAAGAAATAGATGTGATATTATAAGTATGGATTAGAGGTCGGCTTGAATGGGTCTTCACCTTTTCAGGCCAATTCGGACAAGGCTGAGGCCAGGCCTTACTTTTTTCAGAAGGATCAGGCCGGACTGAAACTTATTTTTTCTGTACTGAGCCAGAACTTCATTCTTCCTAGGTCTGCACAGGCCAAAATTTTCAGTCCCGATCTCGACCAAACTCGTATGAAAATCATTGTCTCGGCGTGGCCTGGTCCGTGCAAAAATAAGTAAATATGGCCCAGCCAAAAAATTTTTTCATACATTTTCAAAGTGTCATTATTCTACCATAAAACTTTAAAAACAATAAAAACTAACAATTAAAACTTCATTTAAAAATATTTATTCATTATATTTTTAAATCGCTATCATTTTACAATTAAACTTTAAAATTCATTTTTTTAAAGGACAGTAGATTTCTGGGCAAAAAAAAAATTAAAATACAGTAAAACTTGTGAAAAAGAACCCGCCTATGACAGAATCCTCTCTTAAACAGAAAAATGTGTTAATCCATGCAAAAGGAAAATAATAATACGTGATGAAAGAATATAATACATTTACACCTGCTAAGAAAGGAACTTGTCTATAACACATTTTTTTTCTTTCCTATGCGATTCTGTCTTTGAATATTTTACTGTACAGCAGCTTTCAGATTTTTAAGTCCCCAATATATTAGATATGGATTAGCAATATTAACCCGTATCGGCCGTATGCCGCTTCCCATGTGACATTGGGACTAGCATCTCTTACACAAATTTTATTTGGTTGGCTCCACTATTTTTTATTTATTTATTTATTTTTTTAAGAAACACTTGTACTTTGACAACATGTGCAAAAGAAATGTACTACAAAATTTATTTTTAAAATATAGTGGTGCAAATAGAATATAAAAATATAATCTATTTATATAAAATCCAAGTCTCTGTGTGTCCCTCACAATTCCAGTTGGACCGCCTCATTGAATGCGCCCATGTTATGCTTCCTATGGAGTTATCGGTATCAGCTACAACAATGAGTAATTGTCAAATAGCAATAGCAGGGTTGCCACAATAGCACCAAATTTTGACCAACTTGGCAAAATGCATACAAATTTGGCGACAAAATTAAGTTGCCATATATGAAGCCAGCTTGACGATAGCTGGCTAATTTGGCGAAATGCCCATTGAAACACGTTAACCGTTCATAATAACTGAGCTCACTGCAATTTAATTTAAAATCCGTGCATTTAATGTTTTTTTTTCAAAATCTTTGGGTCAGAATTTAAAATGTACGTCTTTACATCTTGATCCCGAGGCTACTAATAAAGTAACCCCCACTAGATAACATTGTACCCCTAAAGCAGAATACTTTGCAATGTTCTGCAACAAACTTCAGCTGATCAAGAATGTTCTGCAGGAATGTCTTCCAATGATCCACTGACGAATTTCGCGATTTTTTCTTCCTTGTACCATAGACAAATTTTGAGGCTTTTTCTTGCGACAAATTAGGGAAAACTATTGGTTTTTTCACAGTTTGTTCCAACAATCTACTGACGAATTTCTCGATTTTTTCCTTGTACCGTAAGCCAATTTTGAGTTTTTTTTTCTTGCGACTGATTAGAAGAGATAATCATGTGGGTTTTTACCTGCGACCAATTGGCAAAAATCGGTTTTTTTTTTTTTTTTTTTTTCTGCGACTGTTCATCGAATTTTGTATGTTTTTCCACAACAGGCTGAAGAATTTCACGATTTGTTCTTCAGGATTGACTGACGAATTGCACAAGTTTTCTTGCGACCAATTGATGAATTTCGCAATATTTTTAAATGGACGAAAAGAATTTTTTTTTTTTTTTTTTTTTTTTTTTTTTTTTTGGCCATTGAGTGACGAATTTCGCGATTTTTCCTTCGATTGAATGGTAAATTTTCATGAAAATGATAATTCGAAATGTTCTGCAGAGAAGTCCGTTGTTCTGCAACGTACGTCGCACTTTTAAGCATATTCTGCTTTGAGACACTGTATTATCTGAGCTCCTAACTGCCCAATTTTAATGTGATTTACATAGCCAGATACAGAAATTAAATTCGCAGTATTTTTCTAGTATAGGGGCCCTTGGCAAAATAGAAAAAACTGCACTGTGATATAAATAATTAGCTCTTAATTGCCGTAAGATAAATAAAGAGTCAATGTGCCGAGAATAAACATTTTCTTGAATGCCGTAAACAGATCGTATAGCAAAGATGATAAGATTGTTATGCAGTAAAAATAAAAAGGAATTGTCTTACTTAAATGATGAGGTAACAGATTGAAGAGACAGCAGTTGTAAAAAATCTTCTTTATTTGTTTGTTTCACTTGAGAGTTTGGAAGGCAATTAGAATAGGTAGGTCACCGTACACATTAGAAAATCGTTCCATGTAGAATTATTAAAAACCTGAAGTAATTCCATGATAAAAATTAAATTAAAAAGCCAGAGACTGAGAATAAATTTTTAGATGTCGAGAAATAGCTACTGAAGAGCATCACTCTTTGAATTTAGGCGCAACGGCCCAAAATCCAAAAGACAAATCACATTGTCAAAAAATACATATTAAAACTTTCGTAAATCTCAAATCTGTTAAAAAACTGGCTGCATTGATTTATATACTATGTAAACAGGGTTTGCACAAGTACATCCACAATTGATTTAAATCTATTCGTTAAATTAAATTTATGTATTATGATTAGCGCGTATGAAAACAGCCAAAATAAAAAAAGAGAAAAACAGAACCTCTCATAAAAAAGAACGAACACCTAATTCGTCAAGCGAAGACACACCCTTAATATAACGCAAACAACGCCACTTGCAACACGCGCTGTTTCTAAAAATAGAACAGAGGAAAGGGGGAAATCTGAAATCAAAACTTATCTGCTACTTGTGGTAAAAAGGAACGAAAAAAGGCCATTTGAACGATGTTTTGAGTCGAAAATAAATAGTTTAAAACGTGAGATAATAATGCTGCATTACAATTTAAAAAAATAAATAATAAATGTAATTACTACATCACATGCACTTGCAAAGAAGATTCGGCAACGTATTTCCACATTTTAAAATTTATTTTCATCTATCACTGCGGAACAAACGAGAAAAGCTACACATATTCTTGCAAATATGTTGTATATATCTTTATATCTCATTTTCCGTCATTTTTGTCGGGCTACCTTTCTAGTCATGTATAAAAAGCTAGAGACCGATAAGGGTTAATGATAACTGAAACATTCACATACAAATAGAGATTCATTAAAAAAATAAATTGCAGCCTAAGACGCTTCTTTAAAAATGAGATTATAAACAAAAAAAGGGCTAAAATAAGTATTTTTGGTCAAAATTCCTTGTACGAGGCAATTTTTAACCATATCAACTTAAAAATCCACGTTTTGTAGACATTCAGTCGGGACAGGTCGGTCTCGGGCCAAACTTTTAGGCCATTAATTCTTTTTGTATGGTCCAGGCCAAACTTTTAACTTTTATACCAGACCAGTGCCTGAAAATTTTGGCTTTGTAGATCTCTAGTGTGGATTATAAAATTGTATATGATATACAAAATATGATTTCCATATCACTCATAGTTACAGAGTAAACAATTTAAATGATAAAGTAATACCTAGTAATAATTTAAGATAAGACCTGATGTCATGTAGAATTTAAAAAAAAAAAAAAAAAAAAAAAAAGATGAAAGATTTTTGTACAATTGATTATTATTTATGCAAACTAAAGTAGATAAAATAACTAAAATAAAATTTTTTATTTATAAGGATATTTTACTAAAAATGTAACTCTTAAGCAGATACATTTTAATTCCAATAACAATGGTAATTCGCTTAAACTAAAAACTATTTCCCATAGATCAGCAGCTGGAAAGGAAACTTTTAAAACTACTCTTAAACACTAGCAATAAACCATATAAGATACAAGTGATACATGCATAGTAATAAGATATCCACAACATGCAAAACTTCCAGTGTAGGGTCACGTGGCGTAAAATAGGTTTCAAAAATAAATTTATGAAAAATACAAATTGTAATTTTTTTTTAAATTGTTTTGCCAAATTAGTGTGTTACAGGTATCAATTATCATTTTTCAAATATATGTTGCTATATTATTATACTTGGTAGCCATTTTAAAATTTTAGATGATATGATTTGGTTGTAATACTTTGGATTTAAAGTAAATAAGAACTTATTTCCAGCTTATTTATCCATTGTATAGAATAAAAGACTTATTCAGGATTAACTTCCTGCATTTATTTACTACAAAATAACATAAAATTTATATTTAAAAAAAACAAAAAAAAAAAACATGTGGGGTAGAATAGTTATACTGTCAAGCTTAGCAAACAAATTTTTTTTTTTTTTTTTTTTTTTTTTTTTTTTTTTTTTACTTTTCTAGATATTTTTCAATATTTTTTCATGTAACATTTGACATTAAAAAAATGTAGTGCTATAAAACTATCTACTATTAATAAATTTATTAAAAATGAATTTAATAAATTAATATACTAAAAGGAAAACATGCAATTTTTAGCTTCATGCCTACTATATACCAATTGTTATACAAGAAATTTTAAAAAGTGACAGGAAAAAAGAAGAGATAAGAAGTCCAAAATAATAATTAAATCAAAAAAGTTTTTAAAAAGTTATTGATTGTTTAGAAGAGGTTTTGTTTCTTTAGAAGAAGAAAACTTATCTAATTTAAATAGTAAAATAGTAGTGGACAAACTATCAAAATTGGATTTTAAGTCAGACAACAAATTAGATATTTCTTGCAATCACAATAATTAGGAATACATTGTTAAGTTCGTCAAAGAGAGCGGATGTTCCTATTTCATGTTTCCTGAAAAAGGTGACATGTTTGAGTATCACAAATTGCAGACGTCCTTTCTAATCTACCAATCAATTATAATCCAGACTACCTATTTTTTCACTTAACATTCAACCTTTATTTTCAACATTCTTTTAATCAGATTCCTATGCAATTATTTATTTAATTAAAGAAATAGAAAGCTTTAAATATGTTATACTTGTTTTACCCCATGGCGCCGGGTAAAATTGAGAATGTGTTTTAAAATGTCATTATCAGTAATAATTTGCATTTTTTTTTCTTTTTTTAAAAAATTATCCTTGAAATTTTAAGAGCAATGTTCATTTGTATATTCTATGTCATTTTTTGCAGATTAAAATAGTATATTTTTGGCAAAAAAAGTATGAATAAAAAAAGTGCTGTTTTTATGACTATTTTACCCCCACCTGATCCTATAGCATTTTAAAATGATTTTATTATTTCCATTTAATTATAAAAATTACTTAAAAGTCTAATTATTTCTTTAGGTAGTAAATAATGAATAAATGCATGTTATTTGAAGTGGGAGGATCATCTGGGATAAATGCTTCATTGGGTGCTTTTCCACTGTAGGGGACTTGGCTTTTTTTTTTTTAAAGCTTGGTCTAATTTGGGTTTCAGAAAGTAAGATTTCTTACCAAATAATATAAACAGCTATGAAAACAAATGTAAAGAATTTTTATGTTTTTTTATATAGGAATTTATATATATTTACATATAAACATTTTACTTATATATATATATATTTTTTTTTTTCTGTCTACAGACTGTAATGACTTGTACTGTTTCAGATTTGGGTCAAATTCTGGTTGTATTTTAACTCAAGGATTAAGTTTTGTTGACCTGATTTTGCAAACATAAGTGCAGAATGTTATTTTAGATGGAAAACTATGTATTAGAATAAGTTATACTTTAAAATAGCAATTAAAGCCTTTGTGCAGGAATATTGAAATGCAGTAAACCAACGTTTAAAATGCACAAATAATGCATGAAAAACGCTTTTTTCACGCATTATTTGTGCATTTTAAACGTTGGTTTACTGCATTTCAATATTCCTGCACAAAGGCTTTAATTGCTATTTTAATGTATTCGGCTTTAACGGGCCTTTATTCCTCTGTGATTTCTTTCTTTTTCTTTCTCTCTCTCTCTTTTTTTTTTTTTTCCCGCAATGTAATCAATAGGTTTTGTAATTTACGATTAAAAAAGTACAGGTTTTTGGAACACTTACATTTCCTACTTGACTGTAGGCGTAAGAAGGTTATTCCTAATTTCATTTCTATACGTTGTAATTTATCTTCTTCTAACAGAATTGACAAGGCGGACTTAATTCATTTATTTCGTTCTGGAAGGATTGACTTATTTCGTTCTAAATTAGCTCTTTTAAGAGCTTTGATTCAAGAGACTCGCCATAAAATTGCTCATATAGAGCGCGAGTTATATTCCTTACATATCAGCCTCGCTAATTCTACACCTGATTTTGAGTCTATAGACAGAAGGTCATGGAGTAGAGTTCTCACAGCTTCTTCTGTTCATTGTTCGGTTTTAAAGAAGAAATTTAATGAACTTTGTAAAAGTCCTGTCGTTAATAACCCCAGCAATTTGCCTGTTGTTAACCAAAATGTTGTTGTCAATCTTTCTAGTGTTTCTTTAAGTGACAATCAGCTCGATGCTCTCAAATTGAATAACAATTTCTCTGTCTCTGCTATTCCTTCTTTACCTAATCTAATTGCTCCTATTGAAAGGGCCTTTAAGCATAGCACTCTTTCTTCTTCTCAAAAAGAGTCTATCAGGCATCTCATTGCCAATACTGTTGATTTCAATTCTAATGTTTATAAGCCCAATCTTAAAATTCCAGTTAAACAATGTCTGAAAAATTTGCGTTCTGATCCAAACTTAATCATTACTAAGGCTGACAAAGGTGGTCAGATTGTTCTTCTCGACAAATCTTCGTATCTGGAAAAATCCCATAAATTAATTAAAGATGGTCCTTATGTGGACATCCGCAAAGATCCTTCCACTAGTGAAATTAATTCTATTAAGTCTGCCATCAAGTCTTCTTCCATTATTCCTGCTAACGTTAAGAAGTCTCTTATTCCATCTATTGCGCATTGTGCCAGGTTTTATGCTTTACCTAAGGTCCATAAACCTGACATTCCTTTTAGACCTATTGTCTCTAGTATCGGTACAGCTTCTTATAAGCTTGCCAAATATTTAGTTTCTATTTTTTCCCCACTTTTGAGCAGTAACTGTTTCACTGTTAAGAATTCTTTTGATTTTGTCAAAAAACTCCATAATTTTAAGCCGCAGGGTCACATGATGGTTTCTTTTGATGTTAAATCATTATTTACAAACGTTCCGGTTGAGGGGGCTTTGGATTGCCTCAAGAACAGGCTTTGTGAATTCCATTTCTCTTATTTTGAAATCGAGGAACTTATCCTTCTCACTCGCGCTTGCTTGTCACAAAATACTTTTGTTTTCAATGGTAATTTCTTCCGCATGATTGATGGTTTGGCTATGGGTAATCCTCTTAGTCCAATTTTATGCGATATTTATATGCACTATTTTGAGGTCAAACTTTTTGAAATTTTAAAATTTCCGTTCTATGTTCGTTATGTTGATGATGTTTATGTCCTGGTTGAAATAAATTCAGATATTAATCATATTCTCTCTACTATGAATTCCATTGATCCCTGCATTCAATTTACCTCTGAAATTGAGACCAATAACTGTCTTTCTTTCCTCGATGTCCTTGTTATTCGTTGTGACAATGGCTTTCAGACTACCGTCTTCCGTAAACCTTTTGCTGTCAGTCTTCCACCTCACAGGCATTCTTCTCATCCCCCTAACCAGAAATTCGCTGCTTTCAATACTTTTGTTTTTCGGGCTACCAATGTTTGTTCCACTCCTCAGTTACTTAGTGCTGAACTTAATTACCTCAAAGCTATTGCTGTTGATCGTGGTTATTCCTCTAATATTATTGATTCTATTTATAAGAAATTGACGAAATCCGTCCATTCTGAAAAGCATTCTAATTCCAACTCTAATACTTCAGTTGTGTTACCATTTTTTCCTAAAATCAGTCAGCAAGTTGCTAAAATCTTAAGAAGGTTTGATTTTAATGTTATTTTTTTTTTCTCCAGTTAATAAAATCACTTTTTCAAATCTCAAACACCCCATTAATCGCCTAGATAACTGGGGCATTTACCAAATCTCTTGCCAATGTGGCCTTTCTTATATTGGCCAGACTAAACGTGCTCTTAGATTTCGTTTAAAAGAGCATGAAGGTTATGTTAAAAATCAGGAGCTCAAACGTTCTTCTATTGCTCAACATTCTTGGTCTTCTCAACATAGGTTCGATTTTTCCTCAGCCACCATTATCCAAAAATGTTCTTCTAACCTTGATCTTGATTTTTGGGAAGCTTACCACATCATTAAAAATTCTCACTCTTTAGTGAATGACTTATCTAGTACTCCAGATTTTCCAAGTATTTGGAAAGCATTAATTTAATTTCCTCTTTTTTGGTTTCATTTTCTCTCCTTTTCCGGTAGATGTCGCTACTTGTCCACCCAGTCGTTTCCACTGCTTCTCTCTCATTGGTTGTTTCTGGCGCTTTTGCTACCCGCATAGGGTATATAAGGTAGCGCGTCTCTGTCTATCATTTTGCTCAGCCTTGCTTTTTCTAGCACGCTGTTCCTTTTTTCCCTCTCTTGCACTGAAGAAGAATCTCGCTGTAGATTCGAAACAGCTGTTTGCTGCTTTTTCACGCATTATTTGTGCATTTTAAACATTGGTTTACTGCATTTCAATAAGTTATACTTTGTTTACATAAAAGATAAATTGATATTAGGTGTATTTGTAGAATATTTTTCTATAATTGCATTAAATTTTGGATTTCTTTTTAACTTCAGGTTTAAGTATTTCAGGTTTTGGTTGAGTTCAAGTAGCACTTTCAGGTTCAAATACCCTTTATAGTAATTATACTGTATTCTTAAAATTTTACATTTAAGGCAGAATTCAATTATACACAGATTCCATTTTTACTTTTACCACCTATATTTTATTTTACCAACTGTAAAATTTACACAGTTAAATATTCATTAGGAACCACAAGGGAAAATTAAACTAGTAAATTTTCAGTTCAGATACTTCATCGTCAATTTTGCAAGACATTGTAATTTTCATCTCAATTTTCACAATATTTAATATCTTGCAATCTGCAATTTAATAAGGTTAGGTTATATGCATATTTTTAAGCATAGACATCTTAAAGAATTATTATATTAAACACTATTCCATGCAATTATACTCTTCAAATGTGCATATCTTCAGGTGGGCTCTGACACCCCCCCCCCCCCCCAAAACCATCCATTGTCGGATTGAATTTATGTTTCATTTGCCAGTAATTGTGCTATTTCAAGATTCGATTCCATCTACAAGTGCATTTTAAACTATATTTTATTACAATGAGCAACATCGTTGTACACAAGTTTTTATCCTACAATAAAAGAATACTGACATATCTGTTAACTGCAAAACATGGGCATTTTTTATAGAAGTTTAATAAAATACTTATGCAAATGTAAATTTTCCTACGACATTTATGTCAAATTTAAAAATCTAACATTTGTATAATATTTGTTCTGAGAAAACAGATCTGGTGATTATTATTATTATTGTTTTTTTAAAGACCTTATCAAAAAAAGATCCAAATCTCCTTTTCAATGAAAAGAAAAAAAAAAAAAAAAAAAAAATAGCTGGAAAAATGTATTGCAAAACTGCACCTTCTCAATTCAATTTAGCTACTTCATTCTCCACCAAGACCAAATGAGGTGAAAATACATTTAAAATTTTTTCAAACCTTTCATTATCGGGAATGTAAGAATGAATGAAATATTTTAATAAATTTTCTTTCTTGCATACTTTATTAAATACTGTTGTTAGGCAACAGTTAAAGATGAGAAAAGCGAATTAAATTAATGGCAAAAATCTAAAATTGAAAAGTTAAAATGTTTTATATTTTTCAAACAGATGCACAAAATCGCATCAAAAAATATCGATAATTTTGAATTTCTGACTTAAGTATTGACAAAATTTGAAACTAATGTGACCCTAATTGGAAAGTTTTAGCAACCATAATTTAAAATTTAAATCAATTATCCCAATGTGCCGAATGTCCATTTAATGAATATTAAAATTTGAAAATTGTCTAAATTCCCATTGAAAAGCATTATGACATAAAAGTTCTATATTTTTCGAATGAATGAATCAAATTAAACCAAAAGCTATACAGCTCATTCTGGTTACCCCATGAACACACCTTATTTTTTACAAGCTAATCGGAGTCGCGAGATGTACATACACAGACACCAAAAGTTTGTCTCTACAAAAAGCCTTCACTTGACATTTTGGCAATAAAACTGGAGCTATTTTAATGATGGCAAATTAACCATGAAATTGCTAACATTAATACAAATTATAATTTCAGAGCAAACAGATACAATATAAAGAAGAGAGTTTTAACTTACTAATCCTCCTGCTGCGCATGCAGCAACTACAGCATATTGACCTCCTTCCTTTATTAGTCTATTAGCAGCAGTTGTTACCAATCTAACACCAGTTGCACCAAATGGATGACCTAGAGACAAAGATCCTCCCCAAAGGTTGAATTTTTCAATAGGAGGGACACCAACCTAAAATAATAGTAAATATAAAAAATTAAATAACAAAAGAATCTAATTTACAAAATAATAATTTTTTTAATATTAACAAGAACTTTCAAATTAAATATCAGTTATTATCATATCTGTATTATAAAGGACAAACGTGTCTGCACATAATGCTGATGTCATTTTACGAATGGCAACAGCAGATAATCAAATTTCGCTTTTACAGCAATTTTTAAAATTTTTTAAACTTTTAAGCATAACACATTTTCAATTTTTACACCATCGAATAAAGAAGAAAATGTACTTTCAAATTGTTAGAAAACTATATCACAATTTGTATGTTAAATGTAAAAAATCTCTTAGAGTTATTAAAAAACAGTAGATCTGTGCAAGGCTTTCTCAGCACAATAATTATTTGTTGATGCGTTTTTTCATTAACTGCAATTTTTTTTCCCTGTTCTGTTACTCGGAAGAACGGGTTTACTTCCCAGTTATATTAAAAGAGCAAGCAATTTTGGTTGTCCAAACAATTTTCATGAAACTTGTTTCATATACTAAATTGAGCATGAGAAAACAAGAGGTAGGGTCCCAAATTCAAGAAAATTTGTTTTAGTTAAAACAAACTCAGCACTGAAATGGTTGCTTGTTATAAAGTGAAAAATGCTTTGATGATTTTCATGTCACATTTCTTCTATGCTAATTCAAGCACAAGAAATTTCTTTTTAGCTAGGCGGCGAATTAAGGAATGCTTCTTTTGACAGATCAAAACAAATTCAGCATTGAAAATGCTGCAATGTAATGACAACAGTCCTAACTATTTTCAGAAAACGTGTCTCCTATACTAATTCAAGTATGATAAAACGATCTAGTTAGGCGGCGAATTTAGGAATGTTTGTTTTTTGACAGATTAAAACAAATTCAGCACAGAAAATGCTGCTACACATCGAAAACAGTTCTAACTATTTTTTGAAAATGTAGCTCGTATTCTAATTCGAGTACAAGAAAATCTAGCTCCCTTATTCTGGAAATACGTTTTATATAATTAAAACAAACAGAAAATGATGCTAGAAATAGAAAATAATTCGACAATGTTAATAAAATGTCTTTTTAGAATATAAAAAAATGATCTGACTAGGTCTCAACTTCGAAAAAATTCATTTTCATAGATTTAAGCAATTTTTGTAATTAATCTTCAGTCAATGGAATTCTTGGCAATAACATTGGACTATTTAGCAACACAATTACAGATGATATTGAAGATGACATAACTATTTTCAGGAAATTTGCCTTCTACACTAAATTGAGTACAAGCAAATTGTCTAGCTAGGACTCGAATTCAGGAAAATTCGTTTTGACAGGTTAGAACAAACCCAGTATTAAAAATGCTTATGTAAAATTTTTAAATAAAAAATGGTTGGGATGATATTCATAATACAAGCACTATAAATTAATTCGAGCATGGGAAAAATATATAACTAGAACTTGATTTCGAAAACATTAGCTTTGATAGGTTTAAACAAAATTTCTTTCTGTCATTAATCTTTTGTAATAAAGTTTACTCCCAATTTATTTTAAATAATAATAATAATAAGATAGTTATACAACTACAAATATCTATAAATAAAATATAATAATAATTACATGTTGTATATATATATATATACAGCTGGACCTTGATTTAATGATTGCAGCTGGTCCTTTGAAAATTGTTAAATCCGAAAACACATTCGATTAATCAAATTTTCAAAAATTTACCTGCCACTAGTATTTAATTATAGTTCATTTTTGTTTCTACAAAAATGAACATAAAAGTACATATTAATTCTAAAAGTATATTAAATATATACTTTTAGAAATGAAAAATTATTGCTAATTGCTTTACCTTTTCTTTAAATGCGGGCAGTGAGAAATCATTTTCAGTTGTTCCAAACTGTTACATATATCCACCCACTTTTAAACCTTGAAGTATTTTTTTCACAGAATCTAATCCAGTATTTACTCCAATTCTCTATTGAAATAACTTTTGAGATTTTATTATGTTCAGAGCCCCACCAAGTTGCTTGTTTACATCAAAATACTATTGCATAATCTATAGTGCGGAAACAGGAACATGAGTCATAGTTTTAATAATTTATGAATGAAAATGTCTCGCTAGAAATGTCATGCTAAACGGATATTTCAAATTCCTTTAAATTAAACATTTCATTGTCACATGTAGGTCAATAGATAAACAACAGAGAGAAAAAGCTGACAATCCTTGTAACTAAGGCAAACATTTTTCAAAATTGACCAAAATTATCATTAAACAAAGAAAAACTATCATTCAAATAAAAATCCTTTAAAATGTACTGTTAAACTGAAGGAATCGTTAAATCGGGTATCATTAAATTGAGGTTATACTGTATATTAAATAAACACACAGTTTAATAACTTACTTTCTTCTGACGGTTCATGTAAGTTTGAGCAAACCAGTCTGAATCCATAGCTTTAAAATTTGCCAAGATTTGCCCCTATGTAATCAGAATAACACATAGTTAAAAATTATACAATATGCAAACTTTAAATAAGTAAAGTAAAATAAAATATAACTTACAGCAAAAGCCTCATGAAATTCAAAAACATCAATGTCCTTCAGAGTCAATCCAGTTTTGTCCATCAATTTAGCAGTAGAATAAGTGGGGCTAAACAAAATTGAAAAACTTAGTTCAACAACATGAATGATTGCTTCTGAGTGAGAACAATTTTAATAATAGCCAAGAATACTACGATAACCCGAAAATTAAGTGTACAAGTCCGTTTCTATAGTGAACACAGGGAGAAAAATTTCTTTCATGGTCTTTCTCGCTATGGATAAACAGTATATGTATGGTAGTTGGTGTGTAACTTACAGGAGGTGGAGTGCAAAAGCATGAATAAAGCAGCCTTGATGTCAAGGAGTTAATAGATTATTTAAATGGAAACAAATCAGAATACTTTGAGACTATATCACATTGAATTTAACATAAGATTCACTTAACATTTTCATTTTTATGAATTAAAAAGTTATTTTAAAATAAAAATATGTAACCTAAAAGAGATTTTAGTATATTTAAAGGCTCAAAAAAACTTTTCAATAAACAGATCTATTAGTTTCATACGCACAATTGGCGATATGCTCATGGTCAACAATCTATACTAATAAAAGAAAGCTTTGCTCTGTCTGTGTGTCCACAATGGCTAGTGAAATCTACCGTACATACAAGGATGAAAATTTGTGTGAAAGTAGTCCAAGGACTCTCCTAATGCACCTGAGACTCAGAATTTTAAATTTCTAATTATAAGCTGAGTTATTAATTAAAAATCGCAACACCTTCTCATTAAAAACTCATCTCTGTCCTTCCAAGAGGGAAAAAGTGCTGGCAGATGAAAAGAAACCCATTTACACATCCAAAGGAAGTGAAGAACGGACTTTTCGATTTTGTATTTTTTAATAGATTCGTTTTAAGCAACACTTGGTACAGTAAAAATTGGAAGACGTATTTGGAAGATCATACTCTTACATCTCAAATGCCATAATCAAAGAAAGAAAGAAAAAAAAAAGCAATTTAACAAATTACAACGACCATTTGGAAAATGATTTTTTCAAAGACTAAAATTTAAGACATAAAAAATCGCACGGAGTTGATCATACATTACGTACGCCATGAATTAAACATTAATAGTGTTATTACACGTAAAAATTCCAGGCGACATGAAATCGCCTGGAACTCGTATTTGGTGTGAATTATTTATATGTATTCATTCCTGTCCTATTTTTTTTTTTTGTTATTTTTAATTGGCTTATTCCATTTTTCTCTTGCACATACAAATCTTACAAATTAAAATTAACTCTTTGGCAGAAATTGTTATTCATTTTCTTTCATTTTCATTAGTTATTATCCACCTGAAACTAACGTATTATCCAAGCATTTCATTGGCTGTTCAGGAAAAGGCTTTTCCGTCGTCAGATTTCCAAGAAATCTGATGACACATTTTAAATGAAATTTCATTCTTAAACTTCTAAACATCTGACAATATTACTTTTTACACCGTCGTATGGAGAAAAAAAATGCACTTTTAAATGCAATTTGTTTGATAGCTGTATCTCAATTTGTTTCTGAGTTATTAATTTTTTGTGTAGTTTTTATTACTTTTTTGTCATAGTGGCAACACTCTGTTGTCCATCTCTGTTGAAACTAAAGGGAAATACAGATTACTGTATAGACCAATCACAAAACGAATAAAATGCGTATTAAACCAATAAAAACCTTCAGATATGCTTTTGATTTCCTACCCTGATGAGAACAATAACCATTTTTCCAAATGGTTAAAAAGGGTCGTTATTCCGAAAAACATTTTTCCCCTTTATGGCAACATCCCTCCAGGGTGCAATTTTAGAGATACTGACAAACCAAAAATAGGCTCTAAAAGCTGAAACCTTCTTCTAGTCCGTGGTGCAATCGATTTAAAAAATATGAATTTAAATCCCTTTCAAATACACTAGTGAAAGCAGGTCACTTCATGCCTCATGGAGACTATATTTTTTCTATACTAAAAATAACTAAATGTCCATATTTTAACACAATCTTTTAAAAGCATCTCAATAGACCAGATATAAAATGTATCAAATGTTTAGATGGGTAGAAATACTTTTTACAAATGTGAAAATTTCGGCGAAAAAAAAAAAAAGATTATACTTTTAATTCAATATTTTTTTGCAGGCTCATTTAAGGTTATTATCACAGGCAATGCCGGGTGTGTCAGCTAGCAATAATATATATATATATATATATACCGGGTGTCCCAAAAAGGACTGACTGATTTTAAAATTCAATAACTTCCAAACGGTGACAGATATTAAAAAAATTCTTGCAGGAGGGTTATGCATAAAGTCAAAAGTTTTTTTACAGTGATTTTCGATTTTAGTTCGAATTACAAACGATAGATGGCGCTGCGATCAATAGAGGCTAAATACAGGCTCGATTTTTGGTACTTCGTGGCCCGGATAATACATTTCCATCTCCTTTTTCTGCATTGAACAACAGAAAGGACCAAAAATCGAGCCTGTATTTAGTGACTATTGCTTACAGCGCCAACTATTGTTTGTAATTCGAACTAAAATCGAAAATCACTGTAATAAAACTTTTGACTTTATGCATAACCCTCCTGCAAGAATTTTTTAAATATCTGTCACCGTTTGGAAGTTATTGAATTTTAAAATCAGTCAGTCCTTTTTGGGACACCCGGTATATATATTTTAAAATTTTTATTTTATTATTGATCTAGATAACGTTGCTAATTGTGTATACAAAACTAATAGATCTGTTTATTAAAACCTTTTTGTGATCCTGTAATTATACTGTAATTACTTTTAGCATGTATATTTTAATTTTAATGATAATAGGATATTTTAGTTGTTAAAAAATCCTTAAATAGTTAATTTTAGGATTCTTTCTGATCTTAGTAAAGTATTTTGTATTTTTTGTATCATTTACATGTTATGATAGTTTTAGTAAAATCTTGCACACATATAAGTACACACAGGTGTAAGACACAGGTACAGTTAATTTTGGGGGAAAAAAAAGAAAAAAAGGAAAGAAAACTTGGTCACATGCCTGTTAATGAAGGCTGATAAATGATATGGTTAACCAATATTCCTATTTGGCTATAGATAAGAACAAAATCATAATAAGACTAGTTGGATGTGCCAATCCTAAAACTTTCTTCTATCTCATATATTTTAATATTTCAAAATGTTGTTACAGATATCAATATTTCATTTTTATTAGTTCAATACTATATCAATTTTGACTTTCATCTTAAATTTCTGCTTCAGTCAATTAATTGGAGTAAAAACGAGTTATCTCGATCAAGATATTTATTAAAATCACAAATAGTCACGAATAATTGGCTTATCAGGATGGGAAGTTCCCGTCGATTCACGAGACACTGGTGTACAATAAAACTACGAAAATTAAGAAGATTACACAAAAATCGCTATTACAGTGCCCCCTTCCGGCAGAATTTCCCCACTTTCAGGGAGGACCTTCTTGCCATGGCCAAAAACATAACACAGAAAATTTTGTTCAATTCTATGCATGACTTCATACACTTTTCGAAGGTACAATATTGAAAATGGCACAAAAATTGCTATTACAGCGCCTCCTTCTGGCATAATTTTTCCACATTCAGATAGGACCTTCTTTCCATCACCAAAAACATACACAAAAAATTTGGTTCAATTCTATGCATAACTTTCATACACTTTTCGATGGTACAATATTCAAAATCACACAAAAATCGCTATTACAGTGCCCTCTTCTGGCAGATTTTTTCCAAATGCAGGAAAGACCTGCTTGCCATAGCCAAAAACTTGGGGGAAAAAAAAAAAGGTTCAATTCTATGCATAACTTCATACACTTTTTGATGGTACAATGGCGACAGACAGACATTTCTATAAACATGTTTTTTGGGATATCTGACCCCTAAAAGGTGTAAATCCGTCGAAAACCGGAAGTCGAAAAAAATTTTGATTAGAAGAAAGTAATGATAAAAGCAACTTCAATATCATCATAAATATATAAAAAATAATATTGTACACTTACTTTAAAAGTGATACTACATAAAATATGATCTTACCCTAATAATAACTGGTCTTTAGGATCTTGAGAGGTATACACATATGATCTAAAAGCAAAAATTCCTTGTAAAATTTACAATATACAAAATAGAGCAAAAAATTTTCAAATATACTACAGATTTTTTTTCCTCTATGACGAAAAAAAAAAAAAAAAAAGTTAAAAATATTTAAATAGGAAATAGAAAAATTTATAATTCTGGAATCTCAAAGTTAAATTTAAGACCATTTTAAAATTATTTTGTTATCCCAAAGGTTACACAAACATTTGAAGGCAGTTTAAAACAAATTAAACAAATCATTGAGTTTATTAATTTGTTTATAAAATCAATCACTCAAAGCTCAATGTTCATAAAATTTATCACACAAAGCTTGCAAATACTATTAAAGAGTAAAAAATCTTTTTAAAATACAGGATAACTGTAACAAAGAATTTTGGGAAAGAGGAAAGAGAGCATTACTGTGATGAATATTATGCAATCCCGCACAAGGTAAACTACCGATTACAAGTAATAGGTATGAAATTGGGCCTAGAGGTCTGCACAGGCCTGGACAGATTTTTTTCAGATTCTGGTCAGGCTAGGTCCAAGTTTATTATTACTTTTTCCCTGCAGACTTAAGATGGATCATGCCTGGTACTTATTCTCTCCAGTCTGTGTCATGTCTGGTTCTTTTTGGTGCAATTAAAAGAGATACTGTTTTTTATTTATTTATTTATTTATTTATTTTTTTACAGGAATTTTAGAAATTAACTTTGGTTAATTATAAATTATAGAGAAATACTTAAATACATATTCATTTTTCTTTATAGAGTTCAAAATCAGGATTTATTTAATTTCTTTTTCTTTCCTTTTAAAGTGCATTAATTTTTTAAAGAGTCATATGTGTCTAAGTATGCTGTTGTCACATATGTCATGGTCTGCAGACATATAAACTAAAAAATGTTCCACTGAATCATTCTTGCTGTTTTAGATGAAGTTAGCTTGACCCTGAGACATAGTGACCCAAAATGACCCACTAATCGAATTTTTTCGAACATGCGACCTAACACAATGCTCTTCTCGAGTCTGAAAACGATGGAATACAAATTTAGTGAAAATTGTTAGTTGTTTTCTTGATAAAATAAGCTTGACCCACGCTGACTCAAAAATCCACTAACCGAAATTTATCGAACATGTGAGCTATTTCAATGGTCTTTTTGCACTGTGAAATGGTATAACAAAAAAAATTGTCAAAATTGTTTGAACCTTTTTAAGATGCCGTTAGCTTGACCCCGACCCATTATCACCAAAATGACCCACTAATAGAATTTTCTTGAGCATGCAACCCAGCCCAATGGTTTTATCTTGTCCAGAAATGGTGAAGTACAAAGTTTTCTCAAAATTTTTTGAGCCGTTTTTTAGATACAGTTAGCTTGATTCTGATCCATTAGTATCCAAAATGACCCATTGATTGAATTTTCTTGAACATGTGACCCTGCCCAATGGTCTTATCATGCCCGGCAACGGTATTATAAAAAAATTTTTCAAAATGTTTTGAAGTGCTTTTTAAATACAATTAGCTTGACCCTGACCCATTGTGACCCAAAATAACTCACTAATCGAATTTTCTTGAACATGCGACCTAGCCCAATGGTCTTCTCGAGCCCCAAAAGGATAGAATACAAAATTTAGTCAAAATCGTTGAAGCCGTTTTTGAGATACAATTAGCTGGACCATGATGCATTGTGACCCAAAATGACCCACTAATCAAATTTTCTTGAACATGTGACTTAAACCAATTCTCTTCTCATGCCCAGAAATGGTATAATATAAATTTTGGTCAAAATGTTTTGAGCATGTTTTTAGATTCAATTAGCTTGACCCTAGTCCATTTTGACCCAAAATGACCCACTAATAGAATTTTCTCGGACATGTGACTTAGCCCAATGGTCATCTCATGACCAGAAACAGCCGTATATTACAAAATTTTGTGAAAATGTCTTGAGAAATTGATCTTTACTCCAGAAACACATTTCCAAACTTGCATCACTGAAATGACCCAGAAGTGTTTTATAAATAGAATTAGAATTCTATTCCAAAAAGAACCTTATGGAAACCTCCTTTCCCTAGTTAAAGAACTTAATTTACGTGACTTTCAGATGCTTATAATAAAAGATCGTCTTTGATTTGATAGTACAGCAATTCAGAAACAAACTCCAAGGATTTGAGTAGACAAAATGTCCAATTATTGAGTTTTCTAGACCCCCCCCCCCCCCCTCATATGCTTCAAATATTTTCTTTGCATTTTTGCATCAATCCAGAGAATGTCCAAAATTGCTTTAAAAAAGGTGGAATTCCTCCTTTAGGAGGAACTCTTTCATGCCTGCTTTATATAGATGGAAGAGAGAATAAAATCACTAATTATAAAAAGAGGAAAAAAAAAAAGGAACATGCCTCAAATATGCTTTAGGTTTTAACCCTAAAGAGAGAGCTTTATCCTCTGTCATCAACAAACAAGCAGATGCACCATCAGTCTAAAATAAAAGCACAAAGAAATAGGCGTAACTAAAAAGAGAATTAACAGGTTACAAAAGAAAAAAAAAGATCATTTAAAAATTTTTCAAAAACTCCCAACACAGTTTGAGAAAAAAATTTAAATGGCAACTTTATATACTTGACTGTAAAAAAATCCTTTTAAGGTGATAGTTACCAGAAAAGAAGCATTTGCTGCAGTTACAGTACCATGTGGTTTGATAAAAGCTGGTTTCAATTTAGCCATTTGTTCTAAAGAGGAGACACGGATTCCATTGTCCCTTTTAATAGGATGATCTTTACCTAAACACAAAAGCATTCTTCATTATATATATATATATATAAAGTCTATATTACAGCGCATATAAATAAATAAATAACATAAAATAAAACTTTTAGACCTGAAAATTGAAATTTTTTGTTAGTAGCCAGTGACTAGTAGACCCTTTTAGCTTAGTAGCCACTTTTTCACAATCTTTTTCCCTTTTGAAATTAAATTACTGTATATCAAGCTGCAGCTGTATAAACATGCTCTTTCACAAAATACACATTTATGATTTTAGATCATCTTTTGCTGTTTTAGGCATATTTGCTGTATTTCATACCTCCTTTTTTTGTACAGAAACCTTCATGAGATATGTAGTATAAAATACAATAAAGAACATAAGAAAAGTATAAAAGTCAGAAAGAATACAAATAAATAAAAAAGAGCAAATGCGAAGTAAAGACACATGACACTTCCAAGTTTATATGTTTATCTAAATACCCACAAAGTATTAGGAATCATACTCTGGGTTATTCAACTAATCACATCTTTTTTTTTATTCATTGAAATAAAAATCTCAAATACTATGCATATTAGGGATGCACCAAATATTTGATACCTATTCGGCATTCAGTCATACAACCAAATATTCGGTTAGGCTGAATATCAAAATATTCGGTCTGCCGAATGCCTTAAAAAATATTTTAAAGATCTTTACACAACTTCGATTTTTAACTGTAAATTAATAAAGATATTCAGAATAATCCAAAAATAGAATTATATATTTAAATAAAAAAAAGTGATGAATAATAGTTTGATAAATTCATAAAGCAGTCAGTAATTTTACACAGAAATTCTTCTAATTCATTTATCAACAGAAAATAATAGTTTGCACTTATTTTATATAGTAGAAGGAATAATTTAACTAATCAAAAGAAGTTATGAAAACATATGTAGAAACTATAAACTATCCACTTAAATAAAATATAGTTTTATGATAAAAATTTGTCAATTTTTAAAGAAATACCTTATTTAAAATACTTAAAACAATTTTATTTTTTAAAAGAGCTTCTTTTATTTATTCAGCAATTAAATTATCTTATAAACATTATAAATCATTTTCATTACTGATTATAATGCTTTTTCACACCATTTTAAAAAATCAGAAAATATGTGATTTTATCATCTGATTTAAATCAATTGATTAAAATCATTGAAACTCTATTAGAGGTCTGCATGGGCTGGAATTTCCAGGCCCGGGCACAGCCCGGCCCGAACGAAAGCTATTTTGGCCCAGCCAGGTGTAAAAATTAAAAGTTCGGCCCAAGCCTGGCCTGCTTACATTTTTACACTTCTCGAACCGGCCCGTACAAAAACCAGTGAAAACAGGCTCGGCCCAGCTCGACTCAGTTTCTGCAAAATAATTCCGTTTTTTCTCGACATACAATTAAGATTCTTTTAATGAATACTATATACATATTTATGCGAAAATTTTACAGTATATTTTAGATTACTATGTGTTTGCAAAACAGAAAACACACAATAGTGAACATTAACGATTACTTACAGTGTTTTAGTCATCGTCTCAACAGACGTTTCAAAATTCAAATAAGTATTCATTAAAAAAATTAATGTAGTTTAGAATAACAAGTTAAAACATGATAACTTTCGAAGCTGTATAATAAAAAGTAGATTTGTGAAAATATTTCTCTCATTTTTAAGGCTTTTCTCACATCCAAAGAGATACATTTCGATACATTTATGAAATCATTTCTTTTCGGAAGATTGGCAGGTATTCTTATTCAGAAACCATGTAAATGCCCCCCCCTTTTTTTTTTTTTACATAAAAGCAATATATCTTTCAGAAAATATTGCCAAATTTAGCGTTTTGAATCGAATTTCCGGAAGCGATAGTACAGGAAAGGAAAAAAATGTACAGTCATGTGACAAGAATCTCTGTAAGTAATTTATCAAAAATGGAAAATACTATTCGATTCCAAATGCCTTCAATAGTCAGGCCTGTCAATTTTATGTCTTTATAGTTAAAAATGAGTCAGAAAATGTGTCTGAAAGTTTCGCATTGGTGAGCAGTGAATATGATAACCACCTTAAGGTATATTTCCAAAAATATTGTTAACAGAAGTTCATTATCGCTATTCATACTTTTACAAAACATAATGCCTGCCCTTACACATCCTGAGAACGATTATGACCAGTTCTGTCCCGGCACAAGTCTGCTGAAAAAATTACACATGGGATCAGACATCATGTAACTGTACGATGCCGATCTCTATGATGGACATGTTACATTTCTGTATCGATGTTGTTAAACTCGCATCGGCTCGTGACGCACAATTATACTTCTCGAGAAAGCCATATTCATTAAAAATGGCTCATATTTTATCTACGTCGCTTAAATTCGGCCCGACCCTGCAGGCCCGTTCAATTTTTTTGCCGGCCCGGGCCCGTGCAGACCTCTACACTGTATGCTTATTGTATATAAATAATGAATAACTTGATTATTAAAAGGAAATTATGACATTGTAAGTTATATTAGATTTAAATATAATTTAAAAATTAAATGCTTTTTATGTTTGTTAGATATAAAAACCATGCTTTTTACAAACTTACTGTACTTAAATTTTTCACAATACTCAGGAATTACGCTTAGAAACAATTATTTAAAGCTTTGTTTTGTGTATTCATAAGTCACAATAGCTATATAAACCTTCCAAATTATGTTAATCTTAGATTTGAATACTTTTTTTATGTCATTTTAAACATTTAGAAAATTTTTGATTTTAATCAATGATTTAAAAAAAAAAAAAAAATCACTTGATTTGATTTAAATCAACTGATTTAAATCATTGACACCCTAATTTACACATATAAAACATTTAACTTTTTTTAGACTTCTACTATCATGTCATTTATTTGTGTTGTTTCAGAAGCAGTTTGTTGTGTAAAAGTTCAAATTTTTTATCTTTTAACATTTTAACTTCAGCTACAGCTTTCTTCTATCTTTTTTTTTTTTTTTTTTTTTTTTTTTTTTTTTATCTGTCTTGCTTTATAATTTGCATTCTTTTTCTTATATAATTATTCATGATATCTCATCCTAGCCACCTTAACAAGGCTCAACATTTCTTTCGCTTAAGTACCGACTATTTGGCAACAAATTTGTATAGCTAAAACATCTTTATGTTAAAAATGTGAATATAGCAAAAATTCTCCTTTTAAGGGAAAAAAAACTTTTTTGCGGACGCACTGTGAACTTGGGAGAATGTTGACGCATGATAGTGCATTAAAAAAAAATCCCTGACTTTTCCAGGTTTTAGAGTTTTTTTTTAATTTTCTCTGACTTTTCCATGACTTTTTGAGAATTTGTCATTTTCCCTGAAAATTCCCTGTTTTCCAGTTGCATAGGAACCTTGGATCAGTTAAAAGTCTTGAGACTGCCATGAGTATAAAAAAAAAATGTGGGTAAAACTATTTAAAAGTTGAAACATTTAAAAAGTGGCTGAGTTTTTTTTTTATTTTAGTCACCATATTTGTTTGTTCAGTAGCCATGTGGCAAGTGATGAGTGGATATTTTCAGGTCTAGCATTATGATATTACATTGACTATTTTTATTTTCAGGATTAAATTTATAGACTGAAATGGTACTTTCTTGAGAAATATACCTTCTGTTATATGTCTACTATCAAATGCTTTACTCTGGAACACAGGTGTCAGAACCAAAAGTAGTAAGTGACAAGTAGTGTATGCAGTAGACACTACAGTAATCACAATTTTTCTCATAGATTATAGGGTAATATGCACTGTGGCAGCATCTTTTTAAGCTTTCAGAAACAAACTCCAGTAGACATTTTTTTCTGCAACGTGAAATTTTTTTAATAGTAGAAAATAATGAAAAATTTATACATAAGGCAATTGAAAAAAAAAACAAAAAAAAACAAAAAAAAAACAAAACACAACACTATAGAGCTAAAACCCGTTATTAAGCATTTTTTTTTTTTTTTTTAAATATGTAATGAGATAATCTGTTTTTAAACTGCATGTAAAAAACCTTCACAACTTAAGTTAGAGAATTTAGATGGGTATTAGAGGAATTATTTAGCATATTTACAATAATTTATAATAAATAAATTGTCCCACTACTTTTCTTAAGATTTGTCGATTAAGTAGGGGGTTAAATTGCTGCGCCACAGATTTGAAAACTGGGAAGGGGCATGGTACACATATCTTTAATTATTTCGACTGTTCCGAAAGTAACTATTTAAAATATTATAAATGACAGATTTTGCTAAATGAAAAACAATTATGCATATTAAATGGGAAAGTAATGCTATTTTTTATACATTTTATTATCTATATTTAATGGCATATACAATTTAAAAATAATTTTTATTAGTCCAATACTGCAGTGTACGTTGGGCTCCACTAACTCTTACACCAGGTCCCTGTGCGACATTGCACCAGCCTTGCCACCGAATGCTATTGCTAAAATACAATTTCATTTCATGTCCTTTCGTACAAAATAAGGCAAAATATCCTTTTATTATAAGGCTGTTCTCAAATCCAAAGGGGCAACTTTATAACACAAGTTTCAATTAATTTTTGTTCGCAAAAAGCATGAAATTAGCAGGTGTCGTTATTCAGCATGAATAACGACATCGATCGAAATACATTTTTCATGAATATCAACATAACGATCGAAAGACATTTTTCATTTTTTGGTAAACTCAACAGATCTTTCAGAAAATGCTGTCAAAGTGGGCATTGTGCAAATTTCCAGATGAAAGGAGAAAAAACAGTCAGGCAAGGCAAATAAATTATTTATAAAAAAATTGAAAATGTCTTTTGATTCCAAATCGCTTCCATAGTCAGCCCTGCCAATTTTGTGCTTTTATGTTTAAAAATGAGCCAGTAAATGCGCAAGAAAGTTTTGCATTTGTTGAACAGTGACCTTTGAGAAAGAAAAGAAAAAAGCATGTATGACTTGTTCTTCCAATGCTTCCTGAGGTTAATGATGGAAAAGGATTACAATTTCAATGATACCCCCAAGATGAATGACACAAAAAGGTTACAATTCAAATGATATCAATTGAAAAAAGATTTGAAAAGTTATCACTGGAGCACGGAGCCTGCCTAACTTAAAAGTACAAATAAAAATACTAAACTTATCTCTTTTACTCAATTTAAGCCAATTTTTCAAAAATATGTGTTATGTTTTCAAAAAACAATTGCATAGCTAAATAAAGAGTTACTTAGTAGCATAAAAAATTTAGGCTTCTAGAAACTTTACTAATTTTTATACTTTTGACTTTAAATGAAGACATTAATTTAAAAAAAATAATATTTCCATCAACTGTGTTTACTGGCTCGAAGATGAAAGTTTTATGCAAGGGGCCATTCCCTTTCTGCGACAATGTCGCTGTGGTTCTGCCATGGTGTTAATATGATACTTTTAAAAAAAAATGCAATTTAGTGACTATATCATGTCTCTATAGCAAGTACCAATGTTACTTTTAATGTTAAACAGATAAAAGTACTATTTTACAAATCATGTGGTCACTTTTGCTCTATTTGAGCAAACTGTTATGTTTGGTGCAACAATTTGTTCATGTCAATAACAAAATCCAGTTTCAGCATTTAGTAAAGCATTGTTATGATCATAGAATGTCAAAATATTCTTTTTTATTCTGAATTGTAATTTTGAAGTGCAACTTTTGTTAAAAAATGAATAAATATATATTTTTAAATACAGAATTTTTCTATTTATTTTTTTAATGTAGAAAAGGGATAAAAACAGGCAGGCACTGTTCGTTTACACACAAAAAGGTATAAAACAATACAATTTAAAACTTATGAAAGAAAAATTCTTTAAAAATTAAATTCTGCATATTTCAATGCTGCAAAATTAGCGAAAATAAAAATAATACCTGGAACAGTTATTGGAACTATATCTGATAGCAAGCCTTCATTTGTAGCTTTCTCTGCTAATGTATGACTTCTCAAAGCATAAGCATCTTGTTCTTGTCTAGTCACTTGGAAAGCAGCAGCTAACCTATCTCCAGAGTGACCCATAGTTTCACCTGTAGAAAATTCTGCAACACCCGGAAGCTAAAAATAAAATTAAACTTTAATCAGTCAATAAAATTTAATATGAATTTTTAAATAAAAAAATTACACCACTGGTGTTTTGACATTAAGTATTTTTGAGGGGAAAAAAAAAAGAGTATGGAAGAGAGTATTACAGAAAATAGCAATTGTCTTTTACATGTCTTTGCACAAAATTGTGTGAGTTTGTATCAACTCACACAATTTTGTGCAAAGACATATAAACACACAGCAATACAGAGAGTTCACAATATAATAAGATTTTTTTTTAATGTAAAAAACCTTTAGGAAAAAATTTATGTAACAAAATATCATATTTTGTAAAATATTTTACACTTTTTAGTTATCCAAACAGCAGCCTTTGAATATCTGATAGCATAGGGTCAGGTGGGGGAAAGTTGTCATAAAAACAGGCCTTTCTAATTTTCAGAGGATATAAACATAAGAATTTCTGTAATGTTTCCTAAAATTTGTGGTGTTATTTAACATTACATTAGTCTAGAGTACATCCATATCCATTTCAGAAATATTTTTGAAGAGTAACATCTTTTTATGACACATTTTTTTAGGCATGTTTTTATGATCACTTTACCCCAGGGGTGGGAAAAAGTGAATAGTGCATGGCTTGGGGTAAAGTGGTCATATTGAAAAAATGTAATAAAAAATAAACTAATGAATAAATAGTGACATTTTATTATTTACAAACATTTTAAACAAATTTTATGATAAGTTACCTGTCATTTTATTTTATTAAAGTATAAATTTGTAATGTTAAAATTGCTTGTTGTTAAAATTTGGTTGTTCAAGGATTTTAATCACATCTGATTTCAGGAAAGTATAATGATTGCCAAATTTGAATTTTTTAGGATATTTTAAAGAAAATAAATCACCATTTTAATCAGGTTTTCCCCCAATAAATTGCCTTATTGATTTCTTTATTTGATATTTTACCAACACTCAAGATCCTATAGGTATGGTTGGAGATATCTTGTCGTCTTTGGCCATTACAAATGGATTCAAAAGAGGATGTTGACTAAGGATACTTTTGTTTTTTACCTCTTTGAAATTTATGTAACTTTTAAGTATATCATTCCTCTTGTTCTTTTTGCAGATGTAATGCAACTGTTTTTTCTGTCAATACTTCCGAAACTTGGCCTGAACATATTTCTTTTTTCCTTTAAAACTATGTTCAACACACATCTGAAATGGGTGCAGATAATGTTGTCAATATATATGAATATTAAAAACGTGAATTACCACTTTGCTAACTAAGCCTAAACCAACAGAGTGAAAAATGTCCAAGCCGAGAATCGAACACGGACCCCTGGAATAGCGCTGCAGTGCTCTACCATTTAAGCTAAGAGGACGATGCCCAGCTTGGCATCTCTCACTCACATAAGTCTGTAAGTCTGCTACCACAGCTATAAGTCAGTAAACTGCGGTAGCAGTATTACTGACTTATGTGAGTGAGAGATGCTAAGTTGGGCACCTTCTCATGGCTTAAATGGTAGAGCACTGGAGTGCTATTCAAGGAGTCCGGGTTCGATTCCCGACTTGGATATTTTTCACTCTGTTGGTTTATGCTTAGTTAGCAAAGTGATAATTCACGTCTTTAATATTCAATAATTTCAAGCGTAATTTCACTGCTGAAAAGTAGTTGAAAAATTAATTAAAGTTGTCAATATAGCTTGTTTTAAATCTTTTACGCATTTTGCAGTCGGCTTTCTTGATACTGTTTCTTTAAAATTCCTTTCCATGCTTTTTTTAATTGGAAAAAGACACCTAGATCTAATGGTTGCAGACTACGGCGAGAAGGAGATAGCAGGCAGAGTATTATAATAATGCGATTGTCGACAGTTTTTTTCACGGCATCATAATTCATTTATGTACACCACCATCATAAATAAAAGGGCAGACTTTTGTAAGCTTTCAGCGTACTACTTAATGAAGTGATTTATCGAAGATTCAAGTATAGAACCCTCCATCCATCCAGATATTCTGTGCATTCATACAATGCTCCTGCAGGACCACTCTTTATCCATGATTCATATATACAAGCTCACTCATAAACTGTCAATGTAAGAATATAATAATCACTAGCTGATATACCAAAAAGAACACTAAACATTATCTTTTCTTGGCTTACTGAATTTTGTATAATGCATTGCATAACAATTTTTAAACTGTTTTATTTTGGCTATCCATATCTATTCCAGTCTCGTCAACATTAAAAATTCTTTCAGGGCTCTCTTGTGGACCATTTTCTTATGTAACTAGGAGGCTCTGCCCCCTACGAGCTACTCTCGTCAAGCCCCGTTTAGACACCGCAGACTCTAACAGCACGCAAATGTGATCGGCTTTAAAAAGATTTCGGAAGATTGAATTATAATTTGAATCTGACAATTATAATCTGACGTAATTTCCACCAAACTTTTCTTTCTCTTTTTAATATTCACGTAAAAATATTTTTGTTAGAAATGAAATATTATGATCATCTTAAAATATCAAATAAATGTCTCGAGCAATTTTTAAATATAAACTGCTTTGCAATATTATTTTTTGTTCATTTTACGTAATAAGTGTAATGTGACGTAAATTCTCCTATTTAAGACTTCTAACGCATGTTAATGAATTTATTATTTTACAATATTCTTTATTTTTAAAATTCACGTGTAATTAGTTTTTATGACGTAATTTTCAATGAGTTCCTGCTGCTTATATTTTCTGTTTATAATAGTCACGTGTGAAATAAATTTTTAATTTGAAGCAAACATTATTGTTTGGGCTGTTCATACAGTTGGCAACAGTTTAAATTAATACAATTTTCTAAAATATCTAAAAAATATCTCTCGAAATGCTGAAAATTTGAATTTAAAACAGAAATAAAACCTCAAAAAATGAGTTAAATTAAAAAACTAAATGCAATCTGCACACCGGGAAATTCTGACGCATAAAATGATCTAAAAATGATTAAATTCCTATGTACGGTTTTTGCTCCCATAACACTTTTTTAATGGAACGATTTTGTCCAACTTTAGCATTAAATACCTCTTGAAATAATTCTTCGATTTGAAAACTGTCTGCATCAGCGCGTTTATCAAACATTTCTCTATAATACTACCGATTTTCATATTTTTGTATGCAACAGTTTTTTTAATATTAACGAAGAAAGGCCATGCTTAAGCATTCAAATTGGATGCCGATCTTCCCGGAATATCTACGCAGATTTTCATTGGTCAATTTCCAAATCAAAACTTTTTTTTATATATAGAAGGATACAAGTATATAGGTAATAATATATAGGTATTAGAAAATGTAGTTACTGTGTTGGTTGTTAAGTTAGTTGCTGTAACCTTTTGTAAGCAATTCAGTTTTACATTTAGTTCATTTGCCCATCATTTTTCAAAATTTTTGAGACAATCAGATTCTGGTGGTTTTCTTCCAAAAGAACTTTCTCCGGTTAATCAGATAGTTCAAATATGTGTAAACTAAGTTTGATATATCAGAATGATCAAATGGACATCCATATTGTGCAGGAAATTTCAAGATTTCAATAATACTAGTAAATCTAGTATAATAATACTAGTATATAATACTAGAATATAATAATACTAGTAATACTAGTAGATCAAGAGCCTCAATGTCATCTCTGCAACTCATTGTTTTTAGCAAACTTTGCGTAATATTAATTTTTCTACAAAAACAAAATTTAAACTTTTTAAATTACACAAAAATTTATAAAAGGAAAAAAAATATTTCGATGATTTCAGACATTAGAAGCATTAAATTAAACACGTTGTTATGTAATGATATTCTGAAATTCTCACGAGCTACTTATTCTAGTAATTTTTATATAATAAAGCAAATTTCTTCAGGGGGCTCAGCCCCCCCTGAACCCCCCATTGTGTAATTTATTTTGCATCTGTAATTTTCTATTGATTGAGTTAATGATTATTCTACATCTTAGATTTCTTTTTACATTGTGATTTATAAGGATAAGCAACAATTTGGTCAAGCATTTTACGTTATCCTAATATTCATACAGCAGTATTTACTTGCCTGCTAACCACAAACACCATCTAATGGATAAAGAACTTTTGGAAATGTAAACTGAGACATCTAATTTAGAAATCTAATACCTTTATAATTTTTGTTTCGAAAAAATATTTTTGATTACCATTCTGCAATATTTACACTGCAATTTCACTTTGCATAATATTAATCTTTCTACAAAAACAAAATTTAAACTTTTTAAATTACACAAACATTTATAAAAGGAAGAAAAAAATATTTTGATGGTTTCAGACATTAGAAGCGTTAAATTAAACACATTATGTAATGATATTCTGAAATTCTCACGAGCTACTTATTCTAGTAATTTTTATATAATAAAGCAAATTTCTTCAGGCGGGCTCTGCCCCCCTGAACCCCCCCCCCCCCTCCATTGTGTAACTTATTTTGCATTTGTAATTTTCTATTAATTGAGTTAATGATTATCCTATATCTTAGATTTCTTTTTACACTGTGATTTATAAAGATAAGCAACAATTTCGTCAAGCATTTTACGTTATCCTAATATCCATACAGCAGTATTTCCTTGCCTGCTAACCATAAACACCTGTATCTAATGGATAAAGAACTTTTGGAAATGTAAACTGAGACATCTAATAACCTTATAATTTTTGTTTCCAAAAAATAATTTTGATTACCATTCTGCAATATTTATATCTAAGATCTAATCTAAATATAAAAAAATGTACTCGATACCATTAACTTACTAAAATCACCCTAAAGTAGGGGGACTTCTAAACCTAACGGTTAATAATTCATCATCGTGTCCACTTCCAATTGACTAAATAGATAAACGTGATTTGGCGTCGTTAAGTATTTTTTGCGATAGCCTTTTCATAGTATCCACATTTAATTTAAAATCGTGATGTTACAAATACCATTGAAATTTGACGCAAACCTATGTTCAGGTCAAATTACGAAAGGTTAACTAACCTTTTATTTCCCTTAGTCGGACTTTGTTTCATTTTTCGTAATAGGGGTTATTTTAATAATTTAATTTATTTTACACTCTACAAGCTGTTACACGGGACGTTGTTTATGTAGCATTAAAATAGAGATAAAAGCATTAAATAAAACATTTCACTCCCCACCAGACATGCCAAGTCTCAGGCTTTTTGCACATCACTATTATCTTAGAGAAAATGTTGTTCTTTTAAATCACCCAAATGTTTCAATTAAATAAAGTAACATTTTCTGTATTAAAATACTAGTATCCAGAACGTTGGAGGCTTGGCAGCTCAGCTCCTCTTAATAAAAACATATATGATTAACCAACACTTTATCACGTTTTATAGGAGACAATACAGAATTTTTTATTTGTATGGCCTTACATATACCCCAGTAATAAAAATGTAACATTTTGTACCAATTAATATACAAAATTGCGAAAATGAAATCGCAACCAATGAGAAAATGAAGGCCAAGTAAAATCGTGTAAATTGAGGAGTCTTTCTTCGTAGTGCTGGGAAAATAGTACTACAAAAATTATTTTAGGTAGTATTTGGTGTGAAATGTTTATATGTATTCATTCCTGTCCTATTTATCTGTTTTATTATTTGTAATTTGCTTATTCCATTTGCCTTTTGCACGTGAAAGTCTTACAAATTAAAATTAACTCTTTGAGAAAAATTGTTAACCCCCCCCCCCTTTTTTTTCTTGGGCAACAATAAAGTTTGTAAAGTTTAATAGAATAATGTCAGTTTATTCTGTATGAAAATAACGAACTTTTTCATTTATAATAAAAATAGTTGAATAAATAAATAAAAATATTATTCTATATAGTATATAAATACTATTTTCATAATAATTCCATCATAAAATTCATCATAACATATTCCATCATAACATATTTCATAAAATTCCATCATAAGTTATACACCTAATTTAAAAGCTCTGACAAATGTTTTGACAAAATTGCAAACTAATAGGAATAATTTAATACTCTCATTTAAAAATTTTAGCATCCAAAATTTACCATTTAAATCTATTATTCATATGAGGGATTTCTTTCAACAAATGAAAATTTGAAAATCATCTGACTTCCCATAGAAAAGCATACGTCACAAAATAAAATGTTCTATATATTCCGAACGAATGAACCAAATTTAACCCAAAACTATACAGCTAAATCCGGGGAGCTCAGAACATACATCCTTAATTTTAAGCTAATCGGATGCTTTTTAAGGCAGTTATCGCGGGACAGACAGACTAACTAACTAACTAACAAACAAACAGATGGATGGAAAGAAAAAAAAATTTCAGGTCTCCACAGTAAGCCTTCACTGACGTTTCGGCAACAAGATTCTTCTTCTAATGACATTCATGGTTCTCTTTTCACAGCTTTCCCCTTTTCACAGCTAGCAATGTTAATTGAAAACTAGCATGGAGTAATTATTGTGATTCTTCTTCACATATGTTCTAGGCATGTTGAAACTACAAAAATAGTTACTTTTAATTTAAAAGTTCTCCAAAATATCAATCAGTAAATAACACTATTCTGAACCTATTAAAAATTAAACAACCTTTTTTAACACCATATTATAAACTATTATTAAACTAGTAAATCTGCAGATCAGGAGCCTCAACATCAGCTCTGCAAGTCATTATTTTTAAACACACTTTCGGGTAATATTCAACTCCCTGCAAACCGCAATGTAAAGTTTTCAAATTAAGTAATTATTTATAGAATAAAAAATTTCAGACAAAGTTTTCAGACATTAGAAGCGCTAATTTAAAAACATTATGTAAGGATATTCTGAAATTTTCACGAGCTGCTAATTCTGGTATTTAATTTAGATAATAAAGTAGATTTCTTCAGGGGGGTTCCACCCCCCTGAACCCCCCGTGGTCTCATTAAATTTACATATGTAACTTTTTATTCATTTTGCTATCGTAAATCTTAGATTGATTTTTACACTTCCGAGCCGTATTTTTTAATATCGGTGAACAGAAGATAATTTACATTGATGCAATTATATTATAAGTTTAGGTTTTATGAAAGAAAAAGTAATTTCCTTTTAAAAATAAAATAATTTTCATTCATATTTTCTGAAATGAGGCTGCATTAGGAAGTAACACTCGTCAAAAAATATTTTTTCAGGGAATCTAGTTAATAAGGCTAGTTATTAGGCTTTTAAGAATGAAAATATTTATTTCCCGATACAATGACGTCATTTTCAACAGCGATAATTTTGCGGTGTATAATTTTGACATTTTCTATATATTTGCTTTTCAAACATTTTTTTATTTTCTCATTGAAATTTTCGATTAAAAATTAACATTTCTTTTAGTTGTGTGCAGACGATAAACCATGAGATATTAGTAACATTTCTTTTAATAATAAGAATTAATATCATAACACAAGCCCTTTTTATTTCAACCTCAAAGCATATTCATTTTATTTTTGATATATGAGATCAAATTCACCTTCTTTTCGTATTTTAGTTTTATTTCCAATATGAAGACGTATCCTTGTCTATTTTTTTATTTCATTTCCCTCTTGCACATGAAAATCTTTCAAATCGAAATTAACTGTTTAGGATAAATTATTATTCTGGGATCAGATTTTCTTGGCAACGGTAAAAAAAAAAAAAAAAGATTGTTAAATTTTATAGCAAAATGTCGATTTATTCCTTATGAAAATAATGAACTTCTTAATTTAAAAGAAAAATATTTGAACAAAATAAGTAGAACATAGTCTTGCTTTATTTCTGGGGAAAATTACATCTATATTTAAAGTCACAAAGGCATTAATTTGCCCCTTTTGACTTTGATTTGACTTCAAACAATTACACATACTTTCACATTTACGATATTTTTAGGTGTAGTTCCGTTGCTAGGCAACAGTTAAAAGAAAATAAAAACAATGAAATATGTGCTTTGAAAAAAAGTAAATTTATAAAAAGATATGTTATTGGAACACATATATAAAATCCCTCCGTAAGTTACACATCGAATTTAAAAACTCTGACCAATGTATACACAAAATTTCAAACTAATATGAATAATGTATGGTTCTAATTAGGAAATTTCATCATCCATAATTTACCATTTAAATCCTTCAATCATATGAGCCATTTCCTTTCAACAAATAAAAATGGAAAAATCATCTGAATTGCTATAGGAAAGCATTAAGTCGCAAAATAAAATGTTCTATATATTCTGAACGAATGAACCAAATTTAACCAAAAACTATACAGCTAAATCCGGGGATTTTACCAACATGCATCCTGAATTTTAAGCTAATCGGATGCTTTTTACGGCAGTTATCGCAGAACAGACAGACAGGCAGACAAACGGAAACCAAAACTTTTCGTGTCTCCACAGTAAGCCTTCACTGACGTTTCGGCAATAATAATTATTTGCAGTTAGTTTTTAATAATTATTGGTATTTAATAAACTGGCATTGTATATAATTAATAGTTTAACTCAGATCAACCGTCTATAAGTTAAGCCTAACCCTATGACCGCTTTATGCCATGTAACTAAAACTACTATGAAATAAAATCTATTAATAAATATAACTGAGCTATAAATGAAAATATGTTCTTGAGATATGTGGAAAGCTTTCTGCATTGCCAACTTAACATTTGGAACAAACAAATGCAGCAGAAAAGTTAATTAAAGAGTTAAAAGAACAAGTTGTAACAAAAACAGACAAAATGAATGCTTAGTGCCTCAAACATACTACTACAAAAGTTTTTTTGAGAGAGAAACTGATCAATGCTTACTGAATCTAAAATTAAAAGAAAATTATCCAAATATCTATATTAATCAGAATTTTAACCTCTTTACCTCACCTGACCCTTCATTTTTTACATTATCCAGTTAAATTAAAAACAAACTCATAAACACTAGTATCAGTATGCATGCACTTAATATTATGATTTCTGACCTGAATGTTGTTTTAGTGATACAACGAAATGCTATCATATTCAATATGGAATGCAGATTTAAAAAAAATTCTTTATATCTTTTCTCATGATTATTTAGAAAATACTATTCTAAACATATACATTTACACAATCTTGCTGTTTATCAAATATCAACTATTTTAGAAAATGTAAAAATTGATAAAAATGGCAAGAGTTTTCTTTCTATCTAAATTAATGAATACTTTAAGACATTATATCTATTACATAAAATCACATAGATGTCCTTCCTCCTGTCAGTAAAGTTAAAATTAGGTACTTTTCGGTTAGCCGGGCGCCAGTGTTATATATACATATTTATATACATACATATATGTAAATATACATATATATACATATACACATGTTGTATATATACACACATATATATGTATATATAATACTGGCGCCCGGGTAACCGAAAAGTACCTAAAATTAACATTAGATGTTGTCACTATGCATGCTCCATCACTTTTGCTTTGATACCATAAATATTCACTTTTCAAAATAACATAACTGTATTCTTTACTCTGTTGAATAGAATATATGTAACAAAAAATACACATGAGACTTCTTCTCTTCAACGGTGCAATTAATTTTTAAAAATACAAATTTTAACCCTTAAAAAAAAAATTGTAACCACGGGTCACTTCGCACCTTATGGAGATTATCTTTTTTCTACAGTAAAAGTGGTTAAACATTCATATTTATGCACAATCCAGAGCATCTTTGCAAGTCAGACTTACATAACCTACAAAAATTTTGAAACATTCAGACAAGCAGAAATATTTTTTACAAAATAAAATGTGTGAAAATTTCGACAAAAACATTAAAAACCGGGCATGTTTTCACATGATTTTACTTGCCTTCAGCTCAAATTTTCACTACTAAATGTGCAAATTTTTTCATGAAATTTAAAAGGCTCAGATACAGTTATATTTATAAACTATCAAAATTTAAGAGAATTCGAACAAGAACTTTTTTTTTTTTTTAATGCTAATGGAACAAACGTGAAAAGAAGAAAAAAAAAGCGAGAAGAAAACATATTTTCTTTTTTTTAAAAATTAGATATGAATATTTTTTTCATGATTTTTTGTCAACAGGTGTACAACCATCCCATATATAACCACTGAAAATGTCGAAGAGTTTGGAGAGCAATAACTTTTTTTTTAACTAATGATATAGATACGTAACAAATCTTCTTACAAGTCATTTTACCACTAAATAGCAATATTTTTTCTTTATTGTTTCACACAGGCTAAGACTACATTTCTCTTTTAACTCCTAAAAATCTCAAAAAGTTTAGATAGATGATAATGACCATTTTTAAAAACATTTAAAATATTGGAAAATCCCCATCTCTCCCTTTTTTGGCATATTTCATAATTATGCATAGACTAAAATATGCAAAAAAGGAAATGATTAAACTGTATGCATTTTAAATTATCTTTCTAACACTGCAAACCCCTAGAAAAAATACAAAAATTAATCCTTTGACAAATATTCTTTCCTGAAGTCAGTTTGTTTTTTTCTGTGCATTTTCCCATAGGATTAACATTCACACATTTAAAGAATATACTTAATTTTATTCAAAACCTTTGAAATTTTAATACTATATACTAACCTTAGACTACTAATGAACCAAATTAATACTAATGATAGAATATTAATTTGGTTCAGGTATAATAGGATTTAAGAATGAAATAATTAGTTAAAAAAAATCACTTAAGATTTCAATATTAAATAAATAAATAGTTCTGCATAAACCCTTGATTTTTACAAATAACATAAATATTTTATATAACATATGCAAATCTTTAAGCATTTGGAGAATTATAGAATGCGAAATTTTTGTGAAAAATAACATTTTGTAATAAAAGGCAAAATCCTGTTGCTCAAATGAAGGAGTCTTCTTACAAGTGTTTTATTTTTCCAGTTTAAAATATAAATTCATACAAAGTCAAGTTAAAGATAAAAAGATCATACAAATTTGAGGTTCATTTAAAATTATTATCACAGGTCCAAACAGTGCTGAGCAGGTCAGCTAGTAGGAAATATAATTTAAACACACAAACTACAATATAATTTAACACACAAACTATATAATTTAAAACACAAACTATATAATTCACACAAACTAACAGATGCACTAATTAAAATTGTTTAAATTAGCTATCCTCACGTGAACTCTCTACAATTTGCAGTAAATTTTCTATCTAAAATAATAAAAATGTCAATCTTGTGTTAATTACATTATTAATTAACTTGAACGATTTATTATCTTCATAAATATTTTACTAATTATCAATATCTTAATTGTTAGATTTATTTTAAAATGACTATTTTGTTTCATTAAGTTTTGGTTCTAAATCTAAATATTTATTAGTTTGTGTAGAGTGTTCATTACTAGCAACTAGAATTTTGGGTGTTTTCATTTATTTCTGTTATTACAATTAAATTTTGATTCAAAACAAGAAATATTACTGTCAGATTTATTAAGTATTTTTGATAAACTAAAATGATATGTAAAAATTAAAAATTATTTTAAACGGAATTTCTCAAGGGTGTCCATCACTGGAACATTTACTCTTTTTTTGAACAACTGAAAACTTTCTAAATATTAATAACAAAAATAAAGCGTTCACATGAAAAAAAAAAAAACAAAAAAAAAACAATAAAGAATCAATTAACAACGGCAATACAGTATATATATATATATATATATTAAAAGTAATTTCTAAATATTTCTCATTATGTTATGCAGAAAAACTAAAATTATTTTTAATTAACATACTTCAGGCATGAGGAATGCAGGTCGAAATTTCAGTAACAATCCAAGTTTTTGCATGGGAGTTTTAGCTTTATTTGCAGATAACATCAATTTCCGCATTGAGCGATTGAATCTAATTGGCACATCAGATAAAAATTCTACTCCACCAGCAATTGCAGCATCTATTTGGCCTGTAGCCAACTGACCATAAGCTAAAAATAAATACTTCTAAATCCCAGAAATAAAGAGACATACATACACACAGATTATAAAAGTAGAAAAAAAGTAAGAATGAATGTAAAGAAAAAAAAGCCTCACTAAATTTATTTCTTTTTCAAAGAGTTTAAATTGATTCCGTGAGTTTAATAATTTTTAATTATCTCAATCCTTCAGCAAAAAAATATTCTTTAAAACGAAATACAGTTTATCAGGTAACTAAGGAAATTATTTTTGCATTAGCTTTCAGCTGTGTATTTTATTGTACTTACAAGGCCAAAATAAATAGTTAAGTAACAAATGAAAATCATAAAGGTTGAAAAATGAAGTTAATTTACAAATTTTCCACATTTCATACATAAATAAAAGAATGGTACAACTGGGAAAAAGAAAAACAGTATTAATAATACAACATTTTTATGTGGAAGAGCTTTATAAAGTTTAGCAAGAATAAAAACAAAACAAGAATGAAAATTCATATGCATTAAGAATTGATTAGGACACTTTCCAACATATTTACAAGCACAATTCCACACACAATCCTACCATAAATGTTAAAGTTTTTTTTTTGGCATTATTTAACTGCAGAAAAATATTGCAAATTCTGTAGATAAATGAATTGGTAAATAAATAAAATAAATAACTGTAAATAAATGAAATAGTTATGAATTCTGTGTTTTAAAAATTAAGTAGAAATTTTCTTATCATTAATAGTGGTGCCACACTCCTTCAAAATTCCAAAGAGCGTGTGAACCTTGCGCTTGCATTCAGAATACTATAACAAAACTTTACACTTTTACAATACGAAAGATGATGTCTAAATATGCAAATTGGAAAACGAATAACACACTACAAAACAAACAATTTCAGCAATTACCATCTTAAAAAAGAAAAGTATCTGAATTTTTTTTGTACAGCCTTGCATTCTTGCATATGATCTATAGATTTGTATATGTACTTACACAGTATGCAAAAATTTAGTTCAGTTAGGAAACACATAGCACAAGTTTAAAATTTCCCTTCAGCAATTTCCGTCAATAAGCGGAAATTTACTCAAGATCTTCAGTCATGTATATCATCTTTCTATAGAATTTATAAATACCAAGTAAAATACAAATTATTAGTTAAATTTAAAAACACGTACCACAACTGAAAACACACTTCCAGTAATTATGTTTAGACAGTAATTTAACGAAATTATTTTGTGTGTCCCTGTAAATGAACGGTGAATGCTATGTACACAATTTTCTAGCATAAGCATCTTGTAGTGCTCCTATGTGCTATAACAATTTCAATATGTTTGAAATAGTGGAACATCATTAAAATATACCACTAACAATTTTTATTCCATAGGCTACAGATGTAATGGAATTCTATTGAGTGTCACTCTAAATGACTTATAAATATTACACACTAGAGATGGGAAATACAGTTACCTTTGTTTAACAAGCTGCATTATTCTCCACTTGCACAAGTAACAGGTACCAACAACCTGTTATTTTTGTAACATATAACTAATGGCTGTGTATGCTGTCAATGGATGCTTTAATTAGAAGGCCTTTAAACAAAATGTTTGAAAAAATTTTGGGATGTAAGTATAGACGCTGTTTTTTGTTGAGATGAATCCACACCATTAAAATAAGTTTTTGGTTAAAAACTTAATTTTTACAGGACAAAACTTATCTAGTTATGATACTTTTAATTTCAAGCATTTTCACCTTTTCTGGCACTAAAAACACGTTATCTGTTTATGGTGACTAAAACGTCGAAAATTCATAATATTCTAAGTATCATAACTCAGTAAGTTTTAGATATAGTAGAATAAATTTTTACTGTTTTACTGGTTAGAAGATGGAGAAACTTTTTTTGAATAAAGCTTATAGGACACAGACATTGTAAAAATTTAAAAATTTCTTAACTATTTAAAAAGCCCCTATTTTAATGTAAATTGGATTTTAAATGATGCATAACAAAATCTGAAACATTTTCGCAATTGGAGCTACTGTAAGTATACCACTTAAACTAACGGTTTAGAAATTAGCTTTTGGTAAACTATAAGAGACGACACCCTGTATAAAAATAAACACAGTTTTAACAACATGATTTGTAAAAAAATGAAATTCTGTTCCCAACTTCATTGCTGCTTTATGTATCAACGCATATGCATAGCGAACACCACAAGAACATGAAAATATTATTTATACATTTAAAATGAAATGCAATTTATCAATGTAATACTAAAAGCATGTTTGTCCATATTTGGTGATTAAAAATCTGAAAATTCATTAAATTGCAAATATCGCATCTGAGTAAGTTTTGGTCATAGAAGAATAAATTTTTACTATTTTACATGTTAAAACTTATAAGACCCAGACATGGTAAATTTTTACAATTTCTTAAGTATTTAAAAAGCAGGTATTTTAACGTAAATCGACTTTTTTTGTATGATGCAGAACAAAATTTGAAACATTTTTGCAATTGGAACTATAGCTTTTAAACTAATGGTTAAGAAATTAGCTTTTGATAAACATCAAGAAAAGACATGCTACATAAAAATAAACACTGCTCAACATGATTTGTAAAAAAAGAAATTTCATCCCTGACTTCATTGCAGCCATACTTATCAATGCCTATCCAAAAATAATCCACAAGAACCTGAAAATGTTATTTATACACTTTTAATCAAAAGATCCAAACAAATTTTTATTACGTTTTTCAAATTAGTTACAATTCTATTAAAATTAAATGTATGCACAAATAATGTGATGCTATTGTCTTTCTTTTATTTACAGTGAAATAAAATCGCAAAAAAAAAAAAAAAAAAAAAAAAAAATGTTTCTAGCTCTTATTTTCTAAAAACACAGTATTGAGAAACTAAAAAAAAAAATAGATAATAAAAGCACATGCCCCCCTTTCAAAAAAATAAAAATAGATATAGCATCAAATAAAAAAAAGAAAAAACCTGTCAAACTCCATGAGCAATATCTCTTTTAAACATTCAAATAAAAAAAACCCGCTACCTGGTCAAAAATGTAATGAGATCAAAATTATTCCCATCCTCTGATCCCTTGATGGTTTAAATAAATAACATGACAGTTTGAGAACAATGAAAGCAATAAGAAGTACTATTTCTTGAAAATCATTAATATAAAACGAAATCAAACAAGATAAAAATTTTGCAACTAAAGAAAAAAAAAAATTTAGGCTAATTGTCGAACCAGAGAGGTACCTTTGTCTTAATTTGCTAAACCTCTTCCAACAGAGCTAATCTACGTGACTCTGACTATCATAATCCACCAGAATACTTTAAAGTGCAGTCTGCAATAATATGTAGCTAAGCAGATTAAACAGGTAAAGGAACGTCTTGACATGAAATTATAGCATTAGCATGTTAAGCTAGAGGTGCCAGGTTCAACTCTTGGATTGGACACTTTTACACTCACTTGAAAAATTCATTTTGTATAATTTTCTTTATCAATATACAATAATAAAGTATAAAAAAAAAACCATTTAACTTTTTGGTCACTTCTTCAAGAAATAGCGTCAGTATATCTTACCAGTAGTAATAGCTTGATTAGCAGATATACAAGCTTGAGTTACAGTATGGGCAGGGATGGAAAGAGGGAAACCAGCTCCCAATGAAGCCTACAAGTAAATGGATGAAAAAAAAAAAAACACTTATAAATTTGACTTGCAGTATTTATAGTTGTTAAACAGGTGAGGATGGAAACAAGAATATAGATACTTAAAAAATTGTAAAAAAAAGAAGATATTTATTAAACTGTATTAATACATTAAATTGTATAATTTAATGCAATTAAATAATACGTTAAAGTATAATATATTAAATTTAGTTTAATATTTGCCATAACAATTTAAACATAATTAAAAATCAAATAGAATTAGAAAAAAATTATAAACAGGAGTGGAGGATTACATCATTCTATTCACTACTGGCAATGGATTTTCTGACAGAGTGAGTGAATTTTTAAGTAGTCTAAAAAACTGCATACTATAGAAAGTATATCAAAAACTTTATATTTTTATTTGTTAGCCATATTTTGCAACTCTCCCAACAGCCAAAATGTAAACATGGCATCAAGTTTTATTCAACACTAAACTTTTCTCTGTTATACAGTCGAACCTCTATTTTGCGAACTTTTTCTTGGAACCAACATAATTTTGCGAATTTCTTCATAAAATAACCTCCAAATAGCAAAGTGTATTCTCTATTTAACGAACTTTTTCTTCGGATATATTTTTTTTCTCTCCCTATTTCTCAAAATATTTCCGGACACTTCAAACTTATTCTTTCTTTTACACATTTTATAATGCTGAATAACCTTGAATTAGTTTTACCAGGTGCCTAAGTTAACGAGAGCAGTAAAATCCCTGTCATTCTTTGCATTTCATCCTGGAAATGCAAACTTTTAGTATCCCCTCTTCACACTCAAAAGGGCTGTTCTGTAGTAAATAAGTTTCAGTAATTAAATTTAAGGACACATGTAGTAATACAATACTTAAAATTACTTGTTATAATAAATATGATAATGTCATTAAAATTCATTAATTTTAATGTAAATATTTTCTTAAAACTGAAAATACATTGTATTTCCGGACAATATTTTAAAAAATTCTTGTTGTCCTTTCAGATTTCTTTTTGATGGGTAAAATGAATAATAATAAAAAAATAAATATGATTTACAAAAAAAAGTGTGATTAGTTAAGTTTTTTGATAATGTTTAGTGTTTATGAATTAAAAATCTGTTTTGTGTAGTTTAAAGCATTTAAAAAGGTTAATCTCTTTTTAACGAATTTTCCACATAACGAACTTTTTTTCGGGATTTAGCGACTTCGTTAAATATAGGTCCAACTGTATATATTTCTTAAGCTGATATATTTTTGAAAAATTAAGAAAATGTTAGAATGAAAATGCATTGCAGTGATGAATTATTTTTGTAGTCACATAAATTTTGTCGAAACAATTTTCAACTGTACGTTGTATCTTGCTGGCTGGTAAGATTTTCTGAAAATCATAATACTATAAACAACTTACTTCTCTAGAAATATTGCTGGTTTTTACTTCTTGAATTACGGTACCCACAATGATATATTCTATTATATCTGCAAACAAAAGAGAGAGAAAAAAAAATTAGCTAAGTGTTTAAAAGCTACTTTTAAGTGAAATTTCACTGGTATGAATAAATTAAATGAATTATTCAAAAGAATGTCAGAGTTTCTCCCAAACATTTTCAGCAGGGTGCTGCTTTTCTTTTTTACCCTACCTGACTCTAGGTCAAGATTGCATGCGGAATGACACATTTTTTGGCTGTTTTCATCTGTAGAAATGTGATTTTGGGAGATGGGTTAAAAAGTTCTTTGGTAAAGCTTGAGAAAGCTTGAAAATTTATTTGACAAGTAACAACAGGTGAGTTTGTCTTCAGAGAGTGAGAGAGAATGAATTTCAGGAATAGTTCTGAAATTGTTAACTTAACAAATCTTGTAAATTCACAATCAGCATACTTAACAAAGGATCTATGAAATAATAATTATTATTAAAAGTAATATAAAATAACAAATGGAAAAGTTTTTTTAAATAAGAGATGGTTATGTGCTTTTAGACAAAATGTTCTAATGAATGGAAATTTAAAATCTTAAAAAAAAAATTAAAAAAAATAAATCATGTAGTATATTGTAAAAGAAATGCATTTAAAAAATATATATATATACAAAGCTCAGCATTTATGAATATTCTCAACAACAATAATTTCACAAACAGCTATGGGGAAAGAAAAAAAGTTACCTTGTGGTATTCCAGTTCTTTTTAACAAAGACCTGAAAAATAAAATATTTAAAGTAACATAAATTTAATATTCTTAAGCAACATAAATTTAATATTTCTAAGCAACAATAATTTGTACTTAACAAAATGGATGGAATTAAATGAACAAAAATAAAACAAAAGCCTATCACATTTCTCTAATTAGGAAGTCTTGTAGTATAGGGGGATACTTAAGAGCCGTTTGGGCTTACTCTTTGTATATAAGAGGGATGTAAAGCCAATGTAAATCACATCAATTAGATAAAATATTTTTAAATTTTACAGTTTTATTTACAGTGTACATTTTTAGCAATGCCTTTTTAAAATGTCATTTTCAGAGATGAAGCATTATTTTCTTCCACTGAAAATTTGGCCTCTAAATTTAGAGCTGATGGATTGAAAAATCTCTGAAAATGATGTCATTTTGACACAGTTATAGGAAAATGCTGCAGTTTCACATTTTTAAATCAATGTTTTTTATGATCGCATTTTACTATTTTCAAATTACAAATATACTTTCTTTTTAATTGTAATGAGAAAATGGAATCAATAAAGAAAGATATAATGATACCACCATCGTTTTCCTTTTCTCTAGGCCAATGAAAGTAACCAGATGGTCACCATTTTGACAAAATTTCAAAAATAACTTTTAAAATTAACAATAAATATAAGGGACATATTTTAAAAAATAGCTAATGATGGCTCATCCACACATACACATATCAAAAATCTTTAAATAAAAAAAAAAAATACATATATTAAAATCTATTCAACAGAAAAAAAAGAAAAAAAAAAAAAAGACTTGTATTTTAAACATAGATTATGATTAGTCAGAATAGCATAATTTTCAGAAGTTTTATTCGTACGTGTATAAAACCAAGATCTTCAAATAAATAGCGAGCAGTTCAGCCTCTTTACATGCAGAAATGTCAGTGAATATGATGTCATATTGATCAATCATACTTAAATATTTTTATTGACATATTTCAAGAGACTGACCAAAACAATTTTTCAAGCCAAAACAAACTCTCCCAAACAATATTTTAAGTTATTAATATATATGTTATGGTCAATTTCATTAATCAGTTATTATTAATAATTACCATAAAACATCCAAACAAACCAGATAATATGATTAATTTATGAGAATTTATCAAACTAATCGGACATTATTAATAATTACCAGTCAAGATTGGTCAATATAAAAAAATTTCACTTTTTAGCTTGAGATTTTCCTTACTTATGCGTATACTTACTAACTGTCAGTGCCTTACTATTCTGCAATCGTATAACAGCTTTTGTGAGTGCGCAAGTTGATTTTTATCTATTGGCAACAACTTGACGATACCAATTGATAGTTTTTAGGGTTTCGTTCATCTGACGAAACCCTATTCGTTTCACTCCTTTGTCTGTCTGTCTGTCCATCACGAGTCCGTTCTCAGAAACTATACATGTTAGAGACTTGAAATTTTGGGTACTTATAGCTGAACACCTCACATCAAACAACAAATCATAACATTTTGAAAAAGTTGGTAATTAACTGAATTACGGGCTAATTAACTTCTAAAATTAACCAATACACCTTTTTAACGCAGGTACAAACGGACTTTCTCTAAATCATAGGAGTTTCTTCTAAGGGTTGCCAGTAAAATCAGCTTATACACGGTTACCACGGAGGAAATTAAGCCGAAAAATGAAGTGGACATTTTAAAGCGAAATCGCATATCAGAAAATATTGGTCCGAGAAATTTGTAAATGGAATAGACAGACGCAGAAAAAAACCTACATTCATTTGGTATAAAGTTCACATTTCTGCGATGTGTATAAGTTAAAATATCCACTAAAAATCGATCGATAAAAATTTAATTTCTTTAATTGGAAAGACAAGGAAAAAAGATTTCAATTCGGCGGGAAAGCAGGTAGACATGACGACGCTGCGGTTTTTCATAATAGCATATTTTAATACGAAATTTTAACTTTTTAAATATTAAATTGTTTGGCATCCTGATGTCAAATTTCTCGCTGATTTCATTGATACCTATTTCTAAGTCCTATCTTAATTACAAGCTGAAATATTAATTATTACTTAATTAATCGGTTTAACTCGCAGAAAAATTAATGTCTGTAAACGAGTCGGTAACTCCCACATGTGTATTTTAAACAATTCTTTCTAAGTGAGCCCCTAATTATGTTGGAGACATGAAATTTTGGGTACTTATAGCTGAACACCTCACATCATACGACAAATCATAAAATTTTGAAAAAGTCGTACATTTAACCCTTTGGGCTTCCACATGAGCATTTTAAACAATTCTTTCTAAGTGAGCCCCTAATTATGTTGGAGGCGTGAAATTTTGCATACTTATAGCTGGACATCTCACATCAAACAACAAGTGATAACATTTTGGAAACAGTCGTACATTTAACCCTTTGGGCTCCCGCATGTGTATTTTAAGCAATTCTTTCTAAGTGAGCCTCTAATTATGTTGGAGACATGAAATTTTGGGTACTTATAGCTGAACACTTCATCATACGACAAATCATAAAATTTTGAAAAAGTCATACATTTAACCCTTTGGGCTCCCACATGTGTATTTTAAACAATTCTTTCTAAGTGAGCTCCTAATTATGATGGAGGCGTGAAATATTGCATACTTATAGCTGGACACCTCACATCAAACAACAAGTGATAAAATTTTGAAAAAGTCGTACATTTAATCCATTGGGGTCCCGCATGTGTATTTTAAAGAATTCTTTCTAAGTGAGCTCTTAATTAGTTTGGAGGCGTGAAATTCTGCATACTCATAGCTGAACACCACACATCATACGACAAATGATAAAATTTTGAAAAAGTCGTCATACATTTAACCCTTTGGGCTCCTGCATGTGTATTTTAAACAATTATTTCTAAGTGAGCCTCTAATTAAGTTGGAGGCGTGAAATTTTGTATACTTATAGCTGAACATCTCACATCAAATGACAAATCATAAAATCTTCAAAAAGTCTTATATTATTTACCCCTCCGGGCTCTAACTTGTGTATTTTAAGTAATTTTTCTAACCTCTGCCCTTTTAACCAGGGGAGAAATTTTCCAACTTTTGCCAACACCCCTTTGACCCTTCTTTCATATTATGCACCATAGCCTTACATATTTTAGTTCCATTTTTTACCACCAGGTGCACCTACTGATCTCGGGTGCTATGGGCCCAATACCCATGACTAATATATCTACGGATAGTATGTAAAATGGGTTTTCGTTCGGATAGATGTTTAGAATCGAGTATGCCCCCTGGTTGCGAAATGTGGAACTAACAGATTTTTCAAAAAGATAAAGTGTTTTGAAAGGAATATTAAACGAAACCCTCTGTGTGATCTGCGATCACACTTACCCACTTGTTTAAGTTTCAGGTGGCTGAATCTTTCAGGACGCTCACTAATGTTTGTTTTTTATCAGTTTCAACTGTTTTACATGCTAAGTAGTGCCAATTTAATGTTATTTTTCTTGTGAGTTCGTAATTTATTCAATGAAGAGTGTTAAATGCAAGATAAGCCGAGAAAGTTGCTCATCAGCTAATAGATGTATTCACAATATTTAGTGCACTGTGCATCTTGAAAAGTGACAATGGGCGAGAATTTGCAATTAAAGTTATTGAAAAATTTGCAGAATGTAGAATTACTCAAACTTTTTCTTGGAAGACCAAAACACAGTCAATCGCAAGGTTCAGATGATAGAGCAAACCAAGGTATTAAAAAGATGTTATACACGTGGCTTGAAACTGACAATACAACAAAGTGAAGTGAAAAGGAATAAAATTAATTCAATTTATGAAAAATAGAGAACATTACTCGGGAATAGATCACATCCCATATGCAACTTTATTTGGCTATGACACATATGTAGGTTTAATAATTGTTTACCCATCTTTATTTGTCAGGAATTACTAGTAACGAAGATGTTGTTGTATAAGAAAGCAGTCTAGTAACAATATCCAACTTCAGACAGCAATCTCAACTGAGGATGAGGATACAGACTCAAAGATTGATGATAAAATGGATGTCGAACTAGATAATTTGAACGAAGATGTGCTGTAACTGTTCTAGGTTCAGTCAAAAATGGTAATAAGAAGGTTCGCCAAAGTGAAGAGGGGAAGGGGGGGGGGGGAAGGGGGCAGAACAAAATTTTGACATAGTAAAGTAAAGATGAAAATAAGGAATCTTGCTTAGTAGCCACTGGCTGGTAGGTTGATTTCTTTTAGTAACCAGTTATTAGCTAGTGAGAATAATTTATTTAGTAGCCAGAAAGTGCATTTATGTCACTAAATATTTAATTAAAAAATATGAGTGTACAGTAAACAAATAATTTGTGTACTAAATAAAAATATTTTAATTCATAATGTTTTGAATAAACTTGAGACATTAATTTCCAATCTATTTTAAATTTAAAAATAAGTTAACAGGAAATTTATACACAACATGCTTATGTAGCTAACTACATAAGTCTCACTATGCTTAGGTGCTTGTGTAGCTAACGACATAAGTACCTGCCCTTTTTTGATTATTTGTCTAGAATTAAGATTTGGCAGTAAAAAATAAGTATATAAAAGTAAAATAAAATAAAATAACAATAAAAAATCAGTTCTAATTATGTGTTTTTTTCCATGGCCATTTGACAAAATTTGCATTTTTCTGCGATCTGTTGCCGATATTTGCATTTTTTCCACAATCCTTTGACAAAATGTACATTTTTTATCGCGATCTATTCGCAAAATTCGAGTTTTTTTTGCAATCTTTTCACAAAATTCACGTTTTTCCTGATCTTTTGACAAAATTCCTGTTGTTTGGTTTTTTTTTTCGTGATCTTTGGACAATTTTTTTTTTTTACGATCCTTTGACGAAATTCGCATTTTTTTCGTGATTTTTTGACAAAATTTGCGGTTTTCTTTCGCAATCTTTTGATAAAAGAGTTCTTTGTCGAATTTTGCAATTTTTTCATGATGTATTGATGAAATTCGCATTTTTTCCGTGATCCTTTGACAAAATTTGCGTTTTTTTTGCAATCCTTTGATGAAATTTGTGTGTTTTTTTGCGATCCTTTGACGAAATTTGTGTTTTTTCCAGGATTCTTTAAATAGAAATAGAAATATAGTGTTTCTCATCACCTCTCATATTATATCCTATCATATACTTCATTCCACAAACATCATTTTATTATAAGTTCATTCAGTAAAGATTTACATTCATTCACTTATTTTATTTATGTTTATTTACTTTATTATAAAATCAGTAATAAACATATCTTGAACTCTTACTTACCTCCTATATTGGTTCTTGGCATTATCCAGTTGAAATAAAAGTTCCTTTACTGCTTTAAAGCCCATTGTCACTTATGCCATTTTTGCCGTATTTAACTTCCATTTCAGTAATGTACTACACCGACAAAAACTTTCTTCCGACTGATTACAACTTTCCGTAATGATATTTCTTCCACCAGATGGCGACTTAGCATATCGTTTCTTAATTGAATCTTGCTTTGCATAGATTCAATGCCATTCTCCGATTGGTCCGTTTCAGGGTCGTTGCTCTGAAATGATGCTTTCGATCCAATTTCTTTTGTATAAATATACGATGCTCACATTCAAGCAGGGGACTTTTTTATCTTCCCGTTATGGAAAAAACTGTTTCAAGTAACTGAACGTAGAATGGACCTCGTTCTGGATGTATTTTAAATACTTTATTGATTTATTCATGTGTTTATATTTTAATGCTTAACTTGTGATAATATATTAAAATGTCCGCTTCTAAATTGGCGAAGCTATGCTGTGAAGCATCATCATCATGTTCTCAAGATTGTTTATATCTATGAATAATCCCTTTTACTGATGTCCTATGCTTTTGAATTCAAATAAACTTTGTTATTGCTCAAGTAAGCTAGCCTTTGTTTTCTATACATTTTTAAAAATCAACTACACTTCTGCATATTAGCCTATTCTTTACTTTCAGAGTTACTTAACCCAGCATTTACTCCTCATGCGTTATCTGCTCTATTTGAAGAATTAATGCCACGTATATAATCAATTAAGATTATATCTACGTTCATCATCTTTGACAAAATGACAAAGGTTTTTTCACGATTCTTTGACAATGTTTGCATTTTTTCTGCATCCTTTGACGAAATTTGCATTTTTCTGCAATTCTTTGACAAAATGTGCTTTTCTTTCGCAATCTTTTGACAAAATTCACGTGTTTTTTTTTTCCCCATGTTCCCCATTCTTTGATGAAATCCCCTTCGGAAAATTCTGCATTTGGCTGATTCTTTCCATATTTTTAATCGCCAGTTTTTCAAGTTTAGTCGCCAAGTGGCGAGTGCTTATTTTCATTTTTATAGCAAAGATTAAAAAAAAAAAAAAAAAAAAATCAATTTTGTTGAAATGGAAGATTTTCAAGAAAAAAAAAAGGAAGACTTTTTCACTTGATGAAGTGAAAAAGCTATAGCTAATAGAAGCTCGATGCTCTGCTAAACAGTCATTAAATAAGCAAGCAAAAAAAAATTACTGTTTTCGAAGTTAAGGTTTCCAAGTGCAAATGTAGGAGAAACCATTTGAATAAGATTATCAGAGGTAGATATGGGTGAGGCTGATAGCCAAAATATTATAGCTGTTGATTCAAAGGAAAACTTAAATAAACTCAGTACAAAACAGTTTTAAATCAACTGTACACAGTAAAAGAGATTACTGTCTTCAAGAAAGCTTTAATTTAGAAATTCCAGTGAATGAAATAAACCTATGCTCGTAAAAAAGTCCAACCTAGGTTGCAAAGGATTTCAATATTACAATTGTAACTTAAGCTCCTGCAAATGTAAAAAAAAATCAAAAACACCTTGTAACTCCAAATGCCACAATAGCTATTCTTGTCAAGATAAATAATTTGCTAAAAATGCAATAAAATTAAAAATGTAATGAAAAAACAAAAACCCTTTGTAACTCCAAATGCCCTGATAGCTTTTCCTGCCAAAAAAAAAAAATAATTTGTCATAAGTGTACTAATATTGAATTTCTAATTTAAATTGCAATTTACTATTTGTTATAAAAATTATAATATTGCTGTTGGAAAATCCAATCCATCTTTCATATTGACAAGATATATTTTCCTCGACTCTTCGAGGTCTTTTTCTTCTATTTTATTAGTGCTAGAAAAGTTTTATTCTGACAGTAATTTCTCTTAATATATTTGCTACTTTGTTAAAATTAATTTAAGTCTAAATTTAAAACTTTCTTCTTATGCTACATTTTTCTTAATATCCATTGCTAAAAGTATGCACTTTAAAACTGAATTATTTATTCTTTCATCATTTTAGTGTTTAAGATCTTTACCTAATTTATTCAGTAATTATAAAAATAATTATCTTTAACTCCTTAGGACTTGGCATCCAATTAATAGGACCCAATTTTAGAATGAGTATTATTATCCCTTAACAATTATTTTGCTATTAGCTTCACAGTTATAATAGCACATGTTTCAGTAAAAGACATTCATTACTAGGGATGCACCGAATATTCAGTATCTATTCGGTATTCGGCCTATTCAGCCATGTTACCGAATATTCGGTTTGGCCGAATATCAAATTATTCGGTATACCGAATATTCGGCTTGGCCAAATAGCAAACTATTTGGCCTGCCAAATATTCAGTTTGGCCGAATATCGAAATATTCGGCCAAACGAATACTTAAAAAAACTTTTAAAACATGTTTTTAAAAACCTTATACCACTTATACGTTTAACAGTCAACTTATAAAAATATTCAGAAAAATTAGAAACAGAATCATATATTTAAATAAAAGAGAATTCTTTTACATTATTTATTTGCTGTTTGTTAAGTATTATTTAATAAAATTAACCAACCACGAGGATTTTAATAGCAATTAATTATGTACAAATGCAAGTTCCTGAACATTGTCCAGTAAATAATCTGTTTCTTGCTAAAATTTTAAAAACAACATTTACAATCTCTGAAAATGATCGCCCACCCCAGACACCTAGGATGTATTTAAAAACTTCCTTGCTTAATAAAAGAGAGTAGAACAGTTATTCTTATTAGATGTAAATTTCCAACTGGGCGAAAAATGTCCAGACTAGGATTCGAACCAGGGACCTCCTGGCTGAAGCCGCCAGTGCTCTGCCATCTGAGCTATCCCGGACGATTCTGGTCGAACTTTTTCACCCAGGGTTCGAATCCTGGTCCAGACATTTTTCGCCCAGTTGGAAATTTACATCTAATATGATTTGTTTACCAATTAGAATAATTGTGTTAATATTAATCTACAGTTATTTTTGCTGAGTTGCCACCTTATAAAATTTGAATAGATTGTATTATTTATTTACTTTTACTTTAGTCTCTTCCTGACAAACAAATAATATATGATCCTCTACAATTTTTCTTACAATTTTTTCACAATTTCTCTTTGATTTTAAAATGTTTGTTTTAGAATTTAAGAAAATGTTATTAATTTGTTTTAATTCACAGAAGAAGCCATGAAATTTAAAATTTTATTAATTAAAAAAGTTTTATAACTGTCTTCTTCTTAAATAACTGAAAGCAGATTTTTTTCAGCATAAAGTTTACTTAAAAAAACCTCTTGATTATCAAAATGAAAGTTTCTGTTTTAAATATTATGTAAAACTGTTTTAAAGTTTAACATTTTAATGTCTTTAAACTTTGAAATATAAAATTTTTCGATAAGCCGAATATTCGGTATTCGGCCTAGCAGTTACTATTCGGCTAGCCGAATATTCGGTATTCGGTTCGCCTGTTTTCCGAATATTCGGTATTCGGCCAAAATCACTATTCAGTGCATCCCTATTCATTACTAAGCTAAATTAATTATATTGACCGAATTTCATTGGTAATTATTAATAATAACAGGTAAATATGATTAATGTGTAATATTTATCATATTTACCGAAAGACGTGGTTATTATTAATAATTACCGAATTTATCAAATTGACAGTAAACTATACATACATATAAAAAATTATCAATTAATTATTCTTAAACACGCATACCTACACTAATTTTACTTATACACAGACACAGGCGTGGGTAAATACATCATTTTATTCGCCACTGGCGAGTGGATTTTCTGATAGGGCGAGTGAATTTTTAAATAGTCTTTGAAAAACTGCAGTCTGCAGAGATATGCCAAATACTTTTTTTTTTTTTTTTTTTTTTACTATTTAGGTATAGTTTGCATTTTCCAAATTATCATGATATAAACATGGTACTAAGTTCTATCCTATACTAAAATTGTCTCTGTTGTATATATTTTTTAATTTTATAGAAAAAAAAATGAAAATGCATTGTAGTAATACTGACAAGTAAATCTGCAGATCAAGAGCCTCAACATCTTTTCTGCATCTCATTGTGTTTAGCAAACTTTGCGTAATATTAATCTTTCTACAAAAACAAAATTTAAACTTTTTAAATTACACAGACATTTATAAAAGGAAGAAAAAAATATTTTGATGGTTTCAGACATTAGAAGCGTTAAATTAAACACATTGTGTAATGATATTCTGAAATTCTCACGAGCTACTTATTCTAGTAATTTTTATATAATAAAGCAAATTTCTTCAGGAGGGCTCTGCCCCCCTGAACCCCCCCCCCCCCCTCCATTGTGTAACTTATTTTGCATTTGTAATTTTCTATTAATTGAGTTAATGATTATCCTATATCTTAGATTTCTTTTTACACTGTGATTTATAAAGATAAGCAACAATTTCGTCAAGCATTTTACGTTATCCTAATATCCATACAGCAGTATTTCCTTGCCTGTTAACCATAAACACCTGTATCTAATGGATAAAGAACTTTTGGAAATGTAAACTGAGACATCTAATAACCTTATAATTTTTGTTTCCAAAAAATAATTTTGATTACCATTCTGCAATATTTATATCTAAGATCTAATCTAAATATAAAAAAATGTACTCGATACCATTAACTTACTAAAATCACCCTAAAGTAGGGGGACTTCTAAACCTAACGGTTAATAATTCATCATCGTGTCCACTTCCAATTGACTAAATAGATAAACGTGATTTGGCGTCGTTAAGTATTTTTTGCGATAGCCTTTTCATAGTATCCACATTTAATTTAAAATCGTGATGTTACAAATACCGTTGAAATTTGACACAAACCTATGTTCAGGTCAAATTACGAAAGGTTAACTAACCTTTTATTTCTCTTAGCCGGACTTTCTGTTTCATTTTTTGTAATAAGGATTATTTTAATAATTTAATTTATTTTACACTCTACAAGCTGTTACACGGGACGTTGTTCATGCAGCATTAAAATAGAGATAAATGCATTAAGTAAAACATTTCACTTCCCACCAGATATGCCAAGTCTCAGGCTTTTTGCACATCATTATTATCTTAGAGAAAATGTTCTTTTAAATCGCGCAAATGTTTCAATTAAATAAAGTAACATTTTCTGTATTAAAATACTAGTATCCAGAACGTTGGAGGCTTGGCAGCTCAGCTCCTCTTAATAAAAACATATATGATTAACCAACACTTTATCACATTTTATAGGAGACAATACAGAATTTCTTATTTGTATGGCCTTGACATATATCTCAGTCATAAAAATGTAAAATTTTGTGCCAATTAATACACACAATTGCGAAAATGAAATCGTAACCAATGAGAAAAGGAAGTCCAAGTAAAATCGTGTAAATCGAGGAATCTTTCTTCGTAGTGCTGGGAAAATACTGCTACAAAAATTATTTTAGGTGGTATTTATTTGTAATTTTGTTATTCCATTTTCCTTTTGCACGTGAAAATCTTACAAATTAAAATTAACTCTTTGGGAGAAATTGTTATTCTATTTTTTTTTTTTTTTTGGCAGCAATAAAGTTTATAAAGTTTAATAGAATAATGTCAGTTTATTCTGTATGAAAGTAACGAACTTTTTCATTTATAATCAAAATAGTTGAATAAATAAATAAAAATATTATTATATATAGTATATAAATACTATTTTCATTTCTGCGTTTAAATCAATCTATATGCAAACATCTATACAAAGGCATTCCTTAATTCATTCCTTTTAACTTTGATGACTTAAAAAACCATACATACTTTCACATTTATGATATTTTTAGATGAGATGCAGTTGCTACGCAACGGTTAAAAGAAAAAAAATGAAATGTAAATAAATTCATAAAATAAAATGTTTTATATTATTCGAACACATGTATAAAATTCCATCATACACCAACAATACATCTAATTTAAAAGCTCTGACAAATGTTTTGACAAAATTGGAAACTAATAGGAGTAATTTAATACTCTTATTTAAAAATTTCAGCACCCAAAATTTACCATTTAAATTTATTATTCATATGAGCGATTTCTTTCAACAAATGAAAATTGTCTGACTTCCCATAGAAAAGCATTATGTCACAAAATAAAATGTTCTATATATTCCGAACGAATGAACCAAATTTAACCCAAATCTATACAGCTAAATCCGGGGAGCTCACCAACATACATCCTTAATTTTAAGTTAATCGGATGCATTTTACGGCAGTTATCGCAAGACAGACTAACTAACAAACAAACAGACGGAAAACAAAATAAATTTCGGTTCTCCACAGTAAGCCTTCACTGACGTTTCGGCAATTAACTATTATTGCAGTCATGTATATTTTGTTATAATAATTTTCACTTGTACGTCGCATCTGGCTGACTGGTAAGCTTTTCTAAAAATTCCACACCCTTGCAAACGCGTGAATGTGCATGTGCTACTTTTCAGTAAAAGCAAAAATATTAATATATTTTTTAAATTCTATAACCAATTATTTGAGGCATTTATTTATCATTACTTTTATAGAATAAAACACATACAGAAATATGAATTAAAACCAGGTCATTGTAAAATATATAAATTTAAAACGATCACAGATTTTGTCACTACATGCCCCTCCATGGGGTTAATTTTCAATACAAATGAAAATTCAGATTATGGAAATGATAAATGTTTCTTCTGTTATTCATATGAAAAAGTATAACAATTTTTGATACAATTGCCATAAAAATGCTATGAATGACGCTTGTTAGTTATTGACTTTTTTTTTTGAGTGAATTGTTTGTGACATATTAAAAAAGTATGTTTTATTACTTCAGCGGATGACTGCAGAAGGAATTAAAACTGTTTGGGATTCGCAAACCTCCCAATTGTTGCTTCATAATAGTCACAGGTTCTTCATGTAAAAATCATTGCTGCTAGTGTGACCCTACCAGTAGTTGAAATTTTTTTTGAAATTGAGCCATTTCAAGCAGAAATGCATTTTATACATAGCACTAGACAAAATATTTTTGTTTGAATGTTAGTGCACATAATAATTATTGTTAATCACAACCAAAGGATAATATTTTAAAGATTAATTTTTAGATTTTTATTGTTTTCTTTCGCCTGATCAACCAAAGGGAAAATAGCAATTAAAAAAACTTTATTTATAATTTTGTTGCTATTTAATTTCAGCAAATTTCATTTTTATCCAATATGGGCTAATTATTAAGAGTTGTAGCAATCAAGTTAGTTTACTTCTAAAACTTAAAGGAAGGAAATATTATAAAAACCCCATAGCACTGACTTTATTTGATCAACTATTGGCTGGGTCACACTAATTCATATTTTCTGTGACTAAGTTTAATTTAATGCTTTTACATTTTGACTGCATTCAGTCTGCTATAATTCAAAGACGAAAAATTGTGGCATGTCTGCCACAAGGCAGAAGAGGATGTGTATTTCAAAATATAATACAACACAGCGAGATTGCATTTAAACACCAGAACCACATATGACGTCAAACTAAGAGACCCACTGCTCAAGATCTAACAAGCAAAAATGAATAATCCGAACATTATTTAGGTTCAATGGAAATCTCAGCAATAATTGTAATACTCTCCATCTCAGTAGTGAGATTGACTAGAGAACATTTTAATTCCTGTTATCATAATAGTCTCATTTTCCTACCAAACCCTACTATAAATGATCTACTAAAAGAGTTGGTCCTTAACAGTCCAAATAATGTCCAACACATTAAAAAATATAATAGTGCAATGGTGTTCGCATAGTGTTTAACAACACAGAAGGGCAACCCCAGGAAAGATCCATAGTGCTTTAAAATACAAGGTCAAATTCATCAATGTACTTCAGATTTGCTTTCATGCAATGGCAAAGATCTTTCGTATGGAAAGCTGTATTTTAAAAATTCGATGGCAGCAACTAATTGTCAACTTGGCTGCCAAGAAAATAATGAACTAACAAAAGTGGTATTGATAATACATCAATGCAAAAATAATTTATAATAGAAAAAGAAATGGGCAAGATTTTTAGATCTATTAATAAGAAGTCACTGGGTCATCAGCATGATGTTGTCCATATAACAAGATATGAGATTTTAAAACTCTAAGATTTTTGTTTTATATTAAACAAAATGTTGAATGTTTCTCAAAAAACTTGAATCTGTTTACTTTTCTATAAAATATTTATAAACAATATCTTTTATTATTAACAAAATTTTAATTTATTAATTAAATTTCATATATAGATATTTGACATGAGAGTTTAAACTATTAAAAACTTGCCAAACTTGAATAATACAGAGTGTTGATAAATTATTGTTATGGATTCCTTACCTCATAAATGTCGATTTAAAAACATGACAAAAAATACTACAGTAGACTCCCTTAAATCCGCGTATTTTTTCAGATGTAAACAATGAAATTTACAGCTAAGTTGCAGGAACAAAATGCAAGATGGCGCCGAAATCAGCGACTACCACAATGTTTTTTTTTACTAAATTTTTTGTTAATCATTCTCTTTTGGTTACTAAATAAATTTACATTACTTTTGATTTTGATAGAAATTAGCATATCTATATGATGACGTATCGATCTTATGATCGCTTTACCACTAGATGGCAGCATAGGACTTTTGGAATCGAATTGAATTGATTTCATCCGTAATAATTTAATATTTTTCTAAATTTTTATTTTACATAATTATTTTAATAATTATTTAAGTTTAAACTAATAAATTATTTTAATATTTTACTTATTTTAATGTTTCACTTTATTGTAAGCATTCATTATAATTTCCCTTGCTTAACTACCAATCAAATTAATGTTTCAAAAATGTAAACAAATCATTGACCAGAAATATGTAAAATTGTAAAATCTGCACAACCTCTGGTCCCAAGCTGTGCGGATTTGAGGGAGTCTACTGTATTAAATACATATTCGTAAATTACAACTCAAGTTTTTTTAATAACAGAAACAAAGTCACATATGTGAAAGTTGCATCAAAACATTATTAATCAAATAATAATATAAATCTGGTTCTTTTTATAAGATTCTAAGTAAATTTTAGTTCTTCCACTTTTATTTATTTTAGAATCAAATAAAAACTTACAACAAAGCATGCCTTTGAAGATCATGTGCCATTAGATTATTATAATCTGTTCCAGACATTAGAAAAGGTGTCCTAACACCATCAACCAGGACCACATTTTTTATAGTAGATGAACCCTTGCCTGAAAGTAAATACATCAATTAGTGAATAAATTTTAATGTAAAATGATTTTAAAATAAAAATATCTATATATTAAATAATACAAAAATATTTACATTTCTGAAGAAATATTTTTACAATCACAAATAAATATTTTCTAATCACCAAATCAACTTTGTCAAACAAAGAAAGGAGCTACCAAACATGGTGCACTGTAATAACAGCTGAAAGAGAATCCATCGTAAACGATCTGTGATTTGGTAGACCATGCACTTTAATTAATGATTAAGATATTGTCAGAGAATTGGTGCTTGGTGATCATCGTTTGACAATAAGAGACATTATTGAACAAGTTCCTATACCATTTCGTTCCTAACAAGCAATTTTAAAAGATCGTTTAAGGTTGCAATGGATCGTTTCTCGAGTTGTTCCAAGAACTCTGAATTTGTTCTAAAAACAAAACGTACTCAAGTGATCCGAGAGATGCTTTCTCAAGGTGATTCCTTTCTAAAACACACTGTTACCAGTAATGAAACTTGGATATATGATCTTGATACAGAAACAGCTCAAAAATCATGTGAATGGCACTTGAAAGTTGAAGCAAGACAGAAAAGAGCACATCAAAGTCGCTCAAAAAATCAAGGCAATAGTCAATAATAATTATATTATTTGAGTCTTTTGTGCTGTTTTCATGAAGTAATTCGTCAAAAAAGGCCTGAAATGTGGTGAGAAAACTTACGTGTTTTGCACCCCAATAATGTACCTTCTCACAGTACAATTATTATTCATGAGTTTTTAACCAAACATTTAACAAATACAGCTCTATAAGCTCTGTATTCATCTGATATGGCCCGTATGACTTTTCCTTATTTCCATGGTTGAAATTGCCTCTTCTTAGTCACCATTTTAAGTACATTTATTCAATAAAAGAAAATTCTCTATGAACTCTGTAGGGGTTCTACAATAATGACTTTAAGGCATGTTTTGATGATTGGAAAAAAACTTCAGCAAAAGTGTGTTGCAGCGCATTGTGTATGTCGACGGAGATTACTTTGAAGAAGATGCAATAAATTTTGACCAATAAATTTACACCTTTAGTTTTATGACACCATTTTGGGTACTTTTATCATCACAGTAGTACATTACATTCCTTTATGTTTTTCTTTAATAATGTTAAAAAGATTCATGAACATACAGAAAAATCATTTTTTAAAAATTGTGCCATTTACAATGTCACTTTATATGAATGACTTTACAGTTATCCCTGATTAAATGGCCCCACCAGTGGCTGAGAGGTTCTACTCTCGAAGCTGGTAGACAGGAGGTGCTGGGTTCAAACCCAATCGCGCCCATCAGTCTAATTGTCCGAACCTTGGATTTCCAAGTGTTAATACGGGTTAGGTCCCCTTAGAAAGACCCCCACGAAGGGCACTCCCCCCTGGGCCTATATCCCCCATGCAGATAATTGGACGTCATAAATACTACCTATCCTGATTAAATGTATATTTGCTTGCACTTAAAAGATATTTCATTTTATTAATTGTTTTTTTCTGGTCAAATAAATACTTTATAGAAAATGAAAAAAAAATTAATTATAATTGTGATAAATACATATCTATATCAATGGAAACATAATAGTAAGTTTTAAAAAGAAGAGATATCTACACATGAATTAGTTTGGATTTTCATCAACAGAAATATCAGTTTAAAAATTTCAGAACTTTTCATCAACAGAAATATCAGTTTAAAAATTTCAGAATTATTATTAAATTTTCATAAACAATTCATAAACGCAAATTTAATTGTTAAAGAAAATATAAAAAGAAATCAGTAGAACTCATTAATTCTGCTTTAAATTTCCACAGTTTCAATAATTTGATAGCTGTAAATGTCTGATATTTAGTATTTAAACAATCCATCTAAAATAATTAAAATATCAATCTTCTGATAATTACAATAATTGAAGCAAACAGTAAATGATTATCACACATATTTACTCGTTATATATTACTAATAATAGTTACTATATTATTTACTGGTATCCTATTTGTTAAATTTATTTGAAAATAACTTTTGTTTCATTAGTATAGTATGCTTTCATTAAATTCTGGTTCTAAACACAGTCATAAAAACAATTATATTTATTACTTTTTATGGGGTGTCCATTACTGGAACAAAGGGTGTACATTACTGGCATTTTAGGTGTTTTGATATATTTCTGTTATTTACAATTAAATTTTGATTCATATTGGGAAATGAGACTATGAGAATGGTTAAATATTGTTGATAGATTAATATAATAAATAATGCACATAAATCGTGCCTTGCTCTGATTCTCAGTCATTTAATAGTGAAATTTAATACATTAAAGCCATTGCAACTGACAGAGGTTACAACCCTTCTATAATTGATATTGCTCTATTTAAACTTCAGCATCCTCGTTCCTCAAACTCTCCTCAGTCTTGTACTCTTTCCAATATTAGCATTATGTTACCCTTCTTTCCTAAATCAAGCTTTCCCATTGCAAAAATTCTTAGACAATATGGCTTCAAAATAATTTTTGCCCCTACCAATAAACTCACCCTCTCCAAACTCAAAGACCCTATTGAATTGTTCAATTCATGGGGTACCTACCGTATTAATTGCCAGTGTGGCCTTTCCTATATTGGACAAACCAAACGCTGCTTAAAATTTCGTATCAAAGAACATCAATAATATATTAAAAAACAAGAAATCAATAAATCCTCTATTGCAAAACATTGCTGGGAGATGAATCATACTTTTGACTTCAATTCGGTTAAAATAATCTCTAAACCTACTTCTATACACGAACTTAACTTCCTTGAAGCATTTCATATTTATAAAAATTTTAAAAATATTGTTAATTGTGAATTTGCTATTCCCCCCATTATCAGATTGTTGGAAATATTACATAAAAACTTCTCTCTCTTAATTCCCCCCCCCCCTCACTACTTCGGTTCCATTTCCCATTGGCTATTACCTGCAATCTTCTGTTTCCCTATTGGTCAATAAACCTTTAACTTGAATCCCCATCTCTCATATATGTGATCAAATTTCCGCCATCCTTAGCACTGAGGAAGGTATGCTATATGCTACCGAAACTGGTATGCTTAAAATTTGGTGCTTTTAACATTGTATTTTTTACGCTTCTATCATATTGTACCAAGCTCCTTATTTATAATTATATATGGTACTTCTTAGTTATCCCATCGACCAAATTACTGTCGGCCAATAAAACCACTAATTTGACGTTTTATTTGCATATTTATTAATGTTTTACTAATTTTTTTGTTCTTTCATTATTTAAAATAAAAATTATGTCAATGTGTATAATTAGGCGAGTGGTTTGGCAATGTATATAATTTGGCAAAATTGGTCAATGGGATAACTAAGAAGTACCATATATATATGTATATATAACACTGGCGCCCAGCTAACCGAAAAGTACCCTTTTTTTATTACTATTTTATATTAAAAATGTTATATCATGGAAGACGGTAGTATTCGAGTGACGCAGCCTTAAGCCTAAAATCGTATCGTATCGTTAAAATCGTATCGTATCGTATCATAGAATTCGTAGATGGCAGAACTCATATATACAGCTAACTCGACATCAAAGAAAACGCGAAAAGCCGCCTTTTAATAACTCAGCAGATATATGTCTTATTGTTCTGAATTTTCTAGAACAGTCTTATATCTGCAGTCTAATCGTATACTGAAATTTTTGCATTTCTACGTGCAGTATATTTTGAGATCTAAATAGCCATTTTTGAAGTGAAAACGTTGGTATAATATCGAGGAAGTTCCTAATTTGAAAATCTCGAAAACGGTTCTAACGATTATTTTTAAATTGATACATAATATAAATGTGATTAAGGCGAGGTGAATAACACTTTTCTTTTTTCTGGGAAAACTCTCGTTCGTTAAATAATTCGATTTTTTTTTCTCTCGAAAATGACACGGGCGATTTTTTAAAAATCAAATAAATATGTTTCAGACGAACCAAATAACAATTTACTTGTTTCCAGCAAGACTCTTGTTCGTTTTATAATGCGCATGAAAAATCGGACTATATTTCTTCGCCATTCTATGGAAATTTCACCGAAAATGCATGACACTGTATTCATACACATGCTTTCTTTTTAACCACTTTTGGGGAGAAAAATTTTGTCTTCCTACTGGCTGAGTAGCTAAGGGCCATCGTTTACTGACCTTAAGATAGGCAGTTCGATACTCTGTGGTACGTGTTTTTACATGTGAATGTTTTTTTTTTTTTTTTTAAAGTCTGCTAGTTGACCATTATTCTCAGTTCCTTTGTAATTTTTTTAATTGCTATTAAGTTAAATAAAATTACAATTATAATGACGCCAATTTGATGATGATTATTTCTTGGCAATTTTTCAACAATAAAAATATTACCATAAATTTTATAAATATATTTAATTTCAATCACTTTACAAAAAATATACATTAATAATTATTATTTGAATATAAATCACACGATCAGAAACGTAAAAAAATAATTCATTTCAGCTCTTCTTTTTATAATATCATTTTTTATTATTATGACGGTCAATCAATATATAATCACTGACATCCATAATATTATTATTATTATAATTATTATTTTCCTTGCATAAAAGCTATTGTGATGTAATAATTCTTTTATAATAAATAATTTAGTTGAAGTGTTTTATTTATAAATATCAATGAAGTTTGATAACCCCGAGACAATTCTTTTTATTTAACTTTGCAATATTTACAGTTTACATAATAAGCATATCAGAATTCTGGTGTCGCCATCTTTTGACGCAATTGCGTAGTATTATAGAGAAATGTTTGATAAAAACGCTGAAGTAGACAGTTTTTAAATCGAAGAATTATTTTAAGAGATATTTAATGTTAAATCTGGATAAAATTGTCTCATTAAAAAAGTCTCATAGGAAAAAAAAATATACATGGGAATTTAATCATTTTCATTCAATTTAATCATTCAATAGAAACTTGAAGTTTGCAGAGTGCATTTATTATTCTTAACTTGCCAAATTTTTTGATGGTTTATTTCAATTTTAAATTAAAATTTTCAGAATTTCCAGAGATATTTTTTACATATTTTAGAAAAGGTTATTTTAAATTGTTGCCAAATGTTAAAACAGTGCAAAGAATAATATATCCTTTAAATTAAAAATTTATTCACACGTGACTATTATAAACAGAAAAAAATCCTTTTAAATTAGAATTAAATGATAACGTGTTAAAAGCAGGAAAATTACATTACATAAACATTACATAAACATTACGTCATAAAAATTGTTTTTACACATGCTTACTTAAAATGAAAGAAAATTATAAAATAATCAATTATTTTCAAATTAGAATTAAATGATTACGTATTAAAAGAAGGAAAACATTGAAAATTACGTCATAAAAATTATATTTACACGTGAATATTAAAAGAAAAAGAAAATTTTTAAATAATAAATTCATTGATATGTGTTAAAAGTCGTAAATGGAGGAAATTACGTCATATTGGCCAAAGTGGCCAAAACAGTTTACAAAACACATTGCAAAACATATTGCGAAACAGTGTAAATTAAAAAATATATTTATATGAGAGATTTATTTCAAATTTCGAGATGATATTTTTAACTATTGTTGCTAATTTTAAGGTAGCGCAAATAATAATATTATCTTTCTAATAATAAAAATATTTTCAGTTGAATGTTACAAAGAGAAAGGAAAGTTTGGTGAAAATTATGTCAGATTTAAAACGTTACATTTAAAATCTCTTATTTAAAATCATTTTCTTATAGCGTTGTTAAAAAATACCATAAAGCAAAGACTCTGTTGACTTAGTTCCTTTCATATTTGGTAATTTTCAAATGTTTAACTAATCTTATTTAATCAAGCAGGGAAACAGCAACTAACATCAGCTGATTCGGTTTTGAAATCCCTCAGTAAAAGGGAAACCCGTTTACAGTAAGATCGCCATTGATTTTTTAATTATACAGAGCAGCCTCGATTATCCGAGCTAATTGGGACTGTTAGTAAATCGGAATCGGAAATCTCGGTTAATAGAAACTGTGTGTAAAAACTCGCCGTGCTTGCGAATTTAACATCTCTTTTAAAAAAATATATAGAACGTTTTTTAAATAATAAAAGTAAATATATGTAAAGTTCTGTTTCACAGCTTAACAAATTTAAAAAGAAAATCAACTACCAGTAGTAAATTTTAAAATGCAAATTGAAAAATTTACGAAAGTTCACACAGCCACTGGAAACAAAGCATTGTTCGCTATTGACTTCTCAGGGTCCAATGTTTCTTTGGAGTTGAGGGCTTTTGGGGGCAGAAGGGCCTGTATAGCACGGACAGTGAGCTAAAGAGTGTGGTTATTTTTAAGGCTCATTCAAAAGGAAAAAAAAAATCAGACTTTGGTATCGGCTCGGTTAACAGAAACCTCGATTAATCGAAGCTCGGTTAATCCAGGTTCTACTATAATTCAATCTTCCGTAATCTTTTTAAAGCAGATCAAATTAATGGACTTTAGCACAAAGTCACATAGCTGATAACTGCCATGCTTGTTGGCCACCTTTTTTTCAAAAAGTTTGCTTCACCTTATTCAATTAATGAGATATCTCCGATAAAATAAGTCACATTTTCCCGTTCTAAAATACTGGTATCCAAAAATCGTAGCATGTAACTGACACTACAACTACTCATGGAACTAGACTATTTTAAGTCTGATTTTTATTATAGACTATATAAAATTATTAAAAATATATATTATGATAGGAACTAGCGGGCTTCGTCCGCTATTTACGTTACGGATATAAAAATCATGTTTTTTTTAGGGAAAAAGAAATAAAAACCTATTTGACGATAGGTTTATAAAGACACATTTTGTATTTGTTATATTTCCGGGGATGAGGAGGGGGGGGGGGGGCTATTTTGATTAAATATCGCAATTAGTCTACATGGCAGATATAATTATGATAGACACTAGCGGGCTTCGCCCCTCTATGGCGCCTTATGGGTCCAGCTTCCATAACTCAGAAACTACCTTTCGGACATCAATGCAACAGATTCCAAACGTTATAATTAACTTAATAATCACCCTATATAGCATTAAAGTAAATTTATGAGGCATACTGCATACTATTTTTTTATCGTAATTTCTGAAGAGAAAAAATTATTTCGGTTCCATTCTTAGGTACTGGTCTGAAAAATTTTGAAAAAGGGGGGAAGGAGGGGACATGAGACTGCTGTTTGTCAAACAACACAACGGGCTCTGGCTTATTCAACTTGGTTTTTGATGACTTCAATTGGAAGGTGGTTTGTTTAAAAGAGTGCGTTCCCTGCCCCATGAAAATTGGAACTATTGGTGTAAGGATCTATGTAAGGATTTAATAATTATAAATTAACATTTTGGATTTATTAATTTAAGGATAAAGTGTTTTTAAAGGAATATCAAATGAAACCCTCTGTGCGATCTGCGATTATACTTACCCAGTTGTTTTTATATACAAACTGCTATAAGGAAAATTGTAATAAAATAGTAAAAATTAAATCTGCATTAAATTCCATAAGTATCTTTTTTTTAATCATTTTATCACTAACCTCAAAAAAGTAATGATATCAATGCAAAAACCCTTGACGGGTTAAAAGTTTCTGACGCAGCACTTTATCTTATGCTCTAAGAATTTTAAATATGGAACTTAAAAATACTGATATCAAATTTTGGTTGACGTTATGCTATTTCTTAAAAAATATATTTGTATTTATTTCATCATTTTATTTTTGTTTTATTTATAATCGCATGTGCAAAAGTTATGTTCAATATGAAAAGCTGCATAAAATTTTATTCGCTGTTGCTTTATCATTTACATCTCTCATAAATTCAAAATATGAGTTTTAAAAGATATGATATAACATTTAAGTGACGCCTTGATGTGACTTTAAAAGGTTTGTTTTAAAATTCAATTTAAATTATTTTGACTTGGTTAAAATATTTTTTTACATCTACACAATACTTTTAATTTTCCAATTCACTGTTAAATATATCACTTTCACTGAATCTATACTATGCATTGAAATGTATTTATTTCAATAAATTGATTTATCTTTTGTGTCACGCTATTCAAAATTGTGAGTAAGATTTATGTAAATGGTTTATTTGCGTCAAACTATCCTTTTTCATACATTTCATGTAGTTTGGACACAATGACGCAAAGAAACCATTTACATAAATCTTACTCACAATTTTGAATAGCGTGACACAAAAGATAAATCAATTTATTGAAATAAATACATTTCAATGCATAGTATAGATTCAGTGAAAGTGATATATTTAACAGTGAATTGGAAAATTAAAAGTATTGTGTAGATGTAAAAAAATATTTTAACCAAGTCAAAAATAATTTAAATTGAATTTTAAAACAAACCTTTTAAAGTCACATCAAGGCGTCACTTAAATGTTATATCATATCTTTTAAAACTCATATTTTGAATTTATGAGAGATGTAAATGATAAAGCAACAGCGAATAAAATTTTATGCAGCTTTTCATATTGAACATAACTTTTGCACATGCGATTATAAATAAAACAAAAATAAAAGGATGAAATAAATACAAATATATTTTTTAAGAAATAGCATAACGTCACTCAAAATTTGATATCAGTATTTTTAAGTTCCATATTTAAAATTCTTAGAGCATAAGATGAAGTGCTGCGTCAGAAACTTTTAACCCGTCAAGGGTTTTTGCATTGATACATATTACAAGAAAAATTTAAAAGAACAGAATTTTTACACCAATTTTATCTACATGCCACCTCTCTCTTCAAACTTTCAGGTCTAGATTTCTCTCTGTTTTTGCATCAATTTCAGAAACAGACAAAATTACATTAAAAGAAGATGATTTGGCTGAATCCCAAAACAGCAGAGACATTTGGCATCGTTCAATTGGGCGAGGCGATAAATGGATTTTTGTTGTTACCAGTTTGTTTCGTAAATTCTTTCCACGGCTACAGTGGTTTGATCTTGAATTGGGATTGGTTGATTTGTTTTGTACTGGATGGTTATGCCCACCTGAAAACTTTTTTTCACAATTAGCTCAGCGGTGTTTTGACAACTCAACTCTGCATTTGTAAAAATAGAATGTCAGCAAGTCAAAAGTTTGTTATTGTTATATATATATATATTTTTTTTTTGCTGTTTTTAGTTGTAAAATTTGAAAGTTAAAGTACCAGTGTAATTTAATTTGAAATTGTGAGTATTTGTTCATTTCTTTTGCTGGAAAGTTAAATGAAGTTTGACTGGAAATTTACGAAATTATGGCAATTCAACATTTTTTAGAGTTGGGTTTCAAAAATGGAGATGTCTGTTAAGGTATGTTAATAATTTTATGAACTTTTTGTTGCAGCGTTTTATATTAGCCGTTTATTGTACATTTCTCATATATGCTGCCCTTACGAGTTTTGTACATTTTGAGATTGCTACAGAGCGAGAACTGCTTAATATTGAGATTGTTACACAGTGAGAACTGCTGAATCCAGTGATGTTTTTTTTTTAGGTTAATGAACGTGTAAGCGTTCATACGACGGTTACTGATTGCTGCTTTAACGAGTTTTGTACATTTTGAGATTGCTACAGAGCAAGAACTACTGTATTCAGTGATATATATTACTTTTTTATGAACGCGAAGCGTTTAAACTTCTGTAAATTAGAAATGATCTGTTCAATGTTTACTCTGATATAGGAACGTACTTTAAAATATTAAATGGCGCCATGATTTTTTCTGAAAGTTGTTGAGAAATGATAATTTTAATCATTAAATTGTTACTCTGATTTGGAATGGTACTTTAAAAATTTCACATTTTTCAACAAACTTATGTTTAAATCGTTTGTTTTATTTTGAATCTCATAAAAATCAGCTTTCCTGTGTTCTCTAATGCGTCGTTATTTATAAATGTTGTATTTCACATGATTCCAGGGTGATGACGTAGTAAAAAACAGTCAGGAAGCATTCAGGAAAGTGGACCAATCACATTAGTTTTCAGGTTGCCGCATTTTAGGTTGGCGTATGTGGGGTTTGGCACTTGTCAAAAAAGTCGCCAAATGGAGTGTCTCGCCTGTTTTGGGATTCTGTCGATGATTTCAATGAAAAAAACAGAAAATTCTCACGTCTGTAAATATAAAAGATATTTCTTATTAAACTTTTCTTTTAATGTACCAGAATAAAAAATTTCATAAAGTTGTATAATGGGGACCAATAGCTATTTCTACATAAGAAGATGATAAAATTAATTAATCTTAAAATAATTTAAATATGTTTTTTACAGTTTTCATTTGTGAGATTTTGGTATCAGCCTAGAGCAGTTTGGACTCGGGTCACATAAAAATTTTCAGAATCAGATCACAAGGAAAGAACAAACTTGAAAGGAACAACTTTTGCATAAAATAGTTAATTAAAAAAAATTCAATATAGGGTAGATGTGCCAGTAATGGACACCCTTCCAGTAATGGACACCCCTTGATGTTTTTGGTTCATAAAAAAATAACTAATAAATATTTAGCTTTAATTATTTTTTTTATAATTCCCCCTTGTATGTTTTATAAAACTGGGTTATTGTTGACACTTTTAATCAAACCAATCAGGAAGCAGAAAATAATGTTTCAAAGTTTCGCTGTTTTTCTGTGAAAATCTTAATGAAGAGGCTAAGAGTTGGCTTCGTTTAATCAATTTATATATTATTTATTTTCTTGCAAACTTTGAATGTTTTTGTTTGAGTAGCAATAGAAAACTTTGAATTTTATATACCAATGGCCATTTACAAAATTTCATTTATTTTTAAGATTTTAAGAGGGGTGTCCATTACTGGGATGGTTAATTAGTCATTTTCCAGTAATGGACACCCCATGTAGACATTGCTAAAAATACAATTTTAGTAATGTTTATAGTGCATAAAATACTTAGGTTTAACTGCAAACCTGAATAATCAAATTTAATTTTTAAATTATACTTACCAAAATGTAATAACACCAAAACTTTTATAAATAGCTACTTTTAAGTTATTTTATGAGATTTTATGAAATTTCAATATTTTATTTTATTTATTATTATTTTTTTATGTAGTACATATACCTTGCATATTTTATAATCCGGCAATCAAACCAGCCAGGAAGCAAAATATATTGTTTAAGAGCACAGTCAAAGAGGGGCTCATAGGGCTTAATCCCTCTCCGTTTAAATAAAAACAATTAAGTTACAGAAGCTATTAAAAATCTATTTTCTGTCTCAAATGTTTCCTTATTTTAAAAAAAATGTAATACTATTAATGAAAGTTACAGATAATATTCATGAAACTATAGTAAATCTGCAGATCATTGGCCTCAAACATCAGTACTACAGTTTTATTTTGAAATTATTTTATTTAGTATTTAAAATATTCAACTCACAATATCATTTCTTTCATATTTGTAATATTAATTATTATAAATGATATATCAAGTAGAGCCTGGAAGATTGTTAAAAATAGTGACACAAAACTAAACATTTAAAAATAGTGGCACAAAACTAAACATTGATATTCCAAAACTTTTTTTTAATTACCCTTTAAATCCACCACTGTTACAATAATTTGATAGCTGTAATTGCCTGATATTTAGTATTTTAATCTATCCATCTAAAATAATTAAAACATGATCTTCTGATAATTTCAATAATTGATACAAACAATAAATGATTATCACAAATACTTTATTAATTACGGATATCCTAAATGTTAAATTTATTTGAAAATAACTATTTTGTTTCATTAGTATGTATTCATTAAATTCTAGTTCTAAATAGTCATAAAAACAATTATATTTATTACTTTTTATGAGGTGTCCATTACTGGAACAGAGGGTGTCCACTACTGGGCCAGAGGGTGTCCATTACTGGGCTTTTGGGTGTTTTGATATATTTCTGTTATTTAAAATTAAATTTCTATTCATATTGGGAAATGAGGCTATAAGAATGGTTAAATATTGTCGATAGATTAATATAATATTGAAAAAACTGGAATATAATAATTTTAACTATTAATAAAAAAATATTTTTTAAAGAAATTCCTTAAGGGTGTCCATTACTGGCACATCTACCCTACATTCTCACTTCTCAGTTATATTTAGAGATGTAAATGAATAATTAGGCATAATACAAACCACCAGGGTTGATTTCCTTTTGAGATGTACTGCTGCAACATATTGCTCTTGAAACTGGGAAAAAAAAAAAAAAAATCAGTTTACAGTTAGTGAAAATAAACTCTAACAGTTCAATAGTTTAATATAAGGTACTACTCACTATCAGATGATAACAATTAAAACAATTTTACAAAATAATAGACCTCCTCCCTGCACCATTAAATGTCTGTATTGCTTTTTTTGTATTAAAAAATTTGCTTACACAGTAAAATTAACTCATTGTTGTCTTGAAAAGAGTGCCCTTTTCCCCACCAGCATCCTCCTGCTCTGTACATTAATTTATTTTTAAAAACAAGTTCAAAACTATCTAGGTCTGAGGTGCATTTAAAGATATAAATTATATTATATTCGTAACTATCACATTAAGTTGTTTATTAGATACCCAGCTCGAATATTTGCAAGAAAACTTCGTCATAAAATGACAGAGAATTAACCACGTAAAAATAACTAAAACATTCAGCCACGTAAAAATAATTAAATAAATTCCTAGATGAGAGGAATCTTTTAATTTCATCAACATACTAAGAATTCCGTAGAACTAGATATAAGCTGAATAACTGGAATTTTAAAAATACATTATTTATAATCCTTAGAGGTAAAAGAAGGAAAAAAAGTGATAAAAAAAAATCACACAAAAAATGCTCACAAATCTTCGTTGTTGGCCTTAAAACTGATGGTAAAATTTTTGCCGACATCATGGTTTCGTATATTTGTTAAGTTTTCGTGATATGAAGAAATAATGTATGATTAAATTAAAGCACAAAAAAAATGCAACTTAATGTTTATCTAATGTTGTGTTTGTGATTATGATTAATTCACAAATCACGATTCAAACCATTCATCTCCGGAATGACTTTTAAACTGGTGAATGATTCACAGTTTTTCTACAAGTCGTAGGAATTATTAACTGTATAACTTTTAACTGTATTTATTCAAACTGTAAACATGCCCGGCGCTTAGTTTAATGCGTAATTGTAATTATGTTTGATCAATTTAAAGAAATATAGTGTGTCAATTAATTAATTCATCTTTACAAGGAAAATATTTAACTAATGCAAATTTCATGACCTTATTGCACTTGTGATATTCTTTTACAAAGATGACAACTCCTAACGATAATACTGAAGTTGTACGAATGTTAAGAGATGTCAAAGATTCTTTATGGAAAACTCTTACTCCAATGAAAGACATCGACAGAAACTTTCCAGATTATATATCAAGTTTGACTGGGGGACCTAGTTCTAGCAGTCGGATCATGTTGCCTAATATCGCTACCAGATTAAACTTTAGTTCAACTGATGATTCAATATTGCAAGGAGATTCATCTTTTATGAGGAGTTTCAAAACACCAGGTTATTATAAAACGATAGCTTGAATTACGTTGCTTTACTAGTTGTTTTTTTTTACAATTTTTCCTCATTTATTAACCATTGAGAAGTTAATATTAATAATAATAATAATAATTATTATTATTAATAATAAACATTAATAATAATAATAAACATTATTAATAATAATGTACTTTTAAAAAGTGCTTTTGTAAAGCTTTTAGTGGTACTTTTCGGTTTGCCGGGCGCCAGCGTTATATATACATACATATATACACATATATTTGCATATATATATGTACATATACACGCACATATATAGGGTAGATGTACCAGTTTTGGCCACATTTAGAGAAAATTTGAAATAGAAATTTTACATTTCTTGATCGATTGAAGCATATTAAATCATAATAACATCATTCTTTAGTAAATTTAATTGTCTTTCTGTTAACTATAATGACTTTCTGCAGAATATTTTAGGTTGTGAGTAATAACTCAACAAGTAATTTATTCCAATTTGTACCAGTTTTGGCCACCCCTACACCAGTTTTGGCCATCTCTATGCACCAGTTTTGGCCACTCCAATATCATGTAGTTTAACAAACATTTTAATTGATAATAAGTAAAAATAAAGCTATTTTATGCAACATCTATTTTACCACACATATATTTGTTTGCTGTATTAAGAGAATTTTGCAAATTTCTTTATGAATTGATAAAAACATCAAATAAAATATACTTATGTTGATTTTAACTGAAAATTTCAATTAAAAAACAAAAAATATATTTAAATTTGATTAATAAAAGGGACAACAGTGCCTATAGGACATAAAGATTAACTATTTAATCAGTTTTATAATTATTCATGGATTGTGGCTTGTTTAGAACACTTGAATCTTCATCAAAGAGTTATATTTCTTGAAAGCATTTTCTGATTTTTGTTTGATTTTCATCAAAAAGTTATGAAATCATCTTTTGATTTATATTAGCTTGTGCCTTATTTAAATACCTTGCTTCTTTGCAAGTTATTTTAGGGTGTGATTTCAGAAGCAAATCATACCTGGTCTTCCATCTTGAAATGGAGTTTCTATCTTGCCGGCTACAATTTTCTGGGCAGAATCTTAAAAGTTATTCCATTTTTATAGGAAATAGTATTCTGACAATATCTAAAATTCACTTTTCTAATTGATTTTTAACTTCAATTCCTAGTACCTAGATCTATTACTTGAGATTCAACATTATTAGAGAAAAGTGGTGTCCATCCTGCAAACTTGTGATGTAAGGCAAGAACGGGTTACTCCAAAACTTTGCTAGCTTGTAGTGCTGGCATTAATTTTGAATGGCCTTAATTTTACTTCCTATCTTAGAGCAGTGTTCCCTCTAGGCCATTTGTTAATAGCACAGAATCTCTTTTAAACTTGGTAAAAGGAATCCTGTTCTTTTTAAATAATGTGAAATACATTCTTATTTGTATTTAGATATCTCTAGTAAAGATTTTCACAATATTTAGTATTTCTAAATCAGTGTGCCTGAAATATTGCAAAAATTATGGAACTTCTCCATTTCTTTAGGAAAAATACAAGCAATTAAATCATGCTATAATTTTATTAAACCTTTTACTTTATAAGTTGTAAAATCTTTCAAATTTTATGTTTTAGTTTATTTATCATATCTAAACATTACATATCGCCTCCCGTTTTGTTTTATCAATACTAAACACAATACTATATTTTCTTTAGCAATATCATTCTTTAGTGACTAGCACAATATCCTTCTTTCTAAAGTGAATTATCTATTGGACAGAGAATAACAAAATCTCTTTTATAAGAACTGCCATTAGCCTTGCTTTTATTATTATTATTATTATTGAAGCCATTACTATATAAAACAAAATTAAATTGATTTTTCCAGATGTTCTTAAATTTATTAAATGGCTAAAATTCCCTCTATAATGAATCATGTGGCCAAAAGTGGAACATAATGTTGTACCCTTTTTGGTTACCCCCATGGCCATAACTGGTACATATAGCAAATTTAATGCACCAGTTTTGGCCACCCCCTATTAAACTGTTAAAATAATTAAATTAAATGTAAAATTGCAGTAGAGAGAAAGCTTACCTCATAAAACCTAATAGCAATTTGTTTCAGAACAAATAGAACCCAATAAGTGCCTAATGTTGAAAGATTCTGAAAACTTGTCAGCTAAGCAAAAATCTTAATACATGTAAGCACACACTACAGTTTCACACATTTATTTTTTTTTTTGCAAGTCATATTTTATCAAAAAATAAACAAATGATATTGTAAATGATAAAAGAGAGTTTGCTTAAAATGTAAGAATGCCTATTATTTGTTAGCATTAATTCACAGGCTAAATATTGGACAAATTGATCCAATGTGGCCAAAACTGGTACAGTGGCCAAAACTGGTGCATCTACCCTAGATACATACATATGTATATATATATGTAAATATATGTGTATATATATGTATGTATATATAACACTGGCGCCCGGCTAACCGAAAAGTACCCTTTTAGTATATATAAAATGACTTAATATTTATCTCTAGACTGTCTTGGTTTCTATCACTCATTCTTAAAAATTTCTCATTTAGAATAGTTATTAAAAGGTGTGCAAAATTGTAATATGTTTTGAATTTCAAAACCTCCATAAAATTAAAACAAGATGTAAAAATCATAGTATATGAAGCATAGATAAACATTTTCAACACTTCCAAAATACTGTAACAAAGTATCACTGTTTTAATTGAGCACAATAAAACCACTTATTAAAATTAAATCGCGATAGTACCTGTTATTTTCTGTGTCTTTTTAGAGTTAGATTTTTAATAGTATTTTTAGTTTGCTCATATATTTGTTTGTCTAGCATTTTGTAAGGAAGTTGTTCATTCCTAAGGTTAAAAAATATATCAAATTTAAACTGATTCTTGAAAAAAGTTGTTTTTTGTGAATTAATAAAACTACACCGAAGGTCTTTATTGTCATAAAAATTAAAGCATATCCATTAGAATACTAATTGAAAATGTAGAGTTAAATAATAATTATAGAAGTAACCTAACTATTATTAAAAAAAAAAACTTCTCCATAGCAAAAAAAAAATTAAAAACAAGGCTCGGAACAGATGTTGTATTCGCCCGTAGTCCGCCATCTTGTTTCTTTGTTGGTCATTTATAACCACTTTATGCTTATTTTTTAAAAATTTAGAGATTAAACATAAACATCATCAACAAAATTTTAAACAAAAAATCAGCTGGAACAGATGCCGTATTCGTCCAGAGTCCACCATCTTGTTTCTTTGTTGGTCAATGACGATTTTAAATTTCTTCTTTCGACTTATTTATTTTTGTTGTTGTTTTTTAAAATGTTTAATCTCCGATTCTTTTTTTGGCTGTAATTTCAGAATACATATTCTAAAAAATTAATATTTGTTTTTACTCTACTGTTTTAAAATTTATCTATTTACTGTTTGCTAATTACGAATTCCCCCTCCCCCAATTTTTTAATTTTTTTTTTACAAATAATGTTTGGAGTGCTGATTGGCTTAGATGCAGAGATTCCCCTAGACAGTTTCAGGAGGATGCTGCACCCTGCCTACCCTTACGTTTACAAAATAGCACCCCTCTTGTATCCGGATGAAAAACATTAGCACCCTTGTTGCCCCCAGCTGAAAAAAGTGCCTTTACTCCTTTGTTTATTAAAAAATTTACTTGCTCAGTAAAAATTGACTCATTGCTGTCTTTAAAATAGTGTCCTGTCTATTAAATATTAAAAGTAGTTTTAAAAATCAAAAGAATGCCTTTAAAAATTTTTTTAAGTGCCCTTAAGAATCCAAAACATGCCCTTCGAAAATCCAAAAGTGCCCTTTTCCTAGAAGAAGCACCCTGCCCTTTTTTAAATCTGGGGGAAACTCTGTAGATGTATTATATTCCCGCATCCTCCATCTTGGATTTTTTTCTTGCATGAAAACTCTTTTTTCGCCAAGTAGTAAATGTTGCCAATGGTTAAATATTGTTGACAGATTAATATAATATTGAAAAAACTGGAATATAATAATTATAACTATTAATTAAAAAACAATTTTTAATTCACACCAAGAAAAAAATCCCAAGATGGCAGATGCGGGATTATAATACATCTTCTGATAAATCGCCTTGCAATATTGAATGATCAGTTGAACCAGAGTTTCCCCCAGACAGTTTCAGGAGGGTGCTGCACCCTGCCTGCCCTTAGGTTTACAAAATAGCACCCCTCTTGCCCCTCATTTAAAAAATTAGCTCATTGTTGCCCCCACCTGAAAAAAGTGTCTTTACTCCTTTGTTTATTAAAAAAATTACTTGCATAGTTAAAATTGACTCATTGCTGTCTTTAAAATAGTGTTCTGTCTATTAAATATTAAAAAATAGTTTTAAAAATCAAAAGAATGCCCTTAAAATTTTCAAGAAATGTCCTTAAGAATCCAAAGCATGCCCTTTGGAATGCAAATGTGCCCTTTTCCCACAAACAGCACCCTGTCCTTTTTTAAACCTGGGGGAAACTCTGGTTGAACTAAAGTTTAACACTTCTTTCGTTCAATATTTTATTATTTCTTTTAACATATTGATTCATTGCTTTGCATTCCAGTTTTTTCAATATTATATTAATCTATCAACAATATTTAACCATTGGCAACATTTACTACTTGGCGAAAAAGGAGTTTTCATGCAAGAAAAAAATCCAAGATGGAGGATGCAGGATTATAATACATCTAAGCCGATTTCTCTTTTATGCGAAAACTTGAATTAAGTTGCTTTAGTTGTTTTTTTTTTTTTTACAATTTTTCCTCACTTATTAACCTTTGGAAGTTAATAATATGCTGTTAAAAATTGCTTTTGTAAAGCTTTTAGTGGATAAAATGACGTTTATCTCTAGACAGTACTGGTTTCTATAATCCATTCTTAAAATTTCTCATTTAGAATAATTATTAAAAGATATGCAAAATTTTAATATGTTTTGAATTTCAAAACCAGCAAAATTAAAACAAGAATTAAAAATCATGTGTCAAGCATAGATGAAACACTTTCAACACTTCCAGAATACTGTAACAGAATATCACTGTTTAAAAAGGTGAATAAAGATATCTAAGTAAAAAAAAATTAAATCACTCGTGACAAGTAAATTTTACTATATATATTTTTTTTCTAAATCATCAGAAGAAAAAAGAATTTAGATATATAAATTCTAAAATCGAGAGGACAGAGTCCTTCCTCCCTCCCTTCCTCTTTGCCTTGATGGTGCCCATAATTGTAAATCTACAACTTAATATTCATTCAAATATTTTTAGTTAAGATTACGGAAAGGGAAGGGGGTCTGCGTTTATTAGTTTAGATTATAAGTTTCTGCATTTCGTAAGGAAGCTGTTTATTCATAAAGTTGAAAAATATGTCAAATTTAAACTGATTCTTGAACAAACTTGTTTTCTATGAGTTAGCAAAATTACACCGGAGGTCATAAAATAAAGTATATCAATTAACAAGAATATCAATAGGAAATATAGAGTTAAATAATAGTTATAAAAGTAACCTAACCAATAACTGTTATTTAAAAAAAAAAAACTTCCTTACAAAAAATTTAAAAAACTAAGCTCTGAATTGATTGAAATCAAATGTTTCCTTGCTTTGTCTCGGATAATATCTTCATCATCGATCATAATAAAATGCAAAGCAATGAATCAAATGTTAACAGAAATAATAAAATATTGAGCAAAAGATGTGTTAAACTAAAGTTTAACATGACTGATGATTGACTGTTGCAAACAGATTTATTGTTTATACGGAGTTTCAAAACACAAGGTGGTTATACAACAATAACATGAATTAAGTTGCTTTAGTTTTTTGTTTTTCAATTCTCCTTTATTTATTAACCTTTGGAAGTTAATAATAATAATATATAGTACAGCAACGCCAATTAACCGGATTGATCAAGGACCATACGTTTTATTTCCGCTTTCTCCAAAATTTTTGAAGTGAAACTTCTTTATGTGCAGTAGGATAAATTCGGCTGTATGTCTCAAAAGTTAACCATTAAATAACTATTTTCGGCTAAGATGTGTTATTATCACACCCTCCGCGATGTTGAGTATTTGGCGATTTTTATCGCTCTGGCAACCCCGGCGTTTGGCGTCTAGTAACTTATTATGGCAACCCCCTTTTTTACAACGCGAGAGCGTGCTTTTTGCCACTGCCGGGTGTCGTTGCTGATGGTTGCTTGACTCTTGTACCAGATACTCTTTGATATCGTGTTCTATGGCTGTCTTTTTATTTTTATGTTAAATTTATTGGATGTATTTCATTGACTATAGTTTCTGTAGTCCGTTTAAACGCTCTTGCTGAAGTAATTAAGAAATATGAGGAAATTTTGACATGAAAGGGAGGTTTGTTTATAGCGTGTCAATGCGTATTAAGCCTATTTTGGAAAATGACGGCGGTGTTATATTTTGTGCTGTAGGTTTCAAGAAAGCAGATGTCTGTTAAGGTATGTTGATAATTTTATGTATATTTTGTTGCTTTAAGAGTTTTTTACATTTTGAGATTGCTACAAAACGAGAACTACTGAATTTTGAGAATGCTATATCGCGAAAAATGCTGAATTCGGCAATGTTTTTTTTTTTCGGTAAATGAGCGCGAAGCGCTCATACAACTATTGCTGATTGCCACTTTAGCGAGTTTCGTTTTTTAGGTATATTTTGCTGCTTTAAGAGTTTTTTACATTTTGAGATTGCTACAAGATGAGAACTGCTGAATTTTGAGAATGCTATATCGCGAGAAATGCTGAATTCGGCGATGTTTCTTTTCCGTTAAATGTGCGCGAAGCGCTCATACAAGAATTATTGATTGCCAGTTTAGCGAATTTTGTTTATTATTTACATTTTATTTTCGTTGAGCCAAACATGCGTATAAACGGGTGCTTGGCGAAAGGGGGTTTTCTCGCCAAAAAAAATCCAAGATGGCGGAGGGTGGGATAATAACACATCTGTTCCCTATTTCCTAATCCTGAAATAGTAAAATCACCAACAAATGCAAAGAGAGTAATGCATAAAATCAATTGTTTCTAGAACCTAAGAAGTTTCACTTCTAACACACGAGAGTCCCACATATATATTTTAAAATGAAAATCCCTCTTCCTAGAAGAAGACTATCAAGAATTTCTTTTCCTTATCACAATGAGCTTTTTTTAATTGTATGTACTGCACAGTGTATGCAATGTAATAATTTCTATGTATAACTATACCAATTTTGTAGAAAATAAATTAAAAAAATAACTTCTAAATACACTATTTGTAATATGCTGAAATATCTACAACTACAATTTCCAGTCTTAAGTCTGAAAAAGTGTGAAGGGAATTTACCTAAAAAAAACTGCCATATCTGTTTTTTAAAGTTGTCCAATTATTCGGATTTTTCCTTGGTCTCGATCTGTCCGGATAATCGGTGCTCTACTGTACTTTTAAAAAGTGCTTTTGTAAAGCTTTTAGTGTATAAAATTACTTGATGCTTACCTTTAAACATTTCTGGTTTCTATAACCCATTTTTAAAAATTTCTCATTTAGAATAATTATTAAAGAATTGCAGAATCATAATATGTTTTGGTTCCAAAATATCCAAAACCAACATAAAATTAAAACAACTGAAAATCATGTGTCAAGCATAGATGAAACACTTTCAACACTTCAAGAATATTATAACAGACCATCACTGTTCAAAAAGGTGAACAAAGATATCTAAGTAAAAAATTTGAAAACCAGATTTCAGCAATTACCGTTCATAGTCAGAAAAGCACTCTTCTATTGTGCACCCCTGTAGTTGACCTATATACACTACATAGTGTGCTAAAGTTTAGTTTAGTTACTAAATACATAACACAGTATAAAATTCACTTTCAGCTATTTCTACCAATAGACAGAAATGTATATTCGAATAATTTTTTGCAATCTTGTATGTTATCTACAGGTTTTTAAACACTCATCATATTAAAGTAAAAAATTAATTCATGTAATAAAGGCATAACACAAAGTAAAACTTACTTTCAGAAATTGCAATGTACATTAATACCTCGGTTATCATCAGTTTGGGTTTTCGCTGATTTTTTCCGTGAAAAATGTGTCTCTGTCTTTGTCGATGTACCCACATGAACTTGCTGCATTTTCCATAAACAAAGAGGACGACCTATGCGTTCTTTTTCTTAGTGTGACTTTGTTTCTTGCCGTGTGTGCATCACCCCACGAATCTAAGCAAACAATTTAGTGTATTTTTGTGCTTTTTGTATTGATTGCAAGTGTTCCATCATGGGATAAAAGAAAGTTTTCAGAGCCAGCAGCCCTTCAAAAAAAAAAAAAAGGCCTGGAACACTATTGTGTTGAAGAAGGAAATTATTTAAAAATATGAGAGCGGCATTAAGATGGCCAAAATTGGCCGCATGTACCGGAAATTGCCATCTACGATAAGTTTCATTGTGGCGAAAATGAAAGCAATAAAGGAGGTTAAAGTTGCGGAAAACACGAATGTACTAACGAAACAGAGATTGCAAACAATTTGAGATGTCGAACAATTACTGTTAATTTGGATAAATTAAAAACAGTTAGATGGCATTTCTGTTTCGGAGGCCATCGTATGTGAAAAGACCAGACTATTGTATTCAGATTTCATTCTGAAAATGCCTGGGATGAGTTCTAGTCTTAGTAATTTTAAGGCCAGTTGAAAACTTCAAGAGGTGCACTGGCATACACAGTAGTGATGCAACGAATAGTGGTTTGGCCGAATACCGAATATTCGGCCAAGTTACAGCCGAATATTCGGCCTATTCGGCTGCCGAATAATGAACTTATTTTTGCCTAAAAACAAAATATAGTATGCACTATATGCACAATTCTTATATATTTCACAATTAAAATGTATTGTTTTCTTTTAAAAAATTATTTATATACAAATTTTTAATTTTTTAAAGCATTATTTTACTCTGAAAAAATATTCAGCTATGTTCGCCTAAAAATCGCCTCAATAATATAATTCAACACCCCCCCCCTCCCCCCCCCCCAAAAAAAAAAAAAAAAAAAAATCTTAGCAAAAGTTCCTCATCAGGTACTGTCTAGTTACATTTTGATAGATATTATGTGTGTTGTTACATTTTAAAATAATGACAAAATTTTAAAAGTACTAGGAAACATAAGTTTCAGCTTTCAGATGAAATAAAATAATAAGAAATCTTAATATCTTAAGAAAAACCACTGATAGAAAGGGTCAAAGGAATATCCTCTAAAATGGTGGAAAGAAATCATTGTAGACTTTATAAAAGCTCACAATTAACAAAATTTTTATTTATCTTTATTATTATTTTTTTTTCTTTGCTGTCAGCAGAAAAGCCTCTATAGAAAGTGCCCCTGAATGTGAAGAAGTAAAAGAAATTAGTAATTTTCTTTCCCAGCCACTACTAGAAGGACAACAGTGTTCTTTGGAGTGGTGGGCGAAAAATTCAGAAGACTTTCCAAACCTTTCACAATTAGCCAAAAAGTACCTTTCTGCTCCAGGAAGTACCATATATAGTGACAGATTATTTTCAGAAGCAGGTAACATTTACGAAAAAGAAAAAGAAATAGACTATCACCTGAGAATGCTGAATTATTATTATTTCTGCATTCCAATCTACGTTTATTGAAAACATTTTAACTGTTTTTTAAGGTATTACAATGCTATTCTTGAAAAAAATATCTAAAACGTAAATGCATACTAATTAAAAGAATTTAGTATTTACATTTCTTTCATTATTTAATAAGAAATAGTAACAGACTTAAAAAAATCACTTCAATTATATTTAACTTTTAAAAGTATTTTACTTAAAAAAAAAAAACAAAAAAAAAAAAAACATTAAGTATTGGAACATATACGACTTAAATATCTTATACATATAATACATCTATATCTAATCAATCATATATTTATGTTCTTTATAGGTATAATTCAAAATATTATTGAAAGAAATATTTTTTTTATGTAACAAGGGTTAAATGTTAAACTTCCCATTATGATAAAAAAAAAAAAAAAATTGAATTAGCTTGTACAGCTGTATTAAAACAATTTTGAATAGATTAATTTTAAATTTAACAGATTATGTTAGCTTATTACAGATACTTTTTGTACTTACTGATACAGCATAAAATTTTTTTAACATGATTCCTAAATTAGCCTCTTATATAAACAAGAGTACCTCTTATATAAACTCTTATATATAGCCTCTTGCATAAACAAGATTATAAAACCCATTCGGAGTATGAAAGTTAATGGGAAAAAAAAGTGTTAGTTAATTTCAAATAAAATTTTCGTTATATATGATGAATATAAATTGTCAAATTAAAAAGTTATATTGTGTAAATATAAAAACATTTATTACAGTATTATTCGGCCAAGGCCGAATAATAGACTTGATATTCGGCCGAAGCCGAATATTCGGCAGTCAGGCCGAATGGGCCGAATATTCGGCTTCGGCTGAATATTCGTTGCAACTCTAATACACAGTATTACTAGGCACTGCGAAGATGCGAGTTTGGATAAGTTTGGGCCAAAAAATTTGTGTCTCAATTCAAAGATTACGTAGAGGCTGAAGGATTCATCCCCCAACAAATCTTCAACTGTGATGAAATTGGCCTCTTTTGGAAGAAAATGCCAAAGAGGACGTTCATTACATGGAAGCAAAAAGCACTGCCATGACATAAGCCTATGAAAGATAAGCTAACTCTTTTGTTGTGTGGTAATGCTAGTGGTGATTTTAAAGTGAAGCCCTTACTGAAGTACCATTCAGAAACTCTTACAGTTTTTCTAGAAACAACCTGATTAAAAGTAAATTGTGCGTGATGTTGAGGGCAAACAAGAAACCATCGGTTACGAGGCCAATTTTCAATGAGTGGATGAATGAAGTGTTTGTCCCGGGTGTGAAAAAATACCTCCAGGATAATCAGTTGCCCCCTTCATGCTTCCTATTAATGGACAATGCTCCTGCACATCCTCCAGATTTGGAAGACACATTGTTTTAGGAGTTCAGTTTTATCACAACTTCTTGCCCTCTAATACCACATAACTCATCCAGCTCATGGACCAGAATATCATTTCAAATTTCAAGAAACTGTACACAAAAGGAATGTTTCAAAGGTGCTTTGAGGTGACATCAGGTACAGAATTGTCCTTAAGAGAGTTTTGGAAAAAAACATTTCAACATTATCAACTGCATTAGCCTCATACATAAGGCTTGGCAGGGAGTGACATACAGGATGATGAATTCTTCTTGGAAGCAATTATGACCAGGATGTGTGCATGAGAGAGATTTCGAAGGGTTTGAGACTTCCCTTGATGACCCTACATATGTAGTGCTGTCAATTGGTGATTTCGGGAAGTAAATGGTTTTGAAGGTGAGTGGTGATGACAGGGTTCGTACGCGACTGGAAAACCGGGAATTGTCAGGGAAAATGACAAGTGCTCAAAAAGTCAGGGAAAATTGCAATTTTTTTCTAAAACCTGGAAAAGTCAGGAATTTTTTTATGTGGTATCATGTCTCAAGATTTTGCCAAATTCCGAGGTTCGTCCATCGTCCGCAAAAAAGTTCTTATTTTTCACTTGGAAGTAGAATTTTTGCTAAATATTTTACTAAATTCACATTTTGACAGGCAGAAGTTTTAGCTATACAAATTTGTCGCCAAATGGGTAATATCTTTGCCAATGATGGGACTCTGTAAAAGAGCGAACCGCGCAATAGAATAGAGTTATTTTCCGGTTTCTTTTGTCAGCTTTAAAGTTGAATGTCGCCAAATAATTTCATTTGTTATTTAATGCAACCCTTTTTCATGAAGAGTGAAATAGGTGGAAGCTGAAGGGCTGGTTAAAGCGAACGGAGAGCCGCGATCTTCTTGTCTTCTGCTGACTGCTGCTGAGTGAGAAGGTGATTTAATTTCGTTTTGGTGACGGTATGATTCTTTTCTGAAACCGAAAGTTCTGTTAATTGCAGGTAAGTAATCTTAATTAAAAGTATTCTTTAATAGCCCTAGTTTTTTAATAATAAATAATATATAACAACTAAACGATTTTTTCAGAAACGAGATTGTTATTATTAAATATCTATTCTGAAGATATGTTTTTATCCCCTTTTATCACATTATTATATACAACTTTGCTAGTAAAAAAATAAAAAAGGTGAATCCTGGAAAAATTTAATTTGGTTGCACTATTCTAAAGCTAACGTAATGCAAATATTTCGCATGAACTCATCTATTATTCTTCACTCGTATGTGTGTCATTTTTCAAAAATTTAGATTTAAATATATTTTTAATATATAGTACAGGATATATTATCCGGAACGCTAAACGATCCGAAACCGAAACTTAGTGAAAGCTTTCATTTAAGAAAAATTTGCAGTTTTTTTTTTCCATATTTTATTGAAGAGTTAACAGGTTTTATAAATCGATATTTTGAATATTTTAAACTTTTTCTCATACATCTCAAGGTACCGTTATATCCGATTAATTCCTTCCTCCCCCCCCCCTCCCAAACACGGCAAAAAATCATAAAGTAATCGGAGAGGACTTTTACAGGGATTAAAAGCGGCTATCGAAATCTACTGCCTGTAGATATCCGAAAATGTGTATAAGAATAGACCAAAGCCTAACCTGATATTCATTTTTTTTTTTTTTTTTTTTTTTTTTTGTTAACCGAGATAATTAAAAGTCAGAACCTAAAAAGCACAAAATGTGCGCTCTCCCTGCGACACTCTGAGCCTACTTATGACGCTCCTATGAAAGATAAGAATTGAATGTACGCGATCGTCGCACATAAGTTTCTTTTGGATCATTTTTATGACTTCTCATCGGCGTAACTTTTAGAAATATGGGAAAACTAACTACATATTTTTAAATTTCGTATTTTTCTGTTTCAAACGCTAAAATCCATTGTAAAAAATTTAATTTTTAACCTTTTGAAAAAAAAATTCGAAACATCACTTAGAATTTGAACACGTTTTCTGCGATCGAAAATCTGTCGGCAAGCCTCTGGTCTGAAAATTCCGAAAAATTAAGGTGATCATTTCCGAAAATTAAAAAAATCGGTCATAAATCTTAAAATTCAGGCATAGCCGAAAAAAATCAATTTCGTCCATCGTTCGAAGAAAAATTGCTAATTTTGTCAAAGGAGTGCAGGAAAATGCGAATTTCATCAAAAAAACGTGAAAATTGGCAAATTTCGTAAAAGGATCGTGAAAAAACGGCAAATTTCGTCAAAGAATCACGGAAAAACGGCAAATTTCGTCAACAGATCGCAAAAAACCCCCTCTAATTTCTTCAAAGAGGCGCAGGAAAAAAAAAACACTTAGTGCCTGGAGTTTACTCCTTTCAGAAAATTTCCTTTGTTTTTTTTTTTCCTTGTTTAACCAGAATAATTATTCTCTAATTAATATTAATTAGTTTTTAATTTTTTATGGTAATTATTTTAAACCACTGTTTTTAATTCATAACGTAAAAATAATATACGTAATTTTTTAAGATTAATTTGCAGAAAGTTTTTGACCAAATATTTATTTCTGCAGAAAGTTTTTGGTTTTATACAAGTCTGGGGTAGTGTTGCCAGTGGGTTACTTTTTTTTTTAATTCAAATTTCTTGATTGGCAACACTTTTGAAATGATAAAATTTCTTCTCTTAAATCTGTTGTTTAATATTTTCAGCATTCTAAAGAGCATTTTTAAGCAGGTTCATGTGCAGTTATTTATTTAATTAAAGAAATATGTAATTTAATATCTAGCATTAAAAAGAAATCTGGCAACATAGTATAAATAAAAAAAGTACTGTTATTATAATTTATTTTGCCCCACCTAACCCTAAATTAAGATTTTATAAATTAAAACTAGAATAGATTCAGATTTTTTTCCCTTTTGCATTAATTGTTTTGGAGCTACTTTTGATAGAATGTAATAAATATACAAAATCAGTTTTTTAAAAATGATTGCAGTATAATTGTGTATTTTCTTCTTTTAGGAAAAAGTATATACAGTAGACTCCCTCAAATCCGCAAAACTTGGGACCAGAGGTTGTGTAGATTTTAGAATTTTGCGGATTTCTGGTCATTGCTTTGTTTACATTTTTTAAACAGTAATTTGAATTTAATAATGCAATCAAAATTACAATCAGTGTTTTCAGTATAGTAAAATATTAAAATAATTAAGTAAAGTTATAAACTAAGATGATAAAAGGTAGGATAACTTTAAAAATATTAAATGTAATGGTCAAGTAAATAATAATATATAATTAAATATGCATAATAAATATGATACATTTTCCTTGAACTATTTATTGAATGAAACTTTCCCAATAAAGATATATTACTTCACATCAAAATCATAAAGTAAGGAAGTTTTATTTTAAGTTTAGCCAGCCTTAATAACCAAAAAAGCTTGATTAATACAGAAATATATTTAGTAAAAAGATTGTTATTACCAGTGATTTCAGCAGTACCTTGATTTTTTTCAGAAATAAATTTAAATTTCCTTCAGGAAAAACCACGAGTTCAGTCATATTATCTAGAATTACATATTAAATTACATACAGAATGATATAAATCTAAAAAATTCTGTAATTTTGCCCATACATACGAACTGAAAGTTTCATTGTTTACATCTGTGATGATGTGCAGATTTTAGGCATTTGTGGATTTTAGGGTTGCGGATTTGAGGGATTCTACTGTATAATATGTCTAAGAAAAGAACATTATTTAATCCAGAGTGGACAGACAAGGAAATAAATCCAGAATGGTGCTCTTGGTTAAAAGAAGTAAAGAGTGATCCATTCTCTGTCCATTGTTCTATTTGTCGAAGATCATTTCAACTCAGTAATATGGGTAGAACAGCCATTACCAGCCATGAGGAAGGTTATAAACATCAGAGAAACGCAAATTCTGCTAAGGGTTCTTTGCCATTGGAAAAAGTATTTCAGACTGATAAATCTACGAAAGAAAATACAATTAATGAAAATAAAAAGTCCATATCTGAAGAAAAAATAACAGCAGAAACGAATGATACTTCTACTGCAACATGTGTTAAACCTTATTGTAGTAATAAACTTTCTTTAGAGAATCATGTTTCAAAAGAAGCTGTTTTAAGAGCTGAAATTCTCTGGGCCATGAAACTTGTCATGTCCCATAGTTCGTATAATTCCTTTCATGATGCTTCCAGTTTGTTCAAAGCAATGTTTCCAGACAGTAAAATAGGACAAGCAGTTACTTGCAGTAGTTCAAAAATGTCTTACATGATTTGTTTTGGCTTATCACCATACTTCTCTGAACATTTAAGAAGGGACATAGGGAATTCAAAGTTTGTTATTTGCTTCGACGAAGCTTTAAATAAAGTAGTTCAAAAAGGTCAGATGGATATTGTAATTAGGTATTGGTCAGAATCATTTAAAAGAATAAAAACTCGATATCTGGATTCTGTTTTCCTTGGCCATTCCACAGCACTAGATTTAATAGCTAAACTTCATGAAGGAACTGAAGGCCTTGACCATAGCAAACTATTACAGTTGTCAATGGATGGCCCCAATGTAAATGTCAAAATGGCCAGACTATTGACCACTTGCCACTGAACTTGCCACTGAACATTTATGTGAAGTTCTGGATATAGGGACTTGTGGGTTGCATGTAGTTCACGGTGCATTTCGTACGGGCCACAAAGCTGCAAATTGGTCTTTAAATACTGTGTTCAGAGCTATGTATCAATTATTTAAAAATTCACCTGCAAGACGAGCAGATTATATTGAAATTACAGGCAGCAACAAATTTCCTCAAAAGTTTTGTGAAGTACGGTGGGTAGAAAATGCAGCTGTTGCTGAAAGAGCTATTGAAGTTTTCAATTTTGTAAAAACGTATGTTCAGCAATCGACACTTCCTAAAACACAAACTGTTGAAGTATTACAGGAAGCGTGCAATAATAAATTGATCTTGCCACAGATGGCCTTTTATTCATCCATTGCTACACTTTTGCAGCCATTTCTTAAAAAATACCAATCTAGTGATCCACTTTGCCCATTTATGCATCAAGACTTGCATTTTATAATTTACCAACTTATGAAAAGATTCATTAAATCTGATGTTATGAGATTAGCAGACACTGCCCAGAAGTGTATGAAAGTAGATATCAATGATAAAGACAATTTATGCAGTCTTCAGGCTCTTGATGTAGGAGTAGCTGCATCAGGTCTTCTTGCAAAATGTGGTGCCACAGAAAATGAAAAAAAAAACGATTCCGGCTTGATTGGCAAAATTTTTTTAAAGCAATAACATCAAAAATATTTGAACGTTCTTCGCTGACATATTCTTTACTTAGATATATCTCATGTTTAGATCCTAAGCTAATTCTATCCAATTCCAATACTTCAGAACTGAGAATGAGTAAATTATTAGAAGTTTTATACACAAAGCAGCATGTGACATCTGCTGAAGCAGACAGAGCTAAACAACAATTTAGTAAGCTTTGCTTTGACGCAAAAGCTGATAAAAAAGAATATTTTGAAAAGTATTCTTATGAAAATGAAAGTTTAGATGCATTTTATTGCAACATTATTCCTGAAGATAGCTTTAAGGATTTATGGAAAGTTTTAAAAATTGTTTTAGTTCTTTCAAATGGGAATGCATCTGTGGAAAGCGGTTTTTCAACTAACAAAGATGTATTAATAGAGAACTTAGCAGAAAGATCTGTGTGTGCCCTTAGGACTGTTTATGATGCTGTTAAAGCAGCTGGTGGAGTTGAAAAAGTAGATATTAGTAAAGAAATGTTGAGCCATGTTAAGGTGGCTAGAATGAGATACTATGACTATTTAAATGAAAAAAAAAAAAAAAGAAAATCATGAAGCAAGCAAAAAAGAAAAGCTGTAGCAGAAATTAAACTGTTAAAAGAAAAAAAAAAAAATTAACTGACACAACATACTGCTTCTGAAACAGTACATATAAACAATATGATTGCAGAACTGTCCAAAAAAATTTGAATTTTTAATATGCATAATGTAAATTTTGTTATAGAAGTAAAAAGTTACTTTGAATCCTTCTGAGTTGTATTTTAGTGTTTTTTTTTTCTTTCTTTTTTTAATTATTATAAGTTATTTTCACTTTCAGAGGTAAGTTTACATTTTATTCTTATTAATGTACCTCTTATGCTGTACAAATTTAATCATTAAAATGTAAAATTGAAATTCATATTTCTAAAAAAATGTCGTGAATTGTGGTCAGGGAATTTTAAGAAATATGACCTGGAAAAGTCAGGGAATTTTGTAATTCAAAAAGAGTATGAACCCTGGTGGATGACCACAGAGAACTCCTCACCATTGAAGAACAGCAAGTCTTTAACTTAGAATTGCAACAGACGGCAGACTAAGAAGTTGCTTCAGATGAGGAGGAAGAAATAGGGGGGAACGTGTCTTCTTCAGAGATTAAGGACATCTTCTCTATGTGGAAGTGGAGTAAGGCACAGGTGTTTGTGGAGAAAATCATCCAGACAAAGCTGTTGCAAGTTGTGTCTACAACTTGTTTAATGATAGTGTATTGCCCATTTTTGACAAATCTTAAAGAGTCGGCAGAAACGGACCACTTTGGACAGCTTTTTTGAGCGACATTGGTTCTTTGACTTTGAAGCTAGTCTTACTGCCAAAAGAGCAAAAAGGGAAGTGACCCCAGATATAGTGCCTTTATACCATACCCCAAGAATGCTATATTAATTTACTATTGTTTTTAATATCAACTGCTATACTTATTCTGTATAAAATACGTTTTTTGTACATATTTTGGTGTGTTTAGAATGAATTAATTGGATTTACATAGATTCATATGGAAATAATTGTCTCGGTTTCAGATTTTGACGTTTGTTTTCAAACGGATTATCAACGAAAACCGAGGTATCATTGGCAAAGGGCAAAACTGGGAAATTTCATCAGTGGCCTGTTGTACAAGTTTTATAAGTGGCCCTTTTCCTTAAACTTGTGGCTACTTTTTTACTTGAAAGTACTAAACAGTAAACTTTTTATAAAATTTCTATTAATATTAAGCTAAAATTGAATAGTCCAAATAAATATGTTAATATAAACATATTGTAACCAAAAAAAAGTAGGGTCCTTGGTGAAATGCAAGAAAATTTTATTCTCTCCTTGTAGGAAAGTGACCATAAGGTGGCTACCGACAAACAATTTTTTAATAGTCTTTTTTTCTCATTTAGTTATAGTATCAACGCACCTCATTCGCCATGTTTGACGTGCAATTTCCAACTTGTTTTTTATTATTTTGTTTCCTAATTGGAAGACATCTCTATTAAGTGAAAGAATAGCTTTTAATGCTGCTAATGTGCAATGATTGCTGCTTGCCAATTTTTTAAATTTAGCACAAGAGAATTTTTTGACATTATTTCAAAACTTAATATGTATATTGAATGTTTTTTTTATTAACTGCACCTATCATTTTGAAATTTTAACTAATAATAATATATTTCAGAATCACTGAAAAGAAAATTGATGATGACAGAAGCAGAGTTGCAGACATCCAATGCAAAGTTAAAAGAGAAGGAATCATTAATTAGTATTATGGAACCAAACAACAAAAAAATATGTGTAAATCTTGAAAATAAACTTGAAGAATGCAGAAAGCAAAATCAGGTGATTTTCATGTTGTGCTTGTATAGCATATTATTATTATTTAAGGAGGCAACAGTAGTTGTGAAATCATGTGCAAAACAGCTGCTATTTATGTATTTGCTTCTGGGGCAATTTCAATATACAGTACAGAACCATTTGTCCAGAATGGTTTGGGTCAGAGGTATTCCAGATAACTGGTTTTTCTGGATAATTGCTTGGACTTTAAAGCAACGTCTATTTTGATTAGATTTGTGGAATATATGTAGCTATGACAGTGTTTTAATCTCAAATTAATTATTAGACTGCTCAGAAAGAATCAGGTCCAAACAAGATCAGACATTAATCAAAGTTTAAAAGTAGGTAGTTTAAAAAGAAAAACCTTGGAAACAAAAACTTCCCTGTTTCTCTGAATAAGAACACTTCTATTTCAAATCTTAGTTGTTGGAATAAAGTTATTTCATGCATGTTGTAATATTTAAAGAAATACACATATCAAACTGGCACTGTATGACTCATTTATCTGAAATAATTCAATTGGAAATATGATTCTGGATAAATAGTTCCATACTGTATATATATTTTAATTGTTTTAGCCATGGCTAAACTATAAATTGATAGTTCAGCAAGATATAAAAGTATTTATGTGTTGTCTGTGGGTCATTCCATGTCAATTCAACCAGGCTCCAACACCCACCATCTCAGATTTTCATTAAACTTTGTGTACTTCTATTGTTTATGATTATAAGTAATCCCCTTATATTGTTTTTCTTTATTTCAATTAATTTTAATTTTATCGCCCTTCGAAATTTCTTGATTTTGCTTTATTTGTCATTTGTGCGACTCTTAGATTCAGCTGCTGCTGTTTACAAAAAAATTTATTTCTCAATTGCTAATGAAATTGCTTTTTGAAATTTTTTATATAAAATGTTAAAACATTAAAAATTTAAGGAAAAAATATTTAAACAGTCTAAATTTATATTAAATAATTTAAAAAAATTAATAAAGTTGAATTTTTAAAAAAATTTTGTCAAAAATAATTTTCAAAATTTTGAATTTTCAACATGAGGGTCTAAATTAAACTCATGATTTCTTTATTGAAAATGATCATAAACATGTGCTTTAACTTACCCAATGAAAAAAATTATGGCACTTTTAGTGATTCCCCCTCCCATCCCCCCATTTTCACAAAAATGACTATTATAAGACAAGATTTTTACACATATTTAAAAACTGAATTATTAATAATAAATATCAAAATTAAACAATAAAACACATTAAAAATAAAAGTTGAATTCCTATTAAACTTTAATATATAAGCTTTTTTTATTTGAAAATAGTTAAACATGAATAAATAATAAACAAATGAAAAATAGGATAACATAAAATTTATAATTTGCCTGCAGCAATTTACATACACAGATTTTAGTAAAAAAACATGAAAATTAAGTTTTTATGGAATGTTGATTCATAATTATACAACTTTTATAATATATTATTAAATCTTATAATTTACCAGTTCAATGTTTTTTAGCTCCTTTTTCATGCAACTGTCTGTTTTTCATCTTCTTTTCTACTAAGAGCATACACTCTTTAGTAAAGACATATTTTATGAGGAGGTTCTACAACACTTAGTACATGAGAAAATGGTATTCCACAAATATCATCAGAGCTAGGCCAGTAAAATGATGGCGAAAGTCCACTTGGATGCAGAAATTTCACTAAAACATCCCTCTCATCTTGATTAACTTCAGACACTATTCCAAAATACCACAAATCATCATAAATACAGGCAATGAAACATCCAGGGTATAAATTATCTGTATTTGGAAACTGTGGAATATTTTTTAAGTTAAAAGTAAAAGCAGGTCCTTCATCGTTGCTAATTCTCCTTGCTTCTATCTATGGTGCCTACTGAATCCAGTGATCGAAAGTTATGGAAATTGCGAGTCCCAGGAAGTGTCTGAAGATCTTTGAAGGATGCTTCCAAAAATGAACGAGTTATCTGCAATTCATCTCTACTAACGAAATGAAAATTTATGCTTGAGATACGTGTAACACAGAAATAAAAAAATGCTTTTGGAGATATAATTTGATTATCTAGGTATCTCTGAAGACTCTTTTCGGGCTGACCGTTTTGCAGTCACACCAATGCCATCACATTCTGATTTGCCATGGCTTGTAGCAAAAAAGGACCACACTGCTTTTAAGTTGAAATCATTCTCATGGTGGGAAAGATTAAGGAAATTCTATTTATTCTTATACTGTGCTGCACATCCATCACTAAAGTAATGTACTTCTTCAATATCTGGAGAATCTTCTTTAACGAATTTCAAAACTTTTTCCTGACTGTTATACACCATACTTACATCATGCTTCAAATCATCACTGATGATACAATGAGATAAGACCATCTTCACTCCTTCAGAATTTTTATAATGAAACAACACGGAATGTAAAGTGTAAAATTCAGAAGTCCAATGATATCCCTGTGCTTCGTCTTGAACGACAAATGCATAATTTTCACTAAAGTCTAAAAGAATGATTGCTGTATTTAATTAAGGATTTTCTTTTAGGTTTTTTAAAAATAAAGATTGTGATTTAGCTATAAAAGAGTGAGGAATCAGTCGTTCAATTTTGTTTGTTAAATCATCGATGAAATCATCTAATGTTGCAGTGTTTTTAATCATCTGTGTTCCATCAGTACATACCCATTGTGAAAATTTGATAGATTCATTTTTATCATATTCTTCAAATTTTGACTTTAAATAATCAATAAGATGCTTTTCTGGGCATGCAGGACAATGTCTGAGCATACATTCTCTTGTTGGCTCTTCACACAATAAGAATTTCATTATGTCCTTATATGTATCATTGATTTGTGCAGCATAAAGAAGCAATATCACATTTTGATGGATTGTGCATACACATACACTATGGGTACCACTAGAACCAGCTAAAACGTACCATTTTGGCCATAATGTACAAAATTTGGAGAAACCCACATTAATGTTAGGATACTCCTTTTTAAAAGCTGAATATAGTTCTTTAAGATTGCTTAGTATCAACCTTTTTTCCTGATATTCATTTTTTCCTATGCTGATAACATCTTTCATACCTGGCATTATTCTTGACTGTTCATCACTTTGGTAAAAGTTTCTGATCACATCAACGGTTTCTGGTGAAAGACTTTTACCACATCGATAGTCTGGTTCAGCTAAAAATCCTTGTTCTTTAAAAATATTTTGGGCTTGGTGAACAGAATAATCTGACACATCAAATATTTGTTGAATTATTTTTCTTGGCCAAGACAAGGCAGCTGGAATTGTTAGCATTTGTATTTGCTTATTTCTAGGGGCACATTTTATATTTTCTTTCATTACTTCCACCAGTTTATCCAAATCAGCTGTTTTTTCAGATACAATTTTTTCTGTTTCATTTACTGTAGGTGAGACTTCTACATTAAGTACTTTTCTAAAATTGTCTTCGATATTTTTTTGTAATTTTTCAAATTTTCTTTTTCCATAAGATCTTTTACTGGTCTCCGCTAAGCCATGCCGTTTCAAAGGTGAACATTCCATCTCATTAAGGGATACATTGAGCTTTTCTATAGCTTCTTCTCCATTGTGTTTTTCTTCTATCCTTAAACCAGAATCTGCCTGCCCTGTGTAGTTATATTCCTCTTCTATATTACTGACTAGGTATTCATCACTCTTGTAAATGAGTTCTCTACATTTAGTAGATAATTTTTCTCCTGTTTTAACTTTAAATCCTTTTTCTGATAAACATTTAGATTGCTGCAAAGTAACAGGTCGCAGGGATTTTTTAATTGGTCCTTTATGCTTTTTCAATGGATCACTGCAGGTTTTGTGACACAGCTCAAATTTCTTCAAGAATAAACTTTCCTGATGGAAGCAAATAGTTTGAATTGAATCTAATCTAGTTTCAGTTCTTAAACACAATAATCCTTTGTCTTCTTCACTTAAGGAATTAACCCCTTGAGGGACGCCGTTTGCAGTCTGCAAACGGTTAATTTTAATGTCTGAATATCCAAATGGCACCAGTAATTTTTTAGTACATTTTCGATCTCATAATAAACGGGAAAAAAGGCTTTTGATTATTTTCAAATAAACTTGTTTATTAATTGCGGTGTGAATTGATTATTTGAACATTTTTTGAGCAAAAATGCCTTGCCCCTGAAAGGGTTATCATTTTTTATCCCTTTCTTCTGACAAAAAGTTATTTTATGGCATTCACTTGCAGTTAATTGTTCTATACTACATATAGGATATTCCATTTCAAACCACTTTTTTAAAAAGCTTGGTTAAAAACTTAAGTAGTAAATAACTTCTGTTATATAATGATTTCACTATATAGAAACTGGAAAAAAATAACTGAAGAGCATACAAATTAAAAGACAAATTCAAAAGATAGAAACTACTAGGCTGCATCTCTCATCTTGCTTTACTCATCTAATGAAATATCAGATAGATACTTTTTCTTTATTCCTCTCTTCATCCAATAATATATCACGTGAGAGTTTTGCTTTGACTTTTAAGTAAAAGTTATGGTTTAGATCTAAACCAAAACTTTCTAGATAAGGACAGTTATGGTTTAGATCTGAAGCTAAATCTTGTCAGGTAACAGAAGTTTTAGTTATTTAAAGAAGTTCTAGTTGAATGTTGAATATTGTTTTTTTAGCTTGATACTTGTAGATCTAGGCATCTTTTATGAAAAAAAAATATATTGAATTTAATCTTTAAAATTAAAAATAATATTTAGGAACTAAAGGTCAAAATTAGCACTAGCCACCGGCCACAGGGCCAGTAAATGAAAAAAAGTGGCTAGTGAAAAATTGTCTATCAGCGGCCTCTTTTTCACAAGGAGATAATAAAATTTTCTTGCATTTCATCAAGGATTCAACTTTTTTTGGTTCCAGTATATTTATATTAACATATTTATTTGGACTACTCAGTTTTAGATTAATATTTATAGAAATTTTTCTGTTAGCATTTTGAAATAAAGAAGGTCGCCGCTATTTTAAAGAAAGTGGCCACTTTAAAAATCATACCTACCAGCCAGTGGTCGTTAATGAAATTTTCAAATTTTGACCTATATTAGGAACTAAATTTCAAAATCTTCTCCTTTCCCTTATATGTTCTGCCCAATATTTTCTTTCATCTAATGATAAAAATGATATTTTACTGAGTAAGTAATTATGAATTCAAAGCATAGGTAAAGAAAAAATATGTGGTAGTGTCATATGGTAAACGTCAGAAAATAAATTTCTCTAAATAAAATTTTTTCTCCAAATAATTTTCTCTCTAAATTTCATTAAAAAATAAAATAGTTCCTTATATAAAATAGTTCCTTAAATAGTTCCTTAAGAGGGAGCCAAATATAATTATTTGGCTGACTAAATATTGAGCAAAAAAATAAAACGCTACCTTTGATTTCTGGCTGTGTAATCAATGGTGCAAGGTATTTAATTTTTTTAATTATAGCAAAAAATTTGATTCATTATGAAAATATTAAGCCATAAACTTGTTAATGGATACAAAAAAGGATGTATTTGTGATCATTTTGATAAAAGAAACTCATTAAATGATGCCATTTTTTAGTGAAGTAAAAGTAAACAAAAAAAATTGCCTCATGATAGTAATTTTTTCAAATAGGGGGCAGGGGGGGGGGGAGAACCCCCAAAGTGCCACAATTGTTTTTTATTGGGTAAGTTAAAGCACATGTTTATGATCATTTTCAACAAAGAAATCATGAGTTTAATTTTTAGACCCTCATGTTGAAAATTCAAAATTTTGAAAATTACTTTTTTGGCAATTTTTTTTTAAATTCAATTTTATTATTTTTTTTTAATTATTTAATATAAATTTAGACTGTTTAAATATTTTTTTCTTGCATTTTTAATGTTTTAACATTTTATATAAAAATTTTCAAAAAGATTACAACATTAGCAGTTGAGAAATGAATTTTTTTGTAAACAACATCAGTTGAATCTGAGCATCTCGAAAAAGATAAATGACGCAAAATCACAAAATTTTGAAGGACTACAAAACCACAAAATTATTGAAATAGAGAAAAACAATATTAGGAGGTTGCTTATAACCACAAAGAAAAGAAGTATACCAAGTTTCATAAAAATCTGTGATGATGGGTGTTTTTTTTTTATTTTTGTGGTTGATTTGACATGGAATGATCCCTGTGACAGAAAGGTGCACCATGCCAAGTATCAATACTTATAACAACAGTAGCCCCCCCCCCCTTTTTTTTTTCTTTCTATATTGTATCAGCATAGATACTAGTATATTGTTAGTTGCTCTATTAAAGGCAATTGCAGAAGTATTTATATATAACTAATATGATAGTATAATATAGATATTATACTATATTCATAGATATATAAAATGTGTGTAGGACAGTGACAATGAATATATGACATACAATGGAACCATTTTGGTTTAAAACAAAATACAATGAAATAACGCAAAACTAGAGAAGGGAATGCTCCAGAAAAGTTGGGGGGGAAAAAACGTTTTTTTTTTTTTCTGAAGGCTTACCTTTCAATTTTTCCTGAAATTTCATTTTATAAAATAGTTTTCAAAATTTTGTAATAGTTACATTCTGATACTTTTTATTTTATTTATTTTTATGTTGAAAACATTAATGTGAGTAATCTGATCTGTAAGAAGACTTGAAAAGACCCTTTAAAGGATCCTTCACATTTTTTTCTACTTTGAAACACAATACCCTTCACAAACTTTCTCTTAAAAATAGCCTTTCAAAAAAAAATAAATAAATAAATAAAATAAAATAATAATAATAATCTCCAAATTGAATCTTTCACAAATGCAATGACTGAAGAAAAAAAATCTCATGTCATATAACAGCTGAATCTTATCAAGTTGCATGTATATATGTATGAAGAACTTTATTAAACTGCATGCATTTGACATTAATTACTCTTTTCAAGCTCTTTTCCTTAAATATAGATTCTCAGACTTATCTAACTATATACATATTTTTTTATCTAACTATACATATTTTTTTATATATAAATATAGATTTAATAAACTTTTCGAAGAAAATGTAAGCAACTTCCTGTACAAAATTTTGTTGAAGGAAGTTTTTATACTTATTAAAAAATACCATATGTTTTTATAACGGTACCTAAAAAAAAAGAAAAAATATATATATATATATATATATTACTTTCATATTAAAGGGAAGAAAAACAAATTTTTTAGTTTCCATTTTTCCAAACTTATTACAAAATTTATAGTTAATTTTATTAAAGTCTTCATTCTGAGTCAGAATTTGAATTAGCTGATTCTGTACTGCTAACACTGTCTGTCTGAAGTCTGAACTAAATGCGTGGAAAATATGTATAAAAAAATTTAATTTAGTTTTGTAACAAAAGTCTACAGAAAAATAAATTTTTGCAGCTGCATGGGATATTTTTGGTTTATTGTGTGTTTTTTCTAGAGCGCTGAATTCAAAAATGACCTTCATTTCCCTCCATCACATACAGTATTGTTGCAAAACATGAGGAGTTTACATTAGAAAGGCACAACTGCTATGAAAAAAATATCAATATTTTATCACAAGCAACTATGTTCCAAATTATACTGTCTCTCTTGACTACACTTTGCATTTCAGTAGTTGTATGAATCACAGTAGCAGCTTATGTTTGTGTGTAACAGCTTCTGTTTGTCTCTCAAATTCCTCAAATTGATCATTTCAACAGAGACATGATATAATAAAAAATAGTGTTAAATAAAGCATGGTACTGCTATAAAAATTCTGAGACTGAAAAACTAAACTTTTAAAAGCAGGATTTGCTTTTTTTTTCTTTTGTAGTGTAGTCATATAAAGTGAAAATATTTTTCTTTTAGTGTAGATAAATGAAAAAAAAAAAATGTTAATTTAATATTCTCTAAGTAAACATAATTTATTTGGGAGAAACATTTGAGAAAATCAATTTTTCCAATTTTTTCCGAAAAAATCCAGAAAAAAAAAACTGTTTTTTCTGCCACTTCAATCTTTCCAGAAAATTTACATCTCTACGCAAAACACACACGTTTAGATTTTTTAGAATTTCGCCTTGTCTAAATTTGATTGGTTGGAAAATTTGTTGACTATCAAATGAAAGACTACCAGGCACTAAAAAGAATAATGCCAATTTTATTGCAATTTTAATTCCAGACTCGTAGAACTGTTTAAGACAGTTTGCCATTTGGCAGTTGTTTTCTGTACTTATGCCTATCAATCTTTATTTTCTGAAATGAATGATATGAAAAACTCAAATAGAAACTGTAGTTTGCCAAATGCAGTTTGCCATTTGGCAGTTGTTTTCTGTACTTATGCCTATCAATCTTTATTTTCTGAAATGAATGATATGAAAAACTCAAATAGAAACTGTTTATCTGTCAGTTGACTTCAGTTAAACTTACATGCTGTTAGATTAATTAATTATTAATCTAATCATAAATCATTTTAACATATGAAATTTGCAATTTTTTGAAATAAAAAAAATGTAATTAAATGAAAACTTTGTTGAAAACACAATTAAAAATGTATTTCGTTGGTACTACCAATGGGCATAAATCATTTTAACATTATGAAATTTACAAATTCTTGAAATGTAATAGATTGAATTAACTGAAAAAATTATTGAAATGTAATAGATTGAATTAACTGAAAAAATTACATTGGAAACACAAGTAATTTAAAACTGCTTTGAAAACACAATTAAAAGTATTTTTTAATTGGTATCACCACTGTATTTTTATCTTCAGATGTTCAATTCTTCAATGTCTCATTTTGTGCCATTCATATGCCTATAATATTGTACAGCGCAACTTAAATTCATTTTGAAAAACAGTACGTGATAGTAAGACAGTTCAATATAAATCACCAACATATATAATTTGATATTAAAGTTAAAGATGAAAATAAGCACTCGCCAGTCGCCACTCGGCGACTAAACGTGAAAAACTGGTGATTAAAAATATGGAAAGTACCAGCCAAATGCAGGATTTTCCAAAAGGGATTTCGTCACAGAATCGCAGGAAAAAACTCCGCGAATCTCGTCAAAAGATTGCGAAAAAAACGTAAATTTTGTCGAATGATCGCGGAAAAAAAAAACGCGTATTTCGTCAAAAAATCGTGAAAAAAAAAAAAACAAGACTTGTCAAAAGATCGCAAAAAAAAAAAAAAACCCGCACATTTCGTCAAAAGATCACAGAAAAACCTGAACTTCTTCAAAGGATCGCTAAAAAACCCGAATTTCATCAAATAATCACGAAAAAAACACGAATTTCGTCAAAGAATCATGAAGAAAACGAGACTTTGCCAAAATATCGCGAAAAAACCCGTACATTTCGTCAAAGGATCGCGGAAAATCCCGAATTTCGTCAAAGGCTCGCTAAGAAACCCAAATTTCGTCAAGGGATCATGGAAAAAGGATTGTGAAGGGATCACGTCAAGGGATCGTGAATGAATCTCGTAAAAAATGCAAATATCGTCAATGGATCACGTAAAAAGGCGAATTTTGTCAATAGATCGCAGAAAAAACGCGAGTTTTGTCGAAGAATCGCATATAAAACGAAAATTTCGTCAAAGAATCCTGAAAACGAACGCAAATTTCATCAAAAGATCGCGAATTTTGTCAGAAGATCACGAAAAAAAAATGGGAATTTTGTCAAAAGATCGCGAAAAAAGGCACATTTCGTCAAATGATCATGGAAGAAACACAAATATCGCCAATAGATCACTGAAAAACACGAATTTCGTTAAAGTAGTGTAAAGAAAATGCATAATTAGTACCAGGAGGGGACCCCACTTAAGCGTAGTGGGACTTATGTAGTTAGCTATATAAGCATGCTGCATACAACTTTTCTGTTAACTGAATTTAAAATTTAAAATAGATTGGAAATTAGTATCTGAAGTTTATTAAAACAATATGAATTAAAATATTTTTATTTAGTACCTAAATTACTTATTTACTCTAAACTCATACATTTTTAAATAAAATATTATATTCAGTGTGACATAAATGTACTTACTGGCTACTAAAAAAATTATTCCTACTAGCCAGTAACTGGCTACTAAAAAAATCAACCTTCCGGCCAGTGGCCACTAAGCAAAATTTTTTATTTTCATCTTTAATTAAAGTTCATCCAACATGAAAATTACAATATCTCTCATATGCTTGGCCGTTAGCAAAATGTAAACAATGTGCTTTCTGTTGTGTCTAAAAGAAACTCTTGATCAGAGCGCTGATTTGCTAAATGCATTACGTGACCATAAAACAAACCAATGACTATGACAGGGCGATCTAGAAATTTCTTAAATCGGTTTATCATCCATCTACCAGTGCGATTTAACACTGATTTTACCTTTTAGAATATGGAAGCCTATTTTTTAATTTTTAGTAACAAAATACAGTCTTTATGCAGCCCCCCCCCCCCCTCCTGTATTAAATAGTATACTTTTTAATATTCAATACTTTATACTAGTATATATTCAATACTAGTATATACTTTTCAAATATTTTTGAAAAGAGGTATATTTTACACATAAAAAAAGTTAGAATGCCCAAAACACTCGTTTTTTTCCATTTTAAAAATTAGTGACCCATTTTAATACAGTTAACACACTCATTCTTTATGAAATAATGTAAAAGAAAATTATTATTATTATTTTTGCCTAACTTGTTATAACCGCTGCAATCTAAATTCTTTAAAGGCGGATACGACTTCCCCTAGCCCACCCAAATAGCACCTCATTGCTAACAACATACACACACTTTTTTTTACAAACACAGAATTAAAAAGTTATTGAGGTAAAACCGAAGCAGATTCAGTGAATTCAATAATGAATTTAACTGTTCATTTACCATCATGAGAAAAGTGGTGTAAAAAGGAAAAGAAAAGAAAGATATGAAAAATAAGGTGCAATTTTATTTCTTTTTACTTTTTGATTATAATAAAATTTGTTTAAGATAAATGCTGACATTCATACAGTGGATGGAGAAGGATTCAAAGTGTGAGCCTCAGAGCACATTACTGAAATTGCTGATTTTTTCACGACTGTTGGCTCGCTGTAAGTTTAGTACTAAAATATAATCTTAAAATATATCTCTTTTTAATGACTTCAAAATGTCAAAAAACAGAAAACCGCACATCTGCAGAAAAATCTAATGTATGTCCCTTTCATCTCTGCCCCATTCTACTGTAAAAATAAGGTTACTTGACCCATTACAGAACTCCATTGAAGTATTTTTAATTAATTATATAAAATAATAATAAATTAAAACTAAAATATTCCAATATTATTCAAACATAGGAAAATTAATTTTTCACCAAAATAATGCATAAAAATATATAAACCAAAAATAGATGAATTTGTATTTTATTTTTATTTTTTCAGACATAAATAGTGAATTAATTTCAGGAAGATACTCAATCCACGTGGCTGGCATTGAAATCGGATGTCAAACCCAATGCATGACTATTTAAAAATATTTTAATTAATTACAGAATAATAGAAAAATAAGAATATATATTAAAATTTTACCCAAGCATATGAAAAATGAATTTTTCATAAAAAGAAATGAAAACTGAAATTCGATAAATTTGGATTTTAAATATGAAACTTTATTCTTTGTTTTTCAACCATAAATACTCAATGAATTTCATAAAAAAAAAAATCTTATTAGAAAAATAAAAACATTTCATGCGGATCACGGCCAAATCAGGATACATGAAACAATGCAGGACTATACTTTAAAATATTTTCATTAATTACAAAATAATAGAAAATAAAAAATATGTTATAATATTAATAAAACATGTAAGAAATGAATTTTTCATCATAAGAATGCATAAAAATATAAACTGAAAGTAAATGAATTTAGATTTTAAATATAAAACTTTATTATTATTATTTTAATCATATAAATACTGAATCAATTTCAGGAAAACAATTTTGAAACAATGCAGGATTCTACTTTAAAATATTTTAATTAACTACAGAATAATAGAAAATAAAAAATACACATTAAAATATTACTCAAATATGTGAAAACTTAATTTTTTATCAAAAGATTGCATTAGCACTTGGATTTTAAGAATTAAACTTTACTTTTTCTTTTCAACTTTCAGCCATATAAGTTCTTAATTTCTAAAAAATGCACATTCCAATCTCATAAACTCTGAATCTCATTTACAAAATAAATAAATATGAATTTTTACTTAAGTGGCCGTTTTCTTAAATCGCCTTTTTCCTAAATCTGAAAGTATTGAGGCTCTCGAGTTTGCTTAAATCGGATCCTGCTAAATCGATTTAACACCAGCTTGCCATGTTTTTCTTAAACCTGAAAGCATTTCGGCTTGCGATGTTTGTTTAAATCGGATCCTGCTAAATCTATTTAACACCTGCTTGTCATCCAAACAGTAGATACATCAGAATCAGTTTTCCAATGTTAGCTCTGAATCGGTATTTTGTTTTAAACTGATTTAAAACCAATGGCTAAATCACGATTTCTGGTGTTAGCTTAAATCGATTTAAGACTAATGGTTAAATTGGATTTCCGATGTAAGCTTTAAATCGATTTAAGTTCCAGGCCTACCAATGACTTGCTATGCATACATCCGCTGAAAGATGTGCTGTGTTTAAAGAGCTCCTGCTCTGAATTTTGATTTGCTGAATGGGTTATGTGACAATAAAATGAACGACTGAGGATCATTGCTCTGGAAACTACAATTGTTGTGAAATGGCTCGCTGCAAATTCAGCCTTATTCTTGCACCACATCATATAAATATATGTATAGATTACAATGACTATTTCAAAAACATAACCTAACATTGTGTACTCCTACAAAATATTCGGTCAATTTTTATGAAAGTTAGAGGCTATAAAGAAAAAAATAAAAGGGCAAACATACCATTTTTTAATTTTTATAAAATCTGTATTGGACTACCATCAGAACAAACCTTTCCAACACAAAAAAGAATTATAAAAATGAGAGCATCTACTATCCATGGACATAGAAAAAAAAATCTATAACTTCTTTTATTAAAATCTGTTAAAAATAACAAATCTTTTCTCAATTCTGTAAGAAATTTTTTTTTCAATTTATCATTCATGGTAATTTTTGCTTTATTTTTTTGATTTTCAAAATTCTCTTTAGTTTATGTGAAATGACTCCTTTAAAAAAGTGTATAAATAAATGTGACATTTATATTTTTACTTTAAAATAATGTGTATCAGTTAAACATTTTTTTTTTGCATTTCTTTATTTATTTTGTAGATTGATAGTCAGAAAATTGAAGAATTAAGAAGTAAATTAAAATGGGTTCAAGGAGAAGCTGTTCATGCAAAAAGTAAAGTTCATGAAATAGAAAGGCAAAAGAAAATTGATTTGGATAAGCTTGAAATGAAGATATTGCAACTGCATCAAGAATATAGTAATTTGAAAACTGAATTAGCAGATGTAAGATTTCCATTTAATTTTTTCTTGATAATTTTTAATAGAGATGCATCAAATGTCAGTTTGACTGTAAAATCTGTCTGTGTTTTTGCAACAGTGTAACATCATTTAAAATACACTACAAATTGTTTTTCTCCCATATACAATAATATAATTCTTTTGTGAGCTGCAAACGAATTATAAGTGCTACAACTATTAATGGTAAATCAGCTGTAAACAAATTATAAGTGCTATAACTTATTCTATTGTATGTATTAAATGTTTTGCAACTAAGCATCTTGTAGTGCACCTCCATAACGTATATAAATGTCATGTTTGAAATGGTGTAACATCATTAAAATACACTGCAAATGAAATTAAATTTCCTTATGGACCATAGTGTAACAGAATTATTTTGAGTATGTGTGTGAATGAACTATAAATGCTACACACTTCATTTTCAATACTATGGCAATCTGAGTGTATTTACATGAGTTTGAGCACATGCTGACAGAAGAACAGAAAGGCAAACAGCCAGACAAGCCAAATTCATAAACACTTTTCAACTATGTTGGAAAACGTTAATAATTCTGAGTCTTGATTAGTTTTATATTTAAAGAAACTAAAATTTGAAAAATTTATTTGCGTTATTTTTTTTAAATGTCCATTACATATATCCATTTTAATGTGATTAGAATGGCAAGTTAACAATTTTGTTATTTTCCTGCAAATTTTCATTTAATATACACTAATTGACCCTCATGGCATTACAAGGTCTTCTGATAATAACTTTAAATTAGAGCCGTACCGAGTACTCGGTACTCGGCAAAATTATGGCCGAGTAGTTGTAAGAATTTCATTTTTTAAGCATATGAATTTAAAACTGATCTGTAAAACGTTATTCGAATATCAATGTATAATATATGCAATAATTCATAAAACTATTTACTCGGTATTTAACAATATGTCTACAAAATATAGAAAAAGTTAAGAACAAAAACCCTCATAAAATAATTCTAGATTAAAATTTAGTTTCATATTTATACAAATAAAAATAAGTTCTTTTTAAATATATAGGAAAACAGAAAATACTATTATTTTGGATAAAGAAACTGAAAATACAATAAATGTAATAAAAAAATTAATAATTAAATTTATTATATTTCAAATTATGGTGTAAAAACACCAAACGTTCTACATTATCAGTAGACAGGGCATTTCTTTTACTACTATAAATTTGGCCTGCCTCTGAAAATATACGTTCAGAATAAACAGTGGTTGAAGGTGCACATAAGAATTTTTTTGCAAGGTTGCACATAATCGGAAATGTTTTTTTTTTTTCCCCCACCATGCAAATGGAGTGTCAGTTTTACATAAGTCTTCTGTTAAGAAAGCCTGTATTGCTTTTTGTACCTCTCTTTGTATTTTTCTCTTTTTTATTTTTAATCAAAAGAAAATAAGGTACAGTTACAAAATAAATATGAAATGTTTTGCATTATTCAATGAATTGATACAGTAACCAATAAACATTTTTATTTTTGATAGACAGATTTCAGGTATCAGAATAAATTGGAGGGTTGAAGAATGTTTTAATTTTATATTGGCTAATAATTGTACTTGTTATGTGTCAATTCTCCCTTTTTTGCTACTGTTTTAAATTGTCAAAAATTGTCTTTAAAAAGTGCACAAATAAATTTCAAATTTAATTACCGTATATACTCGCGTATAGGTCGTCTCGCGTATAAGTTGACCCCCTAACTTTCGAATGCAAATTCTGCAAAAAATCAAAAACCCGCGTATAAGTCGACCCCCTAACTTTTTACTCCAATTTTACACAAAATCAAACCAAATATTTCACTTGCCTATGAGAAAACGTAGTTAGTAAATAAAAATAAATCACTGAACAAATTTTTAATGATAAATTATTATTATTTGTATATTTTCTGTATTATTTTATTATTCATACACATAAAAACTCATAATTTTGCAGTATTTGCAGTATTATTTTTTAATTGACCCGCATATAAGTTGACCCCCCCCCCCCCCCCAAATTTGCTTGCTAAAAATTGTCAGAAATTCCTCGACTTATACGCGGGTATATAAGGTCGGTAGTTAATTTATATATACTATATATGTGTATTATATATATCTATGTACACAGGTATATTTATATATGTGTACACACAAGCTCACATTACGTGCACATCAGTGTTTTTTTCCTTATTACACAACTATTCGGTACTCGGCACTCGGCCGAGTAGTCAGTGGCCGAGTACTCGGTACTCGGCCAAAGTACTACTCGGTATACCACTACTTTAAATATACCTAAAATCACTGTTGAGTGATTTTATATTTTTAAACAAAAATATTTCCAAATGAGCCTAAAGCTGGGGGGCCCCGACTGCCTTTGCAGAATACACCCTGAAATGTGTATGATTGATTTTATATCTTTAAATGAAAATTTATCCAAATGAATCTTGAGTTGGGGGCCTCACTTCCTTCATCAGCTTACACCGTGTGTGCTACTCATACTCCAGTCTGTTTTGATTTTATATTTTTAAGAAGAAATCTTTCTAAACAAACTTGATGTTGGGGGTCCAACTTCTTTTGGCATCTTGCATCCTTGAATTTGTATGATTTCATATTTTTGAATAAAAAAAATTCCAAACGAACCTAGAGTTGTGGCTGTCACTTCCTTTGGAATTGTACACCGGGCTTGTTATACATGCTTTGGTCTGTTTTGATTTTATAATTTTAAATGAAAATATTTCCAAACAAATGAAATGTTGGGGACCCCTGCTACCTTTGGAAGCATATACTGTTGAATTTGTATGATTTTACATTTTTAATTGAAAATCTATCCAAATGAACATAGTATTTGGTCCCCACTGCCTTCAGCAGCACACATCCTCGAGTTTGTGTGATTTTATATTTAAAAAAAAAAATCTATCCAAATGGACTAAGGGAAATAATTCTGACATTTAGATGTATTAAATTTTCAATTCTAACCAAAAGTTCTTACGAAAACCTAAATAATATGAAATACCTAAATAATTTAATATGAATTTGTATTATTCTTTATTACTTGTTTTCTATGATTATTTTTTTCTTTTAGGTAAAAAGTGAGAAAGCTGAAACTGTTCGTAAGCTGAATATTGAAATTGGAAGGTATAATATATTTTATTTAAGTTCATACTATTGTTACTATACAGCAAAACTATTGAGTGAATATCCTCAATATATTACAAAACTCTTTAATTGATTTCTTGTAGACTTGTAGAACAATCTCAAAATACTTACTATTGTTTCTAAAGTAATGCTTTCTTTTTCATTTAAGTAAAGATATTCATTACCTAACTTCATTAAAAAAATAAGTTTTTTTCAAACAAATATGCTTTGTATTATGTATTTTATGTTTTTTCACATTTAAAAAAAGATTATTACTATGTGAATTTTTAATATTTTTATTTTTTAATTTCTAAAGGTAGGGAAAAGTGGAGTAAAATCCCTTCCCTCCTACCTCCCAAATCAGAACTTTTTTAATATTGGTTTGATTAAAATGAAACATTTTCTAACAATCTTCTCAGGTATAAAATAAACTTCGGTATAATTTTTTCAGCCCTTTTTTACTGCTATTTCTGAATATTAATCTCCATTGGATGGATTCATTTTCTTGGGTTCTATGGACTGAATTTTAACATGAATTAATTAAGATATAGATAACTAAGATACAGATTTTTGATGCCCCTGGTGGTAGAAAGTGGAACTAAAAGGTTTTCTGCGCATGCACAGCATGCCTGCTATATTGCACCGTAGGCAGTAGAGACATGTGTTGAAGGTTCGTTTAGAGCAGAATGCGACAACTGGCGGTGAAACTAAGGCCAAAAATGGCTATTTTTTTTTCGAAACCACAAAAGAAAATTACTGATTTGATAATACTTACAACAAAATATTCCTATTTTCTCTCATCCTCGAATATTAAGAAAACTATTGGAGGTATCAATTCAAAACTCACAGTATATAGGTAGTTTGTCTGATTCTAAAAATCAAAATTTTGTGAAAATCTGGTGGAATTTTTTTTAATTTTATTTTGGACAAAACTGACCTACTTTGAATCAAATGACCAAGATAATTCAGGGCTTGCTATTGAATTTACCTCCTCTTTGGGGTCCTTCTCTCTATTTAATTTCTAAAAAACAAAAGGATTACCAGGGGAATGGTTTCGTGCAGTGATTTTTAGAGTTGTTTTGCATTTGTACTTTTTTTTTTTTTGCCAGAACCAGGCAATGCCAAGCAGGTCAGCTAGTCTATATTATAAAGGACAAACATATCTGTGTGTAACGCATATGTCATTCTGTGAATGGCAACACTTTCAAATTTGAAATGAATTTTCGTTTTGTAATTTTTGCTACTGAAAAATTTTAAACTTCTGCACATCGCACATTATCAGTTTTTATACCGTCGTATAAGGAAAAAAATGTACTTTTAAATGCAATTTCTTTGAAAGCTGTATCTCAATTTATTTTTGAGATATTAATTTTTTTATAGTTTTTAGTACCAATTTTGTAATTGTGGCAGCAGAAGTACACCATTTCTATTAAAAGTAAAGGGAAAATAACAGATTGTGTTCTTTTGTAGTCATTTCCTCATAAAAATTGAAATTAAAATACATGCTATGTCAAAAATACCATCTGAATCCAGTGAATTTTGGTTTTATTTCGTTTCTATTCATCAATTAAATGTATCTTAGTTTATAGCAAAAATATTTTATAAACGTTACAACACTTTCTATTTACGAAAACATATTTTAAATAACTGTGTGACTTTCCTTCACAATTACTTATTTCGTATTAGAAAGCTGAAAGAATGCAATTTTATTTATCCATGTGTAATAATATTTTCTTAATTAAAAAAAAAAAAAAAAAGATTTTTGATAAAACATGGAGCTATTATAAACAAAAACAAGTAAAGGCATATGTAACATTAAATACCTGATTTTTTTTTTTTTTTTTGCCAAGCTTCTTGAATGACGATATTGCTTTTTGTTGTGTTTGTGTATTATTCTGCAATAATGACGTCATTTGAATACTTTTCTATAGATGTAGGACTGACTACAAAATCTAAGAATTCTAGAAGCTCTATATAGATGTTGTTTAAGACTGGATCATAAAAGTGGAATAATTTAGTCAGGGTTGGCAGGTTTTTGACATGTGTCAGTTTATGTCGGGTTTAAACCGTCATGTCAAAAACCTCAAATGCTACATTGAACTGTAAAATTTCGCATTAAATGTCACACAGTGTTGATTTCAGGGGGTGGCCCGGGGGGGACATTCCCCCCGGGACATTGCTTGCTGAATGACTCCCAAAGCAATCCCCCCCCCCCCCGGAGCAATGAGATGTCCCCCCCCGGAAGATTTGAGATTTTGCGTTTTCAATGGTCAAAAATTGCAATTTGATGTACAAGTTGATCAACCTTGCACTTGGGCTATAGAGAGTATTGATGAATGCTTATACATATGTTCTGATTGTGTATGAAGGTGAAGAATCCCCTTTCCCATCTTCTTATTTCAGTGCTATAAGGAGGACTCCGTTACTTGTTGAAAAGGTATCATTAGATACAATAGCTTTTCGGCTGAGCCTGGTTCAAAACTTGCTCATCTAGTAATGCTTTTGCTATCAAGTCCTGCTAACTCAGCATCAATTAAGAGACAAACTATTTTCTAATGTTTCATACACTCTAAATTATGAAATCATTTGGGTGTAAATAAATGTAGGTACTAAACTGGTTATGTGCTACAGCACGCTGCAGGGTAAAATTGATCTGTATTATTAATTGTACAAAATGATTTTCTTCTGATAGGAAATTCCAAAAAATAAAAATATTTCATTTTACTTAATAATTTAAAATTATTAAATTACTATAATTTTAAATAAAAGATTACATAAATCATTGACTTATTTAATGTATACCTATTGTTATTAAAATGTTTCAGTGAATTACAGGTTTTTGATAGTTTTCGACAGTTTAAACCAGTTTTTGATGCTTGTCATGTCAAAAAACAATGCAAATGACATCATTTTTTTTTTAAGCGTTTTTTTTTTTAAATTCTTAAAATTAAAATATGTTTTGTAGAAGTACGTCATTTCAGCCCAGCTGCTTTGAAATTCTTCACAGGGGAAAAAACTTCTTTTGAAAATAACAGCATTTTTCTTCATTTCTTTAAAAGTTATGTCCTTTACATGTAATTGAAGGCTATATGGCCAATTTATTCTGTAAATTTTGTTAATCATTTGGTGTATTTTGTTTTACAGTGTTTTACTTGTAACTAAATGTTTGAATTTTATTTAAAGGCTTGAATTAAAAGTCACTATGCTTACTGAAGAAAATGAAAAATCTCAAGAATATATTCAATCTCTGAAAAGGTATTAATTTTAATGTCTCTAATAATGGTTTTCAATCTTTTTCTTTCCTTATAGTCTTCTAACAACATATTATAAATGTTGTTTTATATTATACTGGGATTAACTAATTCCCTATTAAATTTTTACCTATATTTAAATAGGTTTAAGACTCCTTATCAGTCAAACTGAAATTCTCCTTTTTAATGTTAATCCCATGGGCATAGAATTCATTCAGAATTCTAACAGAAAATAAAAATTTTATCTTTTTTTGTTTGTATACTCTTTTTAACCCTCCAAGAGTCTTGGGGGCTTTCCTGAATTTTCATAAAATTGCTTATAAAAATAACAACAACAAAAAAAAAAAACCCCTACTTAACTAGCATACATTTTTCTTTAAAACGATGTTTTTGGTTTAAAAAAAAAATAATATTATTAATCATTTCAAAAAGAGTATTTTCTGAAAGTCACTTTAGCGATTTTCTTTTTTTTCAGCAATATTTAAAAATTTGCATTGACTTTGGAAATCAAAATACAAAAAGAAAAGAAAAAAAAAAACACATCTACCTACTAAAATAATATTTAAGCCTTTCAAAAAAATTCCTTTCTCGAAGTTACTTCAGGCTTTCGATAGACATGTTATGTTCTTTCCATTTGAGCCAGCTTTTAACAACTAAATACTGGAATTTTAATATTTCACATAGTTATCAGATGCACAACTTATATACCAGTAGTAGCATCTGCTTTTACTATTACTTATTGTTTTATAAATGAAATATTTGTCAGAATAGAAAGTGTAATACATTTAAATGTCAGAAATTAAATTGGCTATCACTGTAACTGTGGCCAGTTATGGGAACATGGGCTGACATGCCACAGCACCTCTAGGAGGTGCAGCCTGTTCACTTTATCCTGCGAAAGGCAATGCCACCCCCTAATCCTTATTTCGTTTGCAAATGTGCATTTAAAAAATATGAAATCATTCAACATTGATTTTAGGTATATTTAAGGTTAATCTCAGAGGCCCAGGTGGGTCAGCTACTAACTTTATAAAAAATTGCTTATAAATATCAATTTATAGACACATTGGAGCCCTGATTTAACAAATTTCTCAATTTAGCGATTCGCAAATTTGTTCTGACAAAAAAAAAAAAAAAAAAAAAATCAAAAGTACTTTGATTTAATGAATTTATAATCCTGATTTAACAGACAACTTGATTTGAAAAAAAAAAAAAAAAAAAGAAAATTGAAGACATTTTCTAATATTTATAAAAGAAACTTCAATGTCCCCGATTGTCAATTTTCTGAATATGTATCTTGTGATACAGAAATATCTACATGTGAAAATGTACATTACAACAAGGTTATTAATAGCAGTAATATTAGATCGGATGAAGAAGATTTAATAGCGATGAAGCATGCAACATTCAAAGAAGAAGTTAGGAGTTTGGATACTTTGAAATGGTATTTGATGGCTCATGATGTTGATGACACTGTTTTCACAGCTTCAGGAAAAACCAATAAAGAAGTTTGGAATAAAACATTGAAAAAAAAACCAAACAAATATCTATAAAAGATATCTTATAATTTATCTATAAAATTTGAATAAATGAGGTTTTTCCTTATTTACAAAATGGTTGTGATTTATAGTAGCACATAAAAAAATAATCAATTTTTATACAGTGTATTTTCTTAAAGCAAAATTTTTTTAATATTTTTAAGGTAAGTGAGCATTGTTCTTTTTATTTATAGGCAATTTTTTACTTGTTCTGTTGTATAAAAAAATTCTTTTGATTATCCTGATTTAACAAATAATCGCAATTTAATGAACAAAGTTTCTAGTCCCAAGTGACTCGGTAAATTGAGTTTCGACTGTATTCATAATAATATGGCACTAGCTTTAAAAAGAGACTTTTTCGCTATTTAGTAATTTACTTCATTTCAATTTATAACTAACTAGTTATTGCTATTACTGTTTATGCTGTTATATTTGTGTTCATCAAAAAAAGAAGAAAGAAACCCCGAATTAAATGAAATTACACATTTTTAATACTGAGTTACATATTTGCTGAAACATCAAGTGAAGGCTTATTGTAGAGCACTCATTTTTAAAAATTACAACTTGTATGATTTGTTTACCAATCACTTTGTGTTAAAATAATATATTGCAGTATAGATCTGCATGTGTAGAATATTCAGTTCTTGAAAAGTCTTGAAAATGACTTTGGTGAAGCCAAAACATATAAACAGTTTGTATATACAACCTTCTTACTGTTATTTATTGTTTTAAACACTTTTAGCAATTAACGAAGTATATTATGTCTATATCTGTGTATAAAATGTTTTTGTAAATTTTATCATTGTGGCAATCTGTCAGTCACTTATGCATTTCTCTATTCTATGTATCTCTCAGTCATATCATTCATATCAGTCATATCTTCTTTCATTGTCCCAATATGAAAAATGGAAAAACAGCACTTTATATTTCTAACATTAACTCCATTCTGCTCTACCTCTCTATGAAAACAAGCTTGAATACTTGGCAAAACTTATAGAGATTTTCTCATTAAGAGGTAAAGAAGCTCTTTTTCAGACAATGATTAAACAAGTGGGTAAGTGTGATCACAGATCACACGAGGGTTTCGTTTAATATTCCTTTCAAAACACTTTATCCTTTTTCAAAATCTGTTCGTTCCACATTTTGCAACCTGGGGGCACACTCTATTCTAAATAAACCTCTATCGGAACAAAACTCCCTTTTACAACCTATCTGTAGATATATTAGTCGAGGGGATCAGGACCATAGCAACCAAGATAGGAAGGCGCCCCCTGGCAATAAAAAGCAGAATTACAATATGTAAGGATATGATGCATAATATGAAAGAGTTGTCAAAAAGCTGTGCAATGGTGTATCACTTGAGGGGTGTCAGCAAAAGTTAGAAAAGTGCCTCCCGAGTAAAAAAAGGGGGGGGGGATGTGAGGTTAGAAAAATTGCTTAAAACACCCAAGTTAGAGCCCAAAGGGGTAAATAATATAAGACTTTTTGAAACTTTGACTTTATGATTTTTCATGTGATCACAAGTGTATAAAAGCTATAAAAGTAGGCAAAATTTCAAGTTTCCAATTTAATTAGGGGCTGAGTTAGAAAAATTGCTTAAAATACACAACTTAGAGACCGGCGGGGTAAATATAAGACTTTGAAATTTTTATGATTTGTTGTGTGATCGCAAGTATTCAACTATAAGCATGCAAAATTTCAGTTATCCAACTTAAGGGCTGAGTTAGAAAAATTTCTTAAAATACACAAGTTTGAGACCGGAGGGGTAAATATAAGACATTTTGAAATTTTTATGACTTGTCGTGTGATTGCAAGTGTTCAGCTATAAGTATGCACAATTTCAAGTCTCTAACTTAATTAGGGGCTCAGTTAGAAAAAAAATCTTAAAATACGACAAGTTAGAGCCCAGAGGGGTAAATATAAGACTTTTTCAAAATTTTATGATTTGCCGTTTGATGTGAGATGTTCAGCTATAAGTCAAAATTTCAGGTCTCCAACATTTATAGTTTCTGAGAACGGGCTCTGTGACAGACGGACAGACAGAGGAGTGAGACGATTAGAGTTTTGTCGGATGAACAAAACCCTAAAAACGATGTTTAAAAAATGTTTGTGATGATGGTTCTTGTATCCCAGTAGAGTGATTATGAGTATTTGTATGAAAACTTAGTATTCATGTGAAGTGAATACACATTAAAACTCTTTACAGCTAATAATGTTTCTTCAGTATAAAGTACATAATATAATTTAATATTGGTATTTTTAGTATAAACAATTGAAATAAATTAAATAGCTAAATGCTAATTATTTTTCTGTAAAAATACTCTGGAAGTCTTTTTCATAAGATTTATTGTACCTAACACTTTATGTTCCTAAAGTGTTCCTTTTTTCCTTTTACATAATTATGTGTTAAAAAATTAATGCAGAAGAATATATACATGATAGGAAATTAAGTACGAGCATCAATTACATATATATTTTTAGCAATAATGATTGAAAATAGTTACTTCTTTTTTCTTTTCTAAGAATTGAATGTGTTGCTATTACTCTCTTAAAAAATCAAATTTTAAAAACTTACTTTTGATGAAATTAAAATCTAATTATTAAGCATTTTGAAACTCTGTGCAAACTCTTAGCATATGAATAACTTAAAATTAGTAGTTGATGGATTCCTGAGATTTTTTGGTTATAAATCATTAAAGAATAATGCCTAAATAATGTTTTTGTTTTTCTTGAAAACAAAAATGTGTACATTCTCACATATACATAAATAAAAGTGTATTTCAAAATAAATATGTGTATTTGAGAGTAATTAAGTATTTTTTTGCATTTATCTATATATTAATAACTTAAAATTTCAGTTTAAAAAGTTTACTTTCGTTTGTGGCTGAAACTTGAAAGAGCACCAGAATTCGGTTTTGGCCTGCAAAGCACATTTCAGCCCAACACTCAGGTCCTGACTATCACACGGGCACCTGGGGCCTGTGCCCTGGGCACAAAATTATTCATTAATTTTGTCTAAACTTTCATTATAAAAATCATAATTGTGGAGAAATATGACATTTGAGGTATTAATACAATGAAATGACAAAAATATATCTCAATATATGGTTAAAAGCACATTTCAATAAATAATCGAATCAGTTTTCCAGAAAACTTAATTTTTTGAGTTGACACTTTTCGAATAAGTGTGTAATATGTAAAAAAAACTAGTATCAGTAAATCAACCAATCTAAGGGGGCACGAAAAATTGAAAGTGCCCTGGGTACAGAAACTTGCTAGTTGGGTCCTGCCAACACTGACTGGATTATGTGGTTACTTTGCAGAGAAATCTTTAAATTCATTTATGTATAATTTCAGAATTGGAAATTAGTTGTCATTAAATGTATTTTGAAAACTTTTGTTTTAAATTGGATACTGAGAATTCTTGATTGCTATGATATTGAGGTTCTTTCATATCCTGATAACTGAAGTAAGGTTTTAGATTTTCTCAGAGCTACATATTTATACATGTGAAAAGAAAGTTTGTAACCAGCCATTCAATATACAATATTGGGATATGTGAATAACACAGTTTTGAATTTGAAAATTGGGGAAAGTAGATATTAGGGCCACCTCCTATTATCTTGCTTCACTAAAACTGTATTTAAGGGGGAATTCATTTTTTTAAATATTAAAAAGTGCTTGCATAAGTTTAAATTTCAAACAGGGTCGGTTTATGGCAAATTATCACTATGCATTATATGACCCACATGTTGTTGTGAATGTCTAGCTCTAAAATTATGTTTATCATGGTGTTTTGCATTCAATACACTGTTATACTTATTTAACATGGAAAAATAGTAGAAAAAATAATATTTACATTATAATAATAAAATTAATTTTCAGTATGTATATAATAAACTGTTAATAATCATAGTATTAATTATAATCTTTCTTATAGTAGGTTGTCATTGTGGCATGATCTTCATTTACTTAAGTTTAATTATGTTGTATGTGTGTGCATGTGTTACATATCTATTTAAAAATTTACTTTCCCTCCATTATAAGGCAGAAAAATGAACTTGCTGAAAAAGCAGCTATGGCTAGTGCTTTAGAAAAGGAATTAAAAGAAGCAACAGAAAGAATAAAGGTCAGGGAGTTTTTGTGTTAAATAAATTGTTAGAAATATTTTGGACTAATATTTAACTATACTAGATTGTATTGCACTTATTTAACTTTTCTCTATTTTTTTTTTATAAGTGATATTTTTTCCAGGTACAATCATTAGCACATTTCTAAAATTCACACACACAAAAATAGTTATTTGTATTGGAAATTGCATAAATTGATATATCTCTTTAAAACAAATAACATAAATAGAATAGGATCTAAACAACAAGAAAAAAAGTTACTTGGATTCTTTAGGCAGGTGAAGAGATGGTCATTCGAAAGAAAATATATGCTGGATGTGAAACAAATTGCAGAATGGAAACTCAAAATTCTTTGTAAAAAATATACCGTAAAATCCCGATTGTAAGTCCCCCTTTTTGCAAAAGCAAAAGAAGTTATTTTTTGGAGGGGTGCTTGTAATCGAGATAAAAAAAAGTCATTAAAATCCCCTTTTTACCATTAATTTAGGAGTAAATAAGACAAATACAGGGATGAGAATCTCCTCCCCTCCCCTAAAATCTTTTTATTTATTGCAACAATATTTAATCAATAATCTAAGCTCCCCCCCCCCCCCCGAAAAAAAAAAAATTTCCAACTTTGCCTCCCCCTCCCCCTCCTATCATATCAAACATGCATAATTTAACCTATAAAACAGTTTAATCACTTCACTGGTGAAGAGTATAGGAAAACAGTGCTTTTACCCCCGAGTTATCTTGGGGCAAACATTGAAGTGGTTGATTTTAAATTTCTTTTCAGACTTATTTAATATGCTATAGTAACAAAAAAATAAATAATGCATCACCTAAATTATGCCCTCATCCCAAAATCTGTTTTTTTTTTTTTTTTCTCTATTTAAACATAAAATATACATGTGATTCACGGGAAAGAACATTGGGGGAAAGCATGGAGCAAAAATTTCGAAGAGGATGAAGATTTTAGGTGAGTGAGATTATGTAGAGAAATTTTAGGAAAATCATCTTACTACAAAATAAAAAATATTGCAAAAAATAAATAAATAAATAAAGAGTTTAAACTTTGTTGAGTAGGGATCAGAGGGGAAAGAGGAACTTTTAGAGAAAGGATTGTAATTTAGTTAATTGATTATTTACATATTTTTATCAGTGACCAACAAATAGAACGAAATAATTAAGATTTTCAAGATGTTAAACTTTTTGTGCCAAGGATGGAGGGCAAAGAATGGGAGCAGACATTCTATGAAGTAGGGATGTAACGAATAGTGATTTGGCCAAATACTGAATATTTGACAGCCAAATACTGAATATTCGGCAGCCAAATACTAAGTTAAAATTTTTTTTTTTTTTTTTCAATTTTAAAATCAAAAATTAAATTAAGGAGTAATTGAAATTAATTTTTTGTTTGAGTGTTCAAAATTTATAACAGCTGAATGTATTTTTTGTAATATTTTAAATACTGTGATGCCAATAAGATAACATGACTTTCAAAAATGTAAATAATAATTTAACTCATAATTTTTTATTTAATCCATAGATAGTTCTAGTAATTTATATGTATTTTATCTAAAATAGAAACTCATTACCTCTGTAAAAATTAAACTTTTTTTTTTATTTTAGTAAAATCCCCCCCCCCCCCCCCAAAAAAAAAGAAAAGAAAAAAAGAACAACAACTTGCATGTGTCCTCTGTCTTTTTATATCCAGTCTCATTCAACTCAAACTTAGTAAATTTTCATTCTGTATGTAAAGAAAAAGGTTGTTTTCTTAAAATATAATTATGCATTCCCTTAAAATCAGGGTTGTAATTTTAACCGGTCAAAATTGATTTTGACCAGGACACTGGATAAAAGTGGTTTTAACCGTCCAAAATTGGTCAAAAGTGGTCAGAAATGGTCAAAACTGTTAAAAATGGTCTTAATTTTAATAATTTTTTCTTTCCAATTAAAAGTAACTTAATAAGTAATAAAAGTAACAGGCAGTTAAAAAAATAATACACTGATAAGTTAAGGAGGCTTATTCGTAAAATATGCTTAATGCAATACAATAAGAAAGCTAGATCCATAATTTCCCTTTCATTGTTAATTGCATATCAACAGGGGAAAAGTCATTCTTCCTTTCAGCTGTTGATACAGGGGTATCTAAAAAAACTGCCCAGTATTGTTTAAAACTAGCAGCTGATGCTAAAGAAGAGGTAAAAAAACAAGTTTGTAAAGTAAGAAGTTTTGTAAGCGACAATGAAAACAAGATGAGACGCATGAGAGAAGATTTTAAAAATGCATATACAGACGAATTGTTTATTTCTTATGGATGTGCTGCACATTACTTGAATCTTGTAGGACAAGATATTACAAACACAAAGTTAGTTCAATAATGAAGATGTTATTGAAATGAAAAATTGCAGATGAGCATGAAGGATGATATTGATGATAACATTGTTAAAATCATTAACAATGTAGGCATATACAAAGAAGTAAAATATTTACAAAATCAATTTATTTCCCTTGCTTTAGATAAACTTCAAAAAGAAGATGCTACTATATCTGATGCATGCGACGAATGGTTAAGATTGCTAAAAGAGAAAGATCTTGAAACTTATTCTAAAATGATAGTCTCGATTTAATGAAAATGTTACCCCCAGTTCATTTTCTGGCTTAAATGCTGAATCCTGTCGGCATGGGTAAAAGTATTTATGAAGAGAAGCAAGAAATAGTAAGGTAATGGTTACACGATAATATTGATCCTACGTTTTTGCCTCTTGTGATTGCATTTCAAGCAGAACCCTTACCATATCCAAAATCCTGTTTTTCTGAAAGTGTAAATGTAAAAGTTACAATTGGACCTGATATCTGGTGCGTAGCAATGAAGAAGGTTAAAGGAATTGATATAAAATTTGTTGAATTCACATTACATCTAATGAATTGTTGTGCCAGATCGTCATCAATTGAAAGATTGTTTTCTAAATTTGGAATAATCCAAAATAAATTTACGAAACCATCCAAGTTTAGAGACAACCGCAAAACTTGTTACTTGTAATCATTTTTTAATTTCAATACAAATTACATAAAAACATAAAACAGCTTGTGTAAAAAAAATAATTAAAACATTTGTGTTGTATGAGTATCTTGGTGTTATGTTATTTATGTTATGACTTTTTTAATTTGGTATTTGCTGGTGTTATGTTACTTATATTATGACATTTTTAACAAATGTTAACTTAGTTTTTAACATATGCTAGTAAAACATATTTGATTAGTCGTAAATAAATTGAATAGTCAATTTCAGTGGTCAAAATGGTCAAAATTGATTTTGACCAGGACGGTTAAAACCGGTTTAAACCACTGGTTAAAACCGCCATGGTCAAAACCGAGACAACCCTGCTTAAAATATAATTATTCTTTTCTGCTACTTTTCTCTTTTCTTTCTCTCAAAATTAACAAGTCCCTCATAATACTTCCTCCATCCCATATTTCACAATGAGATGCCTCCTGAAGCTGAAGTTTATGTAATATTATATACAGTTATTTATAAGTTGTCATGAAGCTTTTAAAATTGAGTAAGTATTAGGATTTCTTTTTCTTATAATAATTAATGTATTTAGATATAATTTTTTAATATTGATTTTTGAAAATATTTAATCTCATTTTGTTTTGATTTTCTGGTACTTATTTAGCCAAATATGCAACTATTTGGTGCTGAATATTCGTTACATCCCTACTATGAAGGGGGGGGGGGGGATTTATTAAGATTATCTAAAAACCTATGGAAATCCATCAAAAAATTCAAAATTATTTCCCTTAGACTTTTAAATCAATTTTTTCCCCACACACAAAAAAAAAAGAAAAAATTGTGAAAAATGGTGGTGGTGGTGGGCTTATTGTATTTGGTATTGGAAAAGAAAATTAAAACTGCTTAAAAGTGGGATTTTTACTGTCTATATATTTATTTATATTTTTATCTTTACAAGGATAAAAATCATTTCAAAAGAAAACTGGATTTAAAATGTTGGATAAAAAAAAAAAAAAAAAAAAAAAATCACAAAAATGAAGAAACTTAACTGTTATATCGCAAACCAAATTCAAATAACAGCTGACTCCAACAACACACATTTGGCTAAAATATTAAAAAAATTGTAAGTGGCAAAGACAGCTGAGGCAGCAAGATAAGGAGTTAGTAATTCTTTTTGTATGTGACACCGAGAAACCTGTCAGTGAAATAACTTTCTTCTCTTCTACTTGTTTGAACATTAAAAAAATTAATGAACATAAACTCCTAGAAATGTTGGCCCCAAAAGTCCATAGAAGCTCATTTATATTATTTTTCTATATATTTTCACCTTTTATTCAAATATTTTTATTCAGAGTTGCCAAGTCTCTGGCTTTTCGCACACCACTATTATCTTAGAGAAAATGTTGCTCTTTTAAATTGCACAAGTGTTCCAATTAAATAAAGTAACATTTTCTGTATTAAATTAGTGGTATCCAAAAAGCCGGAGACTTGGCAGCTTTGTTTATTGCTTATGTTCACGTTATGCAAAAGGAACAATTATGCTTCATCAGAACGTGGCTTCTTTTAGTAAAAAAAAAATTTTCTCCTCACATAAAAAGTTTAAAAAATAATAATTTATAGTGAATTTTATTAATCTGATGAAAGCATGTGGATATTTAAGTATAACATTTTGTTGAGAAAAATGCAGAACAGTCTACTTTTAAAAAATTTGAACGAAACAGAATAATTTTGTTGGCTTCTTCGACTTTCCATCAAATAATACCCCTTTTTCTTTTTATGTAAGGAAAAAAATGTTTTATTAAAAGGTGTCATATCCTGATGAAACGTAATTGTTGCTATGACATAACGTGAACATAAGCAATAAAAATATTTGAATAAAAGGGGAAAATATATAGAAAATAATATAAATGAGTTTTGATGGACTTTTGGGACCAACATTTCTAGGAGTCTGGGTGCATGAATTTTTTTAATTTTCAAGGAAATACAAGAGAAAAAACTCATGTCATTGACAAGTTTCTTGGTGTCACTTACGAAAAGTTTTATTAAGTTCTTATCGTACTTTCTCAGTGGTCTTTGCCGCCCTCAAATTTTTAAATTTTTTAACTAAATGTCTGTTGTCAGAGTCAGCTACTATCGTTTGACATCAAAGTCAAGCCAATAGTTGTGCTAAGATCTGGCCAGGGATTGAAAATCGACATTCATGAACCCAAACCCCTGAAAACTCCTTAAAAGTTCATATGTAAAAAACTAAATAATTTGAAATATCTAATAATTTAGAGGTTCACGACTATTGTCAGTCATGAATTACTAACTTAATGAAATCAGGGTTGATTTTAATCTTAGAAATTTCATTTTGACAGTATGATTATTATAAATAACACCTATTTTTTACTATGGAAATCTATTTGATTTTTTCTCTTCTAGCTGACTAAATAATGAATAAATATAAATTTTAAGCTTCTTCACATTGTGTTTTTTAAAAATGAAATATACTTTATTGAGATAAGCGTTGTACATTATCCCATATATTTTTTACTTTTTTACATAATCACCTCATGTTTTCACATTAGTAATATTCTTTTTAAAATCTGAAATAGTTTTGCATATTGAAGCTAGATTTGTCATGAATAAATTTAAAAGTCATTAGTATAATAATGATTAAAAAGATATTTATATCATTGTGAATCTTCTGTTCACATCAGGGTTGACTTTTTCCCGTCCAAAACTTGTTTTTCCCATCCAACCAGGAAAAACTGGTAAATATTGGGAAAAAGTGATAAATACCGGGGAAAACTTCCAAATGACAATGTGTAAGAAATATTGTGGCTTTCTGAATCTGATGTGTAAAATTAAAGATAGAAATACATAGTTATTACAAATTTCCCTTAGGTTTAAAATTATTTTGTAGGAAAGGAATATAAATAAATAAGAATTATTGCATAAAGCAGAAATTTAAGAATCTGCTGTAGAGAAAATAGCTGGGAGAACTGTTACTCTCATGCAAATTGGATGAAGTAATGTCCTTCATGACCCTTTTATAGCCAATTCCATATTTTGTAATGGAAAAAGTATGCTTCTTTCTGCAATAGATTTCGGGAAAAATAAGAAAATAAGAGAGTATTGTACAAATGTTGCTTGTGGTGCAAAAATTGCAGCAGGAGCTACATATGGATGCACTGTAAAAAGTTTCGTTTCAGATAATGAACAGAAAAGGCTTACAATGTGGCAGAATCTTGAAACGGAAGATATTATACCAGTTACATATGGATCTGCATCACATTTAAATATTCTTGGCAAGAATGTAACTATACTGATTCTTTTGTGGCTAATGTTGTCAAAATTCAGAATTTTTTTAGAAATCACCATATCCCTGGGAGCTTATTGAAAGAGTATGCCAATTCAGTTAAACCTCAAATTCCAGGTGAAACCAGGTGGAACTCACAAAAAGCTTGTTTAAAAACTTTTATTACTAACAGGCCTTTTTATCTTCAAATTGAGGATAATCACGAAGATGAAATTGGTAAAAACATTAAGTGCTTAGTAAATAATCTCCATCTGTATAAAGAAGGAAAAAATATGTACAACCAAATGGAACCAGTTCCAAAAGCCCTTACGAAGTTACAACTCGATAATAATGCCAATATTGCTGATGCTTGTGAAACTTACCTAGAGCTTCTTCAAAATAAAGAACTCAATCCACATTTCAGCAAAGTGAAATCAAGCTTTGATAAAGCAATGACCCCTGTCCATTTTTTGGCACACCTGATGAATCCAAAATATAAAGGTGAAAAGTTATCACAGGATCAGGAGGAATCTGCTCTTGAATATTTGCAAACTTTAAATCCAAAGTACTTACAATGCACAATACCAGGGTTGGTAAAAAACCGGGTTATTTTGGTTTAAACCAGATTTTTTTGGTTTAAACCGGGTTTTTTAAAATATATTTTCCTATTACATATACATGCATATTTATTGATAAAAATAAACATTGTTGGATATATAAGTAATATAACTTCATTTAAAAATAATTTAAATTAAATAATTACAATCAATTATGTAAAAAATTGAAATCATTTAAAATTTAAACATTTTTGTAAAAGCTATGTCTTATGTTCCATGAATAAAATGCTCTACATAGTGAAACATTGATACCTTAAAAACTTTAATAATAAACAATCTTTTGATTACTAGTACTATAAATAAATATATGGTGTAATTTCGTAAATATAATATACTTTTCCATGGCTATTCAAAATAATTTCTTTGAAATATTTGCAATTTGAGATATCTGATTTTTCTGTTAGAACACTACATGAACAATTATTATCTTTTATTAAAAGTAAAGCTTTTTATAAAGAATTCCTGGAATGATTTGAATTTAGCAGTAGGGTCTTTAACTCATTTCAAGAAGTATTGTGTATTGTCATTTGACACTTCTCCTCAGAAACTATCACGTTAAAAAAAAAAAAAAAAAGTGACAGTAAAATAAGCAAATACCTATTTCAATTTGAGGGATTTTGATCTGCATCTGATTTTTTTCTGAGCTATTTTATAATACGTATTAACTTTTAAATATCTAAACTAAAAATTAATAATATATATTTTTAGGCATTTTTATGAGACTTTTTTCTGTTATGTCTCACACGAACCTTATCTCGATTTTTACCCATTTTTTTGTCAGATCTAAATAGTGGATTCGATTATGCAATAGACGATTTAAATATATCTTATTGCATATTTTAGTTAAAAGTAAACAGATGCTTCGCTAGCACCCAATTTTTCAATGTCCTCTTATTTGACTTCATATCATGAGTTTCTTTTTTATTGTTATGGCTGTTCTCAAATCCGAAGGGGCAACTTTATGACATAAGTTTTAATTTATTTTTGTTCAGAAATGCGTGAAACTAGCAGATGCTGTTGTTCAGAAACTATGTAATGGAACTGTGTTTCAATTTTTTGCAAGTGAAGAAAATAGTATCAAAGTTGGCGTTTTGAACCGAATTTCCATGCGAAAGAATAATAGGTTAAAAACATCTTTCTCACATGATCAAAATTGCTTATAACACAATAGGTAATTTATTTATCAAAAATGGAAAACACAGTTCGATTCCAAATCGCTTCCAGTCAGGCCCTCTAATTTTATATCTTTCCGTTAAAAAATGAATTTGTAATGTGTCAAAGCATTTTGCGCTTGTTAAGTAGAGCATTTGAGAACAACCTTAAAAAATAATCTCCCCAATCTAGAAAATTTTCTTTTGCAGCTTCACTGAAATCTTAAAGGTCATTTTATGTTATTAATTGTAAATAATCTGCATTTTCTCAAAGGAAAATATTTTATTCAAAATATTGAATATTTTTAATTTATTTTATCTTTGCTACATTCACAAGTTTTAAATTTTATCTTTAGAGCCTCTGATATGTTCATCAACACATGCAATTTGCATTCTACATGCATACAAATATAACCTAAACTCATTATGTCCCACGGTGACTGCTAGGATAAGATTGTTATAAGTAGAAATTATTTATATCCAATAATTTGAAACACTTAAATTACAAAAATGAGAAAATATTATATTACATCTTTTCTAAAAAAAACCAGTAGGTTAACCAATTGATTTAAACTGATTGATTAAAGTCAATCATGCTGGTAACAGAATTAAATCATAATGCAAAACCTCAGTCCCAATGTAGGAATGTAAGAAAAACAAAAGCTTACTAAACCCAATAGCCATGATACAGCAAAGAACACTCATAGCCAATCACTCATTAGCATACAGAACAAAAATTAACCAATGGAGAGAATTACTTATGATTATGTCATCATTGAGGCCTATGTAATTCTTAGTAAATCTTAACAAGCAATCTAAGTAGTAAAAGTGTATTTTTAGCTCAAATCTGCCATTTTGGCTATTTTTTAAAATAAAAGGCTTTAAAAAAAGAAGAAGAAAAATAACTAACTACTTGTTTTTTTCTTCCCAGCTAATTTTAGAAAAATTAGTCTGCTATGTAGATTTAAAGCTTATAAGAAAAGTTTGATTGATTAAAAATGTTTGTCGCCTTTACATATTTATTAATTCATCATTTTTCTAAAGCTTTGCTTGTAGCTTCTGCATAACTTGGATTTGCATTTTTCAATAATGTGTAAAATAAAGGAAAACATTTAGGGAAAAAGCAAAAAAAACCAGCATGGTTTTTTTAAAAAAACATTTGGTTTAAACCAGCGTGGTTTAAACCAAACAACCCTGCACAATACAATTCAAGTCAGAAGATGATGCACCTTTTCCGAAGACATTACAAACACTATTTCACCTGCATTGTGGTGGAAGAATTTAAGTAAAACTGGAATAGATGCAGAATTTCTCCAATTATTGGAACATCTTCAGGGATGTCCTGCATCATCAGAATCTCTGGAGCGTATTTTTTCTCATTTTTCTTTCATCCAAAACAAGATTAGAAATAGACTCTGTTTACAAAAAGCCTTTAAATTAGTATTTTGTTATATGATGCTAAAATCCAATGCAGAAAGGGCAAATGAAGAATATGATTATGATTGGTAAATGTTTGGGAATATGTGTGGTGTATAAATATTTAAATAAATACACTCCATTGTCTGTTTTTGCAGATCTTACTTTTTTTACCTTTCAAGCTATTTACTTAGAACTGAATTTTGACATTTTTAAAGATTGTTTTGAATTTATATTTATGTTTTTAATAATCAGTTTTCCCCATGTGGGACAAACATAGTATTTTCCAGGACGGTAAATACCGTTTTTTACCATGGCATTTACCGGGGGTGGGAAAAACATTGCCAACCCTGGTTCGCATTCAATTGTCATTGTAATTTTGAATATTTAAAAGTTATGTATGTTTCAGAACTTGATAAAAAGTGAGCATACAATTATGGCTTCTTTTCTATTTAACTTTTGTTAAAGTATCAATTTTATTCTTATCTTTTTATTCTCTCTTTTTAATAATTAGGCACTGGAGAATAAAATTGAAGCAGATAAAGATGCGTCTTTAATAGTCCAAACTAGGCAAGCAGAACTGAAAAAACTGGTAGAATTGCAAAAAGAAAATCGTTTGTTAAAAGAAGAAGTTAACAAAAATAGGTAAATCAGGAATGCTGAATTTTGATTTATTTACCTATGCATCTTTATTATGAATTAAATTAAAACATTATCATATGAATTTAATTTTTCCAACTGAGTAAAAAAATACTAAGCTACCTGGGCTGACAACCAGAGAACATATTTCACTCAGAACATCGAACAATTGAAACATTAATATTTGCCTTTTTCTAAAATTATATTTTGTTTCTTTTAAACAGGGGATGGAGGTTTCCACCAATTACTTGCCATTGGCAGATGAATCTTTTAACATGACGAGTGAATTTTAAAAGCTAGGCGATCTTTAAAAACTGTATACCATTGATCCTTTGGTCCTTGACTATCCTTGACTTTGGTCCAGCCCATAAAAAAAGGTTTTATTCTTTGTATTGAACAAACAATACAAGATAATTCAGAGTTTTTGCCCTTGAAAAATATTTTAGACCCTACTATAGGGTATTTGAATAGTTTGGGGGTAATTAATTTTTTTTTTAGCAGCAACACAAGATGTATTTGTAAACAACTGTTTTCGTGTGTAGATTTTAACTCCCCAAACTTTCTATAATGAGACAATCTGGATAAGAGATATAAATAATGTAAGTGTCAAAATAATACCTTTAGTAACCTGTAACACATGTGTGATCATAGTTTTTCCTTTAACTTTTTATTTTGACAGAAAATGTTTACGTTTTCATAAAGCTAACATGAAAACTAGTTTTTCAGGGCTACTTTGTGCCAGGTCTTTTTTTGGTTTGGAAATAGCCACAGTTACTCAGAAATGCCTTTTATACAATCAAATCTCTTAAAAAATGTATTAAGTAACATTTTTTTCAAATGTTGCTTTAGCAAAATGTTACAGTAATTATTTTTGTTCCAGTTGCTGCGGATAACATGATGAAAACACTATGCAATGATAACATAATGTTTCTTGTGTCTTTAATATTAGCATTTGGTTTATTGTGTTTAGATGTAAAAAAAATACATTTGTTTATCCAGTTTGTGGTGTTAATACATTAGCAGATCCTATTGCAATCAATTGCTAATTGGTTTCAATATTCCAACATATAAATTGTATTCATTTTATATGAAAATAAGTGAATGGACCAAAGAAGCCCTCAGCAGGGGCTACTTTGTTCCGAAACTTTAAAAATAGTTAAAAAAAATAGAAAATTGCCTCTTTAAAACCATACAGTTTGCCTCATTGTTTCCTGTTAATTGATTACAATTCAATTTCATCGTTGAAAAATCATATATAATATTTTTTAATAATGGAAATGTGAGTGGAACCATGAAAAAGTGACCCAAAGTAGTTTGGACGGTATGGGTCATTTTCATGAAAAGATACAAAATAGTAAGAAAAAAATCTAGTTTATAAAAGTATATAAAAAATCTTAAAAATTGCATGGATGTTTTCAATCATACTTAATAAACAAAGTTATATTATTGGTCGAGTTTTCTATTTTATTTTTCACAAATTTTTTGATTTTTTTAAAATTCTGACATGGTTATGGAGGCTTTGGGAAGGGACATTTACATTTAAAAAATTTAAATGAAGACATAATTGATTAATTATTAGGTGTAGTTAGTACACATTTATTTTTTATAATTAAACTGTTAAGTAACATTCATGCAGAAAAGGAAAAATTAACTAAAGAAATTGTTTTAAACCTTGGAATTTAGAGAAAGTAATTTTCTGAAGAACAATGTGCATCAGAATTTCATTACTTTTCAGTTTTCTCTTTGTATTTGAGACCACCTTATATTACACACAATGTTTGAAAAAAGACCAATAAACTAGACAATATTAGTAAAAGTGGATACGCCATGTCTACAGAGGAGACAAAAATTAAGTTTTGAATTTTTAATTACTTTGGTTTTCAGTTTACTAAAATGGTGCATTTCTTTTTATTAAATGCAATGTTAAAACTGTCTAGAATTTGTATTATAATTATAAATTAGCCTTTTCTTTCCTTATTTATGATGACCACAGAGTACATTGAGAACTTTTCCAAACCCCGAATAGAACTAATTAGAAAAAGTTCAATAATTTCACAACAGAACAAAAAGTTATATCTAAAAATCAAAAAGGCTTTCTTGCTCTCAAACTTCCTAATCATGATTTGGGATATACTGTCATCTGTGGCATTTTTAAAGATTTATTTTCACCCCTTCGAGGGAGACTATTTTGGCTAGGGACAAATTTTATAAATTAATTCCTTAGTAAAAATAAAACTATTTTTAAAAAAATATTAAGTTAGAACTTAACTAATGACTTTTAACTAGTTATTATTGAAAGAGTAAAAAGTGGACCTTTCTTGATACATGAATCATGATTACTTGTTATTCCAGAAATAATTCGAAAGAAAAATCACATGTGGCATACAAAAGTAGATATAAATACACTAGCAGAAAATTCACTGAATGAAATATTCACATGTAAAATAAACATGATGTCTAGATAAAGTCAATTAACGTTGCAGTTTCATTGGTGCTTGAGCAAATCATGCATGTCTGTCTAACCATCCAAAAATTGAAGCATATTTAAAATAAAAATTACTATTTTGAGTTGGCTGTCCCATCTACTGATCTCAAATTATTCTTTTCAAATGCAGGGTACAAAATATATAAATTTTCTTAAATCACAAATTATTTTATTGGAAAATCGATAATTCATGAAAAAAAAAACAATGAGCTTAACTGTTAACTGTGATTTTTCTGTTTACAATCCAACATCTAGCACGGATAATAGGTGCTCATGTATCATATATTTGTGGTTTTCACAGGGTTGACTGTATTTTGAAATTCAATTCCTATTTCATTACAATTCCCTATACTTTCTTAGTCTTCTTGTGAATAGCACTAAACTATTGATAAACCATTGTGTTTAAATTCTATTTTATTTTTTATTTTGCTTAAATTATTTCATATAAAACAAGTTCTAAATTAAATGTCTGCACTTTTGTAACATTTTAAATGTATAAAATGGTATGGTTTAATGTACCATATGGTATGATAAGTATATTCCTATTTTTGTAACAAATCTTCTGGTTTTTCAGCATTATTACTTTCTTTTATCTTCAATAGAAGAAAGTATTGTAATCGAAATATTTTTTTTTACTTCCGGTTTTCGACGGATTTACACGTTTTAAGGGTCAGAGATCCCCAAAAATATATTTATAGAAAATGTCCGTCTGTCTGTGTGTCTGTCACCATTGTACCATTAAAAAATGTATGAAGTTATGCATAGAATTGAACCAAATTTTTTAAAAACGTTTTTTGCTATGGCAAGCAGGTCCTTCCTTAATTTGGAAAAAAATCTGCCAGTAGGGGGTACTGTAATAGTGATTTTTGTGCCATTTTGAATATTGTACCATTGGAAAGTGTATGAAGTTATGCATAGAATTGAATAAAATTTTTTGTGTATGTTTTTGGCCATGGCAAGAAGGTCCTCCCTGAATGTAGAAAAATTCTGCTGGAAGGGGATGCTGTATTAGCATTTTTTGTGTTATCTTCTTAATTTTTCGTAGTTCTATTGTACACCAGTGGCTTGTGAATCGACGAGAACTTCCCATCCTGATAAGCCGACTATTCGTGATTTTAATAAATATCATGATTGATATTACTTTGTTTTTACTCCAATTAATTGAACTGAAACAGAAATTTAAGATGAAAGTCAAAGTTGATATAGTATTGAACTAATAAAAATAAAATATTGAATCTGTAACAACATTTTGAAATATTAAAATATATGAGATAGAAGAAAGTTTTAGGATTGGCATATCCAACTAGTTCTTATTTTCACCAGAGACTTGTTAGCAGGTACCCCTGAAAGGATATTTTGAAAATTTGGATAAAGTATGAATAATATTATAATGGTGTGTTATAAATTGTCTTTTTAGTTTCTTAATTTAAGGAAACAGTTTTTAATACATGTTTCATAACAAAACATACCTATTCTTTAAAATATAAACCTGTACATGTCTAAATATCAAGTGGATATCTTTAAAATCTGAAATTAACTTTGTTATTTATGCTGTTAAACAAGTCTTTTTTTTTAAATTTCTTATTTATCAATTCTATTTAAACAGAGAAAACAATATTGCTCTATTTCAAGAAAAGCTTTGGAGTTACCAAGAAAAATTAAAACAGGCTGAGAAGAAAAGTCTTGCATATGCTAAGTTACAGGTTGAAAATGAACAGCTTAAAGAAAAATTGGCTCAATGGGATGAATTGTTTGATGACAAGTCTTCTCCTTTTAGGTAAGTTTTCCATATTTTTGTTATTATATATTGGTCTCGTAAAAATCTGTAATTTAAATTTATATATAACATGCAAACTGTATTTAAAATACAGACATGTTACTTTTCCGCGAAAACGCGGAATTCCGCTTTTTCGGCAGTGAATTTTATTATCTCTGGGATGGATGCAAATATGCATTTAAATTTGTTGACATTTTTAATGGGGGAGGGATTAGCGAGAGCGGATGTAATACAACAAAAACGCGAGTACTAACTGCACCAAATTGAGCAAATTTCTTCAACCGATCGCGGGAAAATGCAAATTTCTTAAAAGAATCGCGGGAAAACGCAAATTTCTTAAAAGAATCGCGGGAAAAGCGCAAATTTCTACAAAGGATCGCGAGAAAAAATGTGACTTCCGCCAAAGGATCACTGGAAAAACGCGATTTTCGTCAAAGGATTGCAGAAAAAAGCATATTTTGTCAAAGGATCGTGTAAAATATGCGAATTTCGGCTAAAGATCGTTCAAAATACGCGAATTTTGGCAAAAGATCGTGTAATAGCGAATTTCTTTGAAAGGTCGTGGAAAAAACGTGAAATTCGTCGAAGGATCACGAAAAAAGAATGAATTTCGTCAAAGAATCGCAAAAAAATGCGATTTTTGTGGGATGATAAAAAAAACGTGAATTTTGTTAAAAGATCGTGGAAAATGCGTGAACTTTTGCGAAAGATCGTGGAAAATGCATGAATTTTGGCGAAAGATCATGGGAAATGCGCAAATTTTTGCGAAAGATCGGGAGAAATGCATGATCTTTGGCAAAAGATCGTGGAAAATGCACGATTTTTGACAAAAGATCGTGGTAAATGCGTGAATTTCTTCGAAAGATTGCAGAAAAACGCGATTTTCGTCAAGTGGTCGGGGAAAAACGCTAATTTCGTCAAAATTCCATGAGGCTGTGAAAGTTCAGCTTTTTTTTTTGCTGAGCCTGTACCATGTCTGAAAATATTATAATGATGGTTGGAGTAGCACAGCTGAGGTTTTTTCTAACAAACTGAAAAATGTCCAAAGCAGGACTTAAATCTGTATACCTTGGCTTGCCATGCCAATGCTCTACCTATTGAGCTATCTGGATGGTACCTGGTTGACATAATTGACTCTTATTTCTTGGACATGGTTGCGAACTGCAGTGCTAATTGCATTCATCTGAGCTATAACTGCAGCATCTACATTATGAAACTGTGTGATAACATGCAAGCTCCTGTATACCATGTAATTAAATCATAATGTAGAGATGGAATTTTTTTTTCAGCTGGATAAATCATATTCAGGGTTGTAGTAGCAGAGTTGAGGTTTTCTCCAACAGAGTGAAAAGTGTCCAGACCCGGACTCGAACCTGGATACTTTGGTTTGCCGTGCCAATGCTCGACTTATTGAGCTATCTAGACAGTACCTGACTGACATAAATCGTTCTTATTTGTAATTAATTCCGGGTTCGATTCTCGTTTTGGACATTTTTCACTCTGTTGGTTCTACGCTTAAGTTAGCAATGTGATAAATCACATATTAAATATTCGTTCTTATTTGTTTGGCGTGGCTATGAACTGCAGACTAATTTCATTCATCTGAGCTATAACTATAGCATTTACATGATGAAAGTGTGGATAACACGGAAACTCCACACAGTGTCATCATGTAAATATTATAGTTACAGATCAGATGAATGAAATTAGCTCTGCAGTTCGCACCCATGTCCAACAAATAAGAGTGAATTACGTTAGCCAGGTACTGTCCATATAGCTCAATAGGTTGTAGTTCATTGGCACGGCAAGCCAAGGTAACCAGGTTCAAGTCCTGGTCTGGACATTTTTCACTCTGTTGGGAAAAATCTCATCTGTGCTACTCCAACCTTGAATATGATTTATCCAGTTGAAAAAAATTATTTCTCTTCATTATGTGTATAAAAGATTTAAATTTAAAAATTCTAATATATCTCTCTTTTAGTAATTAAATCTGGCTTTAAATATAAAAATACACACTTGCCAAAGTGTATGATTTGGCTGTATGCCTATATTTGAGTGAAGTATGCCCATCATCAACAGCAGTACATATGCACTCACATGCACATACATTTATTGCTGCAGATAGGCATGTTGGACATACTTAACGTGAGTTTATGATTAAAATAAATTGTACATTGGTTATATGTGTTAGTTTTATTAGTAAACATGCATATGCATTTTAATACTATGCTTTTTCACCCAATTAAAAATGTATTAATCCAGTGATTGGATATATAAATATATATATATTTCCAGGCTTTTAATAGTTATTTAGACATGTTAGACATAATTTCATACTAAATCAAGAATGTGCTATATTTTTTAAATTGATTTTTTTTCTGTTATGTGTTGTAGTTTTTGAGATAGTGTAGAGAATTTGAAGAAAGAAATCCTTGAAATTTTCTTATTTTTATTTTACAACACAAAAACAAATCTTGACATTCACGGAAACTTAACACACAATGAAACATACAGTTCTGGTTTCAGAATCAAATTTCTCTAGTTAAAATTAACGCTCTAATTAGTATGCTTTCATCAGATGAAAGCCTTAAATTACATTATAAAAATATATCCCCTGCCTAAACTGGGTGCAGATAATTAAATAGAATAAAGAAAGACAATAATGCAGCAGGAGCAACATTCTCCATACCACACTCTCAGGAAAACCAAACATCAACTCACTGATGATGTCATAATTAAGATTTCACAACACCACAGAATGCATAGTGCTGCCATCTGTCAAAAAACAGAATAACTAAAATCTTATATTTGATTCTTAATCAGTTCAGCACTGAACATACTCCCACCCATCAAGAAGCTATTCTTGATGCAAAGGAAGTAAACAAAGTTTTACAATAGGTCTTTTAAAAATACCCCTAGCGGTTTTAACAGTTACTACAGGACTATACCATCCTTACCTGGATGAATTTCAATAATTTTGCCTAATGGCCAAACAGAAGGAGGAACATTATCCTCTTTCAAAATTACTACATCATTTACTTTGAAAATTTCAGTATTTACTGTCCATTTTTTTCTATTTTGCAGAGTACTTAAATAATCAATACTCCACCTTTTCTAAAAACATAATTTCAATTTTTGTATAATATCCCAACGAGATCGTAAAGACAAATTTTCCTCATTTAAAGGTTCAGCTGGGGAAGTTATGACATCACCAGTTAAAAAATGAGATGGAGTCAATATATTTATACCATTTGAATTGTTATCACTATCAATTGCCACTAATGGTCTAGAATTCAAAATAGCTTCAATTTGAGTTAAAAATGTATAAAGTTCTTCAAAAGTTAAATTAGTATTTCCAATTACACGTTTGATATGAAATTTTACAGAACGAACAGCGGCTTCCCACAGTTCACCAAAATGCGGACTCACTGGAGGAATCATATGCCACTCAATGTTTCTTTGAGACAAAAAATAACAAATTTTTTCATTTCTTTCAATTGAACAAATAAATTTATATAAATCTGAGAGTTGCCTTTTAGCACCTACAAATGTTGTGGCATTATCACTATACACATGTTGAGGAGCTCCTCTTCGAGAGCAAAATCTGTTTAATGAAGCAATAAATGCCTCAATGGTTAAATCACTCACCAACTCTAAATGTAGAGCTTTAGTTGCAAAACAAACAAATAGAACAATATAGCATTTAGTAGTTTTCGCTCCTCTACCTCGATATTTCAAAATATTAATAGGCCCTGCATAATCGATTCCACATGCAGAAAATGGCCTGTTAGGAGTGACTCTGTTAAGAGGAAGATCTCCCATTAACTGTTTGGAAGAAGCTGCTCTATATCTACAGCAGGTAACACATTTATGAATACAATTTTTAATTATCTTCTTGGCATGTACAATCCAATAACTCTGTCTAATGATACCCATTAACAAATTTAACCCAGCATGAAAATGCATAACATGAAAATATTTAACAATTAACACACTTAATTTATGTTGAGTTTGCAAAATGACAGGATGTTTTGCATTGTACTGGAGGGGTGAATTTCTCAGCCTACCTCCCACCCTAAGTAAACCATCACTATCAATAAAAGGACAAAGTGAAAAAAGAGAACTTTTTTTAGAAACTGGTCTGTTTGATCTAATACAACTAATTTCATCTGCGAAATATAGCTGCTGAATATAAGAAATAATCAAATTACCTGAATGTCTTCTTTCATTTGTCAATAAAGGAAGAAAGTTACCTTTACTCAAAGGACTGGTGTTCATTTTGCCAACTTTCTGTTTGCAATTTCTCACAAACCTAATACAAAAAGCTAAAACATCAACAATTTTAGTAAAAGAAGAATATTTTTCAAAAAGTAAATCAATCAAAGAATTATTCACAGTTACTGGAAAACAAAATTTAGAGTTCTTTTTCTCTTTATTTACAGTGTCTAAATTAGTTTTTATTTGAGGTTGTTCAGGCCAATGTTCTTGACTTAAAGAAAGCCACTTTGGGCCCTCCCACCAAAGGGAACAATCAGGAAGATCCTTAGGAGATAAACCTCTAGAAGCAATGTCAGCTGGATTTTCCTTGCCTGGAACATACCTCCAACAGTCAGATGGAACAGAGTCTAGAATTTCTGAGGTTCTATTGGCCACATAAGGTTTCCAACACCTAGGATGAGATGACAGCCATGATAGAACTACTTGTGAGTCGGTCCAAGCATAAAACTTAATAATGAAGGTATTCAAAATAGTCACTAATGCAGAATATAGTCTGGAAAGTAGTAAAGCACCATTGAGCTCAAGACTTGGAATGGAAACTGATTTAAGGGGTGCTATCTTGCTTTTAGCAACTAAAATGGTCACCTTTGACTTCACTTCACCAGGTTGAACCACATATATGATGGCGGCATATGCTGATTCTGATGCATCGCTAAATCCATGTAAAATGAGCTCTTTACTGGAAACTTGGATCCATCGGGGAATTCTAATAGAGAAAACTTGTTCAAATTCCTCTTGGAATTTCTTCCAATTTGCTTGGAAATTTTCAGGAAGAGCAGTATCCCAGTCTAACTTCATCAACCACAATTGCTGGTAAAACATTTTTATAGAGACAGTACATGGAGCCAAAAATCCTAATGGATCAAATAATTTGGCAGATTGTGAAAGAAATTTTCTTTTAGTTATGTTATCATCAAATTGTAAATTAACTTTAAAGACAAAAACATCATTTGAAGAATCCCAAATAAGCCCTAAGGCTTTGGAACAGTCATCAGGATGAATTTCTAAATTTGTTGACTCAAGATAATTTGAAGATAAATGATTCACTACATCAACTACATCAGAAGAATTAGATCTCCACTTCCGTAAATGAAAACCTCTATTCTCTAAAGCCAGTGAAAGTTTCTCAACCATTTTAATAGCTTCTTCGCTTGAGATTGCACCGGACATACAATCATCAACATAGAAACTATCTTTAATTATTGAAGCTGTTACAGGATCATTCTTTTCAATATCCTTTCCAATTTGAAATAGGCAACAAGTAGCTAAAAATGGAGCTGATGATGTACCATATGTAATAGTTCGTAGCCTGTATTCCTTTATAGCTGAGTATGCTGAGTCACGCCAAACAATACGCTGTAAATCTTGATCTTCTGGAGCAATCAAAACTTGTCTATACATCTGCTGAATATCAGCGGTAAAAGCAATAGGATTTGCTCTAAATCTTATCAAAATGGTAAAAAGATTTGGTTGTGGAATTTGTCCAACAGCTAAAACAGAATTTAACGAATTAGCATTAGGAGGTTTGCATGAACCATCAAACACCACACGTAACTTTGTAGAAATAGAGTCGCTTTTTATAACAGAATGATGCGGAAGATAATATACTTTGTTGCTTGCAGGATTTGAGTTTTTGTCGACGAGTGTCATATGACCAAGGTCTTCATATTGCTTCATAAAATTTCTATACTCATTTTTAAAATTTTTATCAAATTGAAATTTTCTCTCCATAGCAAACAAACATGACACTGCCATGGATTTAGAATCGCCTAATGACATCACATCTTTATAAACTGGCAATTTAACTTCAAATCTACCTTCTGGTGTTACCTTGTAAGTTGAACAAAAATGTTGTTCACAAAATTCTTCTTCCTCAGACAAATGGGGTTTATTAATATCTATTTCTTCTGCTTGCCAAAATTTTTGTAATAATAGATCAACATTGGATTTGTTTTCAACACTAAGAAAATGAGATTGAATACTAGAAGAATATTTACATTTAGGTTCCAATTTTCTGGCTACCACCCAACCAAACATAGTGTTTTGGGCAATTGGCTCATTCTCGGTACTAACAATTCTACCATATCTTAAAATAGTAAAGAAACAGTCAGATCCCAAAATAATATCACATTCTTGTGGTTTCACGAAATCTTCATCTGCTAACGTAATATTTTTAAGATACTCTATATTTTTCGTATCAAGTAATTCTGCAGGTAATTGAGATGTCACTTTAGGCAGGATGTATGCCTGAACCTTTAAGGATTCATTAGAAAGCTTTGAACCAACTGTAAGAGTTACTGAACCACGAGTTTGTCCAGCCAATACTCCAGCAATTCCATTTAATCAAATTCTGTCATTCTTTCTTTTTAACCCTAAAGTTCTTATGACATTTTCACTAACAAAAGAACATTCAGAACCAGAATCGAGTAGAGCTCTAAAAGAGTAAGGTTTATTTTCATTATTATATAAGAGAACTTTAGCAGTAGGTAGGAAAGAAACACATTTTGAATTATTGAAAGAAGCACTAGAATTAATTTGTAATTCGTGAGATGTTGACTCCTGTACAAATTCTTTATTTGACTGGTGGTTTTTATTCTCAGATGAATTTGGAAAAACTTTATTTTCAAACTTAGCAGTGCAAGCATTATTACTTTTATTCTCTTCATGTAAGAGTGTATTATGTTTACTTTCACATTTAAAGCATTTCAAATGAGAATTTGGACATTCCTTAACTTTATGAGAGTTTAAACATAAAAAACAACAGTTATTACACTTAATAAAGTTCTTTCGAGCAACAACATCCATGGATTTAAATTTAACACATTTATAGAGCGGATGTATTCCTTGACACTTTAAGCACACCTTTGAATGCTTATCATTGGAACTGTACTTGGAACCAACAAAATTTGAACTTTTGGAATGTTTCACATCACTTTCATTGTTAGAGATGAGCTCTAAAGAAGAACATCTTACACTTAAGAAATCAAAAAATTCTTTCAAAGTGGGAAATTCATTTTCTGTACTTTCAATGGACCAAAGTCTTCGACTTTCCGGATCAAGTTTTTGAAATAACAAATATATTAACCATGGATCTCTATTTGTAGCTTCATCACCAACAGCTTTCAAACCCCTAATAACTTCATCACTAGTATTCAGCAAATTTCTTATATTTATGCTATTAGGATGCAGAACTGATTTTTGTTCTAAAAATAATTTAATCAAAGAATTAACAATTTGTTTCTTTTTATCATATCGATTTAACAACTTTTCCCAAGCTTCTTGATAAGATTCATTAGAAAGGGGAATATGCTTAATTAATGTAGCTGGTTCTTCAGAAAGTAACCCTTTAAGATACTGGAATTTCTGAATGTTACTTAAACCTACTTGTGAATGGACAGTGGAAACAAACATATCCTTAAAATTTGTCCATTCTGAAAACTTTCCAGAAAATACTGGAATATTCAATTTTGGTAGTCTAATATTACATTGATTAGGAATAGTAACAGAAGAACCTTGCACAGAATTGTGTGTTGCAACATTAACAACTTCTGAAGGATTCAAAGAATCTAGTTTGTTTTGATATTTAGCTTTTAACTGAAAATACCTGTCTTCAAATTCTGCTAATTCAGAATCATCATCATTTAAACAAGAATCTAATCTTAAGAACTCTTTAAGTAAATCATCTAATCTTTGTAATCTAATCAAAATTTCATTTTTAGTATTCACATTATCAAAACTATTCTCTAATCTAGTTACAGAGCCTTTCACCCTACCTCTCTCAATTTTAATTTGAGCAGATTTTTTTTCATAATCATCCATTTTATACAATAACTTATAAGAATAATTTCCAAAATAAAATTAATCAGATAACTTCAAAACAAAACTAATCAAAATTACTTCAAAATCAAAAGTAATCAGAATTGCTTCAAAACAAAACTAATCAAATTAAGTTAAAAAAACAGAAGTAAATGAATTAAATTCAAAAACAGAACAAATCAGATTCAAAAACAGAACTACTATAAAATGTTCATAATTATTCTTTCATACAAACAATAGAATTTTCTGTTCTCAAATGTGCATAAAATTAAAAATCTTCGAAATTCTTCAATGTAAAATAATAATTCACCACAATAATTAAATATTCAAATATTTCAAGCAAATAAATCATAATGTTCTTGAGAACAAGAAGTAAATAAATCATAATAATCTTGAGAACAATTTTCTTTTTCAAGAACTCTCAAAACATAATATTGTAGAATACTATTTTTTCTTATTTTATCAATTCGATAAAGAAGATACCAGATTGTTCTCATATTCTAAAAAAATATCTTGCTAAATGCAACTTCAGTAGAAAAAATTAAGCTTTAGCATCAAAGAACAATTTCAAAACAAAGCAAGTACTCACATATCATGCCTAAGTGCCTCCAATTTTCTTTATGTAGAGAATTTGAAGAAAGAAATCCTTGAAATTTTCTTATTTTTATTTTACAACACAAAAACAAATCTTGACATTCACGAAAACTTAACACACAATGAAACATATAGTTCTGGTTTCAGAATCAAATTTCTCTAGTTAAAATTAACACTCTAATTAGTATGCTTTCATCACATGAAAGCCTTAAATTACATTATAAAAATATATCCCCTGCCTAAACTGGGTGCAGATAATTAAATAGAATAAAGAAAGACAATAATGCAGCAGGAGCAACATTCTCCATACCACACTCTCAGGAAAACCAAACATCAACTCACTGATGATGTTATAATTAAGATTTCACAACAGCACAGAATGCATAGTGCTGCCATCTGTCAAAAAACAGAATAACTAAAATCTTATATTTGATTCTTAATCAGTTCAGCACTGAACAGATAGGTTTGATGATTTCTTATTTTCGCCACTAGGTACACTGCTGTTTTTCCCCTATGATAATGCATAGTCAATTTTACCATAAGTAGACACTTGTTTTTCAAATCTATGGTTATTGATTCAGGAAATATTTTTCTTTATTCAGACTTTACTTTCTACTCTAGATTTGTTTAAACATGCAAAAATATGTTATTTGTTAATTTCTATTTAAATTTATTTTGAACTCTTATTTATTTTAGGTCTCCTACTGCCTTGTCTATGAGATTAGCTCAGCATCAGAAAAATGAAATTGTGCTCACTAATAAAATTTCTCAGCTTTCAAGTCAGTAAGTATGTGTTTGTTTATTTTTGATATTAAAATAATAAAAAGAAATGCATTTCTAATTAAAAGAAATATATAGTAAAGATGTTAAGCCTAGATAATTTTAGGTGATTTCTTTAGAAGTCGATCTATTGCAATCACCTCATTTATATATATATTTATCTATATGCAAAACTTATGATAATATCTGAAATACCGTGTTATAAAATGCAACATCTCTAGTAGTAAATAATCTCAATTTTATTATTTATTTATCTTCCTCAATCTTAAATTAATATTTATTCATTTTAAACTCAACTTCAAATCTAGAAAATTATCTTCAAAATATTTAAGTTTCCTCTTAATAAAGTTATTCTAAATTTTATTTATTTTCCTCAATCAAACTTAAATTCTATCTTTCAATCATTCATTAAAATATATTAAACTAAACATAACAATAACAATAATATGTGTAAACTAAGTTTTAAGTTCGTGTTTACTTTTCCGAAAAGATCGCAATTCTACATTCTTTATAAGTTTAAAACAACGAAAATAAAAACAATTTATATTTTAATATTGCATGCTCGATCTATAATCAATAGATAGAATATATTTTTCTGATTAATTTGATATAAGTTACAGCAAAATCCGTCAACAAATATTGCAGATATTTAATTTAACGTTTTCTGCATTTTCCGATTTTTAAATATTGGCGTGATGCTTTCTGTCCGCCATTGATAAAAGGATGCTTTTCTGCACCATTTTTTTCGTACAATTCGGTGACATCGCGAGACACCCACGCGGATAGTTCATTGAACTCATGCGTTCCCGGATGGACGCGCGGTACTTGAATGCATCGGATTGGCTGTTTTCAAAATCTTACACATTCTTTCAGGCTGAGATCTGTTTTGTGTCTGTCATTTAGGGATTAAGCAGACAGACGTTGGTGTGTGAGCTCGGCGCAGCTTCGGCTGCGTCCGGGCAGAATGAGTTTGAGATGCAGGTGGAACAACTAGTTTTTTTTAAACGCTGCTTCTACATAGATTTTGAAGAAGATACCAGTGCCATATTATGTGTTTAGTTTAAATCATCGAAAACCAAGAACCTGAACCTTTCTTTATTGACAAAATAAGATATCCAGAAGTTTCATCTTACAACGCCGATATTCAACAATCATTTTATCACTGAAGATAGAGCTTTACTTTCAACTCAAGAGTGGTGAAATATAATAACAGCGCAATTCTACAAAAAAAAAAAAAATAAATTATATAATCTTATTCCTCGATTAATGAAATAGATTTAACAAGAATAATGTACCCCTGCTCTAGTGATCAGCGAAGTTTCTAAAAAGGAGGAGCGATCCTACTTAATTTCTTCAACATCAATCTTCTGGAACAGTTAAAAGATCTCTATGTGCTGCTGTCTACAGTTAAAACTCCCATTATCCAACGTTCTTTATTTGAACATTCTCTTTCCGCAAAAACTGTTTAGAACTCAATATTAAAGTCTACAATCTTCACATTTCAATATAGGACAGTGGAGAACTTTCAACCATACAGAAGATCATCACCTATAATTTAATATTGAATCCATAAAAAAAAAAATAATCCAATTTAATAGAAAGATTTAATATGTTTATTTTGTACTGGTAAATTAAATGATTAACGAATATTTTAAATACGACTTGGCCAAGCACTTAAATTTTGAATATATATTTTATAGTCTGCATTAATAAGAAATAAAATTATTTGTCTGAATATTGTAAGTATTTCTATCTCTACACATCATACGGGTGAGTCTTTTTATTTTCTTTATTTTACAGATGTTATTACAACTTAATGAATTCTTAAAAATTAGATGGATGGCTTTGATTCTATTTTCGTTTTAACGCAATGTCTAGCCACTCTATGCTCCGGTCGGTATGCGTTTTTGGATAGAGGGATTTTATGCCTTTAAGATGTTAATTTAACTTTATTAATTCAATGATTTTAATTTCTTAAATATTACCACCTTAAAAAGTTTATTTTATTAACTTTAAATCCCTTTTATCCAACACTGCATATCATCTTTGGTGCCGTGTTTTTTGAAACTTATCTGGGGTATCGCGGATTTAAATTTTTTTCTTTTCTTTTAAAAGCTAATAGCCATCTTTTAATGATTATTAAAATATTTTTAATTTATAAAGAAATAGCTCATTTCAATTTAATTTCTGTGTCTTCATGTGTGCAAATCGAAAATCTTTATTTTTTATTGAAACTGTGCAATATAATTTTATAAACTTATGAAAACAATATTGTTAATATATTATGCTTTGGTAAAAATATCCAGATTTAGTGCAATAATATACTGAATCATATATCTTGGTTGCAATTTCTATAGTTTATTTTTATTTTCTTAAATATCTACAATTGAGTTTTTACAGCTTCAATTTAAAAGTTTATCATTTTCATATTAAATTTATTTGAAGAATTTATTTCAATTAGTTTGGTTAAAAATAAATTGTTAATTTTTCTTTCAAATTTTCATTAACCTCTACTATCACTCTATTTTTTTTTCTTTCAAAAAAAAAAAAAAAAAATTATCAGAGCTGAGTTTTTAAATTTAGGGGTTTTGCTACAATAACAACATATACCTTTATATGCTCACTATTTTCCTTTTTGGGGGATTCTTATATCTATATTTACAAAATTTCACAAATGATATAAAATACATTTTTGATTTTTTGTATTGCAATTTCAAATATTTGTATGCTATATTTTTCATGCATAGAATATAACTTCTATTTTTTTATGATTTCAAAGTTTATGATTAAGGTTTTTTCTCAAGAGATTAAAATTTTGAAAAATTTTTATTTTTCCTGTTTTTAGTCCTATGATTAAGCATTTTATGTTTTATATAGTACTATTTTTATGAATTTTGGGGGACTCTATTTTAATTTTTTTCCTCTTTTCTTAAAAGCAAATTTTTAAGTACTGATTTTAAAATAATTGGGCTAATTTTTTTTCAACTTTTACAATTGCACTCTCATAAGTTTGAGATTATCAGATACAACATTTCAGAGGTTGAATTTTTTAAATTTTGTGCAGATAATTTTATTCTTGTGTTAATTTCTCAGTAGATATTAATTGCTTTACTTTTGATAATTTAAATTTATATAGTTCACGATTGTTAGGGCATTTTTGATTCGTTTCCCTCACATCTATTTCTGAATTTTTTTTTACTTCAGAGAAATTTGCAATGGCGAATCAATTGCTTTTAAATTCACTTTTAGCATCTATTCCTACTTTCCACGGGCGAGATGATGAAAACGTGGACATTTTTATTAGGAATGTGAGTGATGTGTGCAACCTGGAAGCTTGGCCAGATGTAAACAGAATTCTTTTATTGAGACTTTTATGTAGGGACAGGGCGTCACAATATGTTTCGGGAGATCCTGAAATTGCTAATGAAGAGAATTTTGAAGTAGTGGTGCGCCTTTTGAGAAACAAATTCACGAAACAAGACAATTTTCAGCAAGCTTCATATGACTTTTCCAAAATTTGTCAGAAGCCAAAACAAAATGTTAGGAAGTTAGCCGATGAAATTAAACAGGTTGTAAACCGAATGATTACTAACGATGAGGAAATTCCTCAAATAGAAGCAGTCAGAGCTAATATGATGTTCGCGAAATTATCTGATGCACTTAGATCAGATATAAAATCTGAAGTTTTGAAATTTGGCCGCAATAATTTTGAGGATCTTGTTGCATGCGCTATGGACATAGAGAAGGCTCTAGAACAACAATCCTTGTGCATTAACAATCTCAATGCAACTGAAGCTCAAAATTCTAACACACAGGAATCGCTTATTTCACTTCTCCTAAAACAGCAAGCAGATTCCAATAAATTACTCACAGACATGGCGAATCAGCTGAAAAAGATTAAAGAAGAAAAAGCGGTGTGCCATATATGTGGGAAATTGCACAATACACGAGAGTGTTGGCATTTTCCAAGTAACAATACATATCCGGTTCAAACCAATTTTGCAAGTCAAGGAAACAACTTTACAGGTCAGGGAAACAATTTTGCAGGTCAGAGTAGAAATTTTTGGAGTCCACACAACAATTCGCCGGGCAATGACAGATTTAATTTTACTCATGATCGATATTTTTCTGTACATTCGAATAGAGGAGATGATAACCATGTTCCGAGATTTCAGAGAGCCAGAGGTAGAGGTAGGAACAACTTCAGGCCATACAATCACAGAGCTAGGCGGAATTTAAACTTTTGAGGGGTTCTGGTGATGATTTTCATAATTTTTTCCCTCCGTCTCACAGGACCCTCAATAATGATGTTTTTGGTATGAGAGAGGGTTTTAATAGTTTTGATGGCTCAGTTTCTAATGTTAATGTTACAAAAAATCTAATGTCTTGTTACGAGGATAATTCACAACTTCCCATTATTAAATTAAGATTTAATAACCATGTTTTTGATGCTCTTCTGGATTCCGGTGCAAATTTGTCGTTAATTCAGCCAAAAACAATACAGATTTTAAAACAAAAAACCAAACTTAACTTCATTTCTAGATCAGTAAATATTAAAACAATAGATAACACTAACATTCCATATTCCTCCGCAGTTCAACTAAGCTTTAAAATAAAAAATAAATGGTTCAAGGGAATTTTCTTCATAACACATAATAATTGGAACTCAAATTATCAAATAATCTTAGGCTACGACTTTTTAAACAGAAACAAACTTTTGCTGGACTCAGCCAATTCACAATTAATCATGGGCAACCTCACATTTCCATTTGAAAACAAAAATCCAGATTCAACTAAAATTCACAATGTAAACAATGACTTAAATGACAATCTTTCTGAAACAAATGATAATTCTCAAAATAATTCCAATTTTTCTAGTAAGGAACATAACAACAACAATGATTCTGATGAAAACAAAAACATTGTTACTCCTGCCAACAAAGTTATAATTCGACCTAATCAGGGAAGAATTATACGTTTAAAAGCTCTTCATAAAATCAATAAATCCTCTAATTATTTATTTTGTCCTTTAAAAAACAAATTAGCTTTAAATTTAGATTTCAGTCTTCACACACCAAATGTCAACAATTCAATTTTACTATATGTTCACAATAACAACAATACAAAAATAACTCTAAATAAAAACATTAAATTAGGCTACATTAAAGTAATTTCAGATGACCAAATTTCCTCACACAATAACAACAAAACTTATCAAATTAATTCACTAGTTTCAGAAGACATCTTAGAACTAAGAAAGAAGGAGTTAAATGTAAACAATTTTAATGTAGACCACTTACCTCATTCAGACCGAAAAAGTATTCTCAAGCTTCTCATGCAAAATTCTGCTGTTTTTTCTTCTTCATATAGCACACTAGGGTGTACAGACAAAGTCATTCCTCACTTCAATTTGCTACATGATTTTGCATTACAAACTAAACCATATCCAATACCTAAAATCGCTAAGGAATTTGCTCGCAATGAAATTTCTGAACTTTTAAATGCTGGTATCATAGAAAATTCTACATCCAATTATTGCTTTCCTGTTATTTTTGTCAAAAAGAAAAATCTTGCCACAGATGATCCAAATAAACTTAAATTCCGTATGGTCATAGATTATCGTCTTCTTAATGCAATAACTGAACCCTATAAAATTTGTCTACCTAAAATAAATGACATAATGCAAAATATAGCTGGCAAAAAATTGTACACTGTTCTGGATCTTAAATCTGCATTTTTTCAAATTTTGCTTCAGGAAAAAGATAGGTCGAAACTGGCTTTTGCAACAGAATTCGGTAATTTTATGCCAAAAAGATTGCCATTCGGATGTGTCAATTCTACTTCCTATTTTCATACTCTTATAAATAACTGTCTTAGCTCATTAAAAGGTAAAAATGTACAATATTTCTTAGACGACATAATTGTTGCAGCGGATTCGATGCAGGAAATGCTCATCTGGCTACAGAAAGTTTTTGACAAACTCAAAGAGTTTAATCTCACATTAGATCCTGGTAAATTACAAATCTGTAAAGAAGAAATTACTTACTTAGGTTTCAATTTAAATAAAAATGGTCATTCTCCCTCCACTGACAATATCAGTAAAATAAATAAATTTCCTGTTCCAACTAATCTTAAACAAGTACAGAGCTATCTAGGCATGATAAATTACTTCCGACACTTAATTTTTGACTTTGCTAAAATTATTCAACCTATTGTAAACTTAACGAAGAAAAAAGTTAAATTTGTTTGGAGTACACAATGTCAGGAAGCATTTCAAAAAATTCAAGATATACTTTTAACTAATCCAACTGTAAAGAATTTCGATGACAGCAAAGAAGTTTTTTTAGTTACTGATGCCTCTAAAATTGCAATTTGTGGTATTTTAATGCAAAAACATAATGATAAATTTTATCCGATTGAATTCTATTCTAAACAACTTAATGAAGCAGAATCAAGATATCCTTCAATTAAACGTGAATTTTATGCTATTTATTCCTCTGTAAAACATTTCTCAGAATTTCTATATGGTAGACAATTTAAAATTTTAACCGATGCTAAAGCCTTAACTTATCATTTAAATTTGGAAAAGCAAGCAGAAATTATAACTAGATGGCTAATGTTTCTACAAAGTTTCAATTTTAAGGTGGAACACATTCCTGGACTGGGGTGAATCCAGCTGATTTTCTTTCTCGTGTTGTAGACCTCCCCAATAACCCTAATTTATATGTCAATGCACTTAATATTTTTATTCCCACAAATGACTCATTAAAAACTGAAAATATTCTTCAAGAACAATTAAATGATGAAAAACTTAAAGAAATCAGAGAGAAAATAATCAATAAAACATGTTCTAACTCTAATTATTCCATTAATCCTGATACTAATCTGTTAATGTTTTCAAGGAAAAAAGCCGGTAATGTCAATAGATCTAATAAAATCCTAATTCCTAAAACTTTAATTAATAGCTGCATAGCAATGGGTCATCAAGTACATTTTGGAATAACGAAAACTGTGGATACAATCTCGAGAAATTATTTTTGGCATGGAATGGTTCAAGATATTCAGAATTTTGTCAATTCATGTGAAAAATGTCTGCCTCATAAAAGTAAACAAACAAATACTAAGCCTGCGTTCATTTCAAAGTGCGAATTAGCTCCCGGAGAGATGCTTGCGATAGATATTGTGGGAAAACTCCCCAGGTCACATGACGGTAAATTTTTCATTCTTACCATCGTTGACCACTATTCACGCTTTCTGGAAGCGATTCCACTTAGAGATGCTACTTCTCCATCAATAATTAAAGCTCTCAATGACTATTTTTCAAGGTACGGTCTTCCTAAAGTTATATTGTCTGATAATGCTAAAAACTTCACATCTGACATTTTTATCAATTTTCTTAAATCTCTAAATATTAAACGTAGAAATTCTTCAATTTACTTTCCGAGGTCGAATGGACTTTTGGAACGTATCCATAGATCGCTCAAAGAGTCTGTTGCAGCACTATCTGATCAAGTTATTGAGTGGTCAGATAGATTGAAATTTTTTGTCCTTCACTACAATAATTCAAAACATTCAGTTACTAACTTCACCCCAGCTAATTTATTTTTGGGTAGAGACTTAAATTTGCCAATAGATAATTTTCAACCACCCAAAGAGGCAGAAGAACCTTCTATATATTTCCAAAAGCAACAAGAACATATCACAGCAACCAGAGAATTAGTCAAACAATTTGAGAAAAATTATTTTGATAAAAATGAAAAATTCCTTAAAGGTCGCCCTGCTTGTAAATTTAAAACTGGTGATATAGTATACTTAAAAAATTTTCATCATGGTTCACTCTTTCATCCAAAAAATTCTGGTCCATATAAAATTATTAGAGCTTTCAGAGGTGATAATTATTTAATTAGACATTTAAGTGACACCACAATAAGAGATATAAAAGTAAATGTCACTAAGTTAATTAGGACAGGAGGTAAATAGTATGTCTATCTTCTACTCCTTCATCTCTCACTTGATTATGGATATTCTTTTTTCAATTTTTATTTTCTTACCAATCTTCCTACAACTTTAATTCCATTTTTATATCCTTTTGCTTTTTTTTTTTATTAGATATATTTTTTTATTAGTACAGTGGTAACATTTAGGTCATTTAAAAATAAATATTCCAAGTTTTGCGGGCAAAACAGCAGTGTGCTAGTACGTAATAGCACATTGGGATCTATTTGTTTTTATGATTCTGCATTCTTAATACATTTTAATTTATAATTTTAAACTCATATAGTCACAACTACACCAACTTATTTTTCTTAGTTTTTATATTTTATTTTTGGAAATCAATATTATGTTACCACAATTTTTTTTATTTTTCAACTATTAATCTTAATTCAATATATCGTCCATGTCATATTGTGCAGAGAGAGTGATTTAGACTTTACTGATTTCTACGACTTGTTTAGAGTGATAAAATGTTTTATTATTTCAAATATTACAATTTTAGGATCCTAAATTAATTTTTTTACAAATGATTATAAGAAAGTAAACAATTTATTACTCAAAGAAAAATATAAAATGAATATAAATAATAAATAATATAAAGATAATTAAAATAAATTAAAATTTTTAATTATCTCCAAAATTGCGCAAGCCTATATGGTACTAGTGGAGATTTTAGTATGAGAATACGATGGAGCAACTGCTCTAAGTCTTTTCTCTTTTTGTATATTCCAACAAAATTTTAATGAGCACACACGGAAGGTAAATTCGGCATAGCTTGGGGAATTACTTAACACAAAATTTTTACCCCTCCGATAAGTCCTTCAAGGTGCAGTTAAGCTATAATTTTAAAGGGAATAAAATTTTTTAATTGTAAAATTGTGTCCAGTTTCGCATTGTTTTAATGGTAACAAAGATGAAATGAAGGAATAAATTAAATTAAATTTTTTTTGGGACACAACTACATTCTCTAGGAGGTGTACGCAAGTTTTCCTCTTAAATGTTATGTAGTAATTTTGCAATTTATTAAAAATATGAAATATTATTTCTATTGTTTACAATTTTGTCTCAACATCACTCTACAAGTTACGTAGCAATATTTACATAGGAATCTCTGGTTATTGTTTAGTAGTTTTGATTTTACTACATTCAAATATATCTTGTCATACTCAATAACTGTCAATTATTTACAAGTGCCAATATCTGCTGTTTCATTGTTTGTACATAAATATGAGTTTTATCATAAATTGCTATTCTTTTTATCGTGCAATATGTTCAGGTTTTTGATTTGCACATATGATTTCGCAGAATTTTCAGTTTCTCAGGTATACTCACCCTTCGTGTGTAAATGATAAATGTTATTTCTTGTATTGTTTGTATTTTTGTTAAGTATATATCATTGTTATGTATCACATATTTATATTCATTGTATTTGTATCAAAGTTTAGTGTTGTATTTGTATCAAAGTTTAGTGTTGTATTTGTATATATTGTGTTTGCATTTGTTATCTCTGTACTTTTGTTGGTTTAAGTATTCAGTGTGACAGCTATAGAATAATGCAACTAGGATTCACTTCAAAGCAAGAATTTATTGAGTACAAAATATACTACAGACAGTTTGATATAAATTAGCAACAAATTTCAATGATTATGGCCAATCCAGCAATTTTTTTTTTTAGCCGTCAGCAAAGAATTTTTTTTTTGTTGATTTTTTTTTCTACAGGGGGAAGGAAATGTTATAAAATGCAACATCTCTAGTAGTAAATAATCTCAATTTTATTATTTATTTATCTTCCTCAATCTTAAATTAATATTTATTCATTTTAAACTCAACTTCAAATCTAGAAAATTATCTTCAAAATATTTAAGTTTCCTCTTAATAAAGTTATTCTAAATTTTATTTATTTTCCTCAATCAAACTTAAATTCTATCTTTCAATCATTCATTAAAATATATTAAATTAAACATAACAATAACAATAATATGTGTAAACTAAGTTTTAAGTTCGTGTTTACTTTTCCGAAAAGATCGCAATTCTACATTCTTTATAAGTTTAAAACAACGAAAATAAAAACAATTTATATTTTAATATTGCATGCTCGATCTATAATCAATAGATAGAATATATTTTTCTGATTAATTTGATATAAGTTACAGAAAAATCAGTCAACAAATATTGCAGATATTTAATTTAACGTTTTCTGCATTTTCCGATTTTTAAATATTGGCGCGATGCTTTCTGTCCGCCATTGATAAAAGGATGCTTTTCTGCACCATTTTTTTCGTACAATTCGGTGACATCGCGAGACACCCACGCGGATAGTTCTGTTGACCAATTAAAACATTGGCCAAACAGAGTTGCTGTGGTTAGTGTGGAAGACTTAAGACACTAGTTCTAAAACAAATTCATTTTATTCGAAGCAAGATGATATGATATACAATATAACAGCTGAACTTCGCCGTCAAATCATAATATAAAAATAAACTAATATCTAATGATTCTACATTATGACAAGTTATGCAAACGTACAAAAAAATTCACGAAGCTACTAATCCAAAATCAGTCCAGACCTTTATACACCCGGTAACAGCAATTGTTTTGCATAAAAACTGTTGCCAATCGATAGATACAAACTTACTCAGAATACATCCGAAACTCCGATCATGCGAACGCAACATAAACGCCATTGGCTGCAAACTATGACGTCACAAGTCAGCCGTTCACGGCGAAAGATGAGATACCGAAATCACTGTTACTGACAGTTACTCAGTAATGGCACTTGCCTCAAAAGCTAACACGCATGAATGAAAATGCCGGTCGTTTCGGATGTAAACAAGAACAAGAGAGGGTGAAAAATAAACGTGCATCAATAGGAAGTAAATACTTTAAAGCTTTATCATTCAAGTTAAACTTTACTGAATGTTTAAATAAACAATTGATGCATAACAATCGGCCTCCTTTTTCACCATCTCTTGAGCTTTACAAAAATATGAAAAAGGTCATATAGGTACAAAAAAATTACAAATACATGAAAAATTCAAAAAGTTCAAAAATGTAAAACTTCAAAAAGTTCAACAACAAAAAGGTTACACTTTAAATTCAAAACCAACAATCTGATCAATGTCAGGTCATATAAGACTTTATTGGCAAGGCATTGACCAGAGTGAAGAACATTGTAGTGAAAAACTATAACCCCCCCAATAAAACTTTAAATATCAAAAATACTTTTACAAAATTTCAATAACTGCTCTTTAATCTGTGGCTTTGTGAAGCTGTCTGCAAGATTAAATTTACTAGCAATATATCTAAGTTTAAAAACTTTATCAAAAACTAGATTTCTAAGAAAAAGATACTTTATATGAATATGTTTGGTTTTCTGATTTTCAAAAGGAGAATTAGAAAAGGCTATCGCAGCTTGGTTATCACAGAACAGAGTACAATCCTTCAAGTTCAAGTTAAGCACCTCATTTAGCAAAACATTTTTGACCCAAATTAATTCTTTTGCAGCTTCAGTTAAACTGACATATTCGGCTTCCATGGTAGAAAGACTTATACATTTTTGTTTAAAAGTCTTCCATGATATGGGCGTTTCATCCAGAAACAAAATATACCCACCCATAGAAACACAATCGTCTCTGTTTGCTGCAAAATCTGAATCTGAATAACATGAAAGATTTAATTGACTGACTCTGGATAACTCAAGTTTATATTCTTTAGTATATTTTAAATAACCTAACAATTTTAGTAAACTATTCCAGTGAGTAATTCCAGGATTTGATTGAAATTGGGATAATAAATTAACTGCATACATTATATCAGGTCTAGTTCTCCCAGCTATAAAAGACAAACATCCTATAAGATTTCTGTATGGAAACCTAGACATAATTTCTATTTCTTCCTTAGTGGAAGGTGAATCTTGCTTTGACAAAACCAAGCCCTTGGGAATAGGTACAGAGCTTACAGGAAATTTAAATTCTGCAAACATTTCACAAACTTTCTCAATATACGAGGTTTGGTGAATGTACAGGTGATTTCCTATCTCTTCAAACTCTATGCCCAATAGCTTTCTGGTTGTCCCCATAATTTTTAAATTAAAATGTTTTTGCAGCAAATTTAACCCATAATCCAAATCATCTTGAGTTTTACCAAAAAGAACCATATCGTCAACATAAAGTAAAAGAATCAATCTGGACTGAAACATGTATACACAATTACACCAATCGAGTTTATGAAAATCTAATTTGGATAAAACATCATCCACTTCAAAGAACCACTGTCTGCCAGATTGATGCAGACCATAAATGGCCTTATTCAACCTACAAACTTTATTTCTTTCTTTAATAAAACCCTCAGGTTGGTGCATGTATACAGTCTCATCCAGATTAGCATAAAGATAAGCGTTGTTGACATCTACCTGGACATTAACCCATTTTAACAGACATGAAAATATGGCAAAAAATAATCTAACTAGTGAAAAACTTATGACTGGACTGAAAACTTCCTCATAATTTTCTCCTTTAACTTGGTTGAAACCTTTTGCTACCAATCTAGCCTTATACCTAACTATTTCATTTTTCTCGTTCCTTTTTAAGGTATACACCCAACGGTTACCAAGAATCTTAGCATCTTTTGGTGGTATCACAAGATCCCATACATTACGCTCATGCATAACATTTAACTCTTGGTTCATTGCGTCCCTCCAATTTGATGCTTCAGGTGTTTTAATGGCTTGATTGTAGGTTTGAGGAATTTTAATTTCAGTTAAGTTGGCCTCACCTATATTTAAAAGATTAGTTACTTTACCAGATTCTTTATTTTTACTGCTAAAATCAAACAAGTTTTTATCACATTCTATTTTATTTGTTTTACAATAATCTATTAATTCATTAAAAGATCTAATTCTAGTATTTGTTCCTTCTATGCCATAATAAATGTCTGTTTTATCCCTTCCTGTTTTACGTGTTACTGCCTTACGGGTCCATGGAATAGATCTACAAGGTTTTAAACTAAACCGCTCTGAACTCTGGTCTTGATCTGACACACTAACTCTTTCAATATCATTCCCCAATTGAGGTGTATTCTCAGGTTCATCAAAAATATCTCCATCTTCTGGAAAATCAAAAAGTGAAAAATTAAATTTTTGTTCTTTTAGTTTTGAAACGATATCTACCCCCCTTTTAGTTTCATCAAACTTAACGTTAATAGTTTCAACAACTTTATTTTCCTCTATTAACCAAATTCGGTAGCCTTTTGTTATATGAGCATACCCACACATGATCCCTAGTTTAGCTCGCATATCAAGCTTCCTTCTGACCTGCCTGGGCACTCCAACATATGCTACACAACCGAACTTTTTAAAGTGAGAAACCGAGGGTTTTCTGCCTGAATACATCTCAAAAGGGGTCTGTTTATTTTGTTTGTGACAAACCCTATTCCAGGTATATGAAAAACAATGTAAGGCTTCAGCCCAAAATTTTTGACACAAGCCACTAGCATTGAGGAGAGTTTTTATACCATCAAGAGCAGTTAAATTGAAACGCTCCGCAATGCCATTCATTTCTGGGCTATACGGATTCGTTTTCTCGTGACCAATTCCCTGCTTTTCTAAAAAATTCTCAAAATCTTTGTTACAAAACTCCATGCCACCATCAGTTCTGATAGAAATTATTTTCTTACTTAAGTACCTTTCGGCCCTACTCTGGAATTTCAAAAACGTCTGAAATACATCAGACTTATTCCTGATGGTGTACACAGTAACAAAACGAGAAAAATCATCAATGATGGTAAAAAAATATCTACTCCCCCCATGCGATGTCACCTGTAAAGGCCCGCACAAATCCATGTGTAAGAGCTCCAGAGCAGCTTTAGACCTTACTTTATTTATTGCACTAAATGATGTTCTTTTAGATTTTGCAAGTTTACAGGAGATGCAATCTTCGGCCAACTTTGACAGCTTTGGAAGTCCTTTAACACTTTCATTTTTACATGTGTTAATTAAGTATTCATTATTTACATGGCAAAATCTTTCGTGCCATAATTCATTCAAATTAATTTTTTCAGAATGATTAGCTGAAATGTCAGCCGAGTTGCTTTCCCCTTTACACATGGAATTATAATGAGAAGGTTTTAAAAAATACAAATCATTTTTTCTAACTGCATAAAATAACCAATTCCATTCTTTGTCATATACTACAAGTTTACTTTTACTACCTACAAAATTTGCTCCTAACTTTTCAAGCTTACTGCCAGACAAGAGATTCCTTCATAAATTTGGATTATATAAAACATTTTTTAAAATAATCTGATTAAAACTGCCATCTTTACATTTTACAAAAAAATTTACAGTACCCTTTCCCTGAACAGGACTTTCTTTTTCTCCAACAGCAAGTGACATCTGCATATTTGAAACAGGTTCAAAATCCAAAAACAAATTTTTGTTATTGCAAAAATGAGCCGTAGCAGCTGTGTCAAAGACCCAGCTACCACTTTGGCCAAAGTCAGATGAATTAGCTTCATATGGAGAAATTTCAATTAAACTAGCCTCTTGTTCAGAGAAAGTACATTTTACATTATTACATTTTACTTTATCACAATTTACTTTACTACATTTTACATTACTACATTTTAATTCAATATTACTAGTTTCTGAAAATTTATTTTTAAATTGAGAATTTCTAGAATGAGAGCCTTTAGGTTGATGATTTTTAGATTGACCTTTAAGTTTACAATTAGCAATTAAGTGACCATAAGATTTACAACAATAACAAGGACCTATTAATTTACTTTGCTTAACATTCTTATTTTTAGAAAATTTACTTTGATTTACATAATTGTCAGATTTATAAAAAGATTTACCTGTTTTACACTCAGCTATTTCACCAGAAAAAGCAACATTATCTGCAAGGTCTCTCTTTGCTAATTTCAGGCGGTTCTCCTCTAGCAGCAACTCCGATTCAATCTTGTCTGGAACAAATTCGGTATCTGGCCAATGATAAATCGCTTGTACTGTTGATTGGAACTCCTCTGGTAAACTCCGGATCATCTGATAACCCAAATACAGAGGCTGTAATGTATGTCCAACTTCCCGAAGGCGTTCAGCAGCTTGTTTCACTCGGCAGAGGAAAAGGCCAAGATTCTCACTGGGATTATATCGGACACTAAAAAACTCATCCAGCAGATGTATCACTCGGGCTCTTGTAGTTGGTTCAAAATGATCTTTTAAAATTCTCCAGGCAGCAGCTCCACTAGTTGTACCAGCGATTAAAGGCTTAAACTCAGGCGATAAGGTCTGATAGATTATTGTATATGACCTAGCTTTTCTTAAATTCATCTCGCTTCTTTCCCTCCAAGTCAACTGGTCTGTGACAGGAACTGTTTTATCATCTTTCCCTGCTTTTGGTTCCGACGATTCCCCCGTTTCTTTCACCTCACTTTCTGGATCAGGATTCTCAATGTAGTCCCATGCTCCAAAATGCATTAACAGGACTTTCACTTCTATCTTCCATGTTTCCCAATTCGTAGAGGTCAAAAGAGCAATGTTAGATAATTCCATCTTCAACACGGCCTCCGTCGAAGCAATTGTAAACACACTTCAACAATGTTGGTAAGGTTCACGAAAAAGCATCCGAAGAATTGACGAAAAACATTACGAAAGTCCATGGGAGACGTCGAAAAAATTCATCACAAACGTCGCAAAAAAACGTCATTCAGAAACATCTGAACTCCAGCAAAGAGGTACATCTTATAAGAAACAGGAAAAGTTCATCAGCGCTTAGCAGAAAAAAAACATTACCTTCACTTCCACAGGGCCACTGGGCCCATAACCTGTTGACCAATTAAAACATTGGCCAAACAGAGTTGCTGTGGTTAGTGTGGAAGACTTAAGACACTAGTTCTAAAACAAATTCATTTTATTCGAAGCAAGATGATATGATATACAATATAACAGCTGAACTTCGCCGTCAAATCATAATATAAAAATAAACTAATATCTAATGATTCTACATTATGACAAGTTATGCAAACGTACAAAAAAATTCACGAAGCTACTAATCCAAAATCAGTCCAGACCTTTATACACCCGGTAACAGCAATTGTTTTGCATAAAAACTGTTGCCAATCGATAGATACAAACTTACTCAGAATACATCCGAAACTCCGATCATGCGAACGCAACATAAACGCCATTGGCTGCAAACTATGACGTCACAAGTCAGCCGTTCACGGCAAAAGATGAGATACCGAAATCACTGTTACTGACAGTTACTCAGTAACGGCACTTGCCTCAAAAGCTAACACGCATGAATGAAAATGCCGGTCGTTTCGGATGTAAACAAGAACAAGAGAGGGTGAAAAATAAACGTGCATCAATAGGAAGTAAATACTTTAAAGCTTTATCATTCAAGTTAAACTTTACTGAATGTTTAAATAAACAATTGATGCATAACAAGTTCATTGAATTCATGCGTTCCCGGATGGACGCGCGGTACTTGAATGCATCGGATTGGCTGTTTTCAAAATCTTACACATTCTTTCAGGCTGAGATCTGTTTTGTGTCTGTCATTTAGGGATTAAGCAGACAGACGTTGGTGTGTGAGCTCGGCGCAGCTTCGGCTGCGTCCGGGCAGAATGAGTTTGAGATGCAGGTGGAACAACTAGTTTTTTTTAAACGCTGCTTCTACATAGATTTTGAAGAAGATACCAGTGCCATATTATGTGTTTAGTTTAAATCATCGAAAACCAAGAACCTGAACCTTTCTTTATTGACAAAATAAGATATCCAGAAGTTTCATCTTACAACGCCGATATTCAACAATCATTTTATCACTGAAGATAGAGCTTTACTTTCAACTCAAGAGTGGTGAAATATAATAACAGCGCAATTCTACAAAAAAAAAAAAAATTATATAATCTTATTCCTCGATTAATGAAATAGATTTAACAAGAATAATGTACCCCTGCTCTAGTGATCAGCGAAGTTTCTAAAAAGGAGGAGCGATCCTACTTAATTTCTTCAACATCAATCTTCTGGAACGGTTAAAAGATCTCTATGTGCTGCTGTCTACAGTTAAAACTCCCATTATCCAACGTTCTTTATTTGAACATTCTCTTTCCGCAAAAACTGTTTAGAACTCAATATTAAAGTCTACAATCTTCACATTTCAATATAGGACAGTGGAGAACTTTCAACCATACAGAAGATCATCACCTATAATTTAATATTGAATCCATAAAAAAAAAAAATAATCCAATTTAATAGAAAGATTTAATATGTTTATTTTGTACTGGTAAATTAAATGATTAACGAATATTTTAAATACGACTTGGCCAAGCACTTAAATTTTGAATATATATTTTATAGTCTGCATTAATAAGAAATAAAATTATTTGTCTGAATATTGTAAGTATTTCTATCTCTACACATCATACGGGTGAGTCTTTTTATTTTCTTTATTTTACAGATGTTATTACAACTTAATGAATTCTTAAAAATTAGATGGATGGCTTTGATTCTATTTTCGTTTTAACGCAATGTCTAGCCACTCTATGCTCCGGTCGGTATGCGTTTTTGGATAGAGGGATTTTATGCCTTTAAGATGTTAATTTAACTTTATTAATTCAATGATTTTAATTTCTTAAATATTACCACCTTAAAAAGTTTATTTTATTAACTTTAAATCCCTTTTATCCAACACCGCATATCATACCGAACAAAATTCGTACAGTAAATTGATTTTGTAAATATCTGGATGAGTTTGTTAATCAAGAAATTTTGGTAATCTACTTCAAACTAACAGCACTTTCGAAATCCAAGTAACATTACTGTCAATGAAGTTATAGTCTCAGTTCATTATTAAGACATGTTAAGTTTCTTCACTTTCAATAAAATTTTTAGAAGTTGTTTAATTTAGTCAGTGAGACATACTAAAAAATTTCGGTGGTCTTCATTGATTGTTTTGGGTTTGAACCCACATATCAACTCAGTTATATTTAGTAATCTATAATTTAAAATTTCCCTTATAAATTACATTTCTCGCCAAAATAGCAAACTTGGAAAGAGTAAGACCAATTTTGTTTAATTTGTATTAAATCTGATGTAAGATAAGTGCTGTAATAGTTGGCCACAATGAGATAAAATGCTTAAAAATAGTTTTTTTTTAATGATATTTAAATTTTCTTTATGTGCAGCCACCTTTCATAACTCACCCGCAGAGAATTGTGGCTATATATATATTTAGTAATCAGCCATTTCTTCTCTGATATTAGTGGCCAACTCCTGGTGCTTTTATCCTACATACCTTAAAGGCGAAAAAAGAAAAGAAATCAACCTACTCTTCTGACTGAGCCAGAAGGACCTATTATTATTTGTTTTCCCATTAAATAAATCATTCATAAGATGCCACTTACAAGGATATAAAGTTTTCAAAATCGCCTTTTTATTTTTTATGTATTTAAATTTTTTCCAATTTTCATTACACAATTTCTTATTGCGATATGTATTTACTATTGCATATATATAGTAACATATTGTACTTTTATTACATAGTCATTTTATTACTTTAAGTAATGGGATCTATGGATATTTTTTATACTTACAAATTTTGTAGGTTTATTTTGTGTATTATTTGTATTTTTTTTTAAATGTATTTTTACATACTTTTGTTTTTGGAAAGTGAAACCCTTCACGCTTTTGCGCATGCGTCAGGTCAGTTTTATTTTATCAAATGGGGATGATCGGAGGCTGTTTAGCTGCATTTGGCTGAGTGCCAATCTTAGTGACAATGTACAATTGGAATTTCAGAAAATACCCATCTCAGCGTTAACATCCCGGATAGTAGAATCGTCTCAGAGTGCTAGGCGCAGCTTTCGAAAACGAACAGTATATGAAAGGAATTCATTTGTTTTTCAAACATTCTCCAGAACATTTTTTCATTATTATTATTTAACATACAATAGAAGGTCTTTATGATGCAATCTTAAAAACGTGAGTTAGAATTTTGCATAATATTGATCATATTTTACACATCATTATTATCATTAAACTTACTTTGTAGAATGGCCAAATATTTCTGAAAAATATCAGAATACAGTAGATTATCTTTGCATTGCATTCCTTGTTACCTGGAGTTCTGCAGATTGTGTATTTTTGCATAATATAGATCATTCCACACATTGTTAAATTTACTTTATAAACATGTTCCATATATGCTTGGACTAAATCATTCATTATATTACTCATTTTCTAAAAAGTGTATTGTGAAAATAAAAAGATTTTTTCATTAAAAAGCTCTGAATTAAGGAGATGATGTAGAACTAATGTATCAAATTTAATTTTCTAGTGAGTAGTCATTTTTTACAATGTGAGAATGCAGGTGCTTCTTAACTGCAAAATTCATTGTTTACTTGTGAGACACTGTACATTATATAGGATATTGCACTATATAAAATTCTGTTTTCTGTTGTATTTCATGTCTTTTAAAAGGAAATTTTTAGTAAGAGCTGTAATTTCTCTCATTTCATTATTTTAAAGGAATAGAAATTTAATTTCCAAATGTTTGATCTATAGTGCCTTTGCAAAGACATTAATTAGTATAGTTAAATGTTTTTAGCTTTCTATAACAAAATGTTGATTTTAAATTAAGCTACACATAATCAAAAAAAAAAAAAAAAAAAAAAAAAAAAAATTAAACAATTTTTATGTCAAATTATGTGTTTGCATTTTGTAAATTTATGAATTTTGTAAAACTGCATTGTCCCTCCCAGTGTATTTTTTCCCTTCCTTTCTTTCTTTTATTTAAAATGACATTATTGAGTGAGAATATATTTTAAAAGAGGAAAAAAAATTGGCCCATAATATTGCTGATAAATTTATCTAGTTTATTAACTGTATCTTATGTAGTATGACATCAGTATGGTTAGCAAGCTTTTTTTAAAATTATATTTAATGTCTCATTTATTATTGTTATTTAATTTTACAATCCATCTATTTCCCAAATGCACAAGAGAAAATTTTAAGAGAATTATTTTCTTGTATACATTGTATGCAGTGTACTTTCAATATCTCAGGAATTTTTATATGTCGAAAAATTATTTTTCCTTTTGATATTACATATTTATCTAATGTTAATTTTAATTATTTCAAAGAGTTTTCACTAAAACTTTCTTATGTTGAATATTTTTCGAAGTAAAAAATTAATTTTTCCATAAAAATTGCCGTTTATTTGTATCGTAGCAAATAGAGGTATGTTTCCAAGAATCTCTCACACCCTTCATTATCTCTCTGAGGGGTAAGAGACAATTCTGATAAGGCCACCTGGTCACTTGAACAGCAAACAAAGAAAGAAAAACAGGTGTTTCCTTGTTGTATGAGTGGCATTTTTGGAGGAAGGAGTGGGCAGGTGAAGATGTATGCGCTAGCATTTCTTGCCAATTCACATATCTTGCCAATGGGAATTCAATTATCCAATCATTTGTCACTTATGTTTGTTGCTTAGGTGTGTTGTTCTAAACTGTTAGTTCAGAATTTACTGTATATGGTTATGTCAGTCAGCGAAAAATGTTAGTGAAGTGATAAAATGTGTTAGTGAATCGCAAGTTCTAGTTTCAAAAATGGAAAGTTCCAAAGAAAAGAAAACAGTGAGCATTAAGCAAAAGTTGAATTTGTTGACAATAAAAAAAAGGTAGAGATTTTAGAGGCTGTAGATAAAGGTGGAAAAATGGGATAAATAGCAAAGGATTTCAGAATTCCAGCACCGGCTTTATCAACAATATTGAAAGACAGAAACAAAACTGAAAGTCTTTTTGAGCAGGAAAATGGAGCCACGAAGAAGATTAGAATGTCTGGATACCCCGATTTAGAAGAATGTCCCATAAAAGGGTTTAAACAGTGCAGAGATCGTAATGTCCTTCCTGGAAGCAATGTGTTAAGGACAAAAGGTTTGCAGAAATATTGGAGCACAAGTTCTTCAAATAAAATATTGGATAGCTGGAGAACTTAAAAAAAAACACCACAATATTTTTTTCTGAAAATTTTGCGGTGAGAGTCAATCTTGAGAGCCAGTAATGAACTTTGATGAGAATGGGTTAAAAATCTTTTTGATCTTTTGAAAAATATCCCCACAACAACATTTACAATGCTGATAAGATCTTTATGCTATCTTTTATCTAAAAAGATAATGCTTTTCTTTAAAGCACTGCTGGACAAAACTGCAATTTTCAAAGGAGAAACATGTCACAGAGGAAAACAGAGTAAAGAACGAGTAACTGTTGGTTGCCGAGATGAGTGGGACCGAGAAGTTAACTCCTTTGATGATTGGGAAATCCAGAAGCCCTAGGTCAGGGACAGCAAACCTATGGCATGCATGCCATAGCTAGCACACAAGAGGATATTTTTGGCACGCCTTTAATTGAAGATTTAAATCAAAATTAACTCAAACTCCCCAAAATTCTGCACCTCATTATTCTTTCATTAATACATAAGCTTGACTGAAAATAGCTTTTGTTTTTTTATAAGTGCACTTGTCATATCATTGAACTATCCCTCCCCCATTGACGCACAGTCTAACATTACACAGGTGCTAATTAGTAATAATTTTTTATACTGTTGAGAATCATAGGTAAGTTGGAGTTAATTGAACACATCACAAGTTTAGTTGAAATTAACTATACCCTCTTGGAGATATTCTGTAGTATCATTTACATGAAGTTATTTAATTGAATTATTTAAGAATACTATAACCATTATTGAATAGCTTTCTTTTGTTTCTTTATTTTGTTTTCAGTTTGTTTGTGTTTGTAACATATTTTTAAAATTAATTGATCTGCTTTTAGTACGTCTTATTATCCAATTACTTTTTTTCAAGTTGTGAAACTTTAACAAAACAGAACAAGGAATTAGAAGAAAATAACAAATCTCTAAATCGCCGTCTGCAACAATATCAAGTAAATTCACCAAACCAAGAGTCTCTTATGAAACGACTTCAAAGGAAAAATGTTTTGTTAACTAAGGTAAATATATTTTTTCTTTTAGTTATTCCATTATTCAAAAAAATTGTTAATGGCATTGTCCTTGAATTTCCTTGAATGATTCATATTTTCAGTGGCATATTTAAATTTTCTGAAAAATAATTTTCCATTGTCTTTTTTTTTATGTCACAATTTATTTAGGTGCTTCTTTGTTATTGGGTTCTCCATTTAATTATTTAATTAATGTTAAAATTGTTATGCTTTTCCCAAGTAGCATAGCTGCCAACTTATACTTTTTGCTTTATTTAATCATTCAAAATCAATGGATTTCAGTGATAGTCAAAATTTACTATTAAATTTTAGTGATTTAAAAAAAAAAAAAAAGTACCAGTTGGCAGCTATGTAATAACATTATTTTCTGAAAACTGTATAGGTGCAGACTCATAGTCACCACGTGGGGACTAAATTTTATGCTGTGGCCACTAACTTTTGGTATCTAAGTTGCCATGTGTTTTTTTTTTCTTCTTTTAAGATAATTTTTCATATAGTAAAACAAATAATTGAAGTGTATTTTAATTTTTATCCAAGGTGTTTTCGAAAAGTAAAGATACACCGTAAACTTTTGACCTTTTCCTCCCAGTTATTCGTTATTTTTACGATGAGTCTGTTTCGTGTAGCACATGTTTATAATGGCTGCATTAATTCAGAATCCTGCCAAATGTTAAGTACGTTCGGTCATACGTTTTCTTCATAAAAAAGGTAAGCATCTAGCAGATATTCACAAAGAAATTGTTTCCGTCTATGGGAACATTATGAATCGACAAAATGTAACAAAATAGTGTCATGCTTTCACTTGAGGTAGGACCAATGTTTATGAAGAACACAGAACAGGTAGTCCCTCTGTGATCTCTAATAAGCCCGGACCTTGCACCCAATGACTTCCACTTATTCCTTTACCTGAAGAAACATCTTGCAAGGCAAAACTTCTACGATGATGATGAGATCAAAATCGAAGTTGAAATGTGATTTCGACAACAGGCAGTAAACTTCTATGATTGTGGGATACAAAAGCTTGTACCCAGACTTAACAAAAGCTTGGACAATAACGGCAACTGTGTATAAATAAGGTACATATCAGTAAGTAATGTGTAATGGACATTTTATCAATAATTTTTTTTTTTTGAATGAGTATGCAGCATTGTATCTTTACTTTTCGAAAATCCCTCGTAGTTCAAAATAATCTCACACATTCACAATTTTTTAGATGTACTTTTGTATGACAAATTCAAAATAAGAAATATTTTTTCCCTAATAACCCCCACTATCGTGATTGCTTAGCTTAAACTTATATTTTTTTAACTGTATCTTGCCTAAATTTATCTTCTGATTGTACATAGATTAATCTTTTATATTACACTTAATTTATATCGAAATTAAAAAAATTGTGTGATTAAATTAAATATACACATTTGATGTAATTTTTGTGTATTTTGCTGTACACATGTATATCGTGAATAAATTATTTTCCACTTTAAATTCCTGAGTTTTTTGTTTAGTTTTTTCCCCCGTATAAAATGCTATTGTTTTTATTCTTTTGTTTCACAATGTGGCCTCTGAATTTTTTGGGTTTAGGAGGAGCCACTGGCACCTTCCAAAATTTGGGATTCTGCACCTATAGTAAATTGTAGATGTTTTGTGAAATACCTGCCCCTTTTAGAAATGTGTAAGTAAATGAGAATGTGATTTCTTTTTAAAACAAGTATGAATAACTTTTTTATAGAACTATTGATTGTTTTTGCCTTGTGAAGGCTGTTTTTGTACCGTAAAAATATATTTGATGCCAATAGTTTTTACATTTTTGTTTTTTTTCTCCTCTTTCTAAAAATTATTTCATATGTAGTTGACAAAATCCTTCAGTAGAAGTGAGGTTGTGTGATTTGCACAGTATATTTAAGAGTCAACTAGAATAATCCCAGTTTTCCACCTGTGATAATATCCTTCAATCTTCCATAATCAGGTAATCTTTTTAAAACAGAGTAAATTACTGTGTTGTTATAGTCTGTGGATTCTGGACGGGGATTGGTGAGCATAGATCATAGGAAGCAGAGCCCCCTATTATAAAAAGATAAAGTTATTTATCTGTTTTGGGTTCACAGAATGTAGAAACATTTAATTATGTAATTTCATTTTAAAGGTGATGTGGGATTCTTAATGCATTATTTAATTTTCACTTTTTTATTTATAGGAAAGAGATCATGCTAGAAAATTATTAGATTCTTACTTAAGTGAAACTACAATGGCTGGTGCTGGACTAAATGCTGAATTTATCAGTCAACTGGAAGATATGAATATGGAGTACAAAAGAGCATTGGAAAAGGTATGTGTATTTTTCTCTTTGTTTTCTTTATTATTTTTCTTATTGTATACCTGTATGTTAGCATTATATGTATTTTACTTGTATTTTATTACAGACAGAAAAAGAAGTTGACAGCCTGAATGGAAAACTTAAAGCATTAACTGAAAGTAATAAAACAGAGAAGTTGATGCATGAAATAAAAAAACTTCAGTGAGACTCTCTTTTAATATTTACATTATAAATGATACTTTTGATCATGAATTTCCACCATCATGTTAAAATCCTTATAAAAAATAAATGTGATTAAATTTTATTATAAGGTTAAAAGAATAAGAACATTATTACAGTGTTCTAAATTAATACTGTTAAAAAATTTTTTAATTTATAAATTGTATTAAAATAAATAATGATTTGACTTAAGGTAGAAATAAGCAATTATTTAATTTTTAAACTTTTGTTAGAATCTTAATGTAATTTTTTTCCTCAGCATGACAATTGACAAATCTTTTTGAGAAATATTTTCTTAGTTACCTACTCTTGGAAAATTTTAATTTTGTATAAACTGCTTAACTTTTCTTAAAGTAAACTACAGTAAAGCACCATTTATACTTTTTTTACATTTATACGTCATTTCAGTGTCGACCCGATTCATTCCTATGTATTTTAATGTTGTAATGTTTCATTTATATGACACATAATGTCAGTTATACGTCATTTTTTTCATCCATAACCGATTTTCTCAGCATATTTTCTCCCAGTGTCATTCCTTTTTTTCTTTTCTGCTTGCAATATTTGAGGAAACATGAAATAAAGGGAACGTGTATCACTACTACATGGCTTATTTCAAATTCAAGGAACCTGTGGGGAGAAAAAAAATGGACAGTGGGTGGGCTGCATTGACATTGACACACTTACAATCTTTTTTCTTTCTCACAATACTAGTGAGAAAACTTTTCAGGAACTTTGACTCCATACATGATCCTTTGCTTAGGTCTCAAAGTAAATCGGCATGTCAGACAATGATTGAAGATTAGTTTAAGGTGTGTCCCAACGAAATAAAGCCACCATAATTTTGTGCTGTAACTGGACACGAAACAAACAAATAAGAACAAAACAAATATATCAGGAAAGTCCATATACAAATACATATTTACAAGTATAAACTCACTCCCTGCCCCACCTGGGCAGGAGAAAAAGATGAATGCGTAAAAAAAAGAGGGGAAACAGTCAGGGTTGCAAAAAAGCCAGCTAAAATTAAAAAAAGCCATGCCGGTGGCTTTTATTGGTTTTAACTGACTTTTTTTGGCCAAAATTGGCTTTTATACAATGAAGCATTTTAATTATAAATGACACATTTTTATGTGTTTTTTAATTAGTTTTAAAGGCATTTAATTGAGGTAGAAATCAATATAACCCAATTTTTCAATATAACGAAGACATTAATATTGGAATAAAATGCCTTACCAATTGTTTTCTCTGGTTTACACTGACCTTAACACTGTTCCATTTTTTTAATTGTTCTCTTTATTTTATGCACACTTACATGTACTAAAATTTCCTCAAATGTTACATTCTTCCTAATTTCTCTTTCAACATTGTTCATTCTACGATTTTAATCTGTCCGTATGGACATATCTGGAATAAGTTATATAACAGCTTAGTAGCAGAAAAACTTTTTACTATATCATTTTTATAAGTTAGAATATCAATTGTTTATTACTGAGTGTTTGTTCTCAAGTATTATATAAGATAATTTCAGTTATTAAATACATATGTGCTATTTAGTTTTAATCAATTTTAAAAGTAAATATCAGTATGTAAGAATATTTCTATTTTGATGTGTGATATTTTCTTATTCTTTCATATAATCTGTAAACTGTGTGGTATGTGTAGAACTATGATAAAGAATTCCAAACCAATACTTTGGAGTCTAATTTAATATATTCTTCTGAATATTTATAATTTTTTTATCTGACATAATGCCTTCACAGTTGCATTCTAGCAGTTATAAGGACTTATTTATTTGACAAAATTTAATAGAAATTTATATTTTTTTAGTAGAAAATATTTATAAATGTATTAAAAATAAATTAATCCAAATTTTATATGAATTATCTATAGACCACCTTTTTGAAAAATAAAAGCCGGGCTTTTTTTAATTAAAGCCGGCTTTTTTTAAGTGGCTAAAACCAAAAAAAGCCGGCCGGCTTTTTTTGGCCTGGCTAAAAGCCAGCAACCCTGGAAACAGTGTCTCGCCGAAATAAAGCCACTGCCAATATTAGTATTTATTGGCAACTATCGACATTCCAGCTGCTATAGTTCAACATGTTTATGACATCAGGATGTTGTCAAATACTTGCTCTGTGCCTCTCGAACTTTGTGTAGACTTTAGAAGGTTGTATTTTCTATTTCTCCTGCAGCATTGCATAGGTAAAGAAAACTCAGCTATCAAAATTCAAGAAAGTTCAGATAACATCTTTTAAGGAACAAGGTCTTTCACATAGACTAATATGTAAGCAAATCAAACGATCTAAAACAGTAACAGATAATTTTTTTTAATCAGGGCAATGCGTACGGGTATTAAAAAAATGAGGTGCACATGCAGAGAAATGACTTCCAGGCAGGAAAGATATGTTTTACGTCGTCTTTCACGAAGTGATATTTCCCTAAAGTTGTTGGCCAATGAGGATAACATCCCAGTGAGACGATTAACCCTACCGTGAATTGAAAAACGTAAAAGCAATTTACGATATAAGAAAAGAAAACAGCAGCCCATGTTAAAAGCTATCCACACGTTAAGCAGAATCGATTGAGCTCAATATAATCAAATCTGGAAGGACCAGTGGCATCGTGTTATAGTCTCAGTTGAGAAAAAAAATAATTTGTATGGATTAGACGGCCTTGCTTTATATTGGCATAACATGAGGAAAGAAGAGGAAATTTTCTCTGAAAGACAGCAAGATGAAGGCTCAATAATGGTGTGGGGAGGATGTGGCTATGGCGGTAAACTTAACCTGGCTCTTCCTTCAGACTGCATGAAGGCTACCAAATACCAAGAAATGCTAGAAACTCATCTACTGCCATTTGCAGAGAGAATTGATGCCCTAAGTTAGGTTTCCAGCAGGACAATGTCGCCATTCACGTTGCAAAATCTGCCTGGAAATTGTTTTTGACTAATGAGGTGCATGTCATGGATTGGCTCGCGCTTTCCCCTTCATCTCAATCCCCAAGAAAATGTGTGAGATATCCTCAGTAGGGCGGTATATGCCAATGGCAGACGGTTTCAGTCTGTGGCAGAATTAAAGGCCGCCATCATTGAAGCCTGGGATAATATTGATACTACTGTGCTCCAGGAATTGGTAAATGGTATGCCACATCGTATATACCAAGTCATATATGAACATCGCGAATATATTGGCTCTTAACTGTAGTGGCTTTATTTCGGCGGGACACTTCCCCCCTCCCTTTTTTTTTTTTTTTACATATTCTTTTTTTCTCTGCCCATGTGGGGCAGGGAGTGAGCTACTCCTTGTAAATATGTATTTGTAAATAGACTTTCTTAAAATATTTGTTTCATTTTTATTGGTTTGCTTCATGCCCAGTTACAGCATATATAATCATGGTGGCTTTATTTCAGTGGGACACACCTTAATTAAAATCTGTTTGTACGTTTCATAATGGAATAAAAAAGGTGCAGTTCAAGGTGTGCAACTGATATAAAGATTGATAATTCTCACATTTATCTTTCAATCTTAAAAATATAATTTTTTTCAATGTTTTAACTTTTTGTTAATATGTAATGCATCTCAAACAACCGAAAATGGTAGCAAATTTAAATTTGATTGCAGCATTATATTTCTAAAGACAAAGATTTTGCACCTTAATAGACTACAATTTCGATTGTATATCTTTCTCAGTTATTTGTCATTTTAGAACGATCCCCTGAAAGACATATAATCGGTTCTTTACTGTAAATGAATTTATTAAATTGTTGGAGGCATAATCTTTATTTATTATTTGTTTTTTGAAACTAGAAATAAATTGTTGAAATTCCATTATTTTATTGCAAAACGAAGCTATTCATAACTTGTAAGAACTTCTTCATGCCTAAAGGCTCTATTTTGCTACTGGATTTGTGCAGCTAGCACATGGATTGTTCCATAGTCAAAACAAATGTAGTCTGATTCTAAAATTCTTGTCTTTTCTTTAATTTTTTTTTTTATATAAAAAAAGACTTTTTTTTAAAACCATCATATCATATCAGGCGTTGTGGATATTAAGGGTGGATTAACTTTTTTAAATGGATATAAATTGAAATCTTTAATATTTTTAAATTAAGAAATTCACTGTTATTAATTTCTTTTATACTGCCATTTTTTTTAACACTTTCCAACATAGTTGAAAAGTGTTTATGAATTCGGTTTATCTGTCTGCCTGCCCATACTCTAAATTGCGTAAATATATTATGATTGCCATGCAGTTGATATGTTATTGAGGTTTTACTATGAGATGTTTGGTATTGAAAATGAAGTGAGTAGCATTTATAGTTAATTTACAGGGACACTCAAAAGAATTCAGTTACATTATGGTCTATGGGGAAAAATTGTTCTTGCTGTGTTTTAATGATGTTATACTATTTCAAGTATATCAAAATTGATATGAGTGACTGTTCCTACCTGGTTGGTTGATTGTGTTTATGACGGCCAATTATCAGCACGAGGGATATAGGCCCTAAGGGTGTTTCCTACCTGATTTAACTTTTGCCATACTATTAGAATATATATGCAAATCCATATATCATATGCAGGTTTTCACAAAAGAATTGGCTATTTTTTCTACTATTGATGGGAATTCCTAAAATTGCATTTTCAAATATGTTATGCTTTTTTCAAATGGTTTACACTTAGAAACCATTTTCTAACTGATTTAACTTTTGGCATACTATTTAGTATATATATATGCAAATCCATATATTATATACAGGTTTTCACAAAAGAATTGGCTATTTTTTCTACTATTGATGGAAATTCCTAAAATTGTATTTTCAAATATGTTATGCTTTTTTCAAATGGTTTACACTTAGAAACCATCTTTTACCTTATTAAATAGTGAAGTTTTGTTAAAGTAATCTGTCTGTAAGTGTGAATAATCTATGCTTAATGCATGATTTTTTATCCTTGTTAAGTCTTATTCTGCATTTTTGTCTTTTTTTCTTCAGTTTTTTAATTTCCTGTTTACATTGTCTTGCATTCACCCAGTAATCTTTCCTTTCATTTCAGTGGTGTCTTTTTCCATTTCATTGCAATTTTTAAATTTTCAAATTTCTCACATGTACATGAATGTTTCTTACTTGATAAAGGCCTAATTTTACATGATTAAAATTATCACAATGATTTCATTTTTGACTTCTTGCCACTTCAAAATCATATACTGAAAAACTATTGTTTTTGCATTTCTTTATTGTTATTTCTTTTTTCCTTATTTAATGAAAAAAAAATTTTTTTTGTCAAATGAAATTATTTTTATCTATTCTAACAAATTAATTGGCCAAAAAAAGAAAAAGTGTTGTATGATTTCTCTTTAATGTTTATTCAATCTCTTATTCCCATAGTTCGGCATTTTTAATACCCTTTAATTTAACATATAATTTATGTTTCGTTCCATTTTGAATTTTTCTTCTGAATGATATCATTTTATTTACTTTCCAATTCTATCTTTTGCTGTTCCTGCACAGCTGCCATTAGCACCAAGCATCCATGTGGTCAAAACTTTGTTTCTTCTTTGCATGTTCATTCGGCAAATGGCTCACAACAATTGCATGTTTATTGCTTTCTGGCATAAGGCTGATTTTGACTCGCTGCTAATTGCCTGTTCAATCTTCAAGCAGTTTCTTAACTTGCAAATATTTTCAAGCAGATTCAGTTGATTGTGTCTGGACCTCGAGAATAGTAAAATGTTAAATTCCAAGGAGGCTGCAAGGCTCTGTGGATGCCTTACTTCTTTGTTGTTAGCCGATACTCCACAGATAATATTTTAAATTTTACTGAACGCTTAGTTCATCATCAGTTTTTCCTATTTTATAATTTCTAAATTAAAGATTTAAGTTTGTGCTAGCTGAAATAACACGGCTGTCTTTTTCTACTTATTCACGGTTTTATTTTTCTCAATCATCATGATACTATTTCTTTTAAAGTTCACTTTTCAGCTTCTCCATCTGATGTCCGAACTGCTCCAAGATTGGGAAGATCGAATCTCTGTTTATATTTTTCATCAGACTCTCTCATCAGAAACATTTAACAAGAGCAAGTTTTGTAATCTAGAAGTTATTATTAATGTTGCAACAGCTTAAAAGAATAATGATCACCCCGTACTTTGTAGGACTTATAAACCTAGCACATGGACAAGCTCATTTTGAAATCTTCAGAGTTTTTAATGTACCCAGTCTATACAATGAATGTTAAATGTTAAAAAATTTTAATTAAAAAAGTGATACAGAAAGGGAGCAATAAGAGCAAAAACAACTTAGTGTAAACTATTGAATATGAAAGAATTATTTTTGTACATTTACTAGTTCTTTCCTGTCTTATAGCAACTAGGGATGCACAGAATAGTGATTTTGGCTGAATATCAAATATTCATCAACCAGGTGAACCGAATACTGCCTATTTTCCAGCTGAGTATTTGGTATTCGACTGAATATATACTCCTAACCAAATTCTCCTATATTTCATTATTTAAAGTTTTGGAAAAGTTTAATTTTTAAACAATTTTACATCATTTTTAACACAAATATTTCAATTTTAATGAATAAAATTTTCCACAAGTAAACTTTACACTAAAACAAGATATGTGCTTTGAGTTACTATTTAAGAAGAGGATGGTTTTAAAAGTTTTTAAATTTTTAAAACATTAATCTTTATGGCTTATTATGTGAATTAAAATAAAGGAATAAATTTTCTTATATTTTAAAATCATAGAGATAATTTGAAGAAAATTAGCAAGAAAGTTTTTTAATTCACCTGATCGCAGTGTTTAAAATGAGCGACTATTTTCAGATGTTGGAAACATACAGTGTAGTGTGTTCTTAAAATTTTGGAAAAAACTTTCAGGAGAGATAATGTGGTCAAAATAAATATTTTTTATACAGAAAGTATTGCAATCTATTTATTTAATCAAAATTACAGTGTTTCACTACAGGCTGAACCCAAATTTGCATTCCCAACTTTGAAAATAATGAAGATATTTTAAAAATATTTTCATCATAATAACTTTACTTCGCATGAAGTGTCATTCATCATAGGCCACACATCATTGGAAGTGAATAAATTTTGTACAGTGACACAGTATATGTGCTGTCAGCTTCATTCTGAATAATGTAATGTCTAACTGGGTGTTGCTTGGTGGCAATAACCTGCATTTTTTATCATACTTTATCAAAAGCAAAGTATGTCTGTTGAAAATACCATTTCAATATCTCTAGCATTGTTAAAGTTAAAAACAAAAATCCAAATTTGGCTGGGAATGAGATGCAGTGTATTTTTGAATGAATAAGCAGATTGTGATCCAAAAATAGTTTTTCTTGATACCTATTATCACACCTGAAAGTTGCTTCTATTTTGTTTAGAGACACCTTGCTTGTGAAAAACCAAGAAACAAATTATAACCTGATAATATTCAAATTCAGGAACTTTCATTTTTACATTAGTAATTCCTATGAATGTTGTCAGTTAACTTTCTTAAATGTCATTTTTCAAATAGGAAATAAATAATGTAAAAGCAATCTCTTTTATTTAAATATGGTACTATTTCTTAATTATTCTGAATATATATTTATTGACAATTTAAAATCAGAGTAATTTTAGGTTTTTAAAAATGTTTTTTTTTAATATTCTGTTTGGCCAATATTTCTATATTCGGCCAAACAGAATATTCAGCTGACCGTAGATTTTGATATTTAGCCTGACTGAATATTTTGATATTCAGCAAAACCAAATAATCGGTACTATGGCCAAATAACGAATACATACCGAATATTTAAGGCATCCCTATTAGTAGCAATATTGCATTTATAGTTTACATCTTTACTAAGTTACTCATTTCTCTTTTTAAATGCAGAATTCTATTTGTACTTTTATTTAGGGAGGAAAATTCATTGCATTTAGCTCGTATTGCTGAATTAGAAAAAGAAAAGAATGCCCCTGAAAGTAAATGTTCAGATATAAAAAAGGTAATTTTATTTAAACTAAATTTATTTTCTTTTAAACTAATCTAAACTTAATTTGTAAAAAAAAATTGATAGTAAGAAATGCATTGTCAAAAATCTGGTATGTTACATCAATTTTTATTTACTTGTGCATGTCTGTTTATATATTTGCAGGTAGAAGCACCTAGCGATAGTGGTGGAAGAATTCTGCATCTTCGATTTAATCCACTTGATAATGCCAACAGACGACACTTAGAGATATTTAAAGAATTACAAGAAGAAAATGATCGCTTAAAAAAGAGAATAAAAGTTTTAGAGGAAGAAGGTGCTGCTGCTACTGATGTGACAATCAAAGTTCAGCAGAAACTGGCTAACGAAGGATCCGATTCAACCATTAAAAGTAAGAAAATTCTTGTATATCTAGACCTGTCAAATCAACTGAGGTTTTGCTTGATTTCCCACATTACTCCTATTTCTTCTGATTTTTTAATACATTTATTAATACTCTGCCTGTTTATATTTTAAAAAATATGGTGCTATTAAAAGATAAAAATTGAAAGCATGTTTGATATTATAGATTAAGTATGGCAAACCTTTTTGAATGTACTCACCAGCATGAAGATCTCTTCTGCATAAGTTTGGGTAATGCTTGTTTTTTTTCAGCAAAAAAAAGAAAAGGGATAAGGCTCTTTTTTTGTTTTCTCCTTGATTATTGTGAATTCGCAAATATCTGGTCCCCTATTCTGTTACAATAAAATAAAATAAAATTTCTTGCTTATTCAGGATACTTTCCGGATTGTAATATCTTTTGCCTAAAAAATATTAATATTTACTATTTAAAAAAAAGTAGTTTTAACCCCCCCCCCCCCATTCCTGGATGGAAAAAACAAACTGTCCTCTTATTCAGGGTACCTTCCCATTTGTAATAATGTTTTGCTAAAAAATATATTAATTATTTACTATTAGGAAAAAAAATATTTTTTAGAAGTCACATCACAGTCACCTCAGACTTTTTTTTTGGTCTGTGCCTTTGAAGATGTTTCACATTTTAAGAGAATTGCAGCAGGTTTTTTCATTCATTTTCTCTTTTCCATTTTTAATACTCAAAAATAGAATTTTGCATTTTGAAAGATGGCAACTGATTAAGAGGTGTGATTTATTTGTTTTTTACTGTGTTAAATCATACAAATCTGAGGTCCATTTGCAAAAACAAACCAGAATGTGCATAGTACACCTGGGTATACGCTGCTGAAGGCACTGGTGCTGCTAACTGTAGTTTCGTTTGGATAAATTTTCATTTAAAAATATATCATACAAATTCAACATTGTATGCTGCTGAAGTCAGTGGGGTGTCCCTTTCATTAAATTCCTCCCAAAGAAAAATTTGAATTTAGCACTGATTTTAGGTATATTTAAGATTATTATCCTGAGTCCGTGCAATGCCGAGCAGGTCAGCTAGTTATTAATAATTTGCCACTGTTAATGCAAAATTAAAGTGTGTGCGTAATTGACTAACTGTGATATGTATGCAGATAAAAATATTTTAATCTTCAATAATGATAAATCCTTATTTAAAGGGAATTAAATTTGTATGATTATGTATGTTTACCTTTAAAAAAGTAAAAAGTTTTTTATTGGAAAAGAGCCTGTTTTCTTTTTTAGTCTTCTGACATTTGGCCTTCTAAACTTGGAAATTTGGTACAGGGTATCTACGAATCATAAAAATGATAGAAAGGTGATAAAAAGAAAATCAGTACGGAGAAAGAAAAAAATTAAAAAATAACAAAATGTAACCTAAAATCATGGGACTGACTAATTTTCTTCTTTTTCTGAAATCATTGGTAAGGTGTTTAATCCAGGGTTCGCAAAGCTGGGCCCAGTTCGAAAAAACCCGGTGAGTTTTTTCAGAATGGGCCCACTTGAAAAAGCCCACTGAAAAACCCATAATGTGGGTTTTTTCAATTTTCAGAAATAATTTAAAAATTTAAACAACATATACATTTAATGAATTTAAGTCATTTCAGTTAATTTTGAAAAAATATTAATATATAGAAGCCATTACATACATATCTGAAGTAAAATAATGTAAACTTAAACTATGTGCAAAATTTCTTAAAAGATGAGAAAATATTAAAAGATGTTATTTTAATACCGTAGTACTTTCAACTATAAAAAACACAATCTTCGTTAGAGAAATATAAGAAATACAATTGTTATTGACGTCTAATTTTCAAAAACCACGTAGATGGTTAAAACGTACGTGGTTTTTGAAAATTAGACGTCAATAACAATTGTATTTCTTATATTTCTTTGACGAAGACTATGTTTTTTATAGTTGAAAGTACTAAGGTATTAAAATAACATCTTTTAATATTTTCTCATCTTTTAAGTAATTTTGCACATAGTGTAAGTTTAAGTTTAACTTTTTAAGGATGAATTAAGCATTTCTATCTGTTTATTTACTAAAATAATGTATTTCAGCACATTGAAATACTTTACTAACATAGAACCTATAGTAGGCAACCTACATAGTACATAATCAGAGTTGTATAATATAGACGCGCACGCCGTGCGCGGAAAATTTTCCGCGATATTCGAAACTTCGCGGAAAATTTCTTAGAAAAAAAATTTTTTGTTCTTGTAATATTTTTTTTTTCTTTTCTTTTCTTTTTTTTTAAATACCGAAAAATTAAAAATGTTCCCCAATTTTATGTAAGATTTATTTATTGTTTGCCAGGGGTGATTCTGTTCCGAATTTTCCGAAAATTTAAGGCATTCGATTCCGAAAATTAAAAAAAAATTGGCCATCAGTCCGAAAATTCAGACATAAACAAATATCACTGAAATATATTGCGGATTTCAGCAAATGGTCGCCGAAGAAAAACCAATTCCGTCAATCGTTCGCAGAAAAAATGCCCAATTTTGTCGAAGCATCGCGGAAAAAACGCGAATTTCGTTAAAGGACCGTGGAAAAAACACGAATTTCTTTAAAGAATGTTGGGGAAAAATTTTTTTGTCAAAGAATCGCCAGAAAAAAACGCAAATTACGTCAATGAAGCGCAGAAAAAAAACGAATATCGTAAAAGCATAGCGGAAAAGGCGCGAATTTTGTCAAAGGATCGTGAAATAAAACGCAAATTTCGTAAATGAATCGGAGAAAAAAACTAATTTCGTTAAAAGATCGCGAAAGAAACACAAATTTCGTAAAAGGGCCACGGAAAAAGCGCGCATTTCGTCAAAGGATCGCGAAAAAAAACACGATTTTCCTGAAAAGGCCACAGAAAAAAACGCAGTTACAGTCAAAGGATCGTGAAAAAAAAGAGAATTTCATCAGAGAATCGCAGAAAAAAAGCAAATTTCGTCCAAAAAAAGCATAGCAAAAAAAACGAATTTCGTAAAAGCATAGCGGGAAAAGCACGAATTTTGTCAAACGATCGCGAAAAAAAATGCAAATTTCGTCAAAGAACCGCAAAAAAAACTAATTTCGTCAAAGGATCTCGAAAAAAAAAACGCGAATTTCATCAAAGGATCGCGAAAAAAAACGCGAATTTCGTCAAAACGCCGCGAAAAAAGCGTGAATTTCGTCAAAAGATTGCGAAAAGATGCAAATTTCGTCAAAGGATAGTAGAAAAAGTGCGCATTTCATCAAAGGATCGCAAAAAAGCGCGAATTTCGTCAAACATTTGCGAAAAAATGCAAATGTCGTCAAAAAATCGCGGAAAAATGGAAATTTCGCCAAATGATCGCGGAAAAAACGAGAATTTCGTTAAAAGGCCGCAATAAAAATACATCGGCCTCTTTAATGATGACACCTATGAATGGACCTCTCCTTACAAAATGTGATTCAGTTGTTTCAGAAGCAATGTCCATTGTTGCATTTTGTGAGAAGAGGTCACAATATTAAGGACTGGGCTGTTTCTAAATGCATTGGTAAAATAACTGATAAGAATTCACTCCTTCTTATCATGGATTTTTAGCCTTATTATTTTTTTAGCCAACATAATTATTCTGTAATTAATATTAATTAATTTTTTAATTAAATGGTAATTATTTAAAACTACTGCTTAAAATTCATACCGTCAAAGTAATATAACACGTTATTTTATTAAACATTAAATTAATTTGCAGAAAATTTTTGATCCAATATTTATGTGCGCAGAAAGTTTTTGGTTTTATACAAGTCTGTACATAATTATAGTTAAAGGTTATATCATAAGAATGTCTTTATATAAAAAATTCAAATCAACTATATTCATGGAAATAAAAGATATGTATTTTTACTTTCTTCTATCTTTACAAGAAGAAAGTATTGGATTCGTGAGAAATTTTGACTTCCAGTTTATGATGGATTTGTACGTTTTAAAAAGGTCCTGAAGACGATTTGATGGTTTTCAGAAAATGTCTGTCTGTATGTGAAAAAAATGTTGTGGGTGCTCTATCTCAAGAACTAATGCATAGAATTTCACAAAACTTGAGTTAGAGCTTGATGTAAACTGGTGCTGATTAGTTTTCGGTATATACTACCCAACAGGTGGCGCTACTATGCTGCATTTATCTCAGTTTTTGCAATTGCTTTATCTCAAGAACTAATGCACGGATTTTCATAAAACTTCAGATTCAGTTGCAAGTTAAGTTGTTGCTTATTGAATTTTGGTGCATATCGCCCAACAGGTAGTGCTGTTATGCTGCATTTTTCGCGATTTCAGCAATAACTCTTATCTCAAGAACTAATGTACGGAATTGAATAAAAATTTAGATTCAGTTAAACCTTGATATAAACTGGTGCTAAATTGTTTTTGATTTATATTGCCCAACAATAGCGCTACATTTATCTCACTTTTTGCAATAGCTTAATCTCAAGAACTAATAATGCATGGATTTTCATCAAACTTCAGATTCAGTTAGATGTTGACGTAAACTATTACTGATCAGGTTTTGTTGTAAATTGCACAACAGGTGATACTTATATCTCCTTGTTAAATGCATCCAATTCAACAACTCTATATTTTATAATCCTCATGATAGGCATAAATTGTCTTTTAATTTTGGCACTGTGATAGCAAATTTTGAATTATTAACATGTATGAGATAGAAGAAACTTTTGGGATTGGCACATCCGACTAGTTTACCCCTTTTTTTCTTTCTACTTAAATATTTTAAATTTTAATATTCTATTCATTATTTGATTTAAAGAAAATTAACAATTTTATATCTTCTATCTTATTTAAAACTAATGTGTGAGAAACACTGACATTTAATTTAAATTCATATAATTTATACAATTTATAACTTGTAAAATAGCATTACAATTATATTGTATATAAGGGAACAATGTATTTTTCTATGTATAGTGTATATAATATATAGAAAATATAGTATACAATAATGTAATACGCATACATTCTACTTTTGAAAAAACCCGATTTTCCCCGGGGAAAACTGGGTTTTTCCTGAAAAAACCCGAAAAAACCCATGTGGGTTGGGTTTTTTCAGAAAAACCCGGGTTTTTGCGAACCCTGGTTTAATCCCCATCACACTCAGCGTCTTTTACAGAATTTCAATCTTCTACCATTGATTTTTCAAAATTGAAAATTTTGCTTAGTTTAATCACAGAAATACTCTGATTGAATATTAGCATAATTTAGCATAAAAAATTACTTGTAGGAATAATTACAGATTCTGAGCACCTTCTATGTCTTGTATATGCTACGTTCGTTGCAAAGGGATAAAATAGGGCAGAGGGTATAAAATATCAATCTAATCATCATAATATAATTATATTTTTTAACTTGATAGTTTCTCAGAAAAAAGCAAAGTTCTTGGAATTAGTAAATTTAACATGACAGAGGTAAAGCTTTCCTGCTCCCCTTAAATAAAACAAGAAAGCTAGAACTTTTGTAATTGAAAATTGTACATAAAAACTCTACAAAAGAGGTGCAAAATTCAACTTATTATGTTGCTTATAAATTATAAATTTATTTTTGTATAAAGCTATGAAAATAGAAAAATATAGATATCAAGATCTAAATTTATTATTTATATTAAATAAATAAGTATGTAATTAATTTTTTTTTTTACTCCAGATTATATTGCTCACCCGCAAGAAAAGTGACACATCTCGACAAAAGTAAATTTACCATGAGAGGCAAAAGAAAATTTGCATGATTTTACTGTAACATGAAATTATAGCACTTATCTCTGCATGCAGGAATAACGACGTGCATAAAAGCATAAAACCATTAAGAATGAAGACATAGGATGAGGTTGGAGGATTGGGTAATTTTACCTCCTAACATAATCCACCCCTCTTCTGTGGTTACAAATAGACATATCGCGTAATAAAGTGATTTTCCATATAGCTACACTTTTGAAACTGTTTGTATAGCAAGATACACCTATGATAGACCTGACCTGTTAGTGAAATAAAACTCAAAATGAATGTTTGTGAGATGTGTCACTTTCTTCCGGGTGAGTGATATGTATCTATTTTTTAATTTGTTTTTGTATTTTTTTAATACAGGAATCTCTCTCTGCATGCTCACACATATTTATTCATATGCACATGTGTGTGATGCTCATTTCATAAATGTATACAATTTCTATAAATAAATCATGAGTGGATTTAGGAATATATTTACAAAAAAAATCATATGTTCTGGGTAACCGAACTTCTCAGCCACTAAAGATACAAATAAAGAAAATTATTATTATTAATTTTTCAGAAATTGAGTATTTTAATATTTTGTTTGCAGCAGATTTTATTTTAAGAAAAAACTGTACATATTGTGAACTTTGTTTCTTTCATCCAAAGCCAATATTTGTTATTTATTAGTACAAATAACACTGGTATTTAGAAAATGGATGCTAAAAATAGAATACCTAAAAATGCATTTTTCTCCTTATTTGTTTGTAAGTGAATATTTAATTATTTTGTTCACCGCAAATTTTATTTTAAGAAAAAACTACGAATTGCATATTTGCCAGTTTTTATACTGTAGTTGTAAAAGTTATACAGTAAACTCTGTCTAAGGCGGAAGCGATCGGGACCAAGAAAATTTTCCGCAGTAGACAATATTCCGCCTTAGGCAAATTTTACTCTATGTCTATGGATTCACAAGGACTTGAAAATCTTTCCGAGTTAGACAGATTTCCGTCTTACACAGAGTCCGCCTTACAGAGTGTTTACTGTACATGTTTTAATCCATTTTTTACACTTTTATACTTAGGATATTCATTTTTATAATTTTTTGTTAAGTTTTTCTCAAGTTTCAATTTTTATTTCTTAAATTATGATTTACTTTCTGGTTGCTTTTAATAACAGTAAATTCTCAATGCAAGGGGATATTTAGCATTGTCAAAGGGATGAGGTTTAGGTTTCATTGCCAAAAATCTCCATAGGTAATGTTAATTTTCATTGTACATAAAAATAAATCATGATTTGAATAAATTTGCTGAAATATTCTTTAAAAAGAAAAAAAAAAACTATATCTGTAATTAAAATCAGTTTCTTAGTGAATGTTATTATATTTTTCTCATTGAACTATCTTTATAACGGCCATTACTGTATTTTTCAGTATTCATTTATTATGTACTTTTAAAAGTGAAAAATTGTTATTTATGTGTTACTTAAAAATGGATTACATAAGTCTTATGTTGATAAAAAAAAAAAAAAAAAAAAAAGAAATGTGTGAAATCTGAAATATTCTTCATGCATCATTTTATGTTTTGCCATTTTCAAAAGTTGGAATGTATGAAATTGCAAACTTTTCATTTCTTTCCTTCAAAGTCGGTGTTTGTTATTTATTAGTGCAAATAACACCTGCATTTTTGCACGTAAATCAATATCAGTTTAATCAGATCAAGAAAAATATTCGTGAATATAAATACACCTGCAAGAGCGTGGTTGACAGTCCGGGCCTCACTTTCATCTAGACCCACAAGACTTGAGCACCAGAATTTTAGGGGCTTCCAAGTAATATTTTTCTAGTTAGTCATGTGCTTTATTTTAAGATATCGTATCAATCAATAGACTAATTCTTTAAAATGAGTGTGCGGCTCCAGTACTGTCACTGTCTAGGGCCTCCAATTTTTTAAGTCAGGTCCTGTTGATGGTCCCTGGTTTAATATGGGAATTTAAAATGTATTTTATTTTGTTCTAAAAATTAGAAATAATTAACAAATGTACATGCAGAACTTCAAAAATAAATTCCTTATATATTTATTACATTTTAGGTTTGCAAGAACAACTAGCAGCTGCTGAAAAGCAACAGAGATATATACTTGAATCTGCAAGAACAAAATCAACTGAATTTCGTGAGGCAGTGTACCGTTTGACTGGCTATCGTGTTGATGTTCCTACAGCTCAGCAGTATAAGTTATCTCATGTATATGCTGACTCTAGAGATGACTTTTTATTATTTCAAGTAAGAGTTTTGTTTAATAATGGGTTATCTAGTGTTCATTCAAGAAAGGAAATGGGCAGGGCACTAGTCACTAAAGAGGGCAGTACTGAAACAGAAAAAGGGCTTGGGATAAGTAGAAAAAGATATTATTTCAACAAAAAATATATTATCATGTTTAGTAACGATAAAATAAAAATGTATAATTTTTAGTATTAATTTTAAAGTAACGTTAATTTTTAATGATTTTATGAATTTTAATTAAACAAACAATACAAATTACAACATAATTTAATAATCTCTTGTGTTTTTCTATATAAATGAGAAAGTTCTATAATTTTTACAAGCTTTCTGAAGCATATTGATTTAAAATTACTGTGGTATGTGAATGATTTTTACAGGAGATCTCTTGGGGTGCACTTTATTATTTTTAAAAATGACAGAGAGCTGGTCCTTTAATAATTCCTTACTTTTAAGATGTTTTAAATTTGCTTAACTTTGAGTGATAGTTATTGGAATTTTTTTTTTTTTAAATAAAATAATTTGCATTGGCATTTTAAAGAAAATGTATTGTAAAGTGGCACACCACAGAAACTGTTTTTGAAGGAAATTAGTATGTATGAATTACAAACATCCTTACACATCCATCCATAAAAGCACGTTTAAGTGTCTTTAAAAATGATTGATTTAAAGCAGTTTCATCTTTTTAATTCATTGTGATGATATACAACTGTACTGTCTATCTGATAATCAGATATTATAACCCATGGTTAAGTAAATAATGTTCTTTTGACTTTAGATATAAAATTTTGAATTATTTCTTGATCTATATGAAATAAACAATTTTTTAATGCTTAAAATAATTTTTTTCTGTTTGTGAAAACTTTTCTTTTTTCTTTAGGCTGTATTAATTTTTGATTAATCATGTGACCTTAAAATTATTACCAGAATTTTATAAAAGGAAACAAAATTAAAATTTGATTCTAAATTACAGTAGATTCCTAATTATCTGTGTTAATATAGACTGGGGCACCTAGGATAAACAAAAAACTCAGATAAACCGGATTTACTTAAATTATCAGTAATGAAGAAGATGAAATATAGGTTTCCACACAACTTATTAATTTTATGGTACTTCTTACAGTCCTTATGATGTACACTTCCAGTACCTTTACAAAAATGGGCAGTAAAATTGTTCATTTGAAGAAGTTCTTGATAATATTTGTTTCTTCGATGATAAATCCTTTTTAGCTGCAATGTTACACCATTGCATTAATGCAGTCAGAATTGCAGGTGTAGCCTCTTCTTGCTGCTCAATGTATATTCAATTGATTTTCATGATTACCAACTTCATTTTCATCACTTGGCTTCTCTAGTGCCATAATCTTCCACCATGATTTCTGTAGAGATGCTGGTTTAACATCTATTGCTTCGGCAATCCAATATAAAACGTTCTTTAGTGTAACTTGTTTCCAGCATTCTTTAATTTTTCAAAACCTTCAATCAGTTTTCGTAACATCTTTCTGTGGTTTCTTTCAAGTTCTGGAGAATACTTAATCTACTGGAGGTATTAGTGTGTTCTATTTGCTTGCAAAAAATATGCTTTAATTTCTCCATTGGCCAGTTGCTCTTCATCCGGATGGCGTGGAACATTGTTTAAAAGCAGGACTTCTTACTTTCTAAAAAATTCTCTACTTTAGGGACAAAATGCCCATATACCATTTCTTAAAAAATTTAGCATTCATCTACACACTTTTCTGGTTTCTGTATAACTCAAGATGTGAATTCTTGAATACTCCTGGTTTCTTTGACTTTCAGATGAGGATGAGCTTGGGTTTCAATTTCACAGTACTTTATGTACTACACTCGTAAAACTTTCAAATTCTGATTTCCCGATCAGAATAGGAAAAAAAAGCCGTATGTTTTTTTTTTCTCTGGTAATTTAATTATGCATGACTCTACTGTAGTTTTATGTAAATAGTGTCTGTAAGAATCATATGTAGCACTAATTGTGCTAAAATACTATATCTGATCCGTAAATGGATTTTAAACGTATTTTTCACATTTTTGTTTGAAATTAATGGGAAAAATTTCTTATTTAATTATTTATTTTTTTAATTTAAATTACTTGAAAATATGTCAAAAGATAAAAGAATCAAATTTATTCAGTGAAAATATTATAATAAGAGATCACAGTTTTTCTGTAAATTTAGTAGTATGTCTCTCAAAGGTAGAAGAAGAAATACCCCAATAAATTTTCAATTATTTTGATCTTCATTTTAATATTCAGGCAGTTGATCATCCATCAACCTTTTGTTGAATTTTCTCTACTTTACTTGTTTTGAAATATTTTGGCTCCTTCTTTTATTTGCCTTCAATATCAATATTTTCAGTATAAAAAACATTATGTGAATAAAATCGCCAATAATTATAAACTGAACATACTTTCCTCTAGATTCAATAAGTATAAAAGTAAACATACTTAAAATACCGTTTTGTAAGCATTTGGTGTTTATCTTAAAAATCATGCCTAATTTTAAAGCTGCAAATCATGTTCCTCACAATTTTCATTAATTTGGCATGTACATGATAGAATGAAAAATCGATAGTTTTGATTTAGTTCAAAGTATAAAAGAGATGCAATATATTTTCAAAATGATTTGCAATATGAAGCCAGTTATCACCCGAATTCATATGCCTTCATTCAGCTCAAACAGAGCAAGCATGTGGGACAAGGGTTGAAGAGATGCAGTATACTTCAAAAATTATTTGCAATATGAAGCCAGTTATCACCCGAATTCATACGCCCCTCATTCAGCTCAAACAGAGCAAGCATGTGGGACAAGGGTTGAAGAGATGCAGTATACTTTCAAAATGATTTGCAATATGAAGCCAGTTATCACCCAAATTCATATGCCCTCATTCAGCTCAAACAGAGCAAGCATGTGGGACAAGGGTTGAATTCTTTCATTGAGGAGCTTTAAAGGTCAAGAGTGTCAAAGCAAGCTATAAGTGTTTCGGCTGAATTGTAACCAGTTTTATGATTGCATTTTTGGCTTCACGTCAAAGTAGTCCATTTCCTCTCTATTTTTCTTCTACCTGTATGATTTTGATTTACAGTTATTGGAAATCATGAACTGGTAAATTTATTTAAAAAATTATAATTTTTGTTCTATTTCTTTGTTAAGATTGTGAAAGAGAAAAGAAAAAAAAAACATTATTTAAACTATTTATTCAGGATTTTTAAAACACTTCTTGACATATAATCATAATTATACTCTTGTATTTAACTCTTCCGCTGGCAGTTTAACATTTTATTACTATTTTTAGAACTTAATCATAAATTAAGTAACTTACTTTTAAGACATTTTCTGTTAGCTTGCAACAGGTTATATATCTCCAAATATTCTTTATTATTACAATTGTATACCAGTTTCAACAACAATTGATTTAATAATGTGCCTGACCACTAGAGTTGGACATTATTTCACATGACAGTAAAAATAACATTGTTATTCAGTAACAGATTATCAGAAACTTTATATTAATTTTGCAATAGTTTATCCATTACCCTTGTAAAAACTGAAAGAAAAAAATATATTAGAAATACAAACTTTATTTTGCGATGAGATAAAAATTGCAAAATCTTTTTTTCTACCTTGTGATAACCCTCTCCTCTAAGGAAAAGCAAAAAAATGACTTCCACTAAAATCCTATTTTAAAAATCAATGGAGGCACAAAAAAATAAATAAATAATTCTGAGTCATGGCAGGTGGCAAGGATGTAACAACCCTTGAATTTTAAGTTTCAGTGTTTTAGGGATGTTTTCAGATGTTGGGAAAATAGTTTTTTTGATTGCGCATTGAATGTTAATGGATGCTTAGAAGATAATTACAAACTTTTGTACAGACTTCAGTAATTTTTTAAGGGGTTTTAATAAAAGATACAACAAATATTCACTTCCTATTCAGTATTTGACCTTTTTGGAATATATTTATACACTAAAAAATTTTTATTTGAAAAATAAAATATTGTTTTCAAAATTCAAATACCATATTCTGATTTCAAGGAAAATTTTCTCGTAAAAGCTTCTTTAAAAAAAAATTTAGACCAACATAAGCTGAATGTTTTTGTGCTGTGTAAAGTCTTTCAAAGTACAGTAGCCTCCCTCTTAACCAGCCTAAACAGGACCGAGGGTTAACCGGTTAAGTGAAAAATCAGTTAAACTGGAGAAGTAAAAAAATTAAATAAGTAACTTGCATATTTAATTAACTAAATGTGTAGGATGCATTTAGTTTTTTAATTTGTGTAGTTTTAAAAAAGTACATATTTTGTATATTTTGTGAAATGAATACTAGTCGTAATTAACTGAATTGAAATAAAAATTATCACTAATAACAAATAATGAACATTATTTAATACATATTAAATTGTTGAAAATCTTGTCACATACCTTTATAAGAAGTTGAAATTATTTTACTTTATGTAAATTTGAGTTAATTAACCACAAAGAAATGAAAACAGAAATTTTCCTATATTGCCTGATGTTGGGGAAAAAAATCGGCCGGTTAAAGCAGAGTTCCAGTTAAGAGGAAGGCTACTGTATTAAAATTTGCTTGAGTTTTATTTTATTTTATTATTATCTTAATAATTTATTTATATAAAATCCAAGTCTCTGTGTGTCCCTCACAATTCCGGTTACACCACCTCATTCATCGCGGCCATGTTAGGATTCCTATGGAGAAATCGGTATAAGCTTTAACAATAAGTAATTGTTGAAAAGTACTTATAGCAGCCACAATAGGTTGCCACAATACAGCCAAATTTTGACCAACTTGGCAAGATATCGCCATATTTGGTGATATTCTGCCAAATTTGGTGACAAAAATAAGTTGTCATATATGACGCCAACTTGGTGATAGCTGGCAAATTTGGCGAAATTCCCATTGAAGCCCACTAATTTTTTATAATCAAGCTCACTGAAATTTGTGCTTTACATAGCCGAATACAGAAATTAAATTATCGGTACTTTTCCAGTATAAGGGTCTGGATGAAATAGAGAAAATTGTATATATCTTGATATCTCATTTTCCATCAAACTTGACGGGCTATATTCCTAGTAATAATAATAATAATAATAATGGATTTAAAGTGTAAAATATATATTTGGCTAAACAGTGCTTATCATAACTTGCTTTCACACACAATTTAAATTTTTATCCAATTGCCAAATAGATGAATGTTGTCTTTGATTTGACTAAGTACCAAATATTTAACATCTGGTCAAATAATTAATTGCTCCATCCCTAGTTTTGATATTGTTGTGAGATGCTATTTTTTATAAAATTTCAATTTCTCTAATGAACTGATACAGTTGTTTGATAAAAGTATTTTCTTATTAAGTTGATATAGTGTAATCCAGCCCTAATAATAATAAAAAAGGAGTATTTATTTTTAACTCAGTTTAAGCATTCTTTTAATTGTACATGAAATCTAAGTCTTTTATTAGTTCATTATATTTGCAATCGGCAGGGTTGTAGATTAACATCAATCTTCTTACCATTGGTGAGTGGATTTTCTAGGGAATTTTTAGCTATAGAAAATTTATCAAAAAGTTTTAACCCTTTTTTAAGTGGACATATTTTGCTTTTCTTCCAGTTTCCACTATGTAAATTTGCATTAAACTCTATCCAACACTAAACTTTTTTTTGTTGTATATTTTTCTTAATTTTGACAAAAATAAACTATGAAACATTACTACAAAAATGCATTGTAGTAATATTGGAATAATATTTGCAATCACATAAATTTTGTCATAACAATTTTTGACTGCATATTGCATGTTGCTAGCTGATAAGGTTTTCTGTAAATTCCTTATTCTTGAATATCTGTATGACATAATAAAATATATTATCATTTATTCATATAACAATAATAGTAATTCATTATTTAATTTCAGATTAATGCTGATGGTATACAGCTCATAGAAACAGAATATTCAAAACAGCTTTTGGATAAAATGGAACTGTACTTACACCAATACGACAGTTTTCCTGCATTTTTAGCAAGTTTAACAATGGATTTATTTAGTCAACAAACATATATGGCATCTTGATATGATCTTACCGTTCAAAATTCAAATATAAATTTTGTATAATCATTTTAATTGTATTTAGATGTTCTAATTAATTATTTTCTATATCAAAAATTGTATTTTATTAAAAAGGATTCATAAAAATTGAGTTGATATTTTATGAATAACAATTGGGTTTATTAAATTGTGCCATCATTTTAACATCAAATACATTAGTGTCAGAATCATACATACCTTTATACAGCTGCCAATATTCCAATATTCTTCTATTGTTTGACTCAAGTCAAATAAATTAGTTTCATTAAATAGTAACATTGGAGGCTCAAAATACTTTTATTTGAATAGAGTCAGATTTCAGAAGAATACTAGCATGTTGGCAAATACTTATGGTTTAACCCTCTGACAGTCTAGTGAAAATTGCAAAATTGTAACGTTGTTTTCTCTTTATTTTGTTTTAAATGCTAAAAAAAAAAGATTATTCTTCCATTTTACAAAACAAAAAACTTTATTATGACTATAAATGTAATTCTCGGAAGTATTAATCATTGTTTAATGTATAAAAAATGCATTAAATCAATAGAATTATATTACTTTAAATAATACTTATTTTGAAGTGAAACCTGGATCTTGGTGAACGTATTAAGGCTCCTGTCCCATCAGGCGAAGGCACTCGTGAGCTAATGCTAAAGCTAAGGAGAGGTTATTTGCTAATATCTCATTTGTATTTCGATATTTTTAATTTTTTTTTTTTTTTTTTTTTTTTTATGCATTGGATAGCTGAGGTCCATCTCTACATCGCCCTTTTTTTACTTTTTTGATTTTGGTTGCAAATATTTTTTAAAGTTACTTTCCCTTTCAAAACCGGTTCAGAAAATGAAAGTGTCATTATAAAAAATATCTGCAACCAAAATCGAAAAAGTAGAAAAGGGGCACTGTAGAGATGGACCTTGGCTATCCAATGCAAAAAAAAAAAAAAAAAAATAATAATAATATTTTAAAATGTTGAAATACAAACGAGATATTAGCAAATAAACTTCCCATAGGTTCAGCATTAGCTCGGGAGTGTCTTCGCAAGAAGGGACAGTAGCCTTAAGAGAGACTTATCCATGAGAAGTTTAACAATTAAAATTAAGCTAAGATTAAAAGAAAAGCCAAAAATTTACCATTAAACAGGGGTTGCAGTTGTCATATATTCATAAAATAACCTTAAAAAATGTCCTATATCGTCCTATATTTCTCTACTTTCTCATATATTTGGTATTAATATCGCCGTCTGCTAGCATTTATGATTGTTTCTGCTGTTTTGTTTTTTGCCGTATTTCAATACAAGAGCAATAGCTCAATCCTGCATGCGATGCTCCCGCTTTCAGCCAATTACAGACGAGAAGGAGGGTGTGGCGTAGATCGCTGGATTTTTAAACACGCCTTCGAAGCAGAAGATTAAATGTCGATGTCTGTGGAGACTGCTTAATCTCCTTGGCTTCATTGTCCGTTTATTTCTCTTTTGGATATGGTATCAGGAAAGAAATCTTTCTGAATGACTTGATGTTTTCGTGTGCGCATCGCTTTGCTTGCTCGCTCACTCGCTGATTTATTTCTATTGTTCAACATGGTGCTCTCTTTTATTGCGATTATTTTAGCTTCTTTTATCTTGTATTCAGCTGCGATACATAGTTTTTATTTATTTAAAATTTTATTTTAGTTTTTATTTATTTTAAATCTTTTGATGATTTTTCAAATTCTTTTTGAATTTTACATTTAGAGTAAGCATCTTTATAAAATTGGATAATTTCTTTTGCTATGCAAGCTTCTACAGCTTTCCCACCAACAGCATCTTTTATTAACCTCAAACCTCTTATTGTGTCAAGGCTTAAAGAGGATCTTTCGGATGTCATTCTCTTATTTAGAGAAAATCCCCTTTCTATTGACACCTGCCCATGTGAAAAAGTTAAGATGGCTTTCACTAAAACCCCAAATATTTGTATTTAGGATATTGTTTACTGTGAGTTATGGAAAGAACATTTTTCCAGTAATGATCTACTGGTTGCCAGGTCACATTAAAACCCCATTCTTCACAGATATCATCATCATTTACATAAATGTTCCACTCATCTGTGAGTTTGTCAACATTGCTTTCCAATATTACCTGGGGCAATATATTGGCTAGACATCTTACATACATCTCTCCTACAAATATTTGGTGACATTTATATAAAATGCTTTAGCATCTGCTAAAAATTCAGATTTTAAGTCTGCAGGCAGTGGCAACAAAATCTTCTTTGTACTATTTCCTACATTTAATGACCTCAAAGGAACTGCTTCTTTGCGAATATCAATATCTACTAACTCCTCACCATATTTATCATTCAATGCTGACTCATTCACAAAATGTCTCATAAGCTTTAATAGCAGTTTTGATAGTTCATCATACAAAGTGTGGGTCAGTATAGTCTTCTCTTGAAATAATTTCAAAACTTCTTCAAAAACACCCCCTACACTAATCAAGAAGCTCAAATATACAGGTGTCAATGGAGATTCTAAATTTTTTGTAGTACACATGTACCTATAATTTTTTGACAGTCTATGATTGTCTCTGCGCAAGTCTTCAAGAAAATATACTTTCAGTATCGGAAGCAATTCTAGGGCTTTTTGTGAAACTGGGACTATGCTTAACCAACGGTTGCTTTACAAACCTGTAAATAATCATCTGTAAATATTCATACTAATAATCCCCTGTAAATATTCATGCTCATCTAGAAAAAGTGTAAATAGGAAAAAAAAATCCTATGTATTTTGCTTAATTTTTTATAAACTAAACAAGAAGTCGTCGATGTTTCACAAATTAGAGACTTGCTATTGTAGGGGTAAGTTTGGTTTTATATTTGTTTTTTAAGATTGTAACTTGATTTAATATCATTAATTAGTAAACATTTATTTATAAAGTAATATGGATCATGTGTTAAAAAAGTTTTTTTATAGCAAAATATTTCCGATAACATAATTTTCTAAATATCCTATATTTTTTGCGAAAAATGTCCTATATTTTATGGATTGGTCACTTCTAGCCCTGCATTAAACTCTCTCAACTGTGGTAAAAAAAAGTTTTTGTATAAAGAACTAAAAATTATGTGTATTCTTAGACTGCCAAAGCAGTTAATTTCTTTTTGAAACTCTCTTTCACATTCTTCAGACAAGTTACCTCTAAAAAACTTTAATTCTTGCCTTAAAACGTGGATTAAAAAGCATGCTGCTTTTCTTTTTAATTATTATTACTTATTATTAGTGTTTATAAAATACCAAACAAAGTTTTTTTACAGCCAGATTTTTTAAAAGCATGATTAGTTTTGGCCAATCATGTTCAAAATTTTTCTGTATATTTATTTTATTTTAATTTATTTATTGTGTGTGTATTATATATTGTGTAATTTATTTATTGTTACACACCACAAGCTTGTGGTGTGCAAACAGCATTTATTAATTTGACTGGGATTTTTTTTTTATTCTTTTTTAAATTTTTTATTCAAATTTTCACCATTTCAATATGTATTTTCTTTACATTTAGTAAAAGTCATTATTTTAAATTTTAAATTGTTGCCACTTGTAAAAACAGCACAAAGAATACTATTTCCTTTCAATTAAAAATGTATTTGCATGTGACTATTAAAACAAGAAAGAAAACCTTAAAATAAGAATTCAATGATCATGTATTAAAAGAAGGAAAATATTTAAAATTTCGTCATAAAAATTGTATGTACAGGTGAATATTAAAAAAAGAAAGAAAATTAAAAAAATTAACATTAATACTTGTAAAAAACAGTAAATGGTTGAAATTATGTCATATTTTTGAAATGCCTTAAGATGAATCTTTTAAACTAATATTACCAATTCTAAGACACCACAAATAATAATACTTTATTTAACAACAAAAGTATTTTCATGTGATTATTAAAGAGAGAAATAAAACTTTGGTAAAAATTGCATCAGATTTAGAACGATATCTTTAAATGTCTTATTTAAAACAATTTTCTTATAGCGTTGTTAAGAAATTCCCAAAGACAACAACTCTGATTAGTTCGCTTTATAGAAGCTGGTTTTCAAATCATGTTTACTGATTCCTTTTTAATGAACCATGAAAACAGCCATTAAATGTCTCAATGGCAGCTGATTATACCTTAAAATCCCTCAGTGAAGTAGAAATGAATGGAATCCTGTTTATCGTCACTGGTTGTTCAATTATTATTCAATCTTCCATAATATTTTTAAAGCAGATCAAATTTGCATACTTTTAGAGTCTGCGGTGTCTGAACGGGATTTGGTGAGCGTAGCTCGTAGGGGGTGAGAGCCCCCTAGTTTATCAGAAGAAATTATTGGTATCATGAAAATAATTTTCATTTTTTGATGGATTTACGCATTTTAGGTTGACCTGACCAATTTAAAATTTTTCAATATATGTGGTGCAAATTTTGTAGCCACTCTATCTCAAAAACTAAAGCATGAAATTTCATTAAATGCTATATTTAATTTGGACTTTAGCACACACAGTTGCTGATTAGGTATTGGCATATATGGCCCAACAGGTAGCATTGCTATGTTGCATTTTTCACAGCTTACATGATAATTATACCTTGGCATCGCTGGGGTGAAATTTCATCACACTTTACATTCACTTAATCCTTGACATAAATTGGTGCTGATTATATTTTAGTGTATTTTGACCAACAGGTGGCACTAATGTATTGCAATTTTAATGATTTCCCTGATTGCCAGATCTTGACATGATTCAGATTGAATTTCACCAGATTTCATATGCAAAATGATTATTAATAACTGATGATTCAATATTGGTTTTGATCACTCCCCAGCATGGGTGCAAGACCTTCAGTCTGAGGACTGATTTCATTCACAAGAGGTTTTTGACTAATAGTAAATTTTGTTTTATATGCGAAAATAACAATAATTTTACTATGAAAAACTTTTACTCTTTTTCTTCTATTATAAGAGACAATTTTAAACCATAATGCAAGACCTAGAAATCATCTAACCCATTTCCATTAAGCTATTCCTAATACTCAGAAAAGTTTTCAGTCTGTGCTTGGATGGGCTTCTTGCACCCATGCTCCCCAGGGGCCTTTGCCGTACTATGCTTTTCCCGATGAACATTATAGCTTATCCTAGCTTCTGTTGTGTAGAAAGAAACTAAATTTTATGTTTGAGATTAATAATTAATAATATATATAGAGTAGACTCCCTCAAATCCGCACAGCTTGGGACCAGGGGTTTTGCGGATTTTAGAATTTTGCAGATTTCTGGTTATTGCTTTGCTTACATTTTTTAAACAGTAATTGGAATGTAATAATGCAATCGAAATTATAATGAATGCTTTCAATATAGTAAAATACTAAAATAATTAAGTAAAGTAATAAACTAAAATAATGAAAAGTAAGATAGTTTTAAAAATGATTAAATTATTAAAAGTTATTATTTGCTTTGGTCAGGCAAATAATAAATAATGTATAATTAAATATGCATAATAATAATGATAAGATACATTTTTCTTGAATTATTCAATGAAACTTTCCTCATAAAGATACCCTACTAATTCACATCAAAATCATAAAGTAAGGAAGTTTTATTTTAGGTTTAATCAGTCTTAATAACCAATAAGCTTGATTAATAATATTTGGAAAAAGATTGTGATTACCAGTGATATCAGTGATATCTTGATCTTTTTTTTCAGAAATAAATTTATACTTCCTTTAGGAAAAAAACCCATGAGTTCAATCATATTATCGAGAATTACATATTATTATTACATATTAATTTAAAGTTTTATACAGAATGATATAAAACTAAAAAATTCTGTAATTTTGTCCTTATATCTGAACTGAAAGTTTTCTTGTTTACATCTGTGATGATGTGCAGATTTTAGGCGTTTACATATTTTAGGGTTGCGGATTTGAGGGAGTCAACTTATTAATCTAATTTTAAATTTTAATACTCAACAGGAGTCGCTATTATGCTGCGTTTTTTTTATTCACTGATCGCTGTTACTCCTTGTTGAATTCTAAGAAATGTACTATACTTTGTGATTATTAATGTGTAACTGCGAACAATTAATTGATTTAATATTTTTGTAGATGTTTTAATTTTCACTGTTTATATTTTATCGCAATTCATTTTTTGCTTTTCTAAATATTAATAAAAACAACAATTTGAATATAAAGTGCAGGCTCTTTTAACCCCCTCACTAGAGGTCTGCACGGGCCCAGGCTTGGCCTGAGGCCCGTACCCGGCGGAATGGAGGAGAATTTTCAAACGGGCCGGGCCGGCAGAATTAGGACAATTTTTTCAACAGGCCGGGCTGACAGACAAAATAAGCGGGCCGGGCCGATAAAAAAAATTAATTCTTCCTATCGGCCCGATATAAGAATTTGAGAGAGTAGTAGATAAAATACGAGGCCATTTCCAATGAATATGACTTTTTCGAGAAGTATAAATGTGCATTACGAGCCGATGCGAGTTTAACAACATCAATACAGAAATGTAACATGTCCATCGTAGAGATCGGCATCGTACAGTTACATGATGCCTGATCGCGGGTTTAATTTTCGGCAAACTTGTGCCGGGACGGAACTGGTATTAATCGTTCTCAGGATGTGTAGGACAGGCATTATGTTTTGTAAAATTATTAATAGCGATAATGAACTTCTGTTAACAGTATCTTTGGAAATGTACCTTAAGGTGGTTCTCATATTTACTGGTCAACAATGCGAAACTCTCAGACACATTTTCTGACTCATTTTTAACTATAAAGGCATAAAATTGACAGGCCGGAGTATTGAAGTCATTTGGGATCGAATAGCGGTTCCATTTTTCATAAATTACGTACAGAGATAACAGAGACTCTTGTCACGTGACTGTATGTTTTTCTCCTTTCCTGTGCTATCGCTTCTGGAAATTCGATTCAAAACGCTAACTTTGCCAGTATTTTCTGAAAGATATATTACTTTTATCTAAGAAAAAACGGCATTTACATGGTTTCTGAATAAGAATACCTGCCAATTTCATGCGTTTCCGAAAGAAATGAATTCATAAATGTATCAAAATGTAGCTCCTTTGGATTTGAGAAAAGTCTTAAAAATAACAGAAATATTTTCACAAATGTACCTTTTATTATAAGCTTCAAAAGTTATCATGTTTTTTAACCCTTTATTCTAAACTACAATAATCTTTTAATGAACCCTTATTTAAAATTTGAAACGTCTGTAGAGACGTTGACTAAAACACTGTCAGTAATCGTTAATGTTTACTATTGTGTGTTTTCTATTTTGCAAACACATGATAATTTAAAATATACTGTAAAATGTTCCCATAAATATGCATGTAGTATTCATTAAAAGAATCTTAATTGTATGTCGAGAAAAAACAGAATTTTTTGTAGAAATTTAGTCGGGCCGGGCCTGTTTTCACTGATTTTTGTACGGGCCGGGCCGAGAACGGTAAAAATGTAAACGGGCCGGGCTCGGGCCGAACTTTCAATTTTTACACCGGGCCGGGCCTGGAAATTCTGGCCCGTGCAGACCTCTACCCCTCACTGACAAGCCCGTGTTAATACGTTCACTAAGCTCCAGGTTTCACTGCAATACAAGCAATATTTAAAGTAATATAATTCTATTGATTTAATGTATTTTTAATACATTGAACAATGATTAATAATTCCAAGGATTGCATTCATATTCGTTATTAATTTTTTGTATAAAATTTTGAAAGAATCATCTTTTTTTAGCATTTAAAACAAAATGCAGAGAAAACAACATTACAATTTTGCTCTTTACCAAGACAGTCAGAGGGTTAAGGAGAATTATCAAAGTGAATGCTGAAAAATTGAATACTTTCTATATTCCTATAGTAGTATATTTAACTGTGTTCAAACAAAGCTGTGTGCATTGTTTAATCTTTATAATAAAAATAACCAATTAAAATTTACTTTCATATTTAGGAAAATTGGTGCAGTATTTCTACACTCGTGACCCCTTTTTAAGTCTTCTTTTTTAATAAAAAATGGTTCCCTTTCCCCCCTTTTTGAGGACTAAAATGTGTTGGGAGCCCTGCTTAAGCTTATTTAATATAAGCCTTAAGATTATTTATTTATCTGTTTTGCACGAAAATTACTTTAGGTAAAAATATTTTCCATGAGAGTTTCCTTTAATCAAATCTCTTTCTGCTGAATGCCGATAGAGCAAATCAAATTTAAAATCAACGCTCTATAACTATAGAAATCATCATAATTTAATAATTATAACGTATTCTCAATTTTCCCCCATTCAATTCAAATAAATGTTTGACAAGAACAATGTAAATTAAAGGCAAGTCATTTAGAAGTCAAATTAAAATTTTTTTTAATTAGAAACTCAGGCTAATGTATCTGTTTACTACAATTAAAGGAAACATGAATAGTATTTTGTTTATTTAAATGTATTCGGTATTTTTAATTTGATACTTTTGAGGATAAACTTTAAAAAAGTTAGAAGGTAAACAAAAAAAAACACTTTTTTTAACTGTTGGGGGGAGGGGGGAGGGGGGGGGGGGGGAGCTTGAGATAAAATTGCACCTAGGACTTCAAGAAATTTTAAAAGCAGTAAAATCGTTGTTTTGCTTCCCTTTTTAATGCCAATGGGAATATTCATAAAAGGTGAAAACAGCATTGTGTTTCTTATGACTAAGAATATTATTAAAGAGCTTAAATATTTTTAAATTGATACACAAACAGAATAATATTTTGAACCTTTACTTTTACAAAATAGCTTGATAAATAGAGGTAGTAGATTGTTAGCAAAGAAAAAGAATTAAACTTCTTTTTTGCTTTTCCAATCTCTGCATTTGAAAAAAAATAATTATTTATCTGGTGAAGTTATAAAAAACGTTTTAAAATTGAGTAATGGATATTCAGGGGTAAATTTTGTTTGTATTTTATAACAAAAATACAAAAATGCCAAAAGATTAAGTTTGATATTATTACAGAAGAAATGAAAAAACCTTTAAGCTGATTAAAACTTATTAGTAGGGGGGGGGGGGGGATAAAAAGAAAGAAAACTGCTTAGAAATATAAACATAAGTTCGATGAATATGTTCTAGCAGTAAATTTTAGTACTGAATAAATTTAATTTTTTATAATAAACTTATTAATTGTCTTTGCTTAGAAACTATATACTATATTTTGTAGTTCGCATAAAATTCTTGCTTTGTATCGGAGATTTACTATGACATTTATGATTACAATGTAGCAAAATGCGAAAAATTACTGCTTTAAATTTTAGCATCAGCTTAGAAACTATATACAGCCGAACTTCCCTTTAACGAAGTTTTCTACTTGACGAAATTTTCTGCTGAACCTTGACTTTGAACCAAAGCGATATAAGTAAGCGTCCTATCTTAAATGGGAGAGGTAACTGCAAGATTAAAGACGAGGTCACATCAATCAAGGTCGCACGCCACATAGCGGACGGGATGAACTACAGAAAGATGCCTAACTGTTTTCTTCTTTATGAGTAATCTATTAATTGCACATCTATGAAATAACTGCGCAAGCGCCAACATCGTGTTTTCATTTGTTTGTAGCATTTATATTCTGACAGTAATAGAATGTTCTATTAATTTTTATTCGTTTTTTTTTTTTACTTATTTATTATAGTTAATTATTTAAATAAAAACAGTTCTTTTTTAGAACTAATATTATTTGTTAAAATGGTAAAATGTTGGCCATCGAATAACTCTAGTTTTCGAAATTGTAAGAAAATTCTTTATCTTATAGAATTCATATGTCCTTTTCCAAAGAGCAAAACAAGTTAGTTGCGTATTTTAACTTTAATTTATTAAAAAATATATATTATTTAATATATATTATAAAATGTTGTTGATTTAAATACGCTCGATTTTAATTATTTTCTTTTAATAAAATGAAAAATGATGCATGAAAATTAGTAAGTAGTTAATGTGTAAAGATTGAATTTTGTAGTCTTATTTTTTACTCAATTCTTGATGTGCTAAAGTTATAAAAAATGATATACACGGTTCTATTCCAGATGAAAATGGAATGTTTATCAAGGCTTTAGAATATGTATAGAATTTAATAATAAATAAAATATTCAATTTTAAGTCCTTTTCTTCATTTATCAAGCACAGACGATACATCGAAAACTTATTCCAATATTCTTTTGATCGTATTGTATTCATGTTATTTAAGTTACAAATAGTTCATTTAATTTAAAATTCATTTTATTTTATATTCAGAATCACTTTAATTTAAAATGCATGCATTAAATGTTGCACTAATAAACGAGCAAGTATTGTTAATTTAGTATTTGTTTAAATATTTTGTGTGTCCAGACAATAACTGAAAAATTTTCCTAAAATCGCCAGATTAGATTTTTTTTTTTTTTTTTTTTGAAGCAGACAAAGCCATTTAGAGAATCCCTGTTAAAAATTCTATTACGAATTTCAGATTGTTACTTACTCACAGAAGATGAATCTTGTTTGCCAGATATATTGCAAAATATTTTTGTTACAGCTTGTTTTGATAAAAATTTGTATTTTAAAAAAAGTCGCAATGCCCTTTTAGTTTAAGGGATAAAGGCAGTAATGCTTTCGTAGCATTAGTGCTTTTCTCCCGAAATTAAAATGATATTGCAATTATTTTTTTAAATGTACACAATTTTATCAAAACAAACTGTAATAAAAATATTTTGCAATAAAACTGGGAAACAAGATTCATCTTCCATAAGTGAGTAAAGATTCAGAAAATATGTGCAAGAGATGCACAGATAATAGATATTCTGTCATATATGACGTCATACTGAAAACCTGCGTATTTGCATTATTCACCCTGTCCACCAGATGGCGCAGCTGTGTCAATATACTCCAGATTCCGGTATTGACACTGTATGCTTACTTATATCGCTTTGCTTTGAACACCATTAACATACAAATTAATCTCCATATTACGAAAAATATATTCTATATAACAAAGTTTATTCCACTTTTGTGCGTGTACAGTATTGAAACGAAACGGTTGTTGTTGCGATGGATGTACGATTTTATTTCAGTGGATTGTGTGAAAATTAAAATTTTTATTTATTTAATCATTTCCATTCAAAAGAAGAAATTCTGAAAGCCTTCGATACAACAAGAAAGGGGTTCCAGTTTCACGGTGTTACAGGTGAACTGTTCGGATACTTACAAAAATGCGAAAAATTTTATTAACAGTGTATTTTTATAAGAAACCTTACAAAGTAAATTTACAGACTTTATTAAAAGGTAAGGAATACTGAGAAAAAAGATAAAAGTTAAGCTACGCTTCAGTTTTTCTTTACCTCTCTTTATTATAGTTTTTTTTAGACCTAATTAAATTTTTCTCATATGTCTACATTGCATTAAAAAAAGTTACTACCGGAATTAAAATACATTTTTTCAATATTTCTATTTTATGTGTATTTTTCATTTTATGTATGTACATCTTATTATACAAATTTCATGAATTTGAGTTTATTTCTGTTTAACGAATTTTCTTCATAATGAAGTGTTTAAGTGTATACGATGAGACTTCGTTAAATGGAAGTTTCACTGTACTATATTTTGTACTTTGCATAAAATTCTTGCATTGTATCGGAGATTTACTATGACATTTATGAGTACAATGTAGCAAAATGCGAAAAATTACTGCATTTAATTTTAGCATCAATTCTAAAGCAATTTATTTTTGCTATATCACTCTACAGGCCAAGCGTTTGTTAGTAGTGTGATAATACCGGTTATACACCACGCGGCTTGTGGCTGTGAGGTAGAGGCAGTGATGGTGCATGCCGCAGGCATAGCTATAGTAAAATAATTTTACTATGATGATATTGTAATTGGATGAATTTGCAAGACTTTGAAAATTTTCGAGGGAAATATTTTTTTTTCTTTAAAATTAGCAGGAGATAGAAAATTTGGAGGAAATGCACTTTAACACTTCAATATTTTGAATTTATTTTAATGAATTAAATATTCATTGGGACTTTGAAAATGTCGTGAAGATTTTTTTTTTCTTTTTCGCATAAAATTTTCTGATGTTTGCTGTTCGAGAAGGGGTATTTTTGCAGTTAGATATATATATTTTATCATTTTAGTATAAATTTTGGTGGAAGTGCACTTTAAGACGGTTATATTTATAATGAAATTTATTTTATTTATGCACACATAGAAAAAGTTCGAAGGAAATTTTTCATTTTATTTTGGGAACTTAGAAAATGTTGAGGAAAAGATTTTTCTTTTTTTTATTATTAAAATTAACAGGAGATAGAATAATTTTGTGGGGAAGATTTTTATTCTACAGGAGATAGAATTTTTTTTTTTGGAAAGGAACGGTACTTTTTTCAAAAATTTTCTAAGTGTCATTCCTTTTAAAAATCAATTCCTTCCAAAGTTGATTTTCACAGTTTTAGTATTTTGAGACTAGAATTTTTATTAATGAGAAATATTTTCGGGAAACATCTTCTGTGATTTTTTGCTTATTCATTTTTAAAATAAATAGATTCAATTTATCTGTATATCACAAGGGATCGGAAAACTTTTACAGTTTAGATAAGTTTCAGTCTTAGCAGGTGTAATTGTATGGTATTTCATCTGTCGGAACCATGAAATTTTTTTCATGAGGGGATTCTGTTTCAGACAGGTTTTGTTTTAAAATGTTTTACTGTATTTTACTGCACATTGTGTTTCAACATTTTGTTAATATAGAAGTGGAATGTGGTACGAATCAAAACAATAACTTTGTTTTAAGCTCTGGATATTAAATAAATGTGTTTTGACACCCAGACATCAAGCATAAAACTGAGACTGTCTCAGAACGTCTGGTGAACTTAAAAATTGCAATATCACAGTTAATAGTATTGTTGCCTATTAACCTTAATAATAAGTTGAAATTAATTTTTTTTAAATTTTTCATTAAATTAACGAGTTTGGCCTCAATGCAGATTTATTAGATGTCTTCCAATACACACACATGCATACACAGACAGACAAAGAACCTATAAGGTTGGGGGTCCTGTGCCCACCCCACAAAATAGTTGTAGTTCTGCCTATGAAAATAGCCTAAAATGAGACTTAAGTGGTTAAATGTTAAATGAAATTTATAAAAAGCTTAGTGATTAAATTAAAAATTCTAAGAATATTGATTTAATCAGTTTGCATAGCATAAAATTTAATTTAATGAGATTAAAAAAAAAAAATGCTGTTTTATATTTCTCTGGGACATTGTTCAACCATTTCATGCAACAGTTGAAACCACAAGATCACTCAGCATGTCTTGATTTTGCCTTGTGTTTTCTGGCAAGGATGCAAGTGGATGAGTACTGGCCATCACATATCTTACGAACAGATGAGGCTCATTTTCATTTAGATGGTGCTGTGAGCACACACAACTGTCACATATAGTGTTCCACCAATCCTCATGCCGTGGAACAACAGACACTACATTCCTTATATGCTAGAGCATGGTGTGGATTCACGACAAATTCCATTTTGGGCTTATACAGCAGACTCCTGGAGAATTATGTTGTCCCGGCGTTAAGGCTAAGAAGTTGTTTGGCCACCACAATGTTCATGCAAGATGGAGCAACTGCTCATACGGTGAAACGTGTTAAAAATGTGAGTTAAGCTAACTTCCCTGAGGAACGTGTCGTCTTGCATACTTTCAAGATTGCCTGGGCATTCAGGTCACCGGATCTGAAACCTTGTCTTTTCTGGCTGTAGAGTTTTCTCAAAGATCGTGTTTATCAAGGACATTTAACTAATGAAACGGAGTTGAAAGCTAGCATCATATGGCATGTCTTCCTCATTCCTACTGATATATTGCATGTGGCCATTGATAATGCGGTGGTATGCTTTCAGCATATTGTTGACCGACAAGGTATGCACATAGAGCACACAGGTGTGCAAATAAATAAAATATTCCGCTATTCTTTGATTTTTGAACTGTTATCTTTCTTTTTACATCATTAAAACAGCACCTGGTGACAAAATTTCAATTTTTTGTTTTTTTTACGAAACCTCGGCCATATGATCTACATAACATATACAGTGGAACCCGGTTAAGACGCTCACGGTTAATACGCGATCCCGCTTAATACGCGGATTTTTTCGGATCCCTTGAACATCACCCATAAGGCTAATGTAAAAAGATCACGTTTAATACGCGAACGGTTATGACACGATCCCGCTTAATACGCGATAAATTTTCGGTTCTTTGAGGAAAAAAATCACGCTTAAGACGCGAATTCATTGATCAACATGCAAATTCCTTCTTTCTTCTCGAGTGTTAACGATTTAGAGGATTTATATTATTCAGATAAAAAACACTGTTACCGAATATTATTTTATTTATTTAGCAACAGATTAATTAAGGCGAAAATTACTGATAGGAAATAGTGATAGATGTTTGAATAACAAAAACACCCCGTTAAATTAGCAAAACTGCAATTCTTTGATCCCACCAACTAACATTCTTTGTCTCTCGCTTTGTGTACGTTTTTACTGTAGTAGAGAGAGATAGACGCATTCAGGTTACTTAGATAGGTCACAAAAATTATTATGATTAGAGTTGTTCATACGTGTTGTTAGAGATGTTTTAAATGTACTTTATATCGCTACTATGTTTTATAATGCATATTGGCAACAAAAAATGAAACTCGCAAAGATTAACCCGGGAGTAGTCGCGTGTCGGTCTTTTTGCCGCCCATATAAATTATCTTCTCCTAACTCATATTCCCTTCCAAATACAATGGCATGTAGCTGAATTTAAAATGTTTCTCCACCACCATAGTGAAGTAACAAGACATCTTTGTACATTTTTACAAGCAAAGTAGAAATTGGTGGAAAAATCTACCCAAAGATCCCTAATGTCGGTTCATTTTTACTAAACCCATTATTACAAATCTTTATGAATAAAATGTATAATTTAAGTAAACTGCAAATTTTTAACATAATTGAAATTTAATATTCAAATATTAAGTGAAGAATGTGTCTTATTTTACATTTTCTGTATGTGGGGGTCCAGCGACAAAAAGACCGAGTGCGACTAATAACGTTCTGAAAAAAGACGCGACTACTCTTGGGTTAAATACGACTGTGATTGGATAATTCTCTTATGTTTACTTTACTTTTTGCTATATCAATATTTTATAAGGATAGTTTTTCTTATTATATTGATAATGAAGAACAGATTATAATGGTACTCATTATTACAAGTACTAAATATGATTTCAAAAACTGGGTTGTGCTTCAAACATTTAATATTATTTTTCTTTCTGTTTAAAAAAATGAGTCTAGTAGGAAAATTATTTTTGGTTGCAACGCATTAATCGACAATAAATTCATGTTGAAATCTATATTTATTTTCTGTTGTTATTCCAGTTTGTCCTATAAAAAGAAACAATACGTTAAAGTGGAATACAATTAAATTTCAATCTGAATATATGTAACAGACTCAACTTTCGACCGTAAACGTATAAATGAAGCCCAATTCCTACAACATTATATAAATCACGTTTAATACGCGATCCCGCTTAATACGCGACTTTTGGCCGCTCCCTTGAAACGCGTCTTAACCGGGTTCCACTGTATTTCAAGTTTCATTTGGATCCATTTAGTAGAACTGGAGCTATGAGCTCCTGGGTACCGTCAGTTTAATTTTAACCACCCTGTATTATAAAAAATAATCTGGATGCTTTTCCAGAAGAGCAGTGTTAAGTTTTTGAATGTGAATTACAATTGCAGCACTTTGGCCTAAAGCTTCAAATTTGAGTATTTCAGCACTCTTTTATTTATAACTAACTAACACCCCCCCCCCCCCCCCCCTTCCTCTTGAATTGCCCGTGATAATAACCTTTAAATTATGTATGCTCAATTAATTGTAATCTATTTTCCCAAACAAGCTTTGAATGATTAAATCCTCTATTAACATTACAATTTTCAAAAACAAACCCACTGAATCCTTCAAAATGAGCCTCTAGATGGATCCCGATGCCTTCGACAGTGTTGGTGATAAAAATGTAATTAGGTGGCGACATTGGGATGACATTTTATAGGACGAATTGAATAATATTAACACTATTTTTGATGCAAATTAAAAATTCAAAACGCCCTCTAGTAGAGGGAAAAGAAGTAAAAATTATGAAGTGCACATGTAAATGAAGGCTTAAAAATTTCCAATAAGACAAAAAAAAAAAAAAAAAAAAAAAAACATTTTTCTGATAATTGGAAGATGAGGAAAAGGAAGTATAAACCAGGGGAATTGACTATTTGTGTATGTTCCTCAGTTTTAAGAGTGAAATAAAAAAACATTTTACGTTAGAAAAGCTATGGAAGTTATATAGTGAATGGTGCGTTGTTTTGACAATTTTAGGGGAAAACTTTAATATATGACATTTACATATAATAAACCTCACATTATATTAAAATTTCTTTATTAATTCCTTTTCATTGCCATTTTACTTCCCTCCCTTCCCTCCTCACCTTTATGTTATACAAATATGGAATTAACATCTGACATTCAAAATTCTCTCATTGACCTATTGTGAATTTTTTAAGTAAATATATTTGTCGCCATTAGTTTCTCTCTATTCTAAAAAAAAAGTAACTACCGCTGTCACCGCCGCCGCCGGTTTTGAATTTTTTGTGACCGGAGGTCTCTCTTCGTTAATAATAAGAAAAATAATGCGTACAAAAATATGAAAATCGGTGATTTTAGACAGAAATGTTTGATAAACACGCTGATGCAGGCAGTTTTCAAATCGAAGAATCTCTCTATTCTAAAAAAAAGTAACTACCGTTGTCACCGCCGCCGGTTTTGAATTTTTTGTGACCGGAGGTCTTTCTTCGTTAATATTAAGAAAAATAATGCATATGAAAATCGGTAGTATTATATAGAAATGTTTGATAAACACGCTGATGCAGACAGTTTTCAAACCGAAGAATTATGTTAAGAGATATTTAATGCTAAAGTTGGACAAAATCGTTCCACTAAAAAAGTTTTGGAACAGATGTCACATTCGCCCCATATTGGCGCGATTTTTTTCTGACGCCAAATCATATAGGCAAAAGGTACTTAACTTGCGCCAAAGTGTCGTTATTTTGCTTGATGTGGTAACCCGGATTATGTTGTTTATACTGTTGATGTTTTCGCCAAATTGGCAACCGAAAAAAATCGCGCCAATATGGGGCGAATATGACATCTGTACCAAAGTGTTATAGGAGCAAAAACTATTGATGGGAATTTAATCATTTTTAGATCATTTTATACGTTTGAAGTTCTCGGTGTGCAGATTGTATTTCTTTTTTTTTTTAATTTGGCTAATTTTTTGAGGTTTTATTTCTATTTTAAATTCAAATTTTCAGCATTTCTAGAGATATTTTTTACAGATTTTAGAAAGTGATATTAATTTAAACTGTTGCCAACTGTATAAACAGCGGAAAAATGAATATTTGCTTCAAAAAAAAAATATTTATACGTGTAAATAAATCAAAAATTTATTTACACGTGACTATTATAAACAGAAAAAACATTTGGAATTGGAATTAAATAATTATGTACAAAAAGCAGGAACTTATTAAAAATTACGTCATAAAAACTGTAATTACACGTGAATTTTAAGAGAGAAAGGAATTTGTAAAATAATAAATTTATTAACATGCGTTAGAAGTCTTAAATAGGAGAAATTACGTCATATTTACGTCACATTACAGTTATTACATAAAATGAACACAAAATAATATTGCAAAACGGTTTAAATTTAGAAATTGCGCTAGACATTTATTTGATATTTTGAGAGGATACTTTTCAACTATTTTTGTTAGGAAAGCGCAAATAATATTTCATTTCTAACACAAGTATTTTCACGTGAATATTAAAAAGAGAAAGAATAGTTTGGTCAAAATTACGTCAGATTAAAAACGATTAATTTAAAATGTCTTATTTAAAAGGACTTTCTTTTCGCTTTGTTAAAAAATACCGGAGACAAAGATTCTGTTTACTTAATTCCTTTTATATTAGCTTATTCTGAAATGTTTATCTTATTTTACATAATCAAAGACGAAAACAGCGATTGACATATGTATTTTTGGTACTACTTAGTTATCCCGTCGACCAAAAATCTATCGTTCGCCAAACTATAAGATTAAATGCCAATAATGGTTGATCGTAAATGTCACATTAACTTGACTTTAAGCAAGTTACACGTGTCTACGTCATCAAGTTATTTTTATTTCGACGTTTTATTTGTATTTTTATTAATGTTGCACTAATTTATTTGTTCTTTCGTTATTTAAAATAAAAATGATGTCAATTTGTATAATTTGGCGAGTATTCTGGCGATTTATATAATTTGGCGAAATCGGTCGACGGGTTAATCAAGTAGTACAGCAGCGGATTTGACCTTAAAATTCCCCAGTCAAAGAGAAATGAATAGAAATTCGTTTATAGGGAGATCGCCATTGTTTTTTAAATTATAATTCAATCTTCCAAAATCTTTTTAAAGCCGATCAAATTAGCGTACTTTTAGAGTCTGCGGTGTCTGAACGGGGGTTGACGAGCGTAGCTCGTAGGGGGCAGAGCCCCCTAGTTATTTTAAGAGATATTTAATGCTAAAGTTGGACAAAATCGTCCCACCAAAAAAGTTTTATTGCAGCAAAAACTATACATGGCAGTATAATCATTTTTAGATCATTTTATGCGTTAGAATTTGCCGGAGTGCAGATTGCATTAATTTTTTTATTTTGACTCATTTTTTGAGGTTTTATTTCTATTTTAAATTCAAATTTTCAGCATTTCTAGAGATATTTTTTACATTACTAGGGGGCTGGTCCCCTACGAGCTACGCTCGCCAACCCCCATCCAGACACCGCAGACTCTAAATGCACGCTAATTTGATCGGCTTTAAAAATATTTCGAAAGATTGAATTATAATTTAAAAAACAGTGGCGATCTCCCTATAAACGGATTTCTATTCATTTCTCTTTGATTGGAGAATTTTAACGCCAAATCTGCTGCGGTACTACTTGATTATCCAGTCGACCAAAATTCGCCAAATTATATAAATCGCCAAATTATACAAATTGACATAATTTTTATTTTAAATAACGGAAGAACAAATAAATTAGTACAATATTAATAAAAATACAAATAAAACGTCGAAATAAAAATAACTTGATGACGTAGACACGTGAGCAACATTTCAAAATAAGCTAATATAAAAGGAATTAAGTAAACAGAGTCTTTGTCTCCTGGTATTTTTTAACAAAGCGAAAAGAAAGTTCTTTTAAATGGGACATTTTAAATTAATCGTTTTTAATCTAATGTAATTTTGACCAAGCTATTCTTTCTGTTTTAAATATTCACGTGAAAATACTTTTGTTAGAAATGAAATATTATTTGCGCTTTCCTAACAAAAATAGTTGAAAAGATCCTTTCAAAATATCAAAAATGTCTAGCGCAATTTCTAAATTTAAACTGTTTTTCAATATTATTTTGTGTTCATTTTATGTAATAACTGTAATGTGACGTAAATATGACGTAATTTCTCCTATTTAAGACTTCTAACGCATGTTAATGAATTTATTATTTTACAATATCCTTTCTCTTTTAAAATTCACGTGTATACTTTTTATGACGTAATTTTATGACCTGCTTTTTGTACATAATTATTTAATTCTAATTCCAAATGATTTTTTCAGTTTATAATAGTCACGTGTAAATAAATTTTTAATTTATTTACACGTATAATTTTTTTTTCTTTTTTTGTAGCAAACATTATTGTTGCCGCTGTTTCTACAGTTGGCAACAGTTTAAATTAATATCACTTTCTAAAATCTGTAAAAAATATCTCTAGAAATGCTGAAAATTTGAATTTAAAATAAAAATAAAACCTCAAAAAATTAGTCAAATTAAAAAAAGAAATACAATCTGCACACCGAGAACTTCAAACGTATAAAATGATCTAAAAATGATTCAATTCCCATGAATAATTTTTGCTCCTATAACACTTTTTAGTGGAACGATTTTGTCCAACTTTAGCATTAAATATCTCTTAAAATAATTCTTCGGTTTGAAAACTGTCTGCATCAGCGTGTTTATCAAACATTTCTATATAATACTACCGATTTTCATATTTTTGTATGCATTATTTTTCTTAATATTAACGAAGAAAGACCTCGGGTCACAAAAAATTCAAAACCGGCGGCGGCAGTGACAGCGGTAGTTACTTTTTTTTAGAATAGAGAGATTTTAGAAAATGGTATTAATTTATACTGTTGCCAACTGTATAAACAGCGCAAACAATGTTTGCTTCAAATTAAAAATTTATTTACGCGTGACTATTATAAACAGAAAAAATCATTTGGAATTAGAATTAAATAATTATGTACAAAAAGCAGGAACTTATTAAAAATTACGTCATAAAAAGTATACACGTGAATTTTAAAAGAGAAAGGATATTGTAAAATAATAAATTCATTAACATGCGTTTGAAGTCTTAAATAGGAGAAATTACGTCATATTTACGTCACATTATAGTTATTACATAAAATGAACACAAAATAATATTGCAATACAGTTTAAATTTAGAAATTGCGCTAGACATTTATTTGATATTTTGAGGGGATCTTTTCAACTATTTTTGTTAGGAAAGCGCAAATAATATTTCATTTCTAACAAAAGTATTTTCACGTGAATATTTAAAAGAGAAAGAATAGCTTGGTAAAAATTACGTCAGATTAAAAACGATTAATATAATATGCCTCATTTAACAGAACTTTCTTTTCGCTTTGTTTAAAAATACCAGGAGACAAAGACTCTGTTTAGTTAATTCCTTTTATATTAGCTTATTTTGAAATGTTGTTACACGTGTCTACGTCATCAAGTTATTTTTATTTCGACGTTTTATTTGTATTTTTAATAATGTACTAATTTATTTGTTCTTTCGTTATTTAAAATAAAAATTATGTCAATTTGTATAATTTGGCAAGTGGTTTGGCGATTTATGTAATTTGGCGAGTAGTTTGGCGATTTATATAATTTGGCGAATTTGGTCGACGGGATAATCAAGTAGTACCGCAGCGGATTTGGCGTTAAAATTCCCCAATCAAAGAGAAATGAATAGAAATTCGTTTATAGGGAGATCGCCACTGTTTTTTAAATTATAATTCAATCTTTCGAAATCTTTTTAAAGCCGATCAAATTAGCGTGCATTTAGAGTCTGCGGTGTCTGGACGGGGGTTGGCGAGCGTAGCTCGTAGGGGGAAGAGCCCCCTAGTTTTGTAAAAATAATACCATCTAATTTTTACAAAAGGGCAGATATAATCACGTGTAAAATATTTTTCTACTTGTGCTTTCAAATTTTCAAATCTATACCTTTCGTTTTCCTAATTTTCGCTGATTATAAAAATTCTCATTATTTAAGATTGGACTTTACACTGTGATTACTATATGAATAATGAGCTAAGCTCAGAATATTTATACAACTGCTAAAACAGTGTACAATGGGAACTATGCAAAACGTTTAAAATTTACATGACACTTAAAATATGCATGACGTTTAAACACTAAAACGATGTTAAAAACTTCCCAACGTTTTCAGCCAAAACATTGGGCCTTTCTCAAGGGATACTAAGGACGCACTGATGAAGGCTCACCTTCCAACTCGATGAGTGATGGACCAGTGGAGGGAAACGTAAAAGAGAAATAGGGACAAAAGAGAGAAAACCAGGGAGAAAAAGTTACTAGTGGCGCCATGCGCAGACACGATTCATATTCTCAATTTTTTCTAAAGATCGACCGGAACAGGTTTTCAAAACGGAAAGGGAAACCGAATTTCGGTAATCTTCCTATTTTCGATCGAAAACGAAAATGTCCAAAAGTGTTTAAAGTAATTAATACATACATAAATATATAGACTTATTATTTAATTATACTTGTAATTATACGTATGGCCCAAGTTGGCTGTCTATACCTCTGACCAAAACTTTTTACTTTCATGTAAAATAAAATGCAATGAATTCATCTAATTAAGAAATGTTTCAGGTATACATACTTCGATATATCTTTTATAGTGATTTTTGTAAGTGATCATCTGTTATGCTAGAACTTTCTCAAAGAGTATTGAAAACACTTCTGTGGTTTCAAACTAAAAATTCTATTACTGTTAAGTCTGAAACTTTTAATGAGCACGTGAAAGCGTCTTCAAAGTTTAGTCCTATATGCATTGCTTGCTTTATAAATTGTATTCACGTCTTGAGTGAGTGATGACTGATAAATACAAACAGTGAAATTCATAGCAATAAATGAATAGAGTCTCATTTAAACCGACACAGCTCAAATCAATGAGTAATGTTGAAAATTACCGAAAGAAGAAATGAGATTTTTGGAATACACATAGTCTCGGTCCGGCCGAATTTTTGGTAGCATTTTTGCAGAAAATGAATTTTCGGTGGAGCTCAGATTTTGGGCCGAAAACGAATTTTCGGTCGATCTCTAATTATTTCGTTTCCTTTCGGAAATTACATAGATGGGTCGACAGAAAAATAAATCTCCTTTTAGTTTAGTTTTATATTAAGGCTGTTCTCAAATCCAAACGGCCAACTTTATGACACACGTTTTAATTCAGTTTTGTTTAGAAACGCATGAAATTGGCAAGTACTGTTATTTAGAAACTATGTAATCGAATCGAAAGACATTTTCCATTTTATGGTAAACGTAAAAGATCTTTCAGAAAATATTGTCAAAGTTGACGTTTTGAACTGAATTTCTTAACGAAAGGAGAAATACCAGTCAGTGAAGGGTGAAAAACCGGTTGTCACGTGACCCAAAATCTCTTATAACTCGATAAATAATTTATCAAAAATTGGAAAACGTCTTTCGATTCGATTCCAAATCGCTTCCATAGTCAGCTCTGCCAATTTAAAAAAAATGAGTCAGTAAAAGTGTCAGAAAGTTTCGGGCTTGTTGAGCAGTGGACTTGAGAACCGTCTTAATGTCACGTTCCTATCTGATTCTTCCTTTGATTTTTGTATGTAAAGAACTGTGCCGCTGCAATTTGCTACAATTAAGAAAAATTATCGACCTATTCTTACAAAATTTTATACGCCGATGTAAAATATATTTTTCTTTGCGCACTGAAATTTTCAAATCAATATCTTAATTAGTTTTCTTAATTTCGCTGATTATTGAAAATTCTTACTGTCTTTCATTTCCTCTGTGAAATCATGTCCAGATGTTCGCTCTTCTGCCATATTGTTAAAAAAAAAAAAAATCGTTTTTTTTTGTGAGTTTTCAACTAATATCTCATATAATTATCAAAAAATCACTAATAAGATATTCGATTTTTGGTTCTTCATCTGCTGAATGGGCTTTCAGCGCCATAACTGTGTCTTTTCACACAATTTGCAATGTTATTTATGGTTTTTAATTAATGTCCCAGGTAATTATTAAAATATTAAAAATATCAGCCTCAGGTGCATCAATACCTGCTTTGGCTTATCTTCATACAAATTTACAAAACTCTGCGCCCGGTAGATTCCGCTAGTCATTGCTGACACACACAGGCAGAGCGAAATTTTCTTTTATCAGTATAGAATAGTTGACTTCGCCCGCTACCGGGTTTCTAATTACACCATGGTCCTATAATTCATATGAAAATTTCCCCAAAAACGAACCTCGTAACCAAACAAACCTCCATTTCGGAACACCGCCGCTGTGTACGACACAGTGTACCGGCTTACTGCGCATGCGCCAGCGAATTGATATAAAAAAAATGAACCGAAATAACCTGCTCGGATCCCGCTGCCTACGGCATGGTATATCAGAAATGCTGCACACTCTTCAGAAAATCTTGTATTTCCACCGCGTGGGGCGCAATATGTTCTAAACCAACCTCCGACACTTGTCCCCGCTGCCTGCGGCACCGTACAGAGGGCGCGCTGCAAAGCCCTTTAGTTCGATTTTCCACCTGCAGGGGACGTAATGTTTCATACGAACATCCGATATGGGTCCCGGTGCCTGCGACGCCGTATAGCTGGCGTCCTGGTCAAGCGCTGCAAAAGCTATTAGTTCCGCATTCTACGACCAGGGGGCGCACTGTATTCTATGCAAAACTATATCTGAACGAAACTCTGTTATTCAACCTATCCGTAGATATATTAATCGAGAGGATGGGGACTCAAGAATTTCAGAAATTTGCTGAAATTACTATTCGGAAAGAATGGTAACCATCACTCATAAATTAAGGGCGCAGTATGTTCTATATAAACATCCGACACTGGTCCCCGCTGCCTGTGGCATCGTATAGCAAGAGTGGTGCGCACTTTCTGCAAAATCTGTTAGTTCCAATTTCCAATTCGCACCTCGAATGCGATAAACCTCGAACCCAACGAGGATCCGGTTCGTGTCTTCGCCGCTTGCGGCACCGTATAGCACGCCTGCTGTGCACGCGCTGCAAAATCTTTTATTTCCATCTTTCACGGCCTGGGGGTGCTCTCTCTTCTAAATAAACCATCTTCCGAACTAAGCATCGAAAACCAAGTTGAACGAGTCTAACCCCGTTGTGATCGGGCCTATAGAACCCGAGATACTTTGAAATGAAATAAAAAAATATCTGAAATTATTATTCGAAAAGAGTCGTATGTACTACTCATAATTTTACTTTAATGTTACTATAGAGTCGGTAGACGGTTATTATTAAGTTAATTCTAATGTGTGGAATCAGTTGCGTTGAAATCTGAAAGATAGTTTCTGAGTTATGGTAACGGGACACAGAGCACTTTGGAAAGGTCGGAACGAACCATGCACGGGTGCATTTGACGATTTGCGAAAAAAAAGAATGCTTTTTCGATGAGTTTTTAATTAATATCTCGGCTAATTATGTTTAAAAAATAAATGAAAAATCTGAGCCTCAGGTGCATCACGACCTGCCTTGGATTGTCCTCATCCGCATTTTAAGGAGGGGTAATTCGGAGGGTTAAAAACATCATAAGTTATGTAGCTGTATAATAAAAAGTAGAGTTGTGAAAATATTTCTTTGTCATTTATTAAGACTTTCCTCAAATCCAAAGGAGCTACTTTCTTGCACACTTCTGAATTCATTTCTTTTCGGAAACGCATATGATTGGCAGATGTTCTTATTCAGATACTATGTAGTCGAAGGGTGTTATCCATTTTGTGATAAAGGCAATATATCTTTGAGATAATACTAGCAAAGTTAGCGCTTTGAATCAAAATTTTGGAAGCGATAGCACGGGAAAGGGGAAAAACCTGCAATCACCTAATAAGATTATCTTATATCTCGATAAATAATTTGTTTATCAAAAATAGAAAACGCTATTCGATTCCAAATCCCTTCAATAATCAGGCCTGTCACTTTATGCCTTTACAGTTGAAAATGTGTCAGAAAGTTTCGCGTTGTTGAGCCGTGAATTTGAGAGCAACCTTAAGGTATATTTCCAAAGATTCCGTTAACAGAAGTTCATTATCGAAATTTACAAATATTTACAATATTTTTTACAAAACATAGTGCCCGCCTTTCACGTCCTGAGAACAATTAAGTCCAGTTCCGGTCCGGCTCGAGTATGTAGGAAAAAAATGAAAATCTGATATCTGCGCGGTACGAGTTTGCTGAAAACATTAAGCCGGGGCTCAGATACTATGTAACTGTCCGATGCCAATCTCTACGCTGGACATGTTACATTTCTGTATTGATGTTGTCAAACCAGCATCGGCTCGTGACGTACATTTATACTTATTCTAGTGAAAGTCATATTCATTGAAAATGGCTCATATTTTATGGGCTGTATTGAAATTTTTATATCGTGCCGATAGGCCCGCTTAATTTTTTTTAACAGCCCGGCCTTTGAAAAAATTGTCCTAATTCTGCTGGCCCGGCCCGTTTTAAAACTTTCCTTCATTTCACCTGGCCGGGTACGGGTCAGGCCCGAGCCCGTGCAGACCTCTAGGTCGGGTTGCCTGATCTTGCCCATACCCATTCCTGGCTATGTATGGACCTCTTCAGAATCCTCAATATTTGAACTTTTTTTAAGATTCAAACTTCAAACTCCCGTAAAAATTTTCTTTTTCTTTCTTTCTTTCTTTTTTTTTTTTTTTTTTTTTTTTTGTCTGTAGACCAAAAGTTAATTTTCTTCAGTTTGGCTTATATTTTCACTTACCGGAAGAGAGCCGCGTGAGAAAACTGGTCGGTGGCATCTTTGCACTCTGAACTTTTGATAAGAATATTTCGAATACTTCTTATCATAATCAAAATCGATTTATGGACTTAAGTTATTCTTTTGCTAGTCAGCTAAAGAAGGAACAAAATGACATTATTCACACTTCTTGTTTTCTGCGTAGGATTTGCTGCTGTATACAGTAAGTTATTTAAAAAAAAATACTTTATTTATGTGTAAAAAAATGCGGAGGGCGCTTTAGTTTTTAAAAGTGTAGTGTGTTTTAAGTGATGTAATTAGTATCAGTCTGTATCGGAATTTTAGTGCTGTATGTTCAGTCTGTGACGTAATCACGCATGACTAATTTCCAAACACTTGAAGAAGTCGATGACTTGTCGAAGATACTAAAGCATTTGATCGTTAAAACCTAGCAAATAGCCAAGTTGAGAAAATAATATTATGAAAACGTTTTTAATTTTTTTCTTACTTGTATATTACCAGTACAGTGAAACCTCCCTGTGCGACCACCTCCCTGAACGACCATTTTTTCATGGAGCGAAATTTATTCCCATAGGCTCAATACTAATTTTACCTCCATTCAAAGACCATCCTAGTTAAACTCCCTCCATGAGCGATCCATTTATTTGAAGAAAATGAAACAAATTCCGTTTTTTCCTGGTCGCTTGAAGAAGGTTTTATTAGAAAAATAATTCCGGAGAGCGTATTATTCATGAAACTTCTAAACTAAGTTTAGAATTTTTTTTTATTATTCCAGTAACTTTTAAGTGTTTAAACCCCTTTGTGCCTTTTTAGACAGTGAATTTAACTCTGGTGACAAATTGAGAATGACGATTAATAATTACGATTAATGTCATTCCGTCACACAATAAGAAATTACTCAAAAATGAAAGAATAAAATCTGTAAAAAAATTGTTTCAGATATTTTTTTAATCTTTTAGTCAATAACAGTCATATGCAAACTGAAAAATTAATTTTTGTGTGAAAATAGCTTCAGGGGAATTGCTTTAGCTGTAATTCTACAACTCAAAATGTCATTCCGTCACATATGGAATTGCCCAATAATGTTTGGGATCACCCTGTAAAATAAAATGCACGAAATGATCTATCGCTATAGCTTACGAATATATGGATATTGTACAATATACATTTGTATAAGAATAGAACGTATATTCATGGAGATATCTAGATTTTTTTAAATAGTAAAAAAAAAAAAAATATATATATATGCATGTTTTTTGTTTATAGCATGCAGGTGTTTTTACCAATTTTACCAAATTTAACTCCAGTTTAAGAAAATTTGACAAAATATAGTAGAAATAATATAATTATCGAATAATATAATAACATAATTACAGAAATATATAGACATAATATAATTAATATAATAATAATATAATTATATTATAATATATAATAATTATCGTTCGCGCATGCGCAGATAAAAAATATGTCGTTCAGCTGCTCATATTTCATCAAATATTTAATATATTTACATTCTAGTTACACCATATTATTTCTACTACATGTTGCCAAATTTTCTGAAACTAGCGTTAAATTTGATAAAAAACCCTGCATGATATAAATAAAAAACATGCAAAATATTTTTGAATAATAATAAAAAAAATCGATATATCTCCGTGAATATAAGCTCTATTCTTCCACAACTGAATACATATATTGTACAATATCCATATATTCGTAAGCTATAGCGATAGATCATTTCGTGCATTTTATTTTACAGGGTAATTCCAAACATTATTTTTCTTTGATTTTTTTTGTTGGCCCCCTAATTGTCCTTCTGATCAAATCGTCCTTTATAAATATGAAGTCGAACATATTCTTCATAATCCTGAAGTTCCAGAAAAATCCGACAAATATATCTTTAAATATTCGACAAAATGTCTAAAATTGAAAGTGCTCGATCATCAATGGTCATATAGTGTATATCACCATTCATATTTTCATGTTCTTTTTATAATGTATATTGTTTTAATTAATTAATAAGAATATCCGAATTTTCTAATATATATTTATCGAATAGTAATTCGTGCAAAATAAATTGAAAGTATTTTCCCATGCACTTACTTGTATTTATACTGCGTCAAGTGATGTAATATATAAACAAATTTGCTAGCCGCACTACTTTTATATCATGTGACGTCACATTAAAATTCTCCGGAATGAAAAACGTTTTAAATGTATCGTTTTTATGACGAAATTTTCTCTATCAAATGCATTTCTCACATGATAATTTATTTATTTCAAGGTTTTTTTTTTTTTTTTTTCTCTTTTAGGATTCACAGGCACATATATTATTTAATTTAAAAGTGTTTGGAAATATTATTTGAGTTTTTTTAATATGACCTAATATTCACCATTAAAAGTTTTTCACGCGTAATAATTTAATTATTTTAGGCACTTGAAATCAGTGGCGCAGCCAGAATTCGGCTCTAGGGAGGGTTTTGAGTTTCTGATAAAAGGTATCGCCGGTTATTTGAATCATCGGTTAATATAATCAGTCTTTTTAATGAATTAAATCATAATGCTTTTTTTCCGCAGTTGTTGCTTTTTTTCCGTTGGTTATGTTTCATTTAAACAGCGTTTACAATATTAAAGTTAGAAAACATAAAATGCACCAATGAAATAACTTAAAGCTAGGTTAGATTTATAAAAAGCGTTTAAAAAGGATTAGGCAAATTTTAAGAGATGGAAGAGTACAGCCCAGCAAATAATTATTGCATAGAAAATAATACGGTTCCAATCCACGCCATTAAAAAAAAAAATTCGCTAGACTTAGCTTGGTTTTTGTCAAATGTAGCAACATCACGAGAATTGGCGGAATTTATCATCATCCACGTCTAATTAGTTTCAATTAGGTAATCGATATTTTGTAATGTACTTGGAATTAAACATGTTATTGTTGATTTAATTATTGTGTACTTCCAGTACTTCACATCACGTCGAATTTGGCATTAAGTACTGTAAATCTGTTGAAATTTTCGTTAAAATATGTTTATTATTGTTAAAGTTCTCTAAAAATATTCGGGTTCAAACTGAAGTCGTATCTGTACTAATATTATAAAGAACTAACGTTTGTTTTTTTGTAGTAGTTCATTCTGGTATTAAAAAAGATAATCGGTCGTGTGCGAATTTTACTCGCGAACAAAGGGTTCTATACAAAATATCAGAACTGTTCAAAGACAATATACTCGCATTAGTATAACAATACCACATGCCATAATTTAATTCTATTGGAGTGAAAACCAATTAATATTTCTTACTCTAAAACAAAGACCTTGTACAAAGTTTAAACTTGGCAGAGAACCAACCACGCTTCGGAAAAAAGTCGCAGAGATTCTCACGAAAAGTCATTTTTCTATCATATTTCACGTAATAGTAGACAATTTTAAAGCAATTAAAAAAAAGTACGCTTAACAACGTGAAACTTTCCGATTCTTTTTTAAAAATAAAAGCATATGCAGGCATAATTATTCTAGTGATTTCTAATCGAAAAGTTTTTTTTCATTATACATGAATTACTTATTGAATTATACGCGATTGTTATCTGAAAATTACTGACTTTTAATGTCTTGGAATTGTTATATGGATTATTCTTTTAAATATTTGTCTTCAGTAATTGAAATCAGTTGGAATGAAAAAAGTTGCTTATCACTATGATTTATCTTACCTAAAACAAAGATCTTGTACAAAGTTTAAACTTGGCATTGTGCCAAACATTCTCCAAAAGGAGGTCACAAAGTTGCAACACTGTTTTGATCCATGCCGTTGTTTTCTAGATGGGTTTTTAATTAATATCTCAGCTAATTACAGACATATTTTTTCGAAAATTATTACCAACAATCCTTGGATGATTCTATGACGGTAGGTACATCGAGCGCTCTCAACTCTCCTGCTGAGCGCCAGCAAAATAAGACACACGAATGACCTTATAATAGTCCGATTTTACTTTTTAAGTGTGGAGTGGAACATTAATAATGGTGGCAAAATGCTGGTGACCACCTCCGCTCCAACATAAGCTATATTTTACATTCGTACGACAGCTTCCAAAGTGGTGCAGGGACAAAAAACGTTCTAAAACTGCGGTTTCTGCGATATTGATGGTTCTAGAAACTTGAAATTTGGTCTAATGGTTATTTTTAAGATGTAAATCCTCACTAAAAGTGGTTTCTAAAAAGTTCGAAATTTTAAAAAGAAAAAACGAACAGGAAACCGTTCTAAATTATGATTTATTTGGCACAGTTAGGGCTAGAAATACAAATTTGGCATGTTTGTTAATTTAGAGACTTAAGTGCTCAGAACAGTTTTTTTTTTTTTTTTTTTTATTTGAAATGGAATTTGGTGCAAGAGCAAAAATCTTTCTAAAATTGCGATTTGTGCGATACAGTTAGTATAGAAAGTTAGAATCTGGCATGGTGGTAACTTTTGGAATGTATAAATGCTCAGGAACGGTTCCTAAAAAATTTTTCAATTTAAAAGGATGAAATGAGCGGAAAATGGCCTGAAAATGATCTAAATTATGATTTATTAGGAATTGTTATGATGCCAAATACGTAAAATTTGGCATGACTGTTACTCTAGAAATGTAAATGATCATCAAAAACAGTTTCTAAAGATTCGAAATTTAAAAGGATGCAAGAGCAAAAAACATTCTAAAAATGCGGTTTGTGCGATACAGTTGATAAAAAAACTTGGTTTTTGACATGGCGGTTACTTTTTTTTAAGGCATACTTTAAAAGAGTAAAATGAGCGAAAAACGTTCTAAAAAATGTTCGAAAAACTTGACATTATAGATGGATGTTACTTCAAAGATGTAAATGCTCGCCCAGAATTTTTTTTTTTAATTTGAAATTTAAAAGAATGCAAAAGTAAGAAACATTCTAAAATTGCGATTTATGTGATAAAGTTGGTATAGAAGCTTGGAATTTGGCATGGTGATTACTTTCATGTAGTAAATGCTCCCTTATTAGAACGGTTTTTTAAGTTTCGAAATTTAACAGGGTGAAATGAGCAGAAAACGTTCTAAATTATGATTTAGTTGAAACTTGTTAGAGGTATAAACTTGAAATTTAGTATAGAGATTACTTTTAAGATGCAGATGCTCGGTATTTTATTAAAAATTTAAAGGTGTGAAATGAGCTGAAAACATTCTAAATTACGATTTATTCAGAACCGCACGTCACTTCGCGCTTTTCGAAGACTGTCTTTTTTCTACTTTAAAAGTAAGTAAATGTCTGTATTTCGTCAAAATCTTTTAAGAGCATCTTGGAAGACCAAATTGACAGCGCCTACAAAGATTTCGAAACATTCTGATGAATAAAAGTATTTTAAAAAAAAATCTGAGGCTTTTTTGATGAAAAAACTAAAAAGGTAGGTGTTTTATCATGGGTTCGCTCGGCTTCGGCTCATGTTTTCACTATTAAATATACAAATTTTTCCCCCGAAATTTTAAAGAGGAATTGTATACAGTTATATTTATAATTAAATAAAATTTCAGAGAGCTTAGAAAACAAGATTTTTTGTTGTTGTTGTTATTTTAAAGAACCCGACGCAAAAAAAACAAGAAAAAAAAAAACAATCAAGAGGAAAACATATTTGTGTACAGACACCCTACAGAACAAATGGTTCGAAAGAAACACTGATTGCAATAATTTGTTCAATCACAATCAAAAACAGCTTTTTATAACTTTATTGTATTTTTTATTAACCATTTGGAAAAATGGTTATTGTTCTCGTCAGGGTAGGAAATCAAAAGCATATCTGAACGTTTTCATTGGTTTAATCCGCAATTTATTCGTTATCTGATTGGTATATGCAGTAATCTGTATTTTCCTTTGGTTTCAACAACGATGGACAACAGAGTGTTGACACTATGACAAAAAAGTAATAAAAACTACAAAAAAAAAATTAATAAATCAGAAACAAATTGAGATACAGCTTTCAAACAAATTGCATTTAAAAGTACATTTTTTTCTCTATCCGACGGTATAAAAAGTAATATTGTCGGATGTTTAGAAGTTTAAGAATGAAATTTTATTTAAAATTGGTCGTGAGATTTTTTGGAAATCTGATGATAGAAAAGCATTTCCCGAACAGCCAATGAAATGCTTGGATAATACGCAAGTTTCAGGAAATCTTGCAATTTTTTACGTGTAATAACACTATTAATGTTTAATTCATGGCGTACGTAATGTATGACCAGCTCCGTAGCAGTTTAAAAATTTACAGTACCGAAAATTGTAAAACTGAAATTTCTTTTAAAATTTGTTCACGATGGTTCCAGGAATGTTATCGTTTAATCCATGGCGTACGTAATGTAGGATCAACTCCGTCCGATTTTTAGCTCACAGGCTATCAAAGCCTGAGAGCTAATGTGCCCGCCCGCTCTGTATGTATGTATGTATGTATGTATGTACGTACGTACGTATGTACGTAACGCGATAACTCTTGATAGAAACATCCGATTTGCTTCAAAATTTTTTCCTAGGTTCATTGTGATAAGGCGCATCCCTGATTAGTTTTGGGAGTTCATTGGTTAAGGATAAAGGGGGAAAAACGGGGTTAGTCCAACCCCTTAATTCCGATAAATGAGTTTTTCATGCAGAATGATTCGATTTTCTCCAAATTTGGTATACCGGTTTATTAGGTTAAGGAACTTCCCTGATTAGTTTTGGAGGTTCATTGGTTTAGGATAAAGGGGGAAAAGGGGGGTTAGTCCACCCCCTTAATTCAGATAATTGGGTTTTTCATGCAGAATCACTCGATTTGCCCCGAATTTCGTATACCGGTTTAGTATGTTAAGGAACTTCCCTGATTAGTTTTGGGAGTTCATTGGTTAAGGATAAAGGGGGAAAAACGGGATTAGTCCACCCCCCTTAATTCAGATAAATGGGTTTTTCATGCAGAATCATTCAATTTGCTCCGTATTTGGGATACCGGTTTATTATGTTAAGGAACTTCCCTGATTAGTTTTGGGGGTTCATTGGTTAAGGATAAAAGGGGAAAAACGGGGTTAGTCCAACCCCTTAATTCAGATAAATGGGTTTTTCATGCAGAATGATTCGATTTGCCCCGAATTTGGTATACCGGTTTATTAGGTTAAGGAACTTCCCTGATTAGTTTTGGGGGTTCATTGGTTAAGGATAAAGGGGGAAAAGGGAGGTTAGCCCGCCCCTCTTAAATTAGATAAATGGGTTTTTCATGCAGAATGATTCCATTTGCTCCGAAGTTGGTATACCGGTTTATTATGTTAAGGAACTTCCCTGATTAGTTTTGTGGGTTCATTGGTTAAGGATAAAGGGGGAAGGGTGGCTAGTCCCCCCCATTAATTTATATAAACGGTTTTTTCATGCAGAATTATTGGCTTTGCTCCAAATTCGGTATACCTGTTTATTATGTTAAGGAGCTTCCCTCATTCGGTTTGGGGATTCATTGGTTAAGGATAAAGGGGGGGGGGGCTAGTCCACCCTCTTAATTTTGATAAATGGTTTTTTTTTGCAGGATTATTCGATTTGCTCCAAATTTGGTGTACCGGTTTATTACGATAAGGAGCTTCCCTGATTAGATTTGGAGGTTCACTGGTTAAGTATAAAGGGTGAAACGGGGGCTAATTCCCCTTCACTTATTTTTTTGAAGGGCATTATTCTTTAAAATAAGAGTATGATATACAATTAGTGTAAATAGCCTGTGAGCTCAATGCCATCAGTTTAGCTGGGCATTTTTCTTTTTTATTTATGTCTTAAATTTTAGTCTTTGAAAAAATCATTTTCCAAATGATCGTTGTAATTTGTTAAATTGCTATTTTTTTTAATTTATTTATTCCTATTTTTACAAAGATTTTTACCTGGGTACGCAAAAAGCTTGGCCTTAGATATAATTAAGAGCAAAAAAAAAAAAAAAAAAAAAAAAGTAAAACAGGGCTTTTGAAACTGTGAGCGATCTACAAAGTTTATGTTTTCTCTAGAATTCGATGGTCTATTGTTGTTTCGAACATGGAATAAAGACAGGAGTGCAATTGAGGAGCTGAGTGGATGAACATGTTATGCTATATTTTCTATTTTTTTTCTTTTTTTTATCTTTTGGATGAAAGCGTTATGAGGTATCCTATCACATGGTGAAGCTAAAATACTGAGATTCTATTTAGTCTTGAAGATTTAAGAAATTGTTCATTAATATTTAATATTTAATAATGTCAGTAATATTAATAAATTTTAATATTTGAAAATTAAATATGAATACATTTTCTTGAGAGAGTTTAGTACCATGCCTGTTAATATTTTAAACACATGGTATCAAACAGAAAATAAATCATTAAAATTTACAGCAAAAACTCCTACTTCAAATTTCTTCAAATGTAATTTTTGTTACTTAACATGTTCTTCAACTTAGCTCTTCAATTGAGAAACGGTCCACTGCATAATATTACTTAAACTCAAAGCATCTGTATGGCAGGAAATGCCCATTCTTTTAGCGTAAGACGTCTCGAAAAAGTGACTTAGTCCAAATAACCAATTTTCACAAAACCAATGCATGCAATTTGCGCTTTCACAGTTTTAAGTAGAATTTTCGCCGTTTAATTGAATCACTTTGTTGAATAGAATTTAATTTAACAAAGCGGCACGTTCCAAAAAAAGTCAAAATGTTTAAATATTAACTTTGGTTTTGATTCATATAAGCGGCAATTATAGTAATTTTCGAAGCTCTTTGGGGGGGGGGGGGGGGTATATTTTAACCCCCAAACCCCTCCCTTGGCTGCGCCACTGCTTGAAATTTGACGATATTTAATATCTGAGCATTTTACGTATGATGTAATTATCGCCTTTAAATGTGTTTCGCGTGTACCTAATAATTTTATTATTTAAAGTTTTTGTAGGTTTTTAATATTTACTTGTAAATATTTTGACGTAATTTTCCCTATTTTCTGCTTTTAACACGTGATAATTTAATTCTTATTTTAAAATTTCCCTTCTGTTTTTAATAATTTCACATTTCAATTTCAAAATAACGACAAAAAATAAATCTAATAACCCCTTTCGTTTTCCGTTTTTTACTCCCCCCCCCCCCCCAAAAAAAAGGACTTTTTCTACATCTATGGAATTTATATCAAAATTGAAGATGACAGACTATTTTGGTTTCTAAAATAAACTGATTCCTTACGATCGAAATGTGAAAAAAGATTTTATTTTTTTTTTTAATTTTTCTGAGGAACGTAATTTAATCACAATATTGTCTTCACTTTCGATTAAAGTAAAAGATAATGTCAATTTCAATTTGAAAACGAGAAAGAAGAAATCTTATAATCCCTACACTTTTCATTCTCTCTCTTTTTTTCTACAAAAATGAAGTCATTTAGTTGCCATCATTACAGAAATGTCATTAAAATTAGAAAAAATTAATATCTCCAAAACTATTTCAAAATTTAAAATTCTAATTCTATTTTTGATACGTCTGGATGGATACGAATAATTGTGGTTAATTTCACCGCATAACATTCCATATTTTAGGAGAAATAGCTGTGAAACAGAATAAGTCGTTTCATAAATTCTTTTCATTAGGATTTTATATGTATAGGGTAGATGTATTTTCTTACTTTACGTTTCAGCATTGCAAAATCCTTCACACTGAATGATCCCATAGGAATTAATATTTTCTAGTATTTAAATTTTGAGAAAAAATGTCCCATCTTTTTGTGTCAAAATCACGATATTTAACACTTTCCAGCATATTTGAAAAATGTTTATGACTTTAATTCATTTGTCTTTCTATCCGTCCGTTCTCTGCCTCTCATACATATACTTCGATTTTCACGTAATTGATATATATTATTGAGATTTATCATGGCACGTTCCCTATCGACAATAAAGTGTGTGTTACTGGAACATCCTAAAGAATTCGGAGACATTATTTTCTATGGACGAAAAATGTTTGAAGTACATTTTAATCATCTTACATTACTTCAAACAATTGCGAATTTGATATAATGTTGGTGTGCATTACAACCTGTTTCTTATACAATTAGTGTATGCTGCCGTTATTGTTTATTTACAACTACAAGGGCATACAAAATAATTCAATTACATTATTCTGAGAAAAAAGCGATTGTTTGAGGCTTACAGACCGAGAGGCGGTTGCACAAACCATCACCTCATCGAATTGACGGATGAAATTCCAGGATTAGTTAAAACTTGATTCGAATATTAAAATGCAACTAGTCTGCCAAGTCATATCTGGGTGGAAAACACCTGCAAACCCGGTTTTAGTGGTTGACTGGTAGGTTTTCCATTGTTTTTTTCTTGCTTCCAGTCTTCCATGTTTTCATACCTTCGGGTGCAGGAAAACACAATAACTGAATCTATAAGGACCGGTTAAAAAATATGTTTGAAAGTAATTTTCGTCTTAGCTCGTATAATTGTATATGTTTTCCTTCCGTAGAAATCATAAATTATTTGCGTTTCAGACAGGATTTCGTTACAATCAGATTCCGTTTTCACATGTTTTACTGTATTTAGAGCAAGTAAAACAGTTCAAATTCCCTTTTTGTACGTCTAAAATTTATCATACGTTTTTAACACTTTCCAACAAAGTCCATGTTTATGAATTCAGTTTCTGTCTGTCGTTTGTCCGTGCTGTAACTGGCGTAAATATAGTCCGTTTGCCATGAAATTGATGTATGTTATTTGAGTGTACTATTCGGTATTGGAAATGAAGTGTGTAGCATTTACGGTTCGTTTACAGTAGGGATGCACAACCTGTGGCCCGCGATAGGTTAACAAGTGGCCCGCGAATTTAGTTAATTTATAATTGGCAAAAACTGCAATTTTTGACCATATAGGTTACACGAAAAATTGTGAATTTCGTCAATTTGCCGCGGAAAAAATTGCAAATTTCGTCGGTCAGTTAAAAATCGCGAATTTCATTAATCGCCCTGCCGATACTATTTGAATCGATATAGGAAATTCCCGAGTTACCAATTTCGTCAGTCGCTTGTCGGAAAATACCTCGAATTTCATCGATTGGGTGCTGAGAAAAGAGCGTGTCTCGTCAGTTTAACGGGAGAAAAAGTCGAGAATTTCATCAATTTGCCGCGGGAAAATTGCAAATTTCGTCAATCAATTAAGAATTGTGACTGAGAGCGGACTGAGCATTGACTGAGAGTGGAAAAACCGAGTTTTGTCGATTGCGCGCGGAAATGTTGTGAATTTCGTCAGTTTATCGCAAGAAAAAGTCGTGAATTTTGCCAATTTGCAACGAGAAAATTGCAAATTTCGTCAGTCATTTAACATATGCGAATTTCGCCGATCGGATGCGGAAAAATCGCGAGTTTCGTCGGCCGGGTGCGGAAAAATCGCAAGTTTCGTCGATCACGTACGGAAAAATTGTGAGTTTTGTCGATCGGGTGTGGACAAATTGCGAATTTCGTTGATTGGGAATGGGAAAATCGCGATTTTCGTTGATCGGATGTGGAAAAATCGTGAGTTTCGTCAGTTTATCGTGAGGAAATGTCGCGAATTTTGATAATTTGCCAATGGTTTCAGTCAGTTAAGAATCGCTAATTCGTTGATTGGGTGCAGAAAAATCACGAATTTCGTCAACCGGGCACAAAAAAAGTGCAAGTTCTGTCGATCGGGCCCGGATAAATCGCGAATTTTGTCGATCGGGCGCAAAAAAAATCGCAAATATCTTTGATCGGGCAGAGGCAAAATCGTTAATTTTGTCGATTAAGTTCGAAAAAATTGTAAATTTTGTCGATGAGCTACGGTAAAATCGCGAGTTTCGGTAGTTTATCACGAGAAAAAATTGTGAATTTCGACAATTTGCCACGGGAAAAAATTGAAAATTTCGTCAGGCTGTTAACAATCGCAAATTTCGTTGACTGGGCGCGAAAAAACCGCGAATTTTTTCGATCAGGCAAGGGAAAATCTAAAATTTTGTTGATCGGCTGCAGAAAAACTGAGAGTTTCGTCAATTTAACTTCGTTCATAGAGTTCACATTTTTTTCGGGACTAGCCACTTTCATTCATATGTTTCTTTTTTAGGACTTTTAATAAAGCAAAATTTAATCCCCCGAATAAAGTCAAGGAATATTTTCACTCCATGAAAATAATTTTTGCTATATCTCTATTATATATACAAACATAAAGTGTTGATATATCCTTGCCAACTGAATTGGTTATGGTTTGTTGACTGAGTAGGGGAACCTAAAGGGTTAAAACTGCCACTACTCTGAAACCATGTTTTTTATAGGCCACAGATCTCCCCACCTCCCCGAAATAGAATTATCTCTGTGTTACTGATGTGGTCCTCGACAACCCAGGCAGTTTTGTAAGTGGCCCTTCTCTTAAAAAGGTTGTGCACCCCTAGTTTACAGAAACACTGAAAATAATTCCGTTATATGACGGTCTATGAGATCGTTTGCGGTGTATGTTAATGATATTACACTATTTTAAACATATCAAAATTTATATAACTGAGGTGCATGACAAGACTTTACTGTATATGGTAATGCACAGAATTTATTCTTCATTTACAGGGACACACAAAAGAATTTTGCGAGTAAGTACTGTCAATGAACAATAATTGCTGGAAGTGCGTTTCCCGTTGAGGTACGCGTTTTAAAGTTTAACTATTTTTTGGTGTTTATAAACTTTATAAGGAAAGGGCAGCTGACGTCACTGTTGGGCGAATTACTGTTGGTTTGCAAGAAAAACCTGTTCATTCATTATGACTCCTACTATACACATGAACTCCAGGAATTTGATTGGTCTTTAACAGATTGATTTAACAGATCTATTATATGATTGGCCTACGTCGCCAAGTTGATTTCCTGCAATGATCGCTATGATAACTAGTTAGATCGATGTGCCAATCCCAAAACTTTCTTCAATTTTATACATCTTAATATTTCAAAAACTAGTTACACATGTTAATACTTCAATATTATTAGTTCAATACTATACAAACTTTGATTTTCATCTTAAATTTCTACTTTAGTCAATTAAACGAACTAAAAACGAGTTAATCTATATCATGATATTTGTTAAAATTAATAGTTTTTCTTTATTCTGTTGTTATCAGATGTTTGCGAATAGCCGGCTTAGCAGGAAGCGAGTTCCCGCCTTTGCACGAGCCGCCGATGGACAATAGAACTACGAAAAATCAAGAAAAGTATACAAAAATCGCTATCACAGAGCCCCTTTACCGCGCGATATTTCTAAATTCAAGGAGGACCTGTTGGCCAAAGCCAAAAACATACACAAAAAATTTGGTTCAGTTGTATCCATAATTTTATACACTTTTCGATTGTACAATAAAGAAAATGGCACAAACATCGCTATTACAGCGCCCCCCTGCCGGCAGATTTTTTTCAAATTCAGGGAGGACTTGTTTGCCATAGCCAGAAACGTATACAAAAAATTTGGTTCACTTCTATGCATAAATTCATACACTTTTGGATGGTACAATAATGAAAATGGTACAGACATCGCAATTATAGCGCCCCCTTCCGGCGGAATTTTTCCAAATTCAGGGAGGACATTCGTGCCATGACCAAAAACAAACACAAAAAAATTGGCTTAATTCTATGCATAACTTCATACACTTTTCGATGGTATAATATTCAAAATGGCACAAAAATCGCTATTACAGCGCGCCCTAGCGGCGAATTTTTTCCAAATTAAGGAAGAACCTGCTTGCCATAGCCAAGAACTTAAAATAAAAATTTGGTTAAATTCTATGCATAACGCCATACACTTTTGGATGGTACAATATTCAAAATCGCTATTACAGCGCCCCCTACCGACGAATGTTTTCCAAATTCAGGGACGATCTGCTTGCCATAGCCAAAAACTTAAAATAAAAATTTGTTTCAATTCTATGCATAACTTCATACACTTTTGGATGGTAAAATATTCAAAATCGCACAAAAATCGCTGTTACAGCGCCCCTTACCGGCGATTTTTTTCCAAATTCAGGGAGGATCTATTTGCCATATCCAAAAACTTAAAATAAAAATTTGGTTCAATTCTATGCATAACTTCATACACTTTTGGATGGTAAAATATTCAAAATGGCACAAAAATCGCTGTTACAGCGCCCCTTACCGGCGATTTTTTTCCAAATTCAGGGAGGATCTATTTGCCATATCCAAAAACTTAAAATAAAAATTTGCTTCAATTCTATGCATAACTTAACACTTTTGGATGGTACAATATTCAAAATCGCACAAAAATCGCTTTTACAGCGCCGCCTGCCGGCGAGTTTTTTCCAAATTCAGTGAGGATCTGCTTGCCATAGCCAAAAACTTAAAATAAAAATTTGGTTCAATTCTATGCATAAGTTCATACACTTTTTGATGGTACAATGGCGACAGACAGACGGACAGATAGACATTTTTTATAAACGTGTTTTTTGGGATCTCTGACCCCTGAAACGTGTAAATCCGTCGAAAACCGGCAGTCAAAAAAAATTTCGATTACAATACTTTCTTCTATTGAAGATAGAAAAAAGTAAAAATGTACTCGTAGACTGGTTGGCGGAAGTGTTTGTTTGTAAACATGCCCTTTCCTTTTAGATAACTAGGGGGCTCAACCCCCTGCAAGCTACGCTCGCCAACCCCTCGTTCAGACACCGCAGAATCTGAAACACGCCAATCTGATTGGTGTTAAAAATATTAGAGAAGATTGAATTATACTGAAAAAATCTGTGCAGATCTCCCTGTAAACGTGTTTCCATTCAATTCCCTTTAATTGCAAAAATTTAAGGCCGAATCAGTTGCTGTTAAGACATCCAATAGTTGTTTTCGTGTTTGATTAAAGAGGATCAGTTAAGGCTGTTCTCAAATCCAAAAGGGCAACTTCCTGAATTAAGTTTTAATTTATTTTTGTTCGAAAATGCATGAAACTAGCGGGTGTTGTTGTTCAAAAACTATGCCATCGAGCTGTTTTTTCCATTTTTTTTGCAAACGCAACAGATCTTTCAGAAAAAAGTGTCAAAGTGGACCTTTTGAACTGAATTTGCGCGCGAAAGTAGAAAAATCACTCAAGAGCAGGCGAAAAACGGGTTTGTCACGTGATCGATATCGCTTATAACTCAATGGGTAATAGGTGGATCGAAAAATGGGAAAAACAGGTCATTTCCAAATAGCTTCCATGGCCAGGCTTTACAATTTTATATCTTTCCGTTAAAAAATGAATTTGTAAATGCGTCAGAACGTTTTGCGCTTGTTCAGCGGAGCAGTTAAGAACAGCCTTAAACATTTGAAAAGAAGCTAAAATAAAATGAACTAAGTGTACAGAGTCTTTGTCTCCCGGTATTTTAAAGCAATTTCTATAACAATAGCCTAAGTCATGTGACTATCATCAACAGTTCCGGGCGGACCACTTCACTTTTTATATTCCAAGTGCCATTTTGGAACTTTAATGTTAGCCAGGCACAGGTGATAAGTCGCCAAATATTATTCTATCGTTATCATTTCATCTATATTATAATAGTCCAAATCATGTAACTACCATAAATAAATACGGTCTGATCCCTTCGCTTTTCATATGAAAGTTTGGTACAGATATCATATACGGCCCCATATTGGGGCGATTTTTTTCCGTCGCCAATTTGGGGAAAACATCAACAGCATAAACAACAACATCCGGCTTACCATATCAAGCAAAATAACGATACTTTGGTGCCAGTTAAGTACCCGTTGCGTATATGACGGCATCAGAAAAATTTCGCGCCAGTATGGGGCCGTATATGACATCTGTGCCGAAAGTTTTCCATTTTGATTAAAAAATCAAATTTTTTTTCGAATAAAACTACATAAAAGTTTCCATGATCGCAAAGAATTCTTCGAACTGTTACGCTAGCCGGGTGCAATCTCGCCAATAGTTTTTTTTTCAACTCGCCAGTTAGCATTTTTTTTATTTTTCGAGTGGTAAATTAAAACATTGCTTTGAAGTTGAAATTAAATGTCATGGTTTGTTGCATTATTTAATATTTGGCCAGATTACATATACGCACCGGATTTGGCGTGATTTTTTTACGAAAATTTGGCGAAAACCTCGTTTTCGAATATCAGTTACATATGTATTTTTGATACTACTTATGTTACGTAATGACTAACTTTTTCTTTCATCCATGTATCAGTCACCTGCGTAATTATTTAACTGGTTGTAATTGCATTGTTTCAATATCTGGCAACAGTTAGTTTTGTTTTGTTCTAGAGAAAAGTTTATAAAAATAAAGTAATGTGAAATATATATGGCTCTTCTGTCATTGAATTTAAGTTAGAAATATATTCGCTTTAACAATAAGAAATGTTATTGAGGGCAGTTTTAATAGCTTCTAGATATTTTAATACTTAACTTTTAGGGATTCATTTAGTTAAGAGATTTATTTACATTGGAATCCAACATATGGCGTCCGCTGACAAGACTGGAATCTGTAAGTAGAATTTTATTTGAACTGCTCAAGTGAGAATTATTATTATTGTTGAATAAAAAATTATTGTTGATGTTGAATAAGATGGATGCGTTGAAAGCAGCTAGACGACAACATCGTAGAATTTTCACTAAAGCATGTAACGAATTTGATGCAAGTGAAAATAATTTATCGACTGCTGATAAAATTATGAAATTGACAATGATAGAAGGGAAAGCGAAACTTATGGTAGATGTAGAATATGGAATCAGAGATATATTTTATAGCGAAGAAGCTAACGAAGAAACAATAGACAAAGATATCGATGAATCAGAGGTTTACATCGATCGTTGGCGTGTATTACAACAGAAATTAAACGAACTTTTGGTTGTAAAAAATGAAGATTTGAAATCTGATATTTCGGTAATTAATAAGAATGTATTGCTTCATTATCCGAAGATACAGTTACCTACTTTTAATGGTGAAATTAAAAATTGGTTGCAATTCTGGGGTCAATTTCAAAAAATTGATCAAGATACTAGCCTAGATTTTCATGACAAATTTGCGTATTTATCACAAGCCATGGAAGAAGGCAGTGTGGCAGAAGAATTGATTAGAAGTTTTCCGCCTGGCGGTAATAGTTATGCCAAAGCTGTAAGTCAACTTAAATCTCGTTTTGGACGGGAAGAACTTTTGATAGAATATTATGTTAGAGATTTGTTAGGCCTTGTACTGCAGAAGCAAAATCCAGGAAAACATAATTCTTTGCGACGATTATATGATTCATTAGAATCGAAACTGCTATCATTAGAAACTCTTGGAGTTATTAGAGACAAATATGCTGCGATGTTATATCCGCTTGTTGAATCGTCTCTTCCAGATGATATTCTTAGAGCATGGGAAAGGTACAGAACGTCTCACAGAAGATCGTCAAATAGATGTAATGATGTGGAATCTGAACTAGATAAAAATCATGATACAGATTTAAAGAATGGTGTTGTAATTGGATCAAAAACTGATCTAGATAATTTATTAGAATTTCTGCAAGACGAAGTTGAAGCAGAAGAAAGAATTTCTTTGGCAAGTAAAAGTTTTGACAAAACTTTTCGATACAAAGCTGCACGCAATAATCATGAATTCGAAGAATCTCAAATATCTACTGTATCAGATTTATTAAACATTGATAAGAGAAAATATACTAGAAATAAGAATAATTTTAAACAAAAACTGTGTATTTTTTGTGACAAGCGACATGCATCGGAAAAATGTTTCAAGGCAATGTCAATGTCGTATGATGTTAAGAAAGACATAATGCAAAAGAAGAGAACGTGTTTCGTGTGTTTAAAATTAAACCATCTAGCCCGAAATTGTAGAGCAAAAGTAAAATGCATTGTATGCAGAAAAAAACATGAAACTGTAGTATGTCCAAAAGTTCCTGAAAAGTTAATCAAACCTGAAGAAGCCCAGGATTCCTTAAAAGCTCTGAATAATTATTACTTCAGAGGATCTTCTTTGAATGTTGAGCCTTCAAAAAGCAAGCTTCATCATGAGCCAGGATCACAAGGACGAGCTAGAGGAGATTCAAGCAGGGGACGCGTTGGTTATGGTGGACACCGTGGTGGTGATGGGTATGCTAATGGCTACGGCCGAAGATATGACGGTTCACCTTTTGGAGGTCGAGATTTTTATGACCGTGGCTACTGTTTAATGTTGCCTCGCATGAGACCATACCCTTCACCTTATGATCGTCCTAGTCCATCTATGGCGCCCATGAGAGATGAATATGCGGATCCCTATTCATCATCTTTGAGAGATCCATATTCACCAAGATCTGGCATGTCTCCTGTTTCACGTGATTTGTATGAAAGAAGCAGCAAAGCAACATTTCTTTGACACAGTTAAGGTTGAAAATGATAATTTTTTAGTCAATATGCTTTCGATTGAATATCATCCTCCTCTTCCTGACAATTTTGATATGTATTTGAAGAGACTAAACAAAGTTGTGAATCCTCTGATATCAGAGCAACTTTATGAGCTACATGGGAATCAAAATCCTTCAGACCTACGGTGGAAGAGACCCGAATGGTTGTATTCGCCCTATGAGAAATGGCCCTCCACTGAATTTATTGCTGATGAAGGCGAAGTTCTTAAAAAAAAAAAAGAAAAGATGTTTCCTCGTCGGATACTTTCCTAATTTCCAGTATTGAAAATGTGGAAACTGGTTGGTATTATCGTTACAATTCTAAGGTACCGAAAGGATTTAACTTGTAATTTTAAATTGTTGAGTTGTGCTTTCCCCACAACTCAAGGTGGGAGTATGTTACGTAATGACTAACTTTTTCTTTCATCCATGTATCAGTCACCTGCGTAATTATTTAACTGGTTGTAATTGCATTGTTTCAATATCTGGCAACAGTTAGTTTTGTTTTGTTCTAGAGAAAAGTTTATAAAAATAAAGTAATGTGAAATATATATGGCTCTTCTGCCATTGAATTTAAGTTAGAAATATATTCGCTTTAACAATAAGAAATGTTATTGAGGGCAGTTTTAATAGCTTCTAGATATTTTAATACTTAACTTTTAGGGATTCATTTAGTTAAGAGATTTATTTACATTGGAATCCAACAACTTAGTTATCCCGTCAACCAAAAATCTATCACCAAACTATAAGATTAAATGCCAATAATGATTGATCGTAAATGTCCCATTCACTTGACTTTAAGCAAGTTACACGTGTTTACGTCATCAAGTGATTTTTATTTCGACGTTTTATTTGTATATTTATTAATGTTATACTATTTTATTTGTTCTTTCGTTATTTAAAATAAAAATTATGTCAATTTATATAATTTGGCGAAATTGGTCGACGGAATAACTAAATAGTACCGTATTTTTTAAATATTTTCCATCTATATTATAAAGGACAATCATATCTGTGCGTAACGCATACGTCATTTTGCGAATGGCAACACTTTGAAATTTGAATTAAAATTTCGGTTTTGCAATCTACGGCAAATTTTTAAACTTCTAAACATCGTACATTTTAAATTTTAATACCATCGTATAAGGAAAAAAATGCTCTTTTAAATGCAATTTGTTTGAAAGCTGTATCTCAATTTATTTTTGAGATATTAATTTTTTTGTTGTTTTTAATACAAATTTTGTAATTGTGGCAACTGAAGTACTCCATTTATATTGAAAGTAAAGGGAAAATAGTCATGGTTTATTATTTTTATTGATTATATCCTTATTGATGCCATTTTCACAATACAAATTAAAGTAACTTTTTTATAATTTTTGAACAGAAAATGATGTCAGACATTAAAAAAAAAAAAAAAAACACGCATTCTTCTTCATAAATCAGTTACATTTCAATATTTTTAAATTACGCTGATACTGAGTTTGAGACGCTAGGCAAAATGATTCAGTGAGTAAAAATTATTTCAAACAAAACGATCATTTTTTTTTTTTTTTTGATAAAACTAAATATTTGACCAAAACTATGACAACTAAAGGCAAATTTCTGATTTTTTTTTTTTCGCGGGTACTGAGATTATAACTTAAAGTTTGTGCGAATGTTTACATGAAAAGTTGTATCGGACAAACGTAACTTTAAGTTTAGAAATACATTCATTAATAATCTATTGCGCGTTAAAATACATTCAAATTGTGAATTTGAGTGGTGCGTATGTAAATTATGGGAATTGAAAATAACGTACAATTTAGATTTCATGGGGGAAAATTTTATGATGTGACAAAGCGAAATCCTTTTTACTGATTTTTTATCCCATAAAAACAAACATAAAAGTCTCAATCGTTAAATTCATCATAATTACTCATCTTGATTACGTATTCTGATAGAGTTTAATTTTTAAATAATTTAAGCAGTTGAATTTTGCGGAAATAATATTTTAGTAATTTTAGGTTAAAAATATTATTTGCTTTAAGAGTGCGGCAACCAATGTTAGATGATTTTTGTATTGTAATTATTTTTGTAGGTTTATTATAAATTCGATCTGACAGTTCCTTTTTAACATTTTAGTTCGTCGAATTTCGACGGGTTGCAACTCGTTATTTTTAAAAGAAAATAACAAAAAATAATTAATAACTATAGAACAAAACAATTTATATAATTTTAAAAAAGAAAATAAAAGTAAATAAACATTTAAGAAAAATTCTTAATATATTGGCACAAAGTACAGTCCTTCCCCACTTTTTAATAAACATTTATTATTAAATAAACAACAATAGCCGGGTTACCATGTCAATCAAAGTAATGTCATTTTGGCGCCAATTAGGTACCCCGGTGAGCATATGACATCTGTGCCTAATATTTTTCGTTTCGTTTTGTTTAAAAAAAAGAAAGAAAGAAGTGAAAGCAATCAATTTTAAATGTTTCAGTTTTAAATGAAAGTTTTGTATTTTAAATAAAATGAATGAAAGGATTATATTTTAAATGAAATTAATGAAATACAAAATAAAAAAGAAAAATACCCAGCTAAACTGATGGCATTGAGCTCACAGGCTATTCATACTAATTGTATATCATACTCTTATTTTAAAGAATAATGCCCCTCAAAAAAATAAGTGAAGGGGAATTAGCCCCCGTTTCACCCTTTATACTTAACCAGTGAACCTCCGAATCTAATCAGGGAAGCTCCTTATCATAATAAACCGGTATACCAAATTTGAAGCAAATCGAATAATCCTGCAAAAAAAACCATTTATCTAAAATAATGGGGTGGACTAGCCCCCCCCCCCCCCTTTATCCTTAACCAATGAATCCCAAAACGAATCAGGGAAGCTCCTTAACATAATAAACAGGTATACCAAATTTGGAGCAAAGCGAATAATTCTGCATGAAAAAACCGTTTATATAAATTAAGGGGGGGGACTAGCCACCCTTCCCCCTTTATCCTTAACCAATGAACCCACAAAACTAATCAGGGAAGTTCCTTAACATAATAAACCGGTATACCAACTTCGGAGCAAATCGAATCATTCTGCATGAAAAACCCATTTATCTAATTTAAGAGGGGCGGGCTAACCTCCCTTTTCCCCCTTTATCCTTAACCAATGAACCCCCAAAACTAATCAGGGAAGTTCCTTAACCTAATAAACCGGTATACAAATTCGGAGCAAATCGAATCATTCTGCATGAAAAACCCATTTATCTGAATTAAGGGGGTGGACTAGCCCCCCTTTTCCCCCTTTATTCTTAACCAATGAACCCCCAAAACTAATCAGGGAAGTTCCTTAACCTAATTAACCGGTATACCAAATTCGGAGCAAATCGAATCATTCTGCATGAAAAACCCATTTATCTGAATAAAAAGGGGTGGACTAACCCCCCTTTTCCCCTTTATCCTTAACCAATGAACCCCCAAAACTAATCAGGGAAGTTCCTTAACATAATAAACCGGTATACCAAATAAGGAGCAAATCGAATGATTCTGCATGAAAAACCCATTTATCTGAATTAAGGGGGGTGGACTAACCCTGTTTTTCCCCCTTTATCCTTAACCAATGAACTCCCAAAACTAATCAGGGAAGTTCCTTAACATAATAAACCGGTATACCAAATTCGGGGCAAATCGAATGATTCTGCATGAAAAACCCAATTATCTGAATTAAGGGGGTGGACTAACCCCCCTTTTCCTTAACCAATGAATCTCCAAAACTAATCAGGGAAGTTCCTTAACATAATAAACCGGTATACCAAATTCGGAGAAAATCGAATCATTCTGCATGAAAAATCCATTTATCTGAATTAAGGGGTTGGACTAACCCCGTTTTCCCCCCTTTATCCTTAACCATTGAACTCCCAAAACTAATCAGGGAAGCGCCTTAACCTAATAAACTGGTATACCAAATTCGGAGCAAATCGAATCATTCTGCATGAAAAACTCATTTATCTGAATAAAAAGGGGTGGACTAACCCCCCTTTTCCCCCTTTATCCTTAACCAATGAACCCCCAAAACTAATCAGGGAAGTTCCTTAACATAATAAACCGGTATACCAAATACGGAGCAAATCGAATGATTCTGCATGAAAAACCAATTTATCTGAATTAAGGGGTTGGACTAACCCCGTTTTTCCCCCTTTATCCTTAACCAATGAATTCCCAAAACTAATCAGGGAAGCGCCTTAACCTAATAAACTGGTATACCAAATTCGGAGCAAATCGAATCATTCTGCATGAAAAACCCATTTATCTGAATAAAAAGGGGTGGACTAACCTCCCTTTTCCCCCTTTATCCTTAACCAATGAACCCCCAAAACTAATCAGGGAAGTTCCTTAACATAATAAACCGGTATATCAAATACGGAGTAAATCGAATGATTCTGCATGAAAAACCCATTTATCTGAATTAAGGGGGGTGGACTAACCCCGTTTTGCCCCCTTTATCCTTAACCAATGAACTTCCAAAACTAATCAGGGAAGTTCCTTAACATAATAAACCGGTATACCAAATTCGGGGCAAATCGAATGATTCTGCATGAAAAACCCAATTATCTGAATTAAGGGGGTGGACTAACCCCCCTTTTCCCCCTTTATCCTTAACCAATGAACCTCCAAAACTAATCAGGGAAGTTCCTTAACATAAGAAACCGGTATACCAAATTCGGAGAAAATCGAATCATTCTGCATGAAAAACCCATTTATCTGAATTAAGGGGTTGGACTAACCCCATTTTCCCCTTTATCCTTAACCAATGAACCCCCAAAACTAATCAGGGAAGTGCCTTATCACAATGAACCTAGGAAAAAATTTTGAAGCAAATCGGATGTTTCTTTCAAGAGTTATCGCGTTACGTACATACGTACGTACGTACATACATACATACATACATACATACAGAGCTGGCAGGCACATTAGCTCTCAGGCTTTGATAGCCTGCGAGCTAAAAAAAAGAAAAATGCCCAGCTAAACTGATGGCATTGAGCTCACAGGCTATTCACACTAATTGTATATCATACTCTTATTTTAAAGAATAATGCCCCTCAAAAAAAATAAGTGAAGGAGAATTAGCCCCCGTTTCACCCTTTATACTTAACCAGTGAACCTCCGAATCTAATCAGGGAAGCTCCTTAACATAATAAACAGGTATACCAAATTTGGAGCAAAGCGAATAATTCTGCATGAAAAAACCGTTTATATAAATTAAGGGGGGGGGGGGACTAGCCACCCTTCCCCCTTTATCCTTAACCAATGAACCCACAAAACTAATCAGGAAAGTTCCTTAACATAATAAACAGGTATACCAACTTCGGAGCAAATCGAATCATTCTGCATGAAAAACCCATTTATCTAATTTAAGAGGGGCGGGCTAACCTCCCTTTTCCCCCTTTATCCTTAACCAATGAACCCCCAAAACTAATCAGGGAAGTTCCTTAACCTAATAAACCGGTATACAAATTCTGAGCAAATCGAATCATTCTGCATGAAAAACCCATTTATCTGAATTAAGGGGGTGGACTAGCCCCCCTTTTCCCCTTTATCCTTAACCAATGAACCCCCAAAACTAATCAGGGAAGTTCCTTAACCTAATTAACCGGTATACCAAATTCGGAGCAAATCGAATCATTCTGCATGAAAAACCCATTTATCTGAATAAAAAGGTGTGGACTAACCCCCCTTTTCCCCTTTATCCTTAACCAATGAACCCCCAAAACTAATCAGGGAAGTTCCTTAACATAATAAACCGGTATACCAAATACGGAGCAAATCGAATGATTCTGCATGAAAAGCCCATTTATCTGAATTAAGGGGGGTGGACTAACCCTGTTTTTCCCCCTTTATCCTTAACCAATGAACTCCCAAAACTAATCAGGGAAGTTCCTTAACATAATAAACCGGTATACCAAATTCGGGGCAAATCGAATGATTCTGCATGAAAAACCCAATTATCTGAATTAAGGGGATGGACTAACCCCTCTTTTCCCCCTTTATCCTTAACCAATGAACCCCCAAAACTAATCAGGGAAGTTCCTTAACATAATAAACCGGTATACCAAATACGGAGCAAATCGAATGATTCTGCATGAAAAGCCCATTTATCTGAATTAAGGGGGTGGACTAGCCCCCCTTTTCCCCCTTTATCCTTAACCAATGAATTCCCAAAACTAATCAGGGAAGCGCCTTAACCTAATAAACTGGTATACCAAATTCGGAGCAAATCGAATCATTCTGCATGAAAAACCCATTTATCTGAATAAAAAGGGGTGGACTAACCCCCCTTTTCCCCCTTTATCATTAACCAATGAACCCCCAAAACTAATCAGGGAAGTTCCTTAACATAATAAACCGGTGTATCAAATACGGAGTAAATCGAATGATTCTGCATGTAAAACCCATTTATCTGAATTAAGGGGGTTGGACTAACCCCGTTTTGCCCCCTTTATCCTTAACCAATGAACTTCCAAAACTAATCAGGGAAGTTCCTTAACATAATAAACCGGTATACCAAATTCGGGGCAAATCGAATGATTCTGCATGAAAAACCCATTTATCTGAATTAAGGGGGTTGGACTAACCCCGTTTTGCCCCCTTTATCCTTAACCATTGAACTCCCAAAACTAATCAGGGAAGCGCCTTAACCTAATAAACTGGTATACCAAATTCGGAGCAAATCGAATCATTCTGCATGAAAAACTCATTTATCTGAATAAAAAGGGGTGGACTAACCCCCCTTTTCCCCCTTTATCATTAACCAATGAACCCCCAAAACTAATCAGGGAAGTTCCTTAACATAATAAACCGGTATATCAAATACGGAGTAAATCGAATGATTCTGCATGAAAAACCCATTTATCTGAATTAAGGGGATGGACTAACCCCTCTTTTCCCCCTTTATCCTTAACCAATGAACCCCCAAAACTAATCAGGGAAGTTCCTTAACATAATAAACCGGTATACCAAATACGGAGCAAATCGAATGATTCTGCATGAAAAGCCCATTTATCTGAATTAAGGGGGTGGACTAGCCACCCTTTTCCCCCTTTATCCTTAACCAATGAATTCCCAAAACTAATCAGGGAAGCGCCTTAACCTAATAAACTGGTATACCAAATTCGGAGCAAATCGAATCATTCTGCATGAAAAACCCATTTATCTGAATAAAAAGGGTTGGACTAACCCCCCTTTTCCCCCTTTATCATTAACCAATGAACCCCCAAAACTAATCAGGGAAGTTCCTTAACATAATAAACCGGTATACCAAATTCGGAGAAAATCGAATCATTCTGCATGAAAAACCCATTTATCTGAATTAAGGGGCTGGACTAACCCCGTTTTTCCCCCTTTATCCTTAACCAATGAACTCCCAAAACTAATCAGGGAAGCGCCTTATCACAATGAACCTAGGAAAAAATTTTGAAGCAAATCGGATGTTTCTTTCAAGAGTTATCGCGTTACGTACATACGTACGTACGTACATACATACATACATACATACATACAGAGCGGGCGGGCACATTAGCTCTCAGGCTTTGATAGCCTGCGAGCTAAAAATGAGACGGGAAAAATGAATGGCGATTTATCACCTGCGTGCTAACATAAAAATACCGAGTTCTTGATTTCTCTATCAGAATCTTTCGATTTGGCGAAAGATTGTTCAAGTAAATTGAATTATGAATAAAAGTAACATGATACATTTCTTAGCATACATTTAAGGGAGGCCAAACTGGTCACCAAATTAGTTTAAAATAATAACCTTTTCTAAAGTATTAAAAAAAATTCTGTTATGATTAAAATTTGAGTTGACGTCATTAGAGAAAAGTATTTAAAATTAGAAAAAAAATTAATATCTCGAAAACTAAGTCGGAGTACCAGTTTTGAAACCGGCGGATCAATACTGATTTTTGGTGTTAATTTCATCGCAAAGTATTCCATATTTTAGGAGAAATCGCCGTGAAACATAATCTGTTGTTTAATCAGTCGTATCATAGGATCGTTTCATAAATTCGTTTCATTTCAGTCGTTTCATAATACCCGTTTCATAAATTCGTTTCATTAAGATTTTATATATATAGAGAGTAGATATACACGGTTGCACAAAACTTCTCAAGTACATTTCCGTTTATTGATGGAAATTGCTGAGTGGAAATTTTCAGCTGTGCTGTGCCTTTAACTGAACTATCGTTTAGCATACTATGTAGTTACAAATTTGTAGATCATATTCAGGGATGAACAAATCAAATCGGATATTTTTTCGACTGGTGTTAATTGCAGAAATTGGTTTTGCAAATGTGTTATGCATTTTCCAAATTGCTTATTTCGACATTATCTTTTACCTTAATAAACTGTGTAATACTATGTAATATACATTCTTATCTATGGATCATATATAGAACTGCACAAAAAAATTCGGATATTTTTCAGACTATTCATTGTAATTGCAGAAATTTGGGTTTTCAAATGCGTTATTCATTTTCTAAATTGTTTATTTGGCCAACTTTCACCTTAATAAATTGTAAAGTTTTGTTACAGTATTCGGAATATGTTGGAAAGTGTTTCATAACCTATGCTGGATTCGTGATTTTTTTTTATTCGTTAGTCTCATTTCGTAAAGCAAGGAGAAAAAAAAAATCAGTTAAAAGACTCGCCGCTGTTCAGCAATGCGACCGGAAATGATCTTTATCTTTCATATATCCGAGAGTTTATTCGGGGTAATGTAAACTTCACTGTTTTACGAAATATGGAACCGATTTTAACAGGTATCTATTATTAGTTTTCTCCATTTTTAAATGTGATAACCGCCGTTTAAGTGAATCACGTGCCTTGAATAGAACTTGATTCAATAAAGCGGTGGATTCTATAAAAGAACCCGCTCCAAATTAATGTGTTGTAACGGAAATTATTTAGGAAAATCATGAGTTGCAGTCATGAAATTTTGCGTGATTTTCAAGATATTGGGTTGAGCAAAAGTTCTGGGAAATTTTTAATCTAAGTTACCAGAATTTATATTGTATATAGGAGTACTAGTGGTATATCTATAGGAGTTCAGGAATTTCGGCTCCAAAATGCCTATTGAACAGTATGATTGGCGTGTGTTGATCCGGCATTATTGGAGAAAAGGTCTAACGATTCTGAAAGCCATCGGTGAGTTTGCACAGTTGGACGGCGTCGAAATTCTCCCACACTCCGCCTACAGTAAAGACGTGGCTCCATCCCATTATGGCCTCTTTCGATCAATGCAACACCTTTTTCAAGGGCCATCGATTTGAATCCATTAATGAAGTTGAAGAAGCATGTCAAGAGCTTTTCAATTCCAAGGAGCCGCCATGGTACTTCCAGCAAATTCGGTTTCTGGCAGAAAGATGGAAGAAAGTCATGGACTATGGTGGTCTCTATTCTTTGAAGAATAGTCCTTGTTGCTTTTGTTGTTAATTTGCGCATAACAACGCAACTTTCACAAATTTCCTTGAACTGTTTGCTCAACCGAGTATATATTAAATGCTTATAAAAAAGTGTATTTAAAAAAATGTATTTTACTTTTAAACTTATTTATTTCTTAAAAATTACTTGTTGGTATTTATACGTGTTTTACATTTTTAATGCAGGTTTGAACTGTGATGACGTGTCTGGAGACTGGCAAAATGAACTAGGTTCCCATATGACACTGAATGTTGATGATTCCAATAAAATATCCGGAGAATATTATACGGCAGTTGAAACACGTCCTGAAGCCGCAGCATATGTATCAAATGTAACAGGTACGAGTTTTAATTTTTGAAATTATCGTAATTTACATATTGTAATCCACGGAACAAATAAAGTGTTTTGTACCAGACATTTTATTTAATAAAATACAACTTATTATGCTACATATTTTGACTTTTTTTTAAATAAAATTTCTTGTGCGAAACATATTTAACTACTAACGGATTTTACGCCGAAAATTAAGTATGCAAAAATTTACTACAGTTTGCTTGGCGCGCGAAAGCACTTTTCAAGGAGTCAAGGGACTTTCAAATTCTTTTTAAATTTTTTTTTAACATTTCACTTTAAATACTGTTCAAAGGCACACTATATGCATTATGGCATATATTTATCGCACATAAGTTTAAAAAAAGATTTTGGATAAAAATGAGGAATTTTCTTGAATAATTTAAGCGTTATGAAGAACTTTTTAAAATGCACCAAGCGCATTTCCTGTCAATTTACCTTTTATGTACTGAATTATGAATTCATGAAAATTTTATCTTCTAAAGCATTTTTAGTGAATTTTTTAAATTACGTTAGAAGATTTACATAATCATTTAATAAATTTTAGAAGGATTTTAGAAGCATTGAAGGATTTAGAAAGATTCATTAAATTTGAATTTATAGGGATTTTGTGCAATATTTATAACCCCACTCAAATCTTTTATTTTAAATATTTTTCTTAGTACTTTGTAGAATTAGGAAAGGTACAAATATAATGGTCTTACAATAGAAATATAGAAATATTTCCAGATTGAAAAATTCCTCTGCCCCTCCCACCAACGCCAAGTAAGCTGAAAAGATGCAAAGGCAAAAGAAATCATTATTTTAAAAATATTTTTGTTTTGTGTAAACCATTAATGCTTTTGGAACAAGATAAAGTAATGTATCTATAACAAGGCTCGAAATGGAAAAATCCACGATCCGGAACGCTATTTCAAGATTATTGTCAACTAATTTTTTTCTTTTTTTTAAAGTACAGTAAAGTTCCGATTATCCGAGTTCCGCTTAACCGAATTTTCGCTTTAACCGAGTTATTTTCGTAAAAAAATTATAGCCATCTTTTTTCCCATTCTGATCAGAAAATCACAGCTCTAACTTTTTATGGCTCTCTTTCATCTTCACCTAATACTTCATTTATAATGGCTGTTTCATAATAATGGAAGCCATCAGTCCATCAGAAGAAAATGATCCATTCAGGTATAAATTCGATTGAAAAAAACTATTTAATACTTTGAGCAGAAAGAAGAGGTTACACCTGCAATTTTCATAACACAAATAGAATCATATAGCTGCCAATTTGTACGGTTTTGTTAACTCTAAAATTGAATAGAAATTTTTGCTGTATTTAATCGTTGACATATGTTAGATTTCGGCGATTGAATTAGGCAAAATTTACTGGTTTTAGTGGTAAGAAAAAAATCTTAGAAATTCGTAGCTATGCAGCAGCGTAATACTGCAGTAAAAGGCACATTCATCAAACAAAAAAGTATCAAGGGCTTTTTCAAATAAACAATTTCATTCCCCGTTTTCCTTAAAAGTAATGGAAATGTACATCAAAGAAATGCTACTAGTACCATAAAAATTAATGAATTAAGTGAAAATTTATATTTCATCTTCAAAATATCTTTCAAATTGGTGGACTGGATAATGAAGTAGTACCGCAGCGGATTCGGCATTAAAATTCCCCAATCAAAGAGAAATGAATAGAAATCCGTTTATAGGAGGGAGATCGCCACTGTTTTTTAAATTATAATTCAATACTTCGAAATCTTTTTAAAGCCGATCAAATTAGCGTGCATTTAGAGTCTGCGGTGTCTGGTCGGGGTTGGCGAGCGTAGCTCGTAGGGGGCCGAGCCCCCTAGTATAAAAAAAAGTTTTGATTTGGAAATGGACCGATGAAAATCTGCGTAGATATTCCCGGCAGATCGGCATCCAATTTGAATGCTTAATCATGGCCTTTCTTCGTTAATATTAAAAAAAACTGTTATATACAAAAATATGAAAATCGGTAGTATTATAGAAAATTGTTTGATAAACACGCTGATGCAGACAGTCTTCAAATCGAAGAATTATTTTAAGAGATATTTACTGCCAAAGTTGGACAAAATCGTTCCATTAAAAAAGTTTTATAGGAGCAAAAACTGTACATAGGAATTTAATCATTTTTAGATCATTTTATGCGTCTGAATTTCCCGGTGTGCTGACTGCTTTTAGTATTTTAATTTGACTCATTTTTTAAGGTTTTATTTCTATTTTAAATTCAAATTTTCAGCATTTCGAGAGATATTTTTTACAAAATTTAGAAAACTAGGGGGCTCTGCCCCCTACGAGCTACGCTCGTCAACCCCCGTTCAGACACCGCAGACTGTAACAGCACGCTAATTTTAATCGCCTTTAAAAAGATTTCGGAAGATTGCATTATAATTTGAATCTGACAATTATAATCTGACGTAATTTTCACCAAACTTTTCTTCCTGTTTTTAATATTCACGTCAAAATACTTTTGTTAGAAATGAAATATTATGATCATCTTAAAATGTCAAGTAAATGTCTCGCGCAATTTTTAAATTAAAACTGTTTTGCAATATTATTTTTTGTTCATTTTACGTAATAAGTGTAATATGACGTAAATTCTCCTATTTAGGACTTCTAACACATGTTACTGAATTTATTATTTTACAATATTCTTTCTCATTTAAAATTCACGTGTAACTATAGTTTTTATGACGTAATTTTCAATGAGTTCCTGCTTTTTATATTTTTTGTGTATAATAGTCACGTGTAAAATAAATTTTTAATTTGAAGCAAACATTACTGTTTGCGCTGCTTATACAGTTGGCAACAGTTTAAATTAATACAATTTTCTGAAATTTGTAAAAAATATCTCTCGAAATGCGGAAAATTTGAATTTAAAATAGAAATAAAACCTCGAAAAAATATTCAAAGTAAAAAACTAACTGCAATCTGCACACCGGGAAATTCTGATGCATAAAATGATCTAAAAATGATTAAATTCCTATGTACAGTTTTTGCTCCTATAAAACTTTTTTAATGGAACGATTTTGTCCAACTTTGGCATTAAATATCTCTTAAAATAATTCTTCGATTTGAAAACTGTCTACATCAGCGTGTTTATCAAACATTTTTCTATAATACTACCGATTTTCATATTTTTGTATGCAACAGTTTTTTTAAATATTAATGAAGAAAGACATCCGGTCACAAAAAATTCAAAACCGGCGGCGGCGGCGGTGACAGCGGTAGTTACTTTTTTTTAGAATAGAGAGATTGTATTAATTTAAACTGTTGCCACCTGTATAAACAGCGCAAACAATAATGCTTGCTTCAAATTAAAAATTTATTTTACACGTGACTATTATAAACAGAAAATATTAAAAAGCAGGAACTCATTGAAAATTACGTCTTAAAAACTATACTTACACGTGAACCTTAAAAGAAAAAGAATATTGTAAAATAACGAATTCATTAACATGCGTTAGAAGTCTTAAATAGGAGAATTTAGGTCACATATACGTCACATTACACTTATTACGTAAAATGAACAAAAAATAATATTGCAAAACAGTTTAAATTAAAAAATTGCGCGAGACATTTATTTGATATTTTAAGATGATCATAATATTTCATTTCTAACAAAAGTATTTTTACGTGAATATTAAAAAGAGAAAGAAAAGTTAGGTGAAAATTACGTCAGATTCAAATTATAATTCAATCTTCCGAAATATTTTTAAAGCCGATCAAATTAGTGTGCTGTTAGTGTCTGCGGTGTCTGAACGGGGGTTGACGAGCGTAGCTCGTAGGGGGCAGAACCCCCTAGTATAGGGTAGACCGGGGCTAGTTGGTCCGCTTTTTCTTCTAATAATTTTTAAAAAATTACAATTCAACATTTTAAATTTTTTTTTTATGTTACCATTATCAGTGTACTTTCAGGAAGAAGTCACAATAGTAAAACTTAAAAATATTAACTATAAGTATTAGTTTAGAAGCTCAAATTGACACCAAGTCGCTTGGGCCAACCTGCCCCGATTACGGGGTAAGTTGGCCCACGTTACTTTTTAAGGTTCTGATAGTGTAGAAGATTAAGAAATGATCAAAATTTCACCAAATCGTAATTTTTATTTCTTGCGAACGAAAACACAATATAGCCTCCAAAATTAAAATAAAAATTTTAAATACTAAAATTGTGAGTTATTCAAATTATTAACTTCGACCGAAAATTGCTTTAAAAATTGCTTTTATTTTCACATAAAATTAATACATTACGGAACAGTAATAAATTTTAATAAAGGCATGCTAGGTGTTAAAACACCATAAATCTTAGAGTACAGTAATTTAAGAAATCATTCATCCTTAATTATATGATTTATTATAAACACCAGATGATAAATAAGTGGTATCAAGACCTCTGTACATCTGTTAAGTGTAATAATTCTTTCCTTTCGTTTATTATGTTTTTCGAACGCATCATTCCCTTCAAATTTCTGTCAGTAAAATGTAATATTGCTTCATGATGCTTTGGGTAATACCAGCTTCTTTGAAATAATGATAATTTTCGTTTATATAAAATTTTAATTCCTAATCAAGTATTAAAAAAAAACCTAGTTTATTTATCATGAAATACATATATTATTGACTACATTCATGATTTATTATTGGTATAATGAGATTTAGATAATCTAATAAGTTAGGATATAGCAATGTGCTTGATGTAATTATGTTGGGTGATATCATTTTTTTTAATATTTTTTGTTTGAACTGCTGATCTTTATTAATGGTTCAGGAAGTGCAGTTCTATTCTGTCTGTGGAAGGGACAACATGTCTCTTAAAGGAAAATATATATATATATTTATTATTAGAAAATTGTTTCCTGAAACTGCCCTTTTTATGGATTATCGGGACAGAAAGGATTATTTAGTTTCAACGAATAACTACCCAGGTAAGAGGTTTTCACTTCATAAAATGTGATGTTATTAAAGCATTATTTGTGGCAAACTCTTCTCTGGACGGGGAAATAAGGGGATTTTATTAATAATTGAGAGATATCAGAGTCGGGCAGATTTTGATTGTTATATTTGTTACTTTTAGCTGTAGTATGTAACACTAGGAGGCCGAACTTTTAGATAGATTTCTTAAGAAATACTACCTATTGCAATCTCCCGTATGTTGGAAAACTTTTGCAGATCTACACCGATCATGAACCCTAGAGCCCAAAATCAAAACTTTATCTATCTTTATACATATATATTGCTTTTCTATGGACACGATAACATATCCAATCAGTTTAAAGTTTTCAAAACTTCTAGGAAAAGGGCCAAAAAATTATGGCTGACAGATTTTTGATAAAATTAAAAATGTCTTCAAGGAGTGCGAAAATAGAGTTTTCAGAAGAAAAAAATTCATAACTTCCTCAATTCACAAGATATCAAATTCACTTAAATTTATCGTAAATCCTCTTAATATTATCTACAACTTTTGTATTGACAAGCTTTTGATAGGAGCAACTCTTACAGCAAAAATAAATTAAAAACAAGAAAAGTGTGTGTGTGAGGGGGAGGGGGAGGTTGTATAAGAAAAAAAAATCACATTTCCCTTAATCCGTTAAATTCTTTGTGAAATTAGTACTTAACTTTGAAATCTACCTGCGCCTGTAGGCCAAGCCAACAGAGATTTTTCTATAATTATGACAGTTATAAATGTTTTTGTACAACAGGAGCAGCTGATGTAATTTGGGGAGGAGGTAAACAACATTATAACTTAATTTTTTAAAAAGATTGACTGGAATAACCAGGAATTCAATTAATAAAATACTTCCTTACTATTAATTAATAATAAATTAATTAAAATATTAATAAATGTTTATTAAAATAATTCATTAAAACTATCAAAATTCCAATACCCCAGAACCAAATTCCTACGGGGCATGTTGGCCCGGCGGGCCAACATGCCCCGTGCCAAATGGGCCAACTAACCCCGTATCGCCATTTTTGTTTTTTATGAATGCAAGGAATTATTCTGAAAGTATTTCAATAAAAAAACATGCCCTACAATAACTACGAACAATTATTTTTCTGAATTATTATATATCAAAATCTAAAATGTAATCTACAAACAAATAAAAAGTTATTATTTATAAGAGAGGAAATTTACTCACCTTTGCAAAATTTTGAAAATTCTCAATAGTTCTTTAACGGACACTCCGACTTCAATGGTGCTGATGTTGGAGGAGGAAAGCGAAACAACGCATACTTGGTTGGACTGACAATGTCATCTAATGCAAAGTTTAAAAAATATCGCGACTGGGCCAACATGCCCCTATGGCCAACAAGCCCCGGTCTACCCTATATATAAAAAACTTGCATAAAAAATACTGAGAATTTTAATTGATATGGAATTTGCAGGGGGCATTTTGAAAAGTTCTTCATATAACGCTTAAAATATTCAAGAAAATTCCTTATTTTTCTCCCAATACTTTTTTTTTTTTTTACTTCATGTGTGATAAATATATGCCATAATGCATATAGTGCGTCCTTGAATAGTATTTAAAGTGAAAAAAATAAAATAAAAAATGAATTTGAAGGTCCCTTGTCCCCTTAACTTAAGCTTGAGGCAACGCTAGTAAAAGGTGCTATGCCCCGATGCAGTTTATAGTAAACCTCTAATATACTGAAATGTATATACAGGGTGTTCTTGAACTCAGCGGTAAACTGTAAGGGAAGGTAAAGTAGACATAAAGAAGCAATTTTGGTACAGCAGTGTGAGGTTAAAAATGAAAAGTGTTGGCGAAAAACAAGAAATGCGGAGGAAATCAAAACAAACATTTTATTGACATAACAATTACAGTAAGTGTTCAAATGTTCTGTAAGCCCAGTAACGTGGTGGCCAGCACGCCTGTCTGTCACTCTACAGGACGCGAGTTCTGCTCAAAGACTTTTATGATACATAGACCGGCAAACTGTCAGTTTAACTGAGGATTTTTGATCACAGCTGTTGTACGGCAGTTTATATTTTTTATTTTTTAATTTATCTAAGAAAATACTTTTATCAGCGTATTTTTTCATTGCGGATCATTAAGTATTAGTCTACTCTATTTCATGTAGGCTTTTTTTTTTAAAAAAAATACCTTATTATTCATTAATTTTTTTATTTTTTTCGTATAGCAAGTAAGTATTTCAATAAACATCCTCCAAGGTATAAAAATACAGTGTGATATGCATTTTTTAATTACTTTTTTGCATAAAAATTAGTTTAAAAAACGTAGATTTCTTTAAAAGTAATTTAAAATTTTGTAAATTACTATATTATGTTGCAGTTGCTACCTTTAATCTAAACTTCCCTACCAGTTACTTTTGCAAGTCAAACTTAAAAAAAAAGGTGGAATTATAATCTTTAACAATCTGTTTCCATATAAATTTCGCCTTTATTTAGATTTATAAGGCATGTTAAAATTAGATACTCTTTTTCAAACATATCATCCATAAAATTATTAATAAATTGCTTTATTTAACTTTATTTCTGAAAATTCAATATTTATAGCGGATATTTAGATACAAAAAATAGTTTCATGTAAAAAAATATGCCATAAACATCATATATATTCATAAAAATTAAATTTTAAGCTCAGTCTAGCCATAGCACTTAATGGTAAATAACCACAGCTGACGTACAAACCTCGCGGTTCATATGTTTCAATTTACTTCAGATGGATGCCATGATTTCGCATGCTTTTGAATTGAAATTGCCGGTCTATGTATCTTAAAAGTCTTTGGTTCTGCTCCCGGCTGGGCAAGGCCTTTCATCCCTTCGGGGTCGATAAAATGAGTACCAAGCTTACTTGCGATCTAAACACCGAGGGCCTCGCGTTGGGTTGACCACCCGGCCGGGGCATATGCTGCATAACACCTCGGGGCCCAGGGTCAAGTAAACAGAGTTGGGCACTGTAGGTCCTGAACCTTCAAGGATCGTACAGCCACGGGTTTCGTTTTTTTTTTTAAGTTCAAATGCGCTACTACTAACATCGATATAGGCCTGGCTGCGTTTAGCAAGTGATTGGCGTACTCTTTAGAAGATTCAAGTTGTCTCATACACGAGACACCAAATGACTCTGATGAGATCCTCATTGCAAGACTTTAAGGCGCTGCTCCAACTGTTCGTGAAACACCTGGAATTTTCGAAAGGGGGACTTCAATCGCTCGCTATACGCTGCCAGGCCTGTATTGATGTTGTTGGTGGCCCATTTGAGCACTGTAATTGTTATGTCAATAAAACGCTTGTTGTCACTTCTTCCGCATTTCTTGTTTTACCTTTGATTTCTAACCCCACATTGCTGTACCAAAATTGCTTCTTTATGTGTACTTCACCTTCTCTTACAGTTTGGCACATCGGTTTAGGGACACTCTGTAGATCAAGATCGTCATTTTCTTTCCATATAATGAATAGGGAATACATTCAAAAAGAAGATATTGTACTATTTTTCATCTCCGATAATAATATCATTTGTAATACTTTGTATTTCTTTCAAACAGGTTTTTTTTCGAAGCAAAGTGATGGTGCCATTTTAGCCTTTTCCGTTCTGTTTAATCATGGATTCTCTTTGGCGACTTGGGTAGGTAAGTATGAAGAATATTTTTGTATTTTTACAGTGTTACCATATTGGGAAATTGTTTTATTCAAAATGTATATCAGAAATTTTCAGTGGTAATTTTCGCTTTATTTAATCATGGTATGTCCGTCATCAATTTACTGTTAGGAATTTCTGATAGATATTTCGAATAAAAAATTGGCTAATATTAGGCAAACTTTGGCAACCCGCCCTTTTATGAATGTATAACCTCTTCGGTCCCTGGCTACCCATTCGGGGACCTCTGTTCTTTTCCTTATAAAAACAAAAATATCCGATTTTTTTACATTTTCAGATCACTTCTTAATAGCTGAATGTTTTTTGCGTTCAAATCAAACGATAAATGGCAGCATCTAAGCTGATTCCCACCTAAAATAAATGTTATTTTCATCTGAGTTTGCAAAACGTCTAAAAATGCCCAAAAGACAGTATGACCAAGAAAGTGAAAAATTTTCATAAGTATTTAACTTAAATATTTTCCAATAAAACATTTTGAGGATTTGTGGATTATTTACTTGTTTAAAGTTCTTAAATTTGTGATTGCGTTAATTTAGGTTAATGGTTATTAAATTGATGTTTTAAGGGGTTTGTAGTTTTAGATCCATATTTTTGAACCTAAATTACTAAGCGCCTAAAGGAACAATTTCAGAAAAGATATTTTTTCTGTCATTTACGATGTCATTTTGTTTGGAAAAAACCAATGAATAAACATTTGTATTATTATTCTAGCTTCGGAACTGAAGAGGTTAAGCAGGTTTTTCAAAAGTGAAAATATTCTACTAGCCAATGTGACTGGTAGGTCGGATTCTCTACAAGTGAGATACGATGTTTCTGAAAGAAAACTATAGGTATCAGAACATGCTAAAAATTTTATTATATACTAAATATAGTATTATATGCTGATATATATTATATACTATATATTATATATTATAGTACATACATATATTATATAGCACAGTGTAACCTCTAAAAACGATTACACTGTAAAAAAAAATCTGTAAAGTTACTAAAGTTTTTTTAGGAAACTGAGATTCCTAGAACTTTTTATGTAACGGCAACAACAAAAATTCATGTAACAGATACACTTTTGCAACGAAAATCAAAAAATCTGTAAGGTTACTAAGATTTTTTTAGGAAACTGGGATGCCTAGAACTTTTTATGTAACTGCAACCAGGGTTACAGATAAAATTTTAGTAAGATTACTATAATTTTAGCAGATTCATTTGTAAAGACACAGATTTCTGTAGCTTTACAAAAACTAGTTTTGCAGATTTACAACTTTTTTTGTTCAGTTACAGATGAAAGTTTAGTAAGCATGTAACTTTACACCTGTAGAGCTACAATTTTTTTTTTTTTACAGTGTACCTGTGGGACCGGTGAAAAGTGACCGCTCTTCAGAAGTGGGTGTTATTCAGAGGTTTTGTTTTTAAAAAATCAAAATTACATAAATTTAAACAGAAATACACACTCATTTTAATTAATCCTCATTGTTTTAATGTAATTAAAAAATCAGTAATTTGTAGTGGCTTTTTTTTTTTTTTTTTTTTTTTTTTTTTTTGCAAATATATTTCTCCAAAAAAGTATGAGCTGATTTGCTATACAACTCATCATCTTTGCAATTTAATGGGGAATTTTTGATTTCACGAATGTTCATCAAATCTTCGGTATGTGTGTTAATACTGGAAATTTTGGGTGATCCTATAATCTGTTTCCTCTTCCTCTTTCCTATCTTCCACCATTTGCTTATGGAATTAAATATCGCAGTAACTGCCAAATCTTTGATCAGACATAAATCAAGCTGGCCTTTATGTTAGTTATGCCGGCCGTTCTTATATAAATTTTCTCCATTATTGTTAATGTCATCATTTTCTGTTTGTTGACATATCAAGTAAATTTTGTTGGATTTGCTTCACATTTCGGTTTGCAAATAAATATGAAATTCTACTAGGAGATGTAAAAAATTTTTCTCGTGACTTTTGAGTGGCCGTTGTTCAGAATTCCTTATTTAGATTTTCGTTCTAATGTAACGTGTTTCGTTCCATGAACCAGTATATTCAGAGATTGTCGTTGTTTAGAAGTGGCTGTTCAAGGAGGTTTCACTGTATTACATACCAAAAATTTTATTTGTACTTGCTTTTATTTGGCTTGGTTTATACCATCACTAATTTTTTTAGCTACAATTTTGTTGCATTTCTTGGTTCAAAACTGGTGCTTAGAGAATGCACTGCATATTATCAGGGAGACTGTGACATATCGTTCATGTGAAATTACGGGAAAAGCCAATGCCAGTCTTTCCGCCTATTTTTAGGTAAATTTCGTAAGAAATACTGTCTATTACATTCTCCCTAAGTTGGAATCTCTGAATTTTTTTTGCAGATCTTCGCCGATCATGATCCCTAGAACTCAACCCCCGCCCCCGGTCCTGCACAAATATCTTTCAAACTAATACATAAAATCAAGGGGCGGAAAATCTCAGTCAACTTCGTTAATGGACAAAATCAGATCAAGGAGGTGGAAATGGTGAGGGTTTTTGTGAAAACAGAAAACCCCCCCCCTAATAATTTCTTAATTAGATACACATCGAATGGGTTTAAAGTTATTATCACTTCTAGGAAAAGGGCCAAATATTTATGTATGACAGATTTTTAATGTCATTAAAAATGGCCTCAAGGGACGAAAAAATAGGGGTTTAAGAAGAAAAAATTCGTAACTTCATCTGTTGACAATATATCAAATCCGCTTAGATTTATTATAAATCTTCTTAATATTAGCTACAACTTTTATACTGTCAAGTTTTTGATAGGTCCAACTGTTACAGGGAAAAAAATAGCGGTTGTAGAAGAAAAAAATTCACATCTCCGTTAATCCGCCACTATGGCATAAAAAAGTATTTTAAAAAAATCGACCATTAATTTCGAATAATAATTGTCCTTTGTTTAATCATGGAGTAACTGTCATTAAATAAAGCTAAGATTTCTATTTAAAAATAATGGTAGATTTTTTAATGCAAATATGCGCTAAATTGGTAACATGACAGCAATGGCAAAATATCCTATGTGAAATATCTTTATGCACAGTAAAAATTGTGGATTTTTTTTCCAACTATGAAATTATGGCATGTTCATGATTGAATTCATTACTATTTTTAATATGAAAAATGTGTACAGTCCGCCCACGATAATCTGGCATTGACTGACATTGAAAGGGTTTGCGATGCTACAGGGGGGAAAAGTTGCTAATAGACGTAAATGGGGCTGGGACTGTATTATTTAATTAAAAAATAGATTCTTCTGTTTGCTAATAGTGATTGTTACTTTAATTAATGAATAAATTCATACATTTACTAGATCTGTGAAATCTCCCCTCAATAAGGCTATTTCAGTTCCAGCTGAATATGCCATTTCAATCTGATTCAAGTACCCACTTCCGTGTTTAACTGTTTGCAACACATGCACTCAACCGCAAGTTGAATTTATCACATCTCTCGTGAATTCGCGTTTATTTATATAGGGTGTTATTTCTAAATGAATATCGGGGTTTACGCTTGGTAGTATTTATTACATAAAATTTAAAATTATAATTAATACATAAAATGAAAGAGCAACTCAAACAAACAATTTTACCTACAAGCTTACAAGTGTTCAACGTGAGCACCTTTCGTCACACGGCACACATCAAGTCGATAAGTCATTTACCATCAGGTCGATAGCTCAGTTCTTCCCAAACGTTGATTAGTGTTTGTGGGGTCATTGTTGCAACAGCTGCAATTATCAGCTGGTAGTGGAGGCACATACACACGATCCTTTATGAACCTCCACAGGTAGAAATCACATGACGTCAGATCGCCTGAACAGAACTTCTTTGCTAATCAACGTTTGGGAAGAACTGAGCTATCGACTTAATGTGAGCTGTGTGACGAAAGGTGCTCACATGGAACACTTGTAAGCATGTAGGTAAAGCTGTTTGAGTTGCTCTTTCATTTTATGCATTAATTATAATTTTAAGTTATATGTAATAAATACTACCAAGCGTTAAAACCCCGATATTCATTTAGAAACACCCAGTATTATTGATGAGGGACTCTAAACAAGTTCGAAACGTTTAACGTTATTTTTTAAAGATTTTTATGTGCTTTTAAACTTTAATTAAATTTTCTGTATTTAAGTATTTGTTTTTAATTAATTATGAGCAGACGTAATACCTTTCTTAACTTTAAATAAATTCATGTAAATTTGTCAACTTATTGTGGACCGACTATATCTCTAAATAAAGAATATTTTTACAGGCCAATGCATGGTATGCGATGGTAAGGAAGTTCTTCATACGACCTACACTCTTCGAATGTATGCGGCAGATCATCGTGAAAGATGGGCAGCAATCGTAACCAATCAAAATACATTCTGGAGAATTAAGGATGAAAGCGAAAATACAATTGAAAGTCTGACAACTGTAAGAATAATAATTTTCTAAAGTGCTAATGTATCGCTCTATTCCAAATAATAATAATAATAATAATAAACGCTGCTGTGGCTGCTGTCGTAATTGAATTTATTATAAACCGAGACTATATATATATATATAGTTCTCTTCTATACAAAATAATTGCAATGCTATTTTACAAATTATAAATTGTATAAATTATATGAATTTAAAATAATTAAGTGTCAGTGTTTCTCACAAATTAGTTTTTAACATAAAATATAAATTGTTAATTTGCATAAAAATAAATAAAAAGTAAAATTTTGATCTGGCTAGAAGTTTTCTTCTCAAGAATATAGTTGATTTGAATTTTTTATATAAAGACATTCTTATGATATGCCTTTACTTATAATTATGTACTAATAGTAGAGTAGCAATTTAAAAACTCCGGGGTCAGGCTCAAATAGTTTCTAACTCAGTATGATCAAAATAACTGAAAAAATCAATCAATGATAAAGCGTCTTTTTAATAAGTAATTACGTTGATTAATTAATAATTAATTTTAATCATAATTAAAAATGTGTATGCGCATTATTTCAAAATAAACAGTAAGGAATAAATTAAATTTTACAATTTTGTGAAATATGACAGGAGAGTACGAAAGAAAAAAAAATGTATTGCTCTGGGGCCTTTTTGGACTCACTCTTCATCCCCCTTATCTTCGAACAGCACAAATATCTACCAATTCCAGTGATACGGATTTTGAAAGAAAATCCATTTTTGTTGAATTTTTCAACGCATCAAGAATGTTCGTTAATCACAGTAAATGGAATGTGAACAGAGACAGAGTGTTTTCTGTAGGAATTTCAGAATTTCTTGCATTGGTTCCCACTACAACCCCCCACACCCCCGTTCTAAATTTCTGGTAACATTACAAAAATTTTGAAAGTGATTAGATATACTTGTCTTATACATGAAAAACTGCGACAATAAGAATGGTTCAAAAAATGTAGCACCTTCGTTACAAAATAAAAAGTCATGTTCTCAATGTTTAGATTTTAAAGTTGAAAAGAGACACTATAATCTAAATTTCCAATGGAGAGAGGCGGAGCTTGAGCCCCCTGAGTCCCTTTTTTCCGACCCTTGTATCGGAAAAGGGTGACACAAGCGCCCCTTTCTATAATAAGTAAAAGGGGCGCGCACTGTCATTTTCAACAATCTACTCAATACTTTTCCACATAAAATTTTTCTTCGTTCAATCAAAAAGTCAGGAACATTCACGTTAGTTTGAATCACGCAGTAGCATTATATTATTAGAAGTAGTAGAAGTAGATTTACTTATTTATTTAAGTACCGGTGCAAATCAGCTGTAGAGAAAAATATCAATGAAAATAACTTTATTTTGTCATTTTAAAGTTGATATTATTGTTATTTAGATGAGTAGGGGGCTTAGCCTCCTACGAGCTAACCACTCACAACCCGCAGGCTCTAAAAACACGCTAATTAGCTCTGCTATAAAAAAAGATTACCCGATTACGGAAAACGGAATGATATTAGAACGCCATTGGTCGTAGCGATATTCTGTATTTGGGTTGCCATTCACTTACCTTTCAGTAAGAAATTCTTCGAAAATTCAACTTGTACGAAATGGTTAAGTAAAAAATGTCGTTACCCTAGACTTTTATAATAATCACTAGAAAAAAAATTTCTTTTACACGCTATAAGAAAATTGTTTTATTGACGTAATTTTAAATGTATTGCTTTAAGTAAGACGTAATTTTCCCAGTTTTATTCTTTTTGCACGCAATAAATTAATCATTTTAATTACTCTTTTAATAACGTATATATATTTTTTTCAATTGAAAAGTGTTTGAAAATGTTATTATTTCGGCTTTTTAAACATGACGTAATTTTCACCATTAAATGCTTTTCGCACGCAATAATTCAATTATTTGAAAGTTTTGTTTCTGCTTTAATATTCAAATGTAAATATATTTTTCAATTGTAAAATGTTTGGAAATGTTGCTATCTGTACTTTTTTTTTAATCTGGCAAAAATAGGTTACAAAAAATTTATTTTTTCAAAATACGAAATAAATCTCTCTTCAAATAATGCAATTTTGTATAAAAAATGCAAGAAAAAATACAGACAAATTTAAAAATTGATTGGACGCTGCACACCACAATCTAGTCATGCTTAGGGCTTTAAACTATGGGGTCATCCATATATGATGTCACACTTTTTTTCAATATTTTTGACCCCCCCCTTTGTCACAAAGTGTCACACTTCACCATACCCCCTCCCCCCTCTTGTCACATGTCACGCTATATTACATAAACATATACTTGCATATATACACTTGATAAAATATGATTAGTTTACTGCACGGTGTACAAAACTGTTGTAAAGTCAAAAATAAACTTATACAAACATTAAAATAAAGTTAAAATATCTACGTTTCTGTCCTTCTATGACCTGCCTCAGGAACGTTGTCGTATATCTTCTAAAACTAGAGCAAAACCGTCTTGAGTTCAAAATGTTCGTTACATATTCAGTCAAAAGTCACTTTATCCAATTACAATCCAGAAAACATGCAATGGCACCATCTGTTAGACAAAAAGTAGACTACAATTTCGAATGATTTTTAATATGGCGCCGTCTATGAGGTGAAAAAGGAATAAAAGAATATCTTGTAAATGTAGAGCTTAAAATGCAAGAGGCTTTAAGCTCTACATTTATTTACATTACCTTACAATAGATGGGGCCACTGCAGGCCAGAATTGTTCATTTGATATTCTTTAATGATGCAATACATTTCAAATTCCGCCAATAAAACAATTTTCTTATAGCGTGTAAAAGAAATTTTTTTTCTAGTGATTATTATAAAAGTTTAGGGTAACGACATTTTTTACTTAACCATTTCGTACAAGTTGAATTTTCGAAGAATTTCTTACTCAAAGGTAAGTGAATGGCAACCCAAATACAGAATATCGCTACGACCAATGGCGTTCTAATATCATTCCGTTTTCCGTAATCGGGTAATCTTTTTTTATAGCAGAGCTAATTAGCGTGTTTTTAGAGCCTGCGGATTGTGAGTGGTTAGCTCGTAGGAGGCTAAGCCCCCTACTCATCTAAATAACAATAATATCAACTTTAAAATGACAAAATAAAGTTATTTTCATTGATATTTTTCTCTACAGCTGATTTGCACCGGTACTTAAATAAATAAGTAAATCTACTACTACTACTTCTAATAATATAATGCTACTGCGTGATTCAAACTAACGTGAATGTTCCTGAATTTTTGATTGAACGAAGAAAAATTTTATGTGGAAAAGTATTGAGTAGATTGTTGAAAATGACAGCGCGCGCCCCTTTTACTTAGTATAGAAAGGGGCGCTTGTGTCACCCTTTTCCGATACAAGCGTCGGAAAGGGGGACTCAGGGGGCTCAAGCTCCGCCTCCCTCCATCGGAAATTTACATTATAGTGTCTCTTTTCAACTTTAAAATCTAAACATTGAGAACATGACTTTTTATTTTGTAACGAAGGTGCTACATTTTTTGAACCAATCTTATTGTCGCAGTTTTTCATGTATAAGACAAGTATATCTAATCACTTTCAAAATTTTTGTAATGCTACCAGAAATTTAGAACGGGGGGGGGGGGGGGGGGTTGTAGTGGGAACCAATGCAAGAAATTCTGAAGTTCCTACAGAGAACACTCTGTCTCTGTTCACATTCCATTTACTGTGATTAACGAACATTCTTGATGTGTTGAAAAATTCAACAAAAATGGATTTTCTTTCAAAATCCGTATCACTGGAATTGGTAGATATTTGTGCTGTTCGAAGATAAGGGGGATGAAGAGTGAGTCCAAAAAGGCCCCAGAGCAATACATTTTTTTTTCTTTCGTACTCTCCTGTCATATTTCACAAAATTGTAAAATTTAATTTATTCCTTAATGTTTATTTTGAAATAATGCGCATACACATTTTTAATTATGATTAAAATTAATTATTAATTAATCAACGTAATTACTTATTAAAAAGACGCTTTATCATTGATTAATTTTTTCAGTTATTTTGATCATACTGAGTTAGAAACTGTTTGAGCCTCACCCCGGAGTTTTTAAATTGCTACGCTACTATTAGTACATAATTATAAGTAAAGGCATATCATAAGAATGTCGTTATATAAAAAATTCAAATCAACTATATTCTTGAGAAAAAAACTTCTAGCCAGATCAAAATTTTACTTTTTATTTATTTTTATGCAAATTAACAATTTATATTTTATGTTAAAAACTAATTTGTGAGAAACACTGACACTTAATTAATTTAAATTCATATAATTTATACAATTTATAATTTGTAAAATAGCATTGCAATTATTTTGTATAGACGAGAACAATATATATATATATATTTGATATATTGTATATAAAGTATATAAATAATATACTATTAGTGTTGACTCTAGAAAAAAAGGGTCGCCAGGTGGGAATTTTTCAAAAAGTGAACACTATTCTAAAAAAAGGGTACATTTTTCAAAAAGGGAACACTATTCTTAAAAAGGGTACATTTTTTCAAAAAGGGAACACTATTCTTAAAAAGGGTAATTTTTTTCAAAAAGGGAACACTATTCTAAAAAAGGGCACACCTTGTTCACAAAAAATATTTTGAACTGGTTTGTTTAGAATCTCCTAGAATTTGCGATATTTTCCCGGGATCAATTGAATTGCCACGAGGCGCATAGGAAGTGTTAAAAAGGGCAGCCGGGTGCATCGAAAGGGTTTAAAATAGCCGCCAGGCGCAAAAAAGAAATAAAAAAGGACGCTGAGCGCTGCGCCCTGCTAAAGCGGCTTAGAGTCAACACTAACTATAGAATAATGTGATATCACATATATTATACTTTCGAAAAAACCCGATTTTCTCCGGAGAAAACTGGGTTTTTCATGATAAAACCCGGTTGGGTTTTCGCGAACCCTGCTTTACAGGCGGTTTTGGATTGCTCCTATATTATAACTAATGAAATGAACGAATTTGTTTTATTGTAAAAAAGTATGCTCAAAACTTTTCCTTTTTTTTTCTTTTACTGCATTGTTTTTTATTCCGTACCATATAGCGTAAAAGAATAGTCAAACAAGACCAGAGCTTATAGTATTTTAAGTAAAACACAATGTCTTACTCTATAAGAAATCCCATTAAAATTCATTCAACAGTTTCAGCGTTATTCTTGTAAAAATAGACAAACAGAAATATGTTTTATATAATATAGTAGTATGATTAAGATATTATTACTTTAACTGGTAATCATGCTAATTCAGTGGTACAATTGTATATTATTATGTTTCTATTATTGTAAAAAATTATATCATGGCAATATATTTATCACACGATGAAATATGATAGCAGATTCCACAAAGTAACTGGTCTGTAACTATGCCATCTTAAGTTTTTTATGCTTTGAACTCTGAAGCTGCAGTACTATCTATGGGCATTTTTTGGAGTTCAAATTTTAAATTTGTTAAAAAGAAAAACTTTTGATGATACTAAACATTTTTGTCCAAAGCGTAATCTGACACGTCAATTAATTCATTTTTTTTAATTTTTAAAATGCATCAGCGACTTTTTGACTTATTTTATATATTTCTGATAATTTCCGATATCTAACATTCTAATTAATCTGCAGTTGATTTTTACTCAATTGTCCCGAGTAAAACTCTATCAAACCCTACTTGTGATTAAGGAAGATAATATTACTTTAACAAATATTATAATAATCACTTTCCATTACATATTTTTATGTTTCTGTATTAAAATAATAATTTATCCCGTGAAAATATATTTATGATATAATTTAATTAATATGCACTTTTTTCTCTTCAGAATTTTCCTCCTATCAGAACACGTTCAACAATATCGCAAAAGCCTCCCGGTAATGTTTATTTTCATATGTATATTATTTATAATTGTCATTATTCAATTGCTTTTTAAAATAGTTATTTATCAAATGAAACAATAAATAAAATGTACAAACTAGGTCTGCACTCTGCAATAGGCCTCGGACGTAATTTTTCAGTCTCTAATGGAAATATTTGTTATATGCAAAATAATATTTTTTATTATCTAATTATTTATATGTATTATTTGGTTATATCACACCATATTTTCTTTAAAATATTTTTTTGCAATTGCAATTACTGCTTTTTTAATAAATATTCTGTGACATGGTTTTGTATGTTTACTGGAGAATGACTCCTAAATTTACATTGTTACTATTGCACTCTAAGAAAAGTCAAATGTTAGTTGATCTACGAAAATATAATATAACGACGATTGAAAATGTACAATAACCTCTTCCGAGTTACCCACGATTCCGAAAAGCGCTCTTTTATCTCGAAAAACCTCAGAAACTAATATATATTGCAAGATAAAAAACAACAACAACAACAACAACAAAAAAAAACAAGTTGGAAATTGCACGTCAAACGCGACAAATGAGGTGCATTCATACTATAACTAGTTTTATAAATATTTTTTGGACCGCATATTGTACTGAATGTATATTTAAGTGCGCTTCAT